>JAHUUD020000023.1:0-1200000 GCA_020010945.3 Muscidifurax raptorellus
CCATGGTAAAATTTATCTATTATTCTTATTAATGATTGATTTACTATATTGTTAGTGACTTTATCGACCTCACATGGTCCGGTGCGCGAAGTGTTTTTTTGCAAAATGCACGGGAGGCCAAATCCCTCTCGATCAATATTCATGTGATTGTTTCGAACTTATAAATTTATTTCACACCCCTCGTCGACTGTTCGATTTGACAGTGTCGGCCAGCCTTATTTTAATTTCGCAAGAACGCAACAATGCAGTTGATCAGTGTCGCGAATTTCTATAATTATTTTTAGTGCAATAATTGATCAGCGCTTATCAGACGATTCTAGCCACGGTTGTTGAGCTTATACAACGAAAAATATTCAGTAAAACAGTTGTCGCGATTTTCTTGGTGCTATGCTTTCGCGAATATTCATCGCTTTTCGAGATGTATCGAGTCTCGGCTTTGTCCTTGCGTAAACCGAATAAAATGCCGCCGATCAAAAACCCATATTTTGAAAAAAAATGCGCGCGAGAAGTCGCAGCGCCGCTTCGCAGAATCGTCGGCAGCAGTCGCGCGTACAGGAACATGTTCAGCGAAGACTCTCTCCTTCTCTCTCGCTCTCCGCCGCCCCCACCTATGTATCGAGGCGAAGGCTTGCCGGCCGCCGAGCTCTGTTGTCTTGAAGCTATCGGCACGGACGCACTGTCTAAAATATACAGATTTTTATCAAGTGTACTTTTTTACGGACGTATTACAGTGCTTACCAGTGTAATTACCAGTGTAACTACCAGTGTACCTGTTCATGTACTTAGTGATTGAGGAAGAGAGAGAGAGAAAGAGAGAGAGAGACGGAAAGAACCGCGGCGTTGACAATACGTGGTTCCGACGGACATCATCCTTGCTTGGCGAACAGCAGTCCAGGGGGGCCCTGATTATTTGTGGCCAGCTACGGCATTGTTCTATCCATGGTAAAATTTATCTATTATTCTTTATTAATGATTGATTTACTATATGGTTAGTGACTTTATTCGACCTCACATGGTCCGTGTGCGCGAAGTGTTTTTTTGCCAAATGCACGGGAGACCCTTATCCCTCTCGATGAATATTCATGTGATTATTGTCGAAATAAAAAATTTTATTTCCACCCTCGTTGACCGTTCATTTGTCAGTGTCTGCCGGCCTTATTTTTAATTTCCAAACTATGCAAAAATGCAGATGATCAGTGTCACGATTTTCGAGTTTATTTGTGCTTTCCGCGATTATAGAATGCTCTTTGAGACGAATCGGGCCCCTGCTTTGTCCTCTGCGCTAAACAAATAAAATACAGTCAATACGTCCCGCGAATTCGTCTAATTTTGTTCGTGTTATAATTTATCAGTGCTTTTCGAGACGAATCTAGCCGCGTTTTTTGCGATTTTCGTAATGTTGTGCTATCGCGAATATTCAGCGCTTTCCCAGACGAATCGAGCCTTGGCTTTGTCCTCGCGCTAAACAAATAAAAATTCAGTCAATACGTCTCGAGAATTACGTCTAATTTTTTGTACTGTAATAATTTATCAGTGCTTTTCGAGACGATTGTAACCGCGGTTGTTGCGATTTATACGTCAAAAAAATAAATGAAGTCGAACAGTCTAGCGATTTTTGTCGTGTTGTGCTTCCGAGGGACTATTCAGTGTTTTTTCGGGACGAATCGAGCCTCGGCTTTTTCCCTCGCGTACAACGAAAAAATGCCGTCAATCAGTCTCGCGAATTTCTATAATATTTTTAATGCAATTAATTATCAGTGCTTTACGGGGAGATTTTAGCCTCAATTCTTGCCTCTATACGGCGAAACAAATTTAGCCACTCAGTGCCGTAAGTTTCTCGCCACTGCGTGCTCGCAATAAATCACTCTATATAATTTTGCAAAATATTAATGTTGAAATAACAAAAATAATAATAAAACACATTAGCAGACCCTCTTCGTATACCACCCCCGCCCCCAGATATAAAATTAATTTTACGCTTTCCGTTAGAAAGCCAAAGAATAACCCATGTTTTGAAAATAAATTCTGGCTTGGCGAACAGCTGCCTAAGGGGGCCCTGATTATTTGCGGCGAACTACGGCATTGTTCTATCCATGGTAAAATTATCTACTATTATTTATGAATTTATTAACTATATTGTCCGTGACTTTATCGACCTCACATGGTCCGTGTGCGCGAAGTGTTTTTTGCAAATGCACGGGAGGACATAATCCCTCTCGATCAATATTCATGTGAAGTGTCGAACTTATAAATTTATTTCACACCCTCGTCGACCGTTCGATTTGACAGTGTCGGCCAGCCTTATTTTAATTTCGCAAAGAACGCAACAATGCAGTTGATCAGTGTCGCGAATTTCTTATAATTATTTTTAGTGCAATAATTGATCAGCGCTTATCAAGACGATTCTAGCCGCGGTTGTTGAGCTTATACGACGAAAAATATTCAGTAAACAGTGTCGCGATTTGCTTGGTGCTGTGCTTTCGCGAATATTCATCGCTTTTCGAGATGTATCGAGTCTCGGCTTTGTCCTTGCGTAAACCGAATAAAATGCCGCCGATCAGAAACCCATATTTTGAAAAAAAACGCGCGCGCGAGAAGTCGCAGCGCCGCTTCGCAGTATCATCGGCAGCAGTCGCGCGTACAGCAACATGTTCAGCGAAGACTCTCTCCTTCTCTCTCGCTCTCCCGCCCCCCACCTATGTATCGAGGCGAAGGCTTGCCGGCCGCCGAGCTCTGTTGTCTTGAAGCTATCGGCACGGACGCACTGTCTAAAATATACAGATTTTTATCAAGTGTACTTTTTTACGGAAGTATTACAGTGCTTACCAGTGTAATTACCATTGTAACTGTTCACGTACGTGGTGATTGAGGAAGTGAGAGAGAGAAAGAGAGAAAGTGAGAGAGACAGAAAGAGCCGCGGCGTTGACAATACTTTTCCCCGACGGACATCATCATTGGTTGGTGAACAGCAGTCCAGGGGGGCCCTGATTATTTGTGGCGAGCTACGGCATTGTTCTATCCATGGTAAAATTTATCTATTATTCTTTATTAATGATTGATTTACTATATTGTCAGTGACTTTATCGACCTCACATGGTTCGTGTGCACGAAGTGTTTTTTTGCCAAATGCACGGGAGACCATTATCCCTCTCGATGAATATTCATGTGATTATGTCGAAATTAAAAATTGTATTTCACACCCTCGTTGACCGTTCAATTTGTCAGTGTCTGCCGGCCTTATTTTTAATTTCGCAAACTATGCAAAAATGCAGATGATCAGTGTCACGATTTTCGAGTTTATTTGTGCTTTTGCGATTATAGAATGCTCTTTGAGACGAATCGCACCCCGGCTTTGTCCTCGCGCTAAACAAATAAAAATACAGTCAATACGTCCCGCGAATTACGTATGATTCTTTTAAGTGTAATAATTCATCAGTGCTTTTCAAGACGATTCTAGCCGCGGTTATTGCGATTTTTGTAGTGTTGTTTTATAAAATTATATTTCATGCTTTCGACAGACAGACAAAGAGAAACCCATATTTTGAAAAAAAAACGCGCGCGCGAGAAGTCGCAGCGCCGCTTCGCAGAATCATCGGCAGCAGTCGCGCGTACAGCAACATGTTCAGCGAAGACTCTCTCCTTCTCTCTCGCTCTCCCGCTCCCCACCTATGTATCGAGGCGAAGGCTTGCCGGCCGCCGAGCTCTGTTGTCTTGAAGCTATCGGCACGGACGCACTGTCTAACATATACAGATTTTTATCAAGTGTACTTTTTTACGGACGTATTACAGTGCTTACCAGTGTAATTACCAGTGTAACTACCAGTGTAACTGTTCATGTACTTAGTGATTGAGGAAGAGAGAGAGAGAGAAAGAGAGAGAGAGACGGAAAGAACCGCGGCGTTGATAATACGTGTTCCCGACGGACATCATCCTTGCTTGGCGAACAGCAGTCCAGGGGGGCCCTGATTATTTGTGGCGAGCTACGGCATTGTTCTATCCATGGTAAAATTTATGTACTATTATTTATTAATGATTGATTTACTATATTGTCAGTGACTTTATCGACCTCACATGGTCCGTGTGCGCGAAGTGTTTTTTTGCCAAATGCACGGGAGACCATTATCCCTCTCGATGAATATTCATGTGATTATGTCGAAATTAAAAATTGTATTTCACACCCTCGTTGACCGTTCAATTTGTCAGTGTCTGCCGGCCTTATTTTTAATTTCGCAAACTATGCAAAAATGCAGATGATCAGTGTCACGATTTTCGAGTTTATTTGTGCTTTCGCGATTATAGAATGCTCTTTGAGACGAATCGCGCCCCGGCTTTGTCCTAGCGCTAAACAAATAAAAATACAGTCAATACGTCCCCGCGAATTACGTATGATTCTTTTAAGTGTAATAATTCATCAGTGCTTTTCAAGACGATTCTAGCCGCGGTTATTGCGATTTTTGTAGTGTTGTTTTATAAAATTATATTTCATGCTTTCGACAGACAGACAAAGAGAAACCCATATTTTGAAAAAAAACGCGCGCGCGAGAAGTCGCAGCGCCGCTTCGCAGAATCATCGGCAGCAGTCGCGCGTACAGCAACATGTTCAGCGAAGACTCTCTCCTTCTCTCTCGCTCTCCCGCTCCCCACCTATGTATCGAGGCGAAGGCTTGCCGGCCGCCGAGCTCTGTTGTCTTGAAGCTATCGGCACGGACGCACTGTCTAACATATACAGATTTTTATCAAGTGTACTTTTTTACGGACGTATTACAGTGCTTACCAGTGTAATTACCAGTGTAACTACCAGTGTAACTGTTCATGTACTTAGTGATTGAGGAAGAGAGAGAGAGAGAAAGAGAGAGAGAGACGGAAAGAACCGCGGCGTTGATAATACGTGTTCCCGACGGACATCATCCTTGCTTGGCGAACAGCAGTCCAGGGGGCCCTGATTATTTGTGGCGAGCTACGGCATTGTTCTATCCATGGTAAAATTTATGTACTATTATTTATTAATGATTGATTTACTATATTGTCAGTGACTTTATCGACCTCACATGGTCCGTGTGCGCGAAGTGTTTTTTTGCCAAATGCACGGGAGACCATTATCCCTCTCGATGAATATTCATGTGATTATGTCGAAATTAAAAATTGTATTTCACACCCTCGTTGACCGTTCAATTTGTCAGTGTCTGCCGGCCTTATTTTTAATTTCGCAAACTATGCAAAAATGCAGATGATCAGTGTCACGATTTTCGAGTTTATTTGTGCTTTCGCGATTATAGAATGCTCTTTGAGACGAATCGCGCCCCGGCTTTGCCCTCGCGCTAAACAAATAAAAATACAGTCAATACGTCCCGCGAATTTCGTCTAATTTTGTTCAGTGTTATAATTTATCAGTGCTTTTCGAGACGAATCTAGCCGCGGTTTTTGCGATTTTCGTAATGTTGTGCTATCGCGAATATTCAGCACTTTCCGAGACGAATCGAGCCTCGGCTTTGTCCTCGCGATAAACAAATAAAAATGCAGTCAATACGTCCCGCGAATTTCGTCTAATTTTTTTCAGTGTTATAATTTATCAGTGCTTTTCGAGACGAATGTAGCCGCGGTTTTTGCGATTTTCGTAGTGTTGAGCTATCGAAATTATTCAGCGCTTTTCGAGACGTATCGGATCTCGGCTTTGTCCTCGCGTAAAGCGTTAATAATGCCGTCAATCAGTGTCGCGAATCTCGTATAATTTTTTTCAGTTCAATAATTGATAAGTGCTTTTCGAGGCGTGTTTAGCCTCAATTGTTGCGTGTTATACGGCGAACAAAATTCGGTCAATCAGTGCCGTATTTTTGACGCAATTGCTAACTCGCAAAAAAGCATATATATAACTTTGCAATTGTTAAGCTTTAAAAAAATAAAAATAATTGTAAACATTTTAGCATGACCCTCTTCGTAACCCCCCCCCCTTCCCCCCCAGATATAAAATTATATTTCATGCTTTCCGACAGAAAGCCAAAGAAAACATCATGTGTTGAAAATATACGCACGCGCGAGAAGTCACAGCGCCGCATCGCAGAATCATCGGCACCAGTCGCGCGTTCGGTAACGTGTCGAGCGAAGACTCTCTCCTTCTCTCTCGCTCTCCTGCTCCCCGCCTATGTATGGATGCGGCAATATCTATAAGCTCTGCCGATGCGAAGGCTTTTCGGTCGCCGTGTTCAGTTGCTTTGAACCTATCGTTTCGGACGCACTGTCGACCAAATACAGATTTTTTAAGTCTAGCGTTTTACACACACATTGCAGTGCTTACCATTATAACTATTCACGTAGTGATTGAGAAAGAGTGAGAGATAGAGTGGGAGAGACGGAGAGATTTGCCGTGTTGACAAGATGTTTCCCGGACGAACATCATCCTTGCTTGGTGAACAGCAACCTAGGGGGCCCTGATTATTTGTGGGGAACTCCGGCATTGTTGTATCTTCGGTAAAATTTATCTACTATTTTCTAAAAGACTTTATAGACCTGACATGGTCCGTTTACGAGAAGTGTTTTTTCAAAATACATGTGATTGCATCGATATTCATATTTTTTTGCGGCCCTCGGCAACCTTTCGATTTGCATAAGAAGATTTGATAACAATATTTAATAGAAGTTTTGCTAAAAATAGAGAGGAAGAAAGAGACAAAGCCTTGACAGTACGTTTTTTACGAGGATCATCGTCTCCTTTATTACTCCTTTATTGCTTGACAAACTGCAGCTGGGGTCCCTGATTTTCAGGCGAGTTGTAGTCGCATTTTTTAATTAACGACAAATTTTATATTGTTTCTATTATCGCGTGCAACGAAAAAAATTAGTCAATCAATGTCCCCGAGTTCAGTTGATTTGCAACACTCGCTAAAGACGCACTGCTTACCGTTTACAGATTTGTAAAAAAATTTGGTTTTTTTTTGCGCACGTTGTCTGTACATACGAGTATTTATATTAACGTTATCTTCGATAGGAAGAGATAGCCAAAGCCTTGACAGTGCGTTTTTTCTGACAATCATCGTCTATTTCTTAATCTTCGCTTAACGAATTGCAGTTCAGAGGGGCCCTGATTATTAGACGACTAGTAAACGCATTTTTAAATTAATGGTTCTTTTTTCTGCTTGTTGCTTTTTAAGATGCAACATCTAGCAGACCAACAGCGAGATATTGTAAAGTATTTCTATCAGGGTTTCCTATATTACAACGACAAGCCGAACTTAAACACAACTTTTAGTTGTGTTCGAAGGAACACTATTTAATGTAAAGCCGCTGTAATTGCGGGAAATGGCAATCCATCAGTTGAATATAACCTGTGATTTGTAAATAATTATATTCACGGGAAATAGTTTGCCGGGTCAGAGGCCGTGCAAAACAATGACGTCGCGCGCTATGCTTTTTGCACCATTAGACGGCGCGCATGCACGTTGTTTGAAGGCGCACGCACGTCTATGGACGCTGCTTTCATGATCGTCATTTTTCGAGGCATTCTGCACTCCGTATCGCCGTGCAAAATGCCCCTGCAAGAATAAATGAACCGAATGATACTTTTGCCCATGCGCATGTAAATTTCATAACTTAGTATAGCATTGGAGTTGATTTTGATAATCGAAGTAGTTAATTATTAAATAGGTAAATTATTCTATATAGATTTATTGGATATTATAGGATAATTATAAACCATGAAAATGTTACCAAATAATTAATTCGTTCGCTTATCAAAATGAACTACACCATAAATAGTATAAGTGTAAGAGAAATCAAAATAATCTAATAAGTACACAAATTTCACAGCTATATTAACTTTTATTTTTTACAAATAAAATACTTATAAATTACTTTTTAATTTATTATAAAGTATATCTGGTTACAATATAATTAGTATTATTTTCTTTAAATTCAATAAATTGCGATTTCAATGTCTCGTCATGATCGTCTCCTTTATTACTTTTGCTTGACAAACTGCAGTTGATACTCATAAAGAATACATTCAAATAATATTTCATTGTCAATTACAACATTTTTTTCGATTTTTCCAAATTGTATATTACTTTCATCTATATTAGTCACTATGATAAAATCTTTGGTATATACTAAATTATTTAATTTAACACTATTTATTTGGAAGGCACTACTCGAATTTGGAAAAGAAATAGGAAGATTATTATTTTCAATATATGTTCCATAAGAAATAAAATACTCTTTATATTTAGAGTTGTGAAAAGGCATTAATGAAAGTTGATATCTAATTGAAATAGTTTTTAAAATATTTTTGTGGTATGCAGTATTTAACATTGTAGATTTTAAGTCTTTGTGCTTTGACTCATACCTCATTGATGAAAACTTTATTACATTTCCATTTTGTAAATAATTCGTACTTATTACAAATAATGCAACATATATATTGATATGTTGTTTTATGAACTTTTAAGTTGTAAAATGTGTGTCTTTATCAAAATAGGTGACGTAATTATATTTATTATTTCTCGAAGTTTTATATATAATTTCCAATATTTATTTCCTCATGGAAACTTTATGACCAATTATTATGCCAAGATATCTGGCAGATATTGCAATTTTGTATTTTTAATTAAATAATCAGAATTTATTAGTGTAGACAAATTGGCTGACTCAAAACCAAAATTGATAATACGTAAACGATTATTAAAATATTGAATTGAAAAAAGCTTTTCCGTCCAAATAAAATGTAATAGTAATTGGCTTATGTCATAATTGCAAACACCTACAAACACATCGTGCATAATATCAACTGTCGCATTATCAATTATATGAAATCCTTGTATTTCATTAAACATAAAATTTTCCTTGATACCACTCATTTTAAACATCTATATTTAATACATCCATCTCACATTTCTCTTTTGTTCTTAAGATAGTGCGTTCTTAAGATATGCGAGAGTGATCTATCACAATACTAAAAATTTATATAGTAGCATTTTTTAACGTTCCAAATGTTGAACAGTGAATTCTGAAAGGAATAACGTAATCAGTATATATTTTAAAATACTATGAATATGATTTTATTGTATATATCGTGAAGCATTAGTAGTATTATAATATAAAGATTAGAGTACATCAATCATTATATTATTAAATATGGACTTTGACTTTTATAAATTATAAAAGAAATTTTGTATCTATTAAAGTTATCAAATTCTCTTCTTGTTTATGTACTAATGTAAAATATAAAATTAATATCTTACGTAAAAGGAGATTTAGATTTTTCTGTCTTAGTCATTTCATTCGCTATTATTATATACACAATTCTTCTCGTAGATTAGAAATATCTTTACTTTCTACATATTTGAACAATTTATATAACGATTTATTTTAAATTACTACAATGGCAATTCATAATAAATATTTACTTTGACTGTAGTATATCTCTAAATTTGAAAGTTTTGTCATTATAGATTCAGACTTTTACAATTCTCTTAAATTTATTAATTTAAATTAGAAGTCTGAAAATTCATAATATCAGATAAAGGCATATTGTATAATACGTTTCTAACTAATACATTATTGAATGATTTATAATTGATGATTTCTTCCAAATGAAATGAATCTTCATTGACATTTATTACTTCGCAGTCTTTCAATGCTTTTAAGCCGTTATAAAAAGCTATAAAATAAGCTTTACGCGAATAAGCATCAGTATTATCTGTTGTAAACTTTCAGTGTGCAAATTTTCAAATTTGTTGTAGTCAATATTTATAACTGACATTAGATTTTATTAACAACATTAGTAAATAATTACATTTTATTAGTATTAGTAGTAAATAATTTACCTTACAATCTCATTTCTAGTTTAAAATTGATACATCATATAAATATATGAGAAATAAACAATATAACGTATTAATACTTACAGTGGAAGAAAGAATGAAACTCTGAGAATCCCCAGTCTTTTAATAACAATTGTAATTTCTTATCCATTATTTTTCATTAATATACTATAATACTTTCACTCAACTTTAAATGATAATTTTATTTCATAACTTCGGCAGTGTAATTTGCACGGCGATATGGATGCAAAATACCTCGAAAAATGATAATCATGAAAGCAGCGTCCATAAACGTGCCTGCGCCTTGAAACAACGTGCATGCGCGCCGCCTAACGTTAGAAAGAACATAGGACGCGGCGTCATTGTTTTGCACAGCTTCTGAGCCTGCAAACTATTTTCTGTGTTCATCAATCTGCAGATTCTATTGTACTTAAGGTTAATTTTTTGAAGAGTTAAAAGAGAACGCTAAAAATCCATAAGAAAATTTGATAACAATATTTAATTGAAGTTTTACTAAAAATAGAGAGGAAGAAAGAGCCAAAGCCTTGACAGTACGTTTTTTCCGACGATCATCGTCTCTTTTATAACTTTTGCTTGACAAACTACACTTCGGAGGGCCCTCATTATAGACGACTAGTAAACGCATTTTTAATTAATGAAAAATTTTATATTGTTTCTATTGTCGCGTGCAATGAAAAAATTTCAGTCAATCAATGTCCCCTGAGTTCAGTTGACTTGCAACCAAACTGCAGTTCGGAAAAAAAATATAGCCAACCAGTGTCGACGATGTCACTTGATTTGCAACTTTCGCTCAATACGCACCTTTTACTGCTTACAGTATTTTGTTTGAAAAAGTTTGGTTTGTTTACACACGCCTTTACGAGTGTCCATATTTAAATTGTGATTGAGGGAGGAAGGGTGCAAGAGCGAGTGAGAGGGAGAAGTAGAGTGGGCGCAGTTCAGTGGTGTCCCATAAAACACAATAATGTGAAAGTAAATAATACATATACTTTTACCTATCCATATTTTTATTATAGAATTTAAATTAGTATTCGATAAAAATTGGTGATACCTTGTAATTATTATATAATAATATATAGAATAACTTTTTAGTCACGAGTATCATATATAATTGTATAGCACAGGTGCTGAAATCCCGCAAGCCACGCCTATCCGTGGCTAAAATAGTCTTTTTCTGCTCTATGAGGTTAGCGCACGATCGTAACGAGTGTGATGAATACTAATAGGCGTGACTTAAATGTGGATTTTAGGCCCACTGTGCTATAAATATTGTACAGTATATTCGGTACCTCTTTTTTCGTTTGAATTGGTAATTTTGTGAGGCCTTGGGATAGGCCTATTTTCTTGTTTAATTTATCTAATTACAGATTGAATGCTCCTTGCTTCTTATATAAGCTAAAATTTAGTCTGTTTATATTTGCATGAAAATAAAACGTTTTGAGACGTTCCCTTTTCCTTTTTGCGAAATAAGACCTTGTTTTTCTGAACTGTCAGCACAGTATTATCTTATAAAGTTATTCTACGTATGGACTATAACTTTATAAAAATTATTTATTTATAGTTTCTTACGAAGATTATGACATCCCAAAATGTATTTCGACTTTCTGTTCAACGCCGACGTTAATAAGTTTTATGTATGGTCAAATTAGCTGAATGTTAAATTAAAATTCTTTCGGATTTTTTTAACTCTAAATTTATTTATTCCTACAAGTATTGGCTGAATTATAATTCTTATTGTATTTTGTTGTTTTAAAATATTTTTTTATAATTAATCGTATAATGTATACATAACCGTTTTGCATGCTTTTTCTTGTAATTATTATGATTCTTAAGTAGAGTCAATGGCAATATAGGAATCTATTTTTATTATGTATTTTTAGCACTATAATAATTCTTTTTTCCGTTTGTCGCTTTTTAAGATGCAACGTTTAGCAGGGAAACAACGAGATACTGTGAAGTATTTTTATCGGGGTTTCGTATACTATAACGACAAGCGGAACTTCAACACAACTTTCAGATGTGTTCAAAGGAATAGTATCGGATGTAAAGCCGTTATATATGTGGAAAATGGCAATCCATTAATTGAAGAACAGTTCAGCGTTGTAAATCATCATATTCATCCATCTGATGATTCTATTGTACTAAAGGTTCAATTTGCTGAAGAATTAAAAGAGAACGCTAAAAATCCAGAAGAAAATTTAATATCAATATTTAATAGAATTTTAGCTAAAGAAGAGTAAGTATATATTATTTAAATTATTATAATTAAATTTTTATAATGTATATTTATATACTTATTTTTATGTTAATAATTTCATAATACTCTAATAGAAATAAGTAATTGTTAATTTACAGAGCAGTGTTGGCTGAGTGGTTAGCGTGCTAGGCGCACAGACAACACTGTTCCAGGGGTCGATGGTTCGATTCCCGGTGAAATCACACTCGGATTTTTGTTGATGTCACTCGGAGTTGTTTTCAACGGGATAAAAGTTCGGTAGATAAAGTATAGGGGGAATAGCCAATCCGATGCTTCGGCAGGGAGCGCCGGCCTTACCGGCGTAGAGCTTCCTCTGAAATATGGGGACTTCTCCGGGGCGGTTACGTTGGGGATGGACCCGAGGCAGTCTGGGCTGAGCGTGTCGGCTTAACCGGTACGTAGTGCGTCTGCAAATATTTCCTCTTCGGAAAAGGGTACAAAAATATGTGGACAAATAATCAGGGGAATAAAATACGAGGTATAGGTCACTTGCTAGGCCAAGGAGGCCGCAGGTGGATAAACCAATAAGCAAAAAAAAATCATACGTGCACATCATACGTATACAATATTCTTTTTTATATTCATTCATACATGGTGCGGGTTATTCAGCCACAGTACACGATAGTTCAATTTTTTAAAAGGACACATTTATGTTTACCTATAATTTTTAAATAATCGTAAAAAACAATATTCTGTTTATCATTTAAGATCAAATTATCAAAAAACGTATACTGTTGCTACTATTAAACTGTTTTATTCTTGCAGTACAGAAAAAAGTGTATAAATAAAAAAGTTCTTATATCAGATAAACTATTCGAATTCGAAACAGCATTTACGGTTCAATAACAATTAATTTAAACAAAAGTCGTTTGTTAATCTATTAATAATCAATGTCAACTGTACAGCGAAGTACTGTTTGTACTGCAAAGTTATCGGATTCGGGATGACAGAGATAATAATTTTAGAAAGAGAAAATTTCGCTCCTTTTCTTCGCACGCTTCACAATTTTGACGACGCTATACATTCCACAAATTTATAGCTTTCTGACAACGCGAACACGAACCTCGCATTCGCCGCGACTTGAAGTTGAAACGAAGGGACAACCCAACATATTGTAACTCGAAGAGAAAACTCATATGTCCGAAACAGTGTTTACAAAAATTTTGTGAACACCGTTTACTGAGCAAAAAAAAATCCACAGATTTTGCCCTACACAGAATATCTTATTATGAGTCCCTCGTATATTAATCACTTAATAACTCGTGTAGCTTATTATGAGTCCCTCGTATATTAATACTCCCGCGTATTCTTATTAGACTCGCCAGCCTACGCACCGACAATCGATGCGGTCGAACTTCTACATGCCGAAGTATGTCACCCTTGTGCCGATCTCACAAATGCGTCAGAAAGAATAGTCATACATTTGTGTTTTTTTCTTGAAAAAAAAATTATATTTAGTTTATTAAAGATACATAGTTTAATTTAAAGTTTATTAAAGTGACCCTGATAGTATTGATCATCATATATTAAAAACAATACAGCTGACACTAAATGAATTCTAATATACTTATCTTTTTAATATAACTATTAATATATTGATGAAACATTTTTAATCTGTTCTAATAAAACGATGTATGTAATTGTTGGTTATATAAGACTAGGCATTTGTTTTTCGCGCTTTACGTGCGTGAAATGTTTAGATTAAAAGTTTTAATTTTAGCGATCATTAGAACCAACCAATCACGTCTCGTTTTCAGCGGCTTCACTTCTGTCTCATTAGTTTTTTAAGAAGGATTAGTCGGATATTTTTCCGTATTATAAAATTTAATATTTTTTATAGCACAGTGTGACCTAAGCCCGCACTTAGGTCACGCCTATCCGTGACCTAAGTAGTCCTTTTTTGCACCGTGTTTATCACACTCGCTACGCTCGTGCGCTAACTTCACGGTGCAAAACAGGACTGCTTATGACACGGATAGGCGTGACAGCGGGCTTAGGTAGGCTGTGCTATAAAATTCTATACGATACTCGTGACCTAAGTAACACTTCTGCACGGCGTAATTAGGACCCTCGCTGCGCTCGGGGCCTAACCTCACGCCGTGCAAAAAAGTGCTACTTCGATCACACATATCATAATGTACTATAATATGAACTAATTTTTATTGTTGACTCAAGTAGATAAACTCGATGAATTCATATTCTTTTATCACCCAATAAAAGATTTGGTACTTTTACGGGCTACCTGTTTGATTGAATATTTGTCTTAAAATTTACATTTAATACATATATGTGAAGTATTACCTAATTTTAAAATTAACAGGTGGTACCAAAACTACCAGGCACATCTTTTAAAGTTTGCCCGTGTTGTTTATTCATTGGTTACATAATTCATATATTTAGCTTAGCTTCATCATTTGTTCTATTGGATGAGAAGTTAAATCGCATGTAATTTTATCAAGTATTTTTGAAATATTTTAATATTATTATTGCTCATAGAGGAAGCTTTGTAGTAGTAAAATTTTCGACTTCGTCAAAGCAGGTTAAAAATCCATTTTAAGATGTTTGCAGTTTGAATCGCGTGTTTTTAGAAAATGTTCGTCGGGATCTGTGGATGTGTGTATATGTATACAGTAATATTTCTGAAACTACTCAGTTAGTATCAATAAAATTTGACATGTTTATCTATGTTTGAATTCTTAATTCGGAAAAGAACAGTAATTTCTTATTTTGCAAACTAGTTTTCGTTTTATTTAAAAGAGAATAAAATTACCTACTTTTTCTCGTTTAGGTCCTTGAGATCGAGTTCAACGTTTAACAGTAATATGAAAAAGGTGATTTTTGAAAAAGGTCACGTGTCGAACTATATCCTATTAAAATTTAAGGTTATTTGACAACTTATTTATTTAGTAATTAATCGAAAATTTTATTTGTTCTTTGATTACGGACGTAAAAAGGCTTTAATGCACTTCAGATTTTAGGAAAAGTTATATATTTTATATGTCTTAGCTAAGTTCTTGGCTTAAACCTTATAGTTTGTAAGATGTGTTGATTGAATGTTTAAAAAGATTTTTTATATCTTTAAAAGTAAGCGGTAGACTGCTTCAAAAAACATTTGGTGATTTATCATAGCAAAAAGTAATTACTGTTAAAATTTAAATTACTTTGTTGACTGATTCATGAGTTATATGCTAATCTCTAAAATTGAATTTTTCTATACAGTTTTGCTTCCTTTTTAAGAGGACATACCCCCTTTCAAAAACGAAAAAATAATTATTTTAATTTCACACAGCTAAGTTTGATTGATTTGAAATGTTTTATACATACGTAACACAACTTTATTTGAGAATTTTTTTTAACTATTAGTCCTAATGTACCCTAATGAAAGATCAATCACTGAAAAGCATTGTCGACACGATTCCAGGACAATGACGGCCTAATGGGGCTGACAATTTTTTGACATACTCTTAAAAGCACTAGTCATTAAAAAACTAGTCACTAGTTTTGCAATAAATGGAAGAAATTTAATTTAATGAATAAAAAACTTTTTAAACATAAAAGAAGTAAAAAATGTAGTGTTTTAGCTTATTTTTCATTATTTTGGTATTTTTTTATTTTTAATAACTTTTCTATTATTTAAATTAAATTTTCTCCATTCATACCAAAAGTAGTGCTTTTAAGAGTATGTCAAAAAATGTTCAGCCCGAGATTGGGCCGTACATTGTCATGGAAGCATGTGGACAGTGATTTTCGGTTATTGATTTTCATTTGTGTTCAAATAAAGATAAAGTTGTATGTATAAAAAATTTTAAATCAATCCAATGTATCTGTGTGAAATTAAAAATAATTATTTTTTTTCGAGTTTTTAAGGTGGTGGTGTCCCTTAAGTTTTAAAAAAGTATTAACATACTTTTATATATTCAAACAATATTTTATTTATTGGAACTATGAATTATGTTGGAGGAAGGTACGTGCCAATGAATTGGCAGCGCTTTTGTTTACTTATAACCTTATAAACAACAATATTTACAGTAAAAATTTCTTGGGACCGAGTACACAAACTACTAAGCCGCGAATTACTGTAGTAAAAATCGTGTACGTAGTATACGCATTTTGGTAGACTGACTGTAGGATTTTGGGTAGGATATGCAGTATAAAAATCTACAATTAATTTCAAACCACATTATTTGTTATTAAGGCCTTACATTATTATAAAGAGCTAACTTCTATAAAATCAATTATCAAAATCTGCTACATTCATTATTCCTTGCTTTTCACAATGTAACATATATATAATATGCATCTTCAAAATAGTATAGCAGCGTGAAAAATCGAGACTGATTTATACTCACTGTTCATACGTTCACAGGAAGCCACAAAAAAAATAATTTCGCTTCATTATGTCGCGCGTGGATGCGCATGCTGCTTATGCTTTCAAAAAGTAGTTTTTTCGTGAGCTCTTATTCGGACAGATATCGTCGCTCCCAATGAAGAGTAGGACTTTCGCGCCGTCTTGCCGCAAATACTAAGACTTACGCGATTTTGTGTCAAAGAGTAGGACTTACACGGCTTGCGACGAAAACTAAAACTTTTGTAAATAGTCCGATAAAAATGTGATATCATCTTAGAAATTCTGTCAATGGTTATAAATTGCATATAGTATCGTCATTTATTCTATTACATTATCGACAAAGGATTGTTTGAACATTAATTTCAAAATATTGATAGTTTTTCAAAAGTCCTATTCTCCGCCGCAAAAATGCCGAATCCTATTCTTTGTTGAGAATGACTATATATAAGTAAGGATATTTTGTTAATAAGGTTTTGCTTCCTTCCTAAATAAAGAGCTTTGTATAGTAATTTGAGTTAGCGTAAAAAACATGTTAGAAGTCTGTTTTGATGTATTTTTAAACGAAAAACAGTATTATCGAAAAATGTCCGTATGGATGTATGTGTCTGTTTGTGCGTATACGCCTTTTTCTCAGCTTGTAATTTATGGATTTTAATCCACCGCGGCTCATAATTTTTTTGTTTTTTTCCAGAACATTACCGGAACAAAGTCCGTTTTTCCTTCTAATTTTTGTTATTTTATGGTCAATTTTCGAATTCCAAGTTATAGTTTTTATTATATATTTTTCGACTAAGCTCAGAAACGTAAATAAATATATTTGTGCCCAAAACAGAATGAAATTAGTTTATCTTTTTACCTGAGTAACTTATGTTAGGTTAACTCGTTTCTTTGTTATTAACTAAAAAATCTCTTGTTTAAAATTTTTAACTCTACAATTAAATAGCGAAACATAAAAGAAAATTGTTTTGTAATAAGTAATAATAAGTACTACTTACTGCATGAATTCAAGTTATTTCATTAATAACTCCCTAAGTAAGAATCAAATCACAAAAAAAATTTTTTTCCAGATACCACGATAATTGAAAAGGCTAAAAGGCTTTGAAAATTTGGATGTAGATAGGTTTTTCTAATGTCATGATCCCTTTCATTGGACTGCTCGTTAGCTTGTTTAGTTTTTGAGATATTTGACATTTAATTATTTAATGTTTTTTTCGAACATTATATCTAGGGAACTCAGCAATGAAAGTAAATGAAATTTCGTTTAGAAATAAGCATTAGCAAGAAGTAGTTACTGCATAAATTTCTAGTTATTTCATTAATAACTCCCTGAGTAAGAATCTTCGTAAGAGACGAGGTTATAAGCAGAACTTCGAGAAAGGGTCAAAAATACGTGAAAAAAGTATTTTGCGCGCCAGATATTCTTCCATTCGCTCTCTCATGCTCACATTAGCAATTTGCTATCATGTGCAGGCAAACGAAGAAATTAATATAAAAGGGGCACACATTTCAATAAAATTATTTTAATTCAGATTATTATTTTCATGAATATATTATTAGGTATGGGAATAGTAAATTAGTTAAGGGAAGGGAGTAACGTGGTTAATAAAAATTGAAAAATTAAAAAAATGATTTTTCGCGAACAGATAATGGCGTTAAAATTTGCGACACTGATTGACCGAATTTTGTTCGCCGTATAAGACGCAACAATTGAGGCTAATATCGCCTCGAAAAGCACTGATCAATTATTACACTCAAAAAATTATACGAACTTCGCAAGACTGATTGACTGCAATTTTTACGCTTTACGCGAGGACAAAGCCGAGTCTCGATTCGTCTCGAAAAGCATTGAATAATCTCAAAAGCACAACACTATGAAATTCGCGATACTATTCGACAGAATTTTTTCGCCGTATAAGCCCAAGAACCACCGCTATAATCGTCTTCAAAAGCACTGATGAATTATTACACTGAAAAAAATGATACTAAATTCACGAGACTGATTAACTGCATTTTTACGCTTTACGCGAGGACAAAGGCCTGAGGCTCGATTCATCTCGATAAACACTGAATAATATCGAAAGCACAACAGCACAAAAATCGCGACAACCGCAGCTAGAATCGTCTTGAAAAGCACTGATGAATTATTACACTCAAAAGAATCATACGTAATTCGCGAGACGTATTGACTGCATTTTTATTTGTTTAGCGCGAGGACAAAGCCAAGGACGCGATTCGTCTCAAAGATCATTCTATAATCGTGAAAGCAGAAATAAACTCGAAATCGCGACACTGATCAACCGCATTTTTGCGTAGTTCGCGAAATTAAAATAAAGCCGACAGACACTAACAAATCGAACGTTCGACGCGGGTGGGAAATACAATTTTTAATTTCGACACAATCACATTATTATTTATCGAGAGGGATAATGGCCTCCCATGCATTTTGCAAAAAAAACACTTCGCGTATACGGACCATGTCAGGTCGATAAACTTAGTCACAAAATAGTAGATAAATCACTCAGAAAATAGTAGATAAATTTTACCCTGGATCTAACAACGCCTTGGCTCGTCGGCTAGTAATTAGGGCCCCTCTGGACTGCTGTATGTCAAGCAAGGGTTCTAAGAGAGACGATGGTTTTAGAAAAGGCTGGATCTCTCTCTCTCTCTCTCTCTCTCAAACAAACAAGTTACTTATAAACAACTTAAAATGGGGGGAATGACGGTTTGTAGAAAATTAGTAGATTAAATTTTGCTTCCTCCTAGAGGAACCTTCGTAATAGTAAAATTGTCTACATCGGCCAAAACCGATTAGAAATCCATTTTGAGATGTTTGGAGTTCGAATCGCGTATCTTTGGAAAATGTCCGTATGGATTGTGTTGTTAGTTACTGTGTGTGTGCGTGGTGTGTGGTGTTGCGTGCGTGTGTATAGAACTACTAAGTCAATATCAATAAAATTTGACATGTAAAGCAGTAAACTTTTTATTCTGCTAACTAGTTTTCGTTTTATAACCATTTTTTGATTTTTGAAAAACACTATTTTGCATTTTTTTCGATCATCCCGTTATCACAAATAATTCAGCTATAATGCATTTGAAAGAGAATAAAATTACTTACTTTTTCCCCGTTTGATCCTCGGGATCGACCACACCGTTTGCCAGCAAAAATAAAAAAGGTGTTTTTTTGTTTAAATTGAATTTTTTATTTTTTTGAAAAATGTATATTCTAAAACACATAACCTCAGGACAAAAATCATGTTGATGGGTCACGTGTCAACTATGTCCCATTAAATTTCAAGTTATTGGAATATATATTTATTTAGTAATAAATCGTAAACTGAAAAAAAAAGTGATTATTTTTTGTTCTTTGATTACGGACGTAAAAAAGCTTAATGCACTATAAGATTTTAGAAAAAGGTAGATATTGGCAAGATATTTCATGTGTCTTAGCTAAGTTCCTTGCGCAGCTTTTAAAATAATAATATAGGTTTCTAAGATATGGTTAATAAATTTAAAAATATTTCTTTTGATTCTTTGTATTTTCAAACTAAGCAGTGGACTGCCTCAAAAAAAATTCGGTGATTTATCATAGCAAAAAGTAATTACTGTTAAAAATTTAAATGATTTTGTTCTTTGGTTTCTAAGTTATAAGCTAATCTCTCAAATTCCTTTTTTTTATACAATTTTGCTTCCTCATAAAGGAATCTTTATAATAGTAAAATGTTCAGCTACTATACATACTACTATACATTAAAAAAAGATTTTATTTATTAGAATTATTAATTAAGTTGGAGGAAGCTACGTGCCAATGAATTGGCAGCGGTTTTTTCTCTTTGCTTCTCCAGTTTGGAAAAATAAAGAGATAGAGAGAGAAAGAGACAAACGGAAACAGCGGGGACAGACAACGAGCAATGCTCCTAAAAGTTACTTTTTCTAGACAACAAAGCTTGTTGCTGAAGGTTGATAAAATTTGGTGTGCAGGTATATTTTGATTTTCATTAAGAAAAAAATATAGGTAAATTTTGTTTAACTTTTAAATTCTTGAAATAAGTTATAAATACTTGCTCAAATTCTCATATATTGCTTAAACTCTTAAATGTATAAACCTCATTATTTAGATTGCTCTCAAATTTAACAGATTATTTTTTTAAAAGTAACAAATGATTTAATACTATTATACAATGATTTAGAATGTGTTGATAGTAGTAATTCAATAAAAATCAAACGATGCCATATTTAACCTCGAAATACAAGGCAAATTAACTACCACGCGTAAGTTATTAATTAAAATAATAATAATTATAACTATTATATTATATAATTAGTTTGTTAATCATGTAGAGTTATAATTTTAGCTAATTCATATTTAGTATTAATATATTTGCTGAGTTGACTGAAAATAGAATACTCGTAATGTTAGCGACCCTTCATATGCCGTGAATATTACCTCGCTACGCTCGGGCGCTATATGTATACACACCGTGCAATAATGAGCTAGTTAAATAATATGTATCTTAATATACTATTACGACACGCCGTGGCGTAAACCTCGACTTATGCCACGCTCGTGCAAAACTGTACTCGCTAAATCTCGGTTTACGCACGTTTGTGTCATGAAATATCGTACGATACTACGGAGGTAAAGGGATTTCAACCTACGAGGTTGAACTTACTTTACAGCACTACTATCCTAATATACTATTAATGATTCTCCCGGATTATTAAAGTATTTATCCGGCATAAGAAAGTTATTAAAAATGTAAACTTTAAAAGTAATACAATTTTAATAGTAGCAACAGTTGTACGTTATCCCCACACATACCGAGAAATCGAAAATAAATATTGTTATAAAACAATATATACATGGAATTGTACCACATGTAGAACATCATTAACGATATATTGATAAATAACGTATATAATATTATAGGTATCAGACATTGAGTAATCGTCCTGACGTACAATTTGCAAAGTACAAATCATTAATGCGAATTGCCAAAGCTAATAACGTACCCCCAGTACCTGGAACTTTGACGGCTCTCGCTGAAACATTAGAAAATTATTATCCTATGAGAAACTTCTATAGAGGATCTGCAGTTGGAACTGACAACTCTATTGGTCTCATTTTCATTCATGATAAAATGATGCGACCCCTTAGTGAATGCAGACAATTGTTTTGTGACGGAACATTTGATGTAAGAACTTGTTTTCATATGAACGTTAGCATATATACGTTCTTTACAAAGAAAATATTGCTTTGTTACAGATGAGGCCTAAAGAACCAAGCAGCTCTCAAGTTTTTACGATTCATTTCCGGAAGATGAATTTCGTAGGTTTTCCCCGTTTTTAAAACCATATTTATATAAGCTAAATTATCTCCACACTTTCTGGTGGAGATGTCGCCGGGTTTCTCGTTGGAATTGATAATAAATTTTAGAAATTCAGTTTAGTCAGTTAATGTAGTTATGGTCTACTGTTTTTAAGCGCTGTATTGGATCTTATTGGGTTACTAAACTTTTAGTAACCCAATAAGAGTTTAAGGCTTTTTAAAATTGTTAGGTGAAATTTTTATCAGATAACGCTCGGACAGGAATCGTGATACTCATAAAAGAATGAGCTTTCTCGTACAATATTTAAAATGTTTTGTTACGGCTTACGCGCTTAGCAATTAAATGCACTGCACGTTACATTTACTGCGTTATGAATCAAAATATATAAGTAAAGAATAATTCTCAATTTTTTCATGATTTGAATCGGTTTTGATATTGATTTTCATGTTTTTGTTTGTCTAAATTTGGCGTATGGGTTTTATAATTAAATTGATAGATTATAATTATTGTACACTATTAAAATATTATAGTATTTTCTCACTCTTAGTGAGTTAATACTGGACCTTTCTTAAACTTTGTTGCTACTTACCCTTAAGTGATTGATCACTCGCAGATAGAGTATAAAGTCAATAAGTCCTAAAGAATGTAAATTTTTTTTATTTATTTATACTTTATTCTATCTGCAAGCGAACTATTACTTACGTTATAGTAGCAATTCATTATAGGTTAGATTAGCAAATCACTCTGAAGAGAGTAGTCTCGATAATTTAATTAGAAGTTAAAATTATTAAATATTTAAACTTATAGGGATTTGCTGCTATTTACGTGCTCACGAGTGCAAGAACTACTGCTCTTTACGATGCTGTCTGGGATAAGATCTTTGAGATTATCCCAGTTCTAAGAGATCACGTCGAATCAGTCAGTTCCGATTTTGAGGAGGGCGCAAATAGTGTCTGCGAAAAAGAAGTTTCCTAACGCAGGATAACGGGTTGCGTGTTTCATTACAAACAGGTGTTTATATTAAATCATATTTTTAATTATAAACTACTAATTTACAAAGAGGAATTAAAGTAAAAACCCTAATAGAAAATTGAGCATTATCTAGTGTGCATAAGTATCTGTGTATATATATTTTTATATGCATTTAAAATTCGCGTAAACCTAACAAATGATCACTTAAAATGTGAAAAAACTTAGATACTTTATATGCAGATAAAAAAATTATAAAAGCATTTTTATTTCGTAAAAATCATGTAAGAAAAACGTCTTGTATTTTGGTATAGTATACTCAGCTACATCAGTGTACAAGTACGTTTTTGCACAAACGACCAGTGCATGTCTTTTGATTCTTTGTATATTCAAAACTAAGCAGTAGACTGCCTCAAAAAAAAATTCGGATTGTATCATAGCAAAAAAGTAATTACTGTTAAAAATTTTAAATGATTTTGTTCTTTGGTTTCTAAGTTATAAGCTAATCTCTAAAATTCCTTTTTTTTATACAATTTTGCTTCCTCATAAAGGAATCTTTATAATAGTAAAATGTTCAGCTACTATACATACTACTATACATTAAAAAAAGATTTTATTTATTAGAATTATTAATTAAGTTAGAGGAAGCTACGTGCCAATGAATTGGCAGCGGTTTTTTCTCTTTGCTTCTCCAGTTTGGAAAAATAAAGAGATAGAGAGAGAAAGAGACAAACGGAAACAGCGGGGACAGACAACGAGCAATGCTCTAAAAGTTACTTTTTCTAGACAACAAAGCTTGTTGCTGAAGGTTGATAAAATTTGGTGTGCAGGTATATTTTGATTTTCATTAAGAAAAAAATATAGGTAAATTTTGTTTAACTTTTAAATTCTTGAAATAAGTTATAAATACTTGCTCAAATTCTCATATATTGCTTAAACTCTTAAATGTATAAACCTCATTATTTAGATTGCTCTCAAATTTAACAGATTATTTTTTTAAAAGTAACAAATGATTTAATACTATTATACAATGATTTAGAATGTGTTGATAGTAGTAATTCAATAAAAATCAAACGATGCCATATTTAACCTCGAAATACAAGGCAAATTAACTACCACGCGTAAGTTATTAATTAAAATAATAATAATTATAACTATTATATTATATAATTAGTTTGTTAATCATGTAGAGTTATAATTTTAGCTAATTCATATTTAGTATTAATATATTTGCTGAGTTGACTGAAAATAGAATACTCGTAATGTTAGCGACCCTTCATATGCCGTGAATATTACCCTCGCTACGCTCGGGCGCTATATGTATACACACCGTGCAATAATGAGCTAGTTAAATAATATGTATCTTAATATACTATTACGACACGCCGTGGCGTAAACCTCGACTTATGCCACGCTCGTGCAAAACTGTACTCGCTAAATCTCGGTTTACGCACGTTGTGTCATGAAATATCGTACGATACTACGGAGGTAAAGGGATTTCAACCTACGAGGTTGAACTTACTTTACAGCACTACTATCCTAATATACTATTAATGATTCTCCCGGATTATTAAAGTATTTATCCGGCATAAGAAAGTTATTAAAAAATGTAAACTTTAAAAGTAATACAACATTTTAATAGTAGCAACAGTTGTACGTTATCCCCACACATACCGAGAAATCGAAAATAAATATTGTTATAAAACAATATATACATGGAATGTACCACATGTAGAACATCATTAAACGATATATTGATAAATAACGTATATAATATTATAGGTATCAGACATTGAGTAATCGTCCTGACGTACAATTTGCAAAGTACAAATCATTAATGCGAATTGCCAAAGCTAATAACGTACCCCCAGTACCTGGAACTTTGACGGCTCTCGCTGAAACATTAGAAAATTATTATCCTATGAGAAACTTCTATAGAGGATCTGCAGTTGGAACTGACAACTCTATTGGTCTCATTTTCATTCATGATAAAATGATGCGACCCCTTAGTGAATGCAGACAATTGTTTTGTGGCGGAACATTTGATGTAAGAACTTGTTTTCATATGAACGTTAGCATATATACGTTCTTTACAAAGAAAATATTGCTTTGTTACAGATGAGGCCTAAAGAACCAAGCAGCTCTCAAGTTTTTACGATTCATTTCCGGAAGATGAATTTCGTAGGTTTTCCCGTTTTTAAAACCATATTTATATAAGCTAAATTATCTCCACACTTTCTGGTGGAGATGTTCTTCGCCGGGTTTCTCGTTGGAATTGATAATAAATTTTAGAAATTCAGTTTAGTCAGTTAATGTAGTTATGGTCTACTGTTTTTAAGCGCTGTATTGGATCTTATTGGGTTACTAAACTTTTAGTAACCCAATAAGAGTTTAAGGCTTTTTAAAATTGTTAGGTGAAATTTTTATCAGATAACGCTCGGACAGGAATCGTGATACTCATAAAAGAATGAGCTTTCTCGTACAATATTTAAAAATGTTTTGTTACGGCTTACGCGCTTAGCAATTAAATGCACTGCACGTTACATTTACTGCGTTATGAATCAAAATATATAAGTAAAGAATAATTCTCAATTTTTTCATGATTTTGAATCGGTTTTGATATTGATTTTCATGTTTTTGTTTGTCTAAATTTGGCGTATGGGTTTTATAATTAAATTGATAGATTATAATTATTGTACACTATTAAAATATTATAGTATTTTCTCACTCTTAGTGAGTTAATACTGGACCTTTCTTAAAACTTTGTTGCTACTTACCCTTAAGTGATTGATCACTCGCAGATAGAGTATAAAGTCAATAAGTCCTAAAGAATGTAAATTTTTTTTATTTATTTATACTTTATTCTATCTGCAAGCGAACTATTACTTTACGTTATAGTAGCAATTCATTATAGGTTAGATTAGCAAATCACTCTGAAGAGAGCAGTCTCGATAATTATTAATAGAAGTTAAAATTGTTAAATATTTAAACTTATAGGGATTTGCTGCTATTTACGTGCTCACGAGTGCAAGAACTACTGCTCTTTACGATGCTGTCTGGGATAAGATCTTTGAGATTATCCCAGTTCTAAGAGATCACGTCGAATCAGTCAGTTCCGATTTTGAGAGGGCGCAAATAGTGTCTGCGAAAAAGAAGTTTCCTAACGCAAGGATAACGGGTTGCGTGTTTCATTACAAACAGGTGTTTATATTAAATCATATTTTTAATTATAAACTACTAATTTACAAAGAGGAATTAAAGTAAAAACCCTAATAGAAAATTGAGCATTATCTAGTGTGCATAAGTATCTGTGTATATATATTTTTATATGCATTTAAAATTCGCGTAAACCTAACAAATGATCACTTAAAATGTGAAAAAACTTAGATACTTTATATGCAGATAAAAAAGTTATAAAAGCATTTTTATTTCGTAAAATCATGTAAGAAAAACGTCTTGTATTTTTGGTATAGTATACTCAGCTACATCAGTGTACAAGTACGTTTTTGCACAAACGACCAGTGCATGAAAGTCACATTTACTGGCAAGTTTCAATTTAGTACTGCAAAAAAAAATCCATTTAAAGATTTCTGACTGTGGGCAAACACTTTTTGCACCGTTACTGGCATGCAACATATTTGATGCTCGAATAGCATTGTAGAGATACATTTTTTTGCATTGCTAAATGTCGATAAGTATATATAAGATGTCTTTATGCACAAGTCTGCGGGAGGAATTGGAAATCATTGTACCCGCGTGGCTTACGATATTTTTTGCAATTGCTGTACAATTCTATGCCTATATATAAGCCAATAATAAATTGCAGTGTGAATTCCTGCGCTACGTAGCAAATCCTACCTAACAATTGCGCTCCCTATTGCACTAATACTCGGCTAGATCACTGGCGGGATAGGGAATGCCATTACCTATACCATTGTTTTTTAAAAGACCTTTTACCATGTAAATTATTTCTTATTAGTATTTGGTAATAAATTAAAGAATTGATGTAATCTTATTTTTTATCATCATATGGTTTATAATCTTTAATAGAACGAGAAAGTCAAGGCTCGGTGTTTAAAAAAATCATGAATAAATAAAGAAACTAACTGCTTACTTTTGTTTATAAATCCAAAAATGAAACAAATAAATACTAATGAGTTAATGAAAAAAGCAAAAATTATTACTAGTATAAATTTTGTTCTTATGTTTGTGTAGTTGCCGGTTTCCCACACAGGATTGCAAGAAATATTTTTGAGTAATGAAACTTTTTTATAAAGTAACCTTATGTTTATTTGAAATTAATAGCAGAAGTTTTTATTTACTTTTCTTAAAAATTATACTATAAAGAATTACAAAACCTCATGTGTAGTAATGATCAATTTTCTATTGAGGACAAAAAAGTTTTTTACATACACAATAACGTCATTCAACAACTATTGCAATTCTTTTTACAACACAATTTTCATAACACAACATTTTTTGTAGGCCCTAGCCAAAAGATGGGGGAAGTTAAATCTTCCGATGGAGTTTGAATACATTCTGGAAAAAGCTTATGCACTTGCATATTTGCCAGCTGTAAATATGCAAGACGGTATGCAGCATTTAACAGCCCTAGTTGATAATTTAGTGGCAAATATTCAGGAACCCTTATTTCTGAAGTTACAAGGATTCGTAACGTACCTACGTACGTTTTGGCTACCTATAGCCGACGTACTGTCAGTTTACCAGAGACCTATTAAGACAAATAACACTTGTGAAAATTTTCATCTGCATGCTGCTAAAGCCATAGGGCGAAGAGAAAACATTTATAAAATGTTAGGTAAATTAAAATTTTGAACTATATAAATTAGGAAATAGCGACTCTCCTTATATCCATCATAGATTAATTAATAAGTATTTTCTATAAGCCTAATTAATCAAAATATAATTAAAAATCAGAGAAATAGTAACACAATATTTTACAATCTTACTAAATACAATTTTGGTTTAAGTTCTTAAATGATATGAAATTTTACAAAAACGCGTACTGCAGTGGCGCAAAATAAGTAAATGTTTACTAGGTTTGAAAGGAAAATTATATTTTCACATTAGTTCATTCATATTTTAAAATAGTACACTGTGCAACTAGGGGGGAAAGTAGGATTTCGAGATGATTCGAGTCTGAAAAATCCAATCCTTTGTTACATACCGTATTTTTTCTTTTTTTTAATAAGGGCATGCATAGGCCCTTTTTTAATCAGAGAAAATGAATGGGAAATTAAGAAGTAATTAGCGTATTGCTTTTATCAAAATGTTTCAGTAATTCCAAAGTTTCAAATTTTTTAAATATTTGAAATGATACTATTTTAAGGAGAGGAAGGAAAAGTACTTTTCCTCCCGATCACGAGAAAAACTAGATTTTCCATTCATTTTTCATGCATAAAAATGGGCCTTTTTCATGCACGTATTAAAAAAAATATATATTTTTTAATATCTGTCGTTATGTAAAAATACAGGCTGATGTTTTTTCAAGAATTTTTAAATCGATGAAATATTAAAAAATATTCAATTACTTGAAAAAGAAAAAACATTTATTAACCGCTGTAGGTCGGATACAATTTTTTTTAATAAGTGCATGGAAAACATTTTTTTCATGTATGAAAAATAAATGGAAAATCTAGTTTTTCTTCTAAGCGGGAGGAAAAGTAAGAGAGGAAGGAAAAGTACTTTTCCTTACGCTACATCGGAACGGAAAGTTGTCGTCTGAAAATACTCGTAATTTTAAATATTATCATTTCAAATATTGAAAATTTTGAACATTGAAAGCCATACATTAAATAGTTTTCAATTTGCCATTCATTTTCCCTGAATAAAAAAAGGCCTATACATGACCTCCTAGAATCATCGCTAGAAAAATACAACTTTCCCCCTTAGTTGCACAAAGTATTATTGTAACATTTTTTTTGGAGGTTTTGTGTCAAAAAAAATATTGAATCGGAACTTTTCTTACATTTAACCTTAATGAGTATAATAATGTTTTCGGATATAAATAAGGAGAGATGTCTTCAATGTAAAAAAACCTATAAGTAGATAAACTATAGGCATACTAGATCATAGGCATAATGGATCAGGGGAGGTGATCCAGTACACCGCCCGTGTATAAGCATAGGGCCTCCCTCCTCCAGACCCAAGTCTCCCTTCTCTCGAGTGATTCAGTATGCCTATAGGATACTGCATCATTGGAGTGAGTAAGTACGCCTATAGGATACTGCATCACTCGGCCTGTGGTGGTACGGCGGCCTGTGTGTAAGCATAGGGCCCCCTTTTTTTGAGAGTCTCCCTTCCCTTTGGCTCGCTGGCATAGTGGGAGAAGAGGTGACCCCTCGCTCGCTTAGACATGAGCAGCGGCTCTCTTGGCGGTCTGTGTGTATGCATAGGGCCCCTCTTTTTCGCTCGCTGGCATAGTGGGAGTAGAGGCTCCCCCTCGCTCGCTTAGATACGAGCAGCGGCACTCGCTTAGATTGAAAAGATATGACCTGCTAGTGTCGGAATGCGAGGGCGTTAGCAGTGTTTGCGAGGGATAAGATAATTTGTTTTTTCCAAATGCGGTGAATTGTTATGCAAACAAATAGTTTTCACCTAAAATGCTATGTATGCTCAAGTATTCTGCAGATTTATGATCCAGTATTGCTCGCTAGCTCGCTCGCTTAGAATTGAGCAGAAGCTATCACGCTTAGATTAAAGAGATATGACCTGCAAGAGCAGGGATGCGTGGGAAAAATCTTTTTCGACGCTTTTCGTGAGTCCTTGAGAAGCGCGTTCTCGTGGGATCCTTTTTCTTTTTCGGGCGCGCTTATCATTTTCGGTAAGTGGACAATTTTAACCAAGGATTTTGTTTATCCTAATTCTTTCCGCATTCAATTTTTGTTTTCCTTTTCTTATCGCTGATAATTTTTTGTGTGACTGGGGCGCGGTTGTCGAAATGAAGTGCGCGGTTCTTGAATTTTGGGGTGGAACAATTAAATCTGTTTAGATTTTTCCAATTGGTCAAGACAAGGTGGAGAGAAAGATTCTAGAAAATTTTTCCGAAGTGGTGGAAAAAGGGCTCGCCCACCTTTTCAGGAATAAATAGTTGCGGGCATGCAGTAGCTCCTCAATTCAGTTTTACGCTTCTACTGCGTAGTTTATATTCATTTTATACAGCTTTTAAAGTGTACGCAAGTTCCATCCAACATGGAAGATATTATCAATCAGTTCCACGCCGTCAAGCAGCGCATTGTCGAATCTTTGAATATCGCAGAGTGGGTGATGATGACAATGATTACAAACGGTAAGATACGCTATTTCTATCATATATTGTTTTATATGCAACTACCGCACACACACACACACACACACACACACACACACACACACACACACAACTCCGCTACACCGGTCCCAAGCCCGGGGCCCCACTACCCAAGAGGTGGGGAAGGAGGAGGGGGAGGAGTAACAACCTCGCTTAAAAAACCAAGGTGCATCTGGCCCGGATGCTAGCACTTTGTTAAAGGGCCCCTTCCTAGGGTACAGGAGCTAACGGTGCTGCCACGAAAGTCCTCGGCACCCCAGCACTGCTTAGAATTACCGAAACATCAGGTATTTAAGGTAGCAAGGACAATCAATCAAGAAGCGTTCTCAAACATATGAGTACCCAGGCAGGCATTACTAATCCTGCCGTCGATTCCGATCGGGTATCAGCCCCGGTGGTCGACGCTCGCCTCCTTGGGGATAAACCCCTTGGATCTGGGAGAGGCGAAAGTACGCTTTCGATGTACAACACAACCAGCCCCGTTGTAGGTAACCTGGCACGGGAAGGCAATGGTAATGCTACAGGAAAGAAGGCAGAGAATATGGAGGTAGACGAAGATGGCGACAAGCGAGCAGAAAGCGCGACCTCCAAAAACGTGCACTTAGATCGCCTTGGCAGCAAAATCGATGAGCTGATCGATTATGTCAGGGACAGACACAATGTGCACAAACAAATCAAGGATCTTGCCCGGAGCATAAGGGCCAGCTACAGGGCTCTCTGCTCTGCAGACGATAACCTTATGCAGTGCCGACGGCCAGGGACTAAGGGCAAGGTGACCCAAACAACCCCTGGCCTTCTGGAAAGGGCAATTAGCGTAGCAGAGGCGAATGAAGTGACCCCTAAGCCGGTCGGCAAGGGGAAACCACAGCAGGTTAGCCGCGTTAGTGGGGCGAGCACTGCAAGAAGAGTAGCCGACGACAATGTCCACCAGAGGGAGAAAGACTCGTGGCAAGAGGTGGTGACAAGGAAGGCAAAGAAGAAAAAAGAAAAAAGCGTGAACAGGAAGGACAACACTGGTGCTCGTGGCCAAGACCAAAAAGGCACCAGAAAAAGTAGGACGGCAAGAGCAAGACCTCCTAGACCTGAGGCCTTAGTCATCAAGGCCGAGGGTGGAAAAAGCTACGCCGAAATCCTAAAGAAAATGAAGGCAGAGCCTAGCCTAGAAAAGTTAGGAAACAGCGTACATAGAATACGCAAAACAACAGCAGGAGATCTGCTACTCGAACTACGACGTTCCAAGGAGGTGGAAACAGCTGAGCTCCAGGAAGCGGTGAAAGCAGTACCAGTGGAAACTGCTACAATCAGGGCGCTGCATCATGAAGAGGCCTTCGAGATTAAGGATCTTGACATGCTGACCACTATGGATGATATAGTGGACGCACTACGCAAAAATAACGAGGAAGGACATAATATCGAACCTACGGCGGTTAAGTCGCTTCGTAAAGCTTATGGAGATACGCAGAAAGCAATAGTACAGCTACCTGCCCAGATAGCCCAGAAGTTTATCAAGGGTGAGAAGATAAAGATAGGGTGGGTTATCTGCCGAATAAGGGCAATAAAGCGAGACACCCGCCCGCTCAGGTGCTATAAATGCTTGGGCTTCGGCCATACTGCTGCAAGCTGCATTGAGCAGCACGATAGAAGCCGCTGCTGCTACAAATGTGGCTCAGCGGGACATGTAGCGAAAGACTGCACAAACCAGCCCAGCTGCATTCTCTGCAGAGGAAAGAACGACGTAGAGAGAAGCGACCATGCCGCAGGTAGCTATAATTGCCCAGCGTACCAAGCGGCAGTGAAAGCCACAAAACAAAGAAGATGAGAATAGTACAGTTAAACCTGAACCACTGTGAGATAGCACAGGACCTTCTCTGTCAGTACGTCCGTGAGCAGAAGATTGATGTTGCTATAATCAGTGAGCAGTACAGAGATCTTGAACAGCCAAGGTGGGAATCCGATGGCTCCGGTAAAGCAGCTATTTGGGCGTGCAGAGACCTTACCTTTCAAAGTAGGATGAAAGTCAAAGAAGCAGGTTTTGCCAGCGCAAAGATTGAGGGTATACAGATATACAGCTGTTATGCCCCACCCAGTGCGCCAATAGATCAGTTTCAGCAGTTCTTGGACCGGCTAGTACGAGATGTCAGGGCTAAAAAACCAGCTATTATAGCTGGGGACTTTAACTCATGGGCGGTTGAATGGGGCAGCCGAAAAACTAATAGAAGAGGACAGGCCCTACTAGAGGCATTCACACTTCTGGACATGGTGCTGGTGAACGAAGGCAACGTACCAACCTATAAAAAGGTGGACGCTGAATCAGTGATCGACTTAACATTTGTTAGTAGATCTCTGGTAAAAGAGGTGAGTAAATGGACCGTAAGCGATCACTTCACTAATAGTGATCACCACGCCATTATAATGGAGCTGGGCACACAAAACATGGTGCACTGTACTACTAACCCTATAAGTACGAAAATGGAATGGAAAGCCAAGGAGTACGACAAGGAACTATTTCTGATGATGTTAGGAAATATCCAATTGACGGGATCAGCAGAACATAAGGCTGAACAAATGACAAAATGGCTCACCCGAGCATGTAACGCAGTTATGCCAAGAAAAGTGCCCAATCAAAGATGGACACCAGTATATTGGTGGAACGAGAAGATTAGATCAGCGCGCTCCGCTTGCCACAGAGCACGAAGGCTTGAGCAACGGGCAAGGAAAAAGTTTTACCGAACCGGTATTGGAAGCGAAGCTGTAGAAGAATGCAGCAGAAGAATGAAAGAAGCCAAGTGCACCCTCAAGAAGTGCATCAGTGAAAGCAAGCAGAGATGTCATAAGGAGCTGCTAGAAGAGGTCAATAAAGATCCATGGGGCAGGCCCTACAAAACAGTTATGAAGACACTCAAAGGAAGCTATATACCCCCACCAAAGTGCCCAGAGGTACTAAAGAGGGTAGTGACAACACTTTTTCCAAGTCAGCCGGACGCACCATATGCTATAGCAGAGGAAGTGCTGCAAGAAAATATACCTCCAATTACAGTTGAGCAGCTACTTGTAGCAAGCAAGAGGGTAGGAAACAATAAGGCTCCCGGTCCTGACGGCATACCAAATGTAGCGCTGAAGCATGCCATCGAGGCTAAACCTGAAGAATTTGTTGGCCTCTACAATGCATGCCTGGCAGAAGGGAGATTTTCGACGAACTGGAAAAAGCAGCGACTTGTGTTGTTACCTAAGGGTAACAAAGCGCCCGGAGGGGAGACATCGTACAGACCATTATGTATGATGGACACTCAAGGAAAAATACTGGAGCGCATTATCAGCAACAGGATGGAGTGCATAATCGAAGAGACCAAGGGGCTTGCCGAGCACCAATATGGCTTTCGGAAGTGCCGATCTACTTTGGACGCGATCGGCCTAGTGGTAAACACAGCCCGAGCAGCCATCAGTGGAAAACGGTGGAAGGGCGGAACAAAGAAGTACTGTGCAGTTATTACTTTGGATGTCAAAAACGCATTCAACTCTGCAAATTGGACGAAGATACATGAAGCGCTTGAAAAGCTTGAGGTGCCCACATACATCAGGAGGATGATGGCCGACTATCTGAAGGACAGAACTTTACTGTACGAAACGGATTGCGGCACTGAAAGCTACAAGGTCACGGCAGGTGTTCCACAGGTATCAGTACTGGGCCCGCCATTGTGGAACATTATGTATGACGGAGTGCTGAGACTACAACTCCCGCGGGAGGCTATGGTAGTAGGATTCGCAGACGACATAGCTCTTGTAGTAGTAGGGAAGGAAAAAGAAGACGTCGCTGAAATCACCAATGAAGCGATCACCACCATCCCGAGGTGGCTGAGAGAAACGGGACTTGAACTCGCTGGACACAAGACCGAAGCGATCCTGATATCTAGCAGGAAGAAAATGGAGACGATCGCCCTAATGATAGACGGCCATGAGATAACCTCTAAATCGACTATCAAGTGTTTGGGCGTTACTATAGACGAAAAGTTGACGTTTAAACAGCACCTTGAATGAGCAGGTAAAAAAGCGTCAAGAACGACTGCTGCTCTTTCTCGGCTCATGCCGAATGTCGGTGGAGCTACTCAGAAGAAAAAGAAGCTGTTAGCAAGTGTCAGTACATCGATCATGCTGTACGGGGCACCAATTTGGGCAGATGCAATGGCAATAAAAGCCTATGCGCGAAACCTGTCATCCGTGTATAGACGGAGTGCGCTAAGAGTAGCGTCTGCTTACCGCACGGTATCGGACGATGCAATAAGCGTCGTGGCAAACATGCCACCCATCGACCTCTTAGCACTAGAGAGGAAGGCCATATACATGGCAAAACAGGAGAAAAGCGATAGAACGAAGGCAGAAATCTGGAACGCTGCCAGAGAACAAACAGTAGCTGAGTGGCAGAGAAGATGGGACAGTAGCCTGAAAGGGCGCTGGACGCACCGACTTATACCAAAGATTGAAGACTGGATCACAAGAAGACACGGGGAAGTAAACTACTACCTCACGCAATTTTTGACGGGACATGGATGCTATCGAGCATACCTGTGTAGATTTAATTTAGAAGACTGTCCAGACTGCCCAGCATGTTTGGACATGTGCGAGGACGCTGAGCACGTTTTTTGCTACTGCTCGCGTTACCAGCCAGACCAGAGAGCAACTCCTGAGTCTATTATGGTAGCTATGTTCGCCACCGCTGAGGGCTGGCACGTGGTTAGTAACTACGCCGCGGTCATCCTCAAGAAAGTGAGGGGCGACGAAGAGAGAAGAAGACGAGAGATGCTGCAAGATGCTGACGACCGGACCATTCGGTAAGAAGTAGACGGCAGCCTATAATGAATAGAATAGAACAGAATAAAAATTTATTTTGCACAAGTCAAAAACATTTTGTACATATCAGTCATATCCTAGTCAATATACATTTCGTCGATATAACTTTACAATGCGCAACCTTTATTCATCGTCAACTCGGTACATATAACGGCGTATTGCTGTCCTAAAACTACTAAGCGACGGAAGACTTCTCGATTCGCGCCGTAGCGAATTCCAAAGTCGTGCACCCTGGGAACTGAAAGACTTCATTCCGGCCTCAGTACGCGAAATCGGGACTACGAGTTCTTTGGGGTACCTGCTCGAGGTCCTAGACTGGTTTCTCTCAAAAAGAGCAGCAAGATATGGAGGCTGCCTCATAACTATAGCCTTGTACAGCATGACCGCGGCAAAATATTCTCTCCTCTCTCGAACCGTTACCCATCCCAATTTCATTCTGTACGGGGAAATATGCTCGTCCTTCCTAACACCACAGATATACCTTATACAAGAATTCTGCAGCCTCTGAAGTCGAGACTCAAGCTCCCCTGAGATATCCATATAAACAAGAGAGCAATAATCCAGATGAGAGATTGCAAGAGCACTAGCTAACCGCTTACGAAGCGCCTCCGTTGTGCAGGATCTGAAAGATTTGAGACCATATAAAGCCCTATTTACTTTATGACCAACTGCTTCAACCTGCGGCTTCCACGTCATTCTCGAGTCCATCACAACACCAAGGTTAGTCACAACGTCAACAAATGGAACAAAAACGCCACTTTCAACCTCAATGCCGGGCAGCTCTAGACTTTGTATTTTATTAATGTTATATTCCGAACCAAATATCACAGCTTTTGTCTTGCTAACGTTAAGGCGGAGCGCATTCTCGGTCGCCCACGCCGACACAGCTCTCGCCACCATCGACAAACGATGCACATCCTCCACAAGATTGTCTCTAGCTACCTGAGTATATGTTTGGAGGTCATCCGCATAAAGCAAGTGCCTAACACCGTCTGATAGTGAACCCTCAGGCCCTGAAAATTGGCCAAAACATCCTGAAGATCAGTTATGTACAAACTGAAAAGCAGAGGTCCCAACACCGAGCCCTGTGGTACTCCAAGATTGGTAGTGAGCCAATCTGACTCGCCGTTAGTTTTTGTAACTACTCGATGGTTACGTCCTGTGATATACGATCCAATCCACAGAACCACCGACTTAGAGAACCCTAACCTAATCAGCTTGCTAAGGAGTTTGCAACCCCACTCCTTCCCAAGAAAACACACACACACACACGCACAGGCCTCCTGCTTGCTTCCGGAGAAAACAGCTGCGGTCCGTCAATGACGCTAGCCCCCGGGCAAAGTGAAAATCCGGGGTATCGGCCGGGTCCCGCTCTGCGGCTTTGCTGATGCACTACCTGGAAGTAACTTTGCACCGGGGGTGCTTCACACGGTCAAGCTGTATTTCTCTGATGGCAAGTAGCGTCTGACTCCACAAAACTTGCTGGTCCCCAACTTTTTCCCAAGAAGACACACACACACACACGCACAGACCTCCTGCTTGTTTCCGGAGAGAACAGCTGCGGTCCGGCAATGACGCTAGCCCTCGGGCAAAGTGAAAATCCGGGGTATCGGCCGGGTTCCGCTCTGCGGCTTTGCTGATGCACTACCTGGAAGTAACTTTGCACCGAGGGTACTTCACACGGTCAAGCTGTATTTCTCTGATGGCAAGTAGCGTCTGACTCCACAAAACTTGCAGATCCCCACTCCTTCCCAAGAAAACACACACACACACACGCACAGGCCTCCTGCTTGTTTCCGGAGAAAACAGCTGCGGTCCGTCAATGACGCTAGCCCCGGGCAAAGTGAAAATCCGGGGTATCGGCCGGGTCCCGCTCTGCGGCTTTGCTGATGCACTACCTGGAAGTAACTTTGCACCGAGGGTACTTCACACGGTCAAGCTGTATTTCTCTGATGGCAAGTAGCGTCTGACTCCACAAAACTTGCAGGTCCCCCACTCTTTCCCAAGAAAACACACACACACACACGCACAGGCCTCCTGCTTGTTTCCGGAGAGAACAGCTGCGGTCCGTCAATGACGCTAGCCCCCGGGCAAAGTGAAAATCCGGGGTATCGGCCGGGTCCCGCTCTGCGGCTTTGCTGATGCACTACCTGGAAGTAACTTTGCACCAAGGGTACTTCACACGGTCAAGCTGTATTTCTCTGATGGCAAGTAGCGTCTGACTCCACAAAACTTGCAGGTCCCCCACTCCTTCCCAAGAAAACACACACACACACACGCACAGGCCTCCTGCTTGTTTCCGGAGAAAACAGCTGCGGTCCGTCAATGACGCTAGCCCCGGGCAAAGTGAAAATCCGGGGTATCGGCCGGGTCCCGCTCTGCGGCTTTGCTGATGCACTACCTGGAAGTAACTTTGCACCGAGGGTACTTCACACGGTCAAGCTGTATTTCTCTGATGGCAAGTAGCGTCTGACTCCACAAAACTTGCAGATCCCCCCACTCCTTCCCAAGAAAACACACACACACACACGCACAGGCCTCCTGCTTGTTTCCGGAGAGAACAGCTGCGGTCCGTCAATGACGCTAGCCCCCGGGCAAAGTGAAAATCCGGGGTATCGGCCGGGTCCCGCTCTGCGGCTTTGCTGATGCACTACCTGGAAGTAACTTTGCACCGAGGGTACTTCACACGGTCAAGCTGTATTTCTCTGATGGCAAGTAGCGTCTGACTCCACAAAACTTGCAGATCCCCCCACTCCTTCCCAAGAAAACACACACACACACACGCACAGGCCTCCTGCTTGTTTCCGGAGAAAACAGCTGCGGTCCGTCAATGACGCTAGCCCCGGGCAAAGTGAAAATCCGGGGTATCGGCCGGGTCCCGCTCTGCGGCTTTGCTGATGCACTACCTGGAAGTAACTTTGCACCGAGGGTACTTCACACGGTCAAGCTGTATTTCTCTGATGGCAAGTAGCGTCTGACTCCACAAAACTTGCAGATCCCCCCACTCCTTCCCAAGAAAACACACACACACACACACGCACAGGCCTCCTGCTTGTTTCCGGAGAAACAGCTGCGGTCCGTCAATGACGCTAGCCCCCGGGCAAAGTGAAAATCCGGGGTATCGGCCGGGTCCCGCTCTGCGGCTTTGCTGATGCACTACCTGGAAGTAACTTTGCACCGAGGGTACTTCACACGGTCAAGCTGTATTTCTCTGATGGCAAGTAGCGTCTGACTCCACAAAACTTGCAGGTCCCCCACTCCTTCCCAAGAAACACACACACACACACACACGCACAGGCCTCCTGCTTGTTTCCGGAGAAAACAGCTGCGGTCCGTCAATGACGCTAGCCCCGGGCAAAGTGAAAATCCGGGGTATCGGCCGGGTCCCGCTCTGCGGCTTTGCTGATGCACTACCTGGAAGTAACTTTGCACCGAGGGTACTTCACACGGTCAAGCTGTATTTCTCTGATGGCAAGTAGCGTCTGACTCCACAAAACTTGCAGGTCCCCCCACTCCTTCCCAAGAAACACACACACACACACACGCACAGGCCTCCTGCTTGTTTCCGGAGAAAACAGCTGCGGTCCGTCAATGACGCTAGCCCCGGGCAAAGTGAAAATCCGGGGTATCGGCCGGGTCCCGCTCTGCGGCTTTGCTGATGCACTACCTGGAAGTAACTTTGCACCGAGGGTACTTCACACGGTCAAGCTGTATTTCTCTGATGGCAAGTAGCGTCTGACTCCACAAAACTTGCAGATCCCCCCACTCCTTCCCAAGAAAACACACACACACACACGCACAGGCCTCCTGCTTGTTTCCGGAGAAACAGCTGCGGTCCGTCAATGACGCTAGCCCCGGGCAAAGTGAAAATCCGGGGTATCGGCCGGGTCCCGCTCTGCGGCTTTGCTGATGCACTACCTGGAAGTAACTTTGCACCGAGGGTACTTCACACGGTCAAGCTGTATTTCTCTGATGGCAAGTAGCGTCTGACTCCACAAAACTTGCAGATCCCCCACTCCTTCCCAAGAAAACACACACACACACACGCACAGGCCTCCTGCTTGTTTCCGGAGAAAACAGCTGCGGTCCGTCAATGACGCTAGCCCCGGGCAAAGTGAAAATCCGGGGTATCGGCCGGGTCCCGCTCTGCGGCTTTGCTGATGCACTACCTGGAAGTAACTTTGCACCGAGGGTACTTCACACGGTCAAGCTGTATTTCTCTGATGGCAAGTAGCGTCTGACTCCACAATACTTGCAGATCCCCCCACTCCTTCCCAAGAAAACACACACACACACACACGCACAGGCCTCCTGCTTGTTTCCGGAGAAATCAGCTGCGGTCCGTCAATGACGCTAGCCCCCGGGCAAAGTGAAAATCCGGGGTATCGGCCGGGTCCCGCTCTGCGGCTTTGCTGATGCACTACCTGGAAGTAACTTTGCACCGAGGGTACTTCACACGGTCAAGCTGTATTTCTCTGATGGCAAGTAGCGTCTGACTCCACAAAACTTGCAGGTCCCCCCACTCCTTCCCAAGAAAACACACACACACACACACGCACAGGCCTCCTGCTTGTTTCCGGAGAAAACAGCTGCGGTCCGTCAATGACGCTAGCCCCCGGGCAAAGTGAAAATCCGGGGTATCGGCCGGGTCCCGCTCTGCGGCTTTGCTGATGCACTACCTGGAAGTAACTTTGCACCGAGGGTACTTCACACGGTCAAGCTGTATTTCTCTGATGGCAAGTAGCGTCTGACTCCACAAAACTTGCAGGTCCCCCCACTCCTTCCCAAGAAAAACACACACACACACACGCACAGGCCTCCTGCTTGTTTCCGGAGAAACAGCTGCGGTCCGTCAATGACGCTAGCCCCCGGGCAAAGTGAAAATCCGGGGTATCGGCCGGGTCCCGCTCTGCGGCTTTGCTGATGCACTACCTGGAAGTAACTTTGCACCAAGGGTACTTCACACGGTCAAGCTGTATTTCTCTGATGGCAAGTAGCGTCTGACTCCACAAAACTTGCAGGTCCCCCCACTCCTTCCCAAGAAAACACACACACACACACGCACAGGCCTCCTGCTTGTTTCCGGAGAAAACAGCTGCGGTCCGTCAATGACGCTAGCCCCCGGGCAAAGTGAAAATCCGGGGTATCGGCCGGGTCCCGCTCTGCGGCTTTGCTGATGCACTACCTGGAAGTAACTTTGCACCGAGGGTACTTCACACGGTCAAGCTGTATTTCTCTGATGGCAAGTAGCGTCAGACTCCACAAAACTTGCAGGTCCCCCCACTCTTTCCCAAGAAAACACACACACACACACGCACAGGCCTCCTGCTTGTTTCCGGAGAAAACAGCTGCGGTCCGTCAATGACGCTAGCCCCCGGGCAAAGTGAAAATCCGGGGTATCGGCCGGGTCCCGATCTGCGGCTTTGCTGATGCACTACCTGGAAGTAACTTTGCACCAAGGGTACTTCACACGGTCAAGCTGTATTTCTCTGATGGCAAGTAGCGTCTGACTCCACAAAACTTGCAGGTCCCCCCACTCTTCCCAAGAAAACACACACACACACACGCACAGGCCTCCTGCTTGTTTCCGGAGAAAACAGCTGCGGTCCGTCAATGACGCTAGCCCCGGGCAAAGTGAAAATCCGGGGTATCGGCCGGGTCCCGCTCTGCGGCTTTGCTGATGCACTACCTGGAAGTAACTTTGCACCGAGGGTACTTCACACGGTCAAGCTGTATTTCTCTGATGGCAAGTAGCGTCTGACTCCACAAAACTTGCAGGTCCCCCACTCTTTCCCAAGAAAACGCACACACACACAATAATATGTATCTTAATATACTATTACGACACGCCGTGGCGTAAACCTCGACTTATGCCACGCTCGTGCAAAACTGTACTCGCTAAATCTCGGTTTACGCACGTTGTGTCATGAAATATCGTACGATACTACGGAGGTAAAGGGATTTCAACCTACGAGGTTGAACTTACTTTACAGCACTACTATCCTAATATACTATTAATGATTCTCCCGGATTATTAAAGTATTTATCCGGCATAAGAAAGTTATTAAAAAATGTAAACTTTAAAAGTAATACAACATTTTAATAGTAGCAACAGTTGTACGTTATCCCCACACATACCGAGAAATCGAAAATAAATATTGTTATAAAACAATATATACATGGAATGTACCACATGTAGAACATCATTAAACGATATATTGATAAATAACGTATATAATATTATAGGTATCAGACATTGAGTAATCGTCCTGACGTACAATTTGCAAAGTACAAATCATTAATGCGAATTGCCAAAGCTAATAACGTACCCCCAGTACCTGGAACTTTGACGGCTCTCGCTGAAACATTAGAAAATTATTATCCTATGAGAAACTTCTATAGAGGATCTGCAGTTGGAACTGACAACTCTATTGGTCTCATTTTCATTCATGATAAAATGATGCGACCCCTTAGTGAATGCAGACAATTGTTTTGTGGCGGAACATTTGATGTAAGAACTTGTTTTCATATGAACGTTAGCATATATACGTTCTTTACAAAGAAAATATTGCTTTGTTACAGATGAGGCCTAAAGAACCAAGCAGCTCTCAAGTTTTTACGATTCATTTCCGGAAGATGAATTTCGTAGGTTTTCCCGTTTTTAAAACCATATTTATATAAGCTAAATTATCTCCACACTTTCTGGTGGAGATGTTCTTCGCCGGGTTTCTCGTTGGAATTGATAATAAATTTTAGAAATTCAGTTTAGTCAGTTAATGTAGTTATGGTCTACTGTTTTTAAGCGCTGTATTGGATCTTATTGGGTTACTAAACTTTTAGTAACCCAATAAGAGTTTAAGGCTTTTTAAAATTGTTAGGTGAAATTTTTATCAGATAACGCTCGGACAGGAATCGTGATACTCATAAAAGAATGAGCTTTCTCGTACAATATTTAAAAATGTTTTGTTACGGCTTACGCGCTTAGCAATTAAATGCACTGCACGTTACATTTACTGCGTTATGAATCAAAATATATAAGTAAAGAATAATTCTCAATTTTTTCATGATTTTGAATCGGTTTTGATATTGATTTTCATGTTTTTGTTTGTCTAAATTTGGCGTATGGGTTTTATAATTAAATTGATAGATTATAATTATTGTACACTATTAAAATATTATAGTATTTTCTCACTCTTAGTGAGTTAATACTGGACCTTTCTTAAAACTTTGTTGCTACTTACCCTTAAGTGATTGATCACTCGCAGATAGAGTATAAAGTCAATAAGTCCTAAAGAATGTAAATTTTTTTTATTTATTTATACTTTATTCTATCTGCAAGCGAACTATTACTTTACGTTATAGTAGCAATTCATTATAGGTTAGATTAGCAAATCACTCTGAAGAGAGCAGTCTCGATAATTATTAATAGAAGTTAAAATTGTTAAATATTTAAACTTATAGGGATTTGCTGCTATTTACGTGCTCACGAGTGCAAGAACTACTGCTCTTTACGATGCTGTCTGGGATAAGATCTTTGAGATTATCCCAGTTCTAAGAGATCACATCGAATCAGTCAGTTCCGATTTTGAGAGGGCGCAAATAGTGTCTGCGAAAAAGAAGTTTCCTAACGCAAGGATAACGGGTTGCGTGTTTCATTACAAACAGGTGTTTATATTAAATCATATTTTTAATTATAAACTACTAATTTACAAAGAGGAATTAAAGTAAAAACCCTAATAGAAAATTGAGCATTATCTAGTGTGCATAAGTATCTGTGTATATATATTTTTATATGCATTTAAAATTCGCGTAAACCTAACAAATGATCACTTAAAATGTGAAAAAACTTAGATACTTTATATGCAGATAAAAAAGTTATAAAAGCATTTTTATTTCGTAAAATCATGTAAGAAAAACGTCTTGTATTTTTGGTATAGTATACTCAGCTACATCAGTGTACAAGTACGTTTTTGCACAAACGACCAGTGCATGAAAGTCACATTTACTGGCAAGTTTCAATTTAGTACTGCAAAAAAAAATCCATTTAAAGATTTCTGACTGTGGGCAAACACTTTTTGCACCGTTACTGGCATGCAACATATTTGATGCTCGAATAGCATTGTAGAGATACATTTTTTTGCATTGCTAAATGTCGATAAGTATATATAAGATGTCTTTATGCACAAGTCTGCGGGAGGAATTGGAAATCATTGTACCCGCGTGGCTTACGATATTTTTTGCAATTGCTGTACAATTCTATGCCTATATATAAGCCAATAATAAATTGCAGTGTGAATTCCTGCGCTACGTAGCAAATCCTACCTAACAATTGCGCTCCCTATTGCACTAATACTCGGCTAGATCACTGGCGGGATAGGGAATGCCATTACCTATACCATTGTTTTTTAAAAGACCTTTTACCATGTAAATTATTTCTTATTAGTATTTGGTAATAAATTAAAGAATTGATGTAATCTTATTTTTTATCATCATATGGTTTATAATCTTTAATAGAACGAGAAAGTCAAGGCTCGGTGTTTAAAAAAATCATGAATAAATAAAGAAACTAACTGCTTACTTTTGTTTATAAATCCAAAAATGAAACAAATAAATACTAATGAGTTAATGAAAAAAGCAAAAATTATTACTAGTATAAATTTTGTTCTTATGTTTGTGTAGTTGCCGGTTTCCCACACAGGATTGCAAGAAATATTTTTGAGTAATGAAACTTTTTTATAAAGTAACCTTATGTTTATTTGAAATTAATAGCAGAAGTTTTTATTTACTTTTCTTAAAAATTATACTATAAAGAATTACAAAACCTCATGTGTAGTAATGATCAATTTTCTATTGAGGACAAAAAAGTTTTTTACATACACAATAACGTCATTCAACAACTATTGCAATTCTTTTTACAACACAATTTTCATAACACAACATTTTTTGTAGGCCCTAGCCAAAAGATGGGGGAAGTTAAATCTTCCGATGGAGTTTGAATACATTATGGAAAAAGCTTATGCACTTGCATATTTGCCAGCTGTAAATATGCAAGACGGTATGCAGCATTTAACAGCCCTAGTTGATAATTTAGTGGCAAATATTCAGGAAGCCTTATTTCTGAACTTACAAGGATTCGTAATGTACCTACGTACGTTTTGGCTACCTATAGCCGACGTACTGTCAGTTTACCAGAGACCTATTAAGACAAATAACACTTGTGAAAATTTTCATCTGCATGCTGCTAAAGCCATAGGGCGAAGAGAAAACATTTATAAAATGTTAGGTAAATTAAAATTTTGAACTATATAAATTAGGAAATAGCGACTCTCCTTATATCCATCATAGATTAATTAATAAGTATTTTCTATAAGCCTAATTAATCAAAATATAATTAAAAATCAGAGAAATAGTAACACAATATTTTACAATCTTACTAAATACAATTTTGGTTTAAGTTCTTAAATGATATGAAATTTTACAAAAACGCGTACTGCAGTGGCGCAAAATAAGTAAATGTTTACTAGGTTTGAAAGGAAAATTATATTTTCACATTAGTTCATTCATATTTTAAAATAGTACACTGTGCAACTAGGGGGGAAAGTAGGATTTCGAGATGATTCGAGTCTGAAAAATCCAATCCTTTGTTACATACCGTATTTTTTCTTTTTTTTAATAAGGGCATGCATAGGCCCTTTTTTAATCAGAGAAAATGAATGGGAAATTAAGAAGTAATTAGCGTATTGCTTTTATCAAAATGTTTCAGTAATTCCAAAGTTTCAAATTTTTTAAATATTTGAAATGATACTATTTTAAGGAGAGGAAGGAAAAGTACTTTTCCTCCCGATCACGAGAAAAACTAGATTTTCCATTCATTTTTCATGCATAAAAATGGGCCTTTTTCATGCACGTATTAAAAAAAATATATATTTTTTAATATCTGTCGTTATGTAAAAATACAGGCTGATGTTTTTTCAAGAATTTTTAAATCGATGAAATATTAAAAAATATTCAATTACTTGAAAAAGAAAAAACATTTATTAACCGCTGTAGGTCGGATACAATTTTTTTTAATAAGTGCATGGAAAACATTTTTTTCATGTATGAAAAATAAATGGAAAATCTAGTTTTTCTTCTAAGCGGGAGGAAAAGTAAGAGAGGAAGGAAAAGTACTTTTCCTTACGCTACATCGGAACGGAAAGTTGTCGTCTGAAAATACTCGTAATTTTAAATATTATCATTTCAAATATTGAAAATTTTGAACATTGAAAGCCATACATTAAATAGTTTTCAATTTGCCATTCATTTTCCCTGAATAAAAAAAGGCCTATACATGACCTCCTAGAATCATCGCTAGAAAAATACAACTTTCCCCCTTAGTTGCACAAAGTATTATTGTAACATTTTTTTTGGAGGTTTTGTGTCAAAAAAAATATTGAATCGGAACTTTTCTTACATTTAACCTTAATGAGTATAATAATGTTTTCGGATATAAATAAGGAGAGATGTCTTCAATGTAAAAAAACCTATAAGTAGATAAACTATAGGCATACTAGATCATAGGCATAATGGATCAGGGGAGGTGATCCAGTACACCGCCCGTGTATAAGCATAGGGCCTCCCTCCTCCAGACCCAAGTCTCCCTTCTCTCGAGTGATTCAGTATGCCTATAGGATACTGCATCATTGGAGTGAGTAAGTACGCCTATAGGATACTGCATCACTCGGCCTGTGGTGGTACGGCGGCCTGTGTGTAAGCATAGGGCCCCCTTTTTTTGAGAGTCTCCCTTCCCTTTGGCTCGCTGGCATAGTGGAAGAAGAGGTGACCCCTCGCTCGCTTAGACATGAGCAGCGGCTCTCTTGGCGGTCTGTGTGTATGCATAGGGCCCCTCTTTTTCGCTCGCTGGCATAGTGGGAGTAGAGGCTCCCCCTCGCTCGCTTAGATACGAGCAGCGGCACTCGCTTAGATTGAAAAGATATGACCTGCTAGTGTCGGAATGCGAGGGCGTTAGCAGTGTTTGCGAGGGATAAGATAATTTGTTTTTTCCAAATGCGGTGAATTGTTATGCAAACAAATAGTTTTCACCTAAAATGCTATGTATGCTCAAGTATTCTGCAGATTTATGATCCAGTATTGCTCGCTAGCTCGCTCGCTTAGAATTGAGCAGAAGCTATCACGCTTAGATTAAAGAGATATGACCTGCAAGAGCAGGGATGCGTGGGAAAAATCTTTTTCGACGCTTTTCGTGAGTCCTTGAGAAGCGCGTTCTCGTGGGATCCTTTTTCTTTTTCGGGCGCGCTTATCATTTTCGGTAAGTGGACAATTTTAACCAAGGATTTTGTTTATCCTAATTCTTTCCGCATTCAATTTTTGTTTTCCTTTTCTTATCGCTGATAATTTTTTGTGTGACTGGGGCGCGGTTGTCGAAATGAAGTGCGCGGTTCTTGAATTTTGGGGTGGAACAATTAAATCTGTTTAGATTTTTCCAATTGGTCAAGACAAGGTGGAGAGAAAGATTCTAGAAAATTTTTCCGAAGTGGTGGAAAAAGGGCTCGCCCACCTTTTCAGGAATAAATAGTTGCGGGCATGCAGTAGCTCCTCAATTCAGTTTTACGCTTCTACTGCGTAGTTTATATTCATTTTATACAGCTTTTAAAGTGTACGCAAGTTCCATCCAACATGGAAGATATTATCAATCAGTTCCACGCCGTCAAGCAGCGCATTGTCGAATCTTTGAATATCGCAGAGTGGGTGATGATGGGAATGATTACAACCGGTAAGATACGCTATTTCTATCATATATTGTTTTATATGCAACTACCGCACACACACACACACAACTCCGCTACACCGGTCCCAAGCCCGGGGCCCCACTACCCAAGAGGTGGGGAAGGAGGAGGGGGAGGAGTAACAACCTCGCTTAAAAAACCAAGGTGCATCTGGCCCGGATGCTAGCACTTTGTTAAAGGGCCCCTTCCTAGGGTACAGGAGCTAACGGTGCTGCCACGAAAGTCCTCGGCACCCCAGCACTGCTTAGAATTACCGAAACATCAGGTATTTAAGGTAGCAAGGACAATCAATCAAGAAGCGTTCTCAAACATATGAGTACCCAGGCAGGTATTACTAATCCTGCCGTCGATTCCGATCGGGTATCAGCCCCGGTGGTCGACGCTCGCCTCCTTGGGGATAAACCCCTTGGATCTGGGAGAGGCAAAAGTACGCTTTCGATGTACAACACAACCAGCCCCGTTGTAGGTAACCTGGCACGGGAAGGCAATGGTAATGCTACAGGAAAGAAGGCAGAGAATATGGAGGTAGACGAAGATGGCGACAAGCGAGCAGAAAGCGCGACCTCCAAAAACGTGCACTTAGATCGCCTTGGCAGCAAAATCGATGAGCTGATCGATTATGTCAGGGACAGACACAATGTGCACAAACAAATCAAGGATCTTGCCCGGAGCATAAGGGCCAGCTACAGGGCTCTCTGCTCTGCAGACGATAACCTTATGCAGTGCCGACGGCCAGGGACTAAGGGCAAGGTGACCCAAACAACCCCTGGCCTTCTGGAAAGGGCAATTAGCGTAGCAGAGGCGAATGAAGTGACCCCTAAGCCGGTCGGCAAGGGGAAACCACAGCAGGTTAGCCGCGTTAGTGGGGCGAGCACTGCAAGAAGAGTAGCCGACGACAATGTCCACCAGAGGGAGAAAGACTCGTGGCAAGAGGTGGTGACAAGGAAGGCAAAGAAGAAAAAAGAAAAAAGCGTGAACAGGAAGGACAACACTGGTGCTCGTGGCCAAGACCAAAAAGGCACCAGAAAAAGTAGGACGGCAAGAGCAAGACCTCCTAGACCTGAGGCCTTAGTCATCAAGGCCGAGGGTGGATAAAGCTACGCCGAAATCCTAAAGAAAATGAAGGCAGAGCCTAGCCTAGAAAAGTTAGGAAACAGCGTACATAGAATACGCAAAACAACAGCAGGAGATCTGCTACTCGAACTACGACGTTCCAAGGAGGTGGAAACAGCTGAGCTCCAGGAAGCGGTGAAAGCAGTACCAGTGGAAACTGCTACAATCAGGGCGCTGCATCATGAAGAGGCCTTCGAGATTAAGGATCTTGACATGCTGACCACTATGGATGATATAGTGGACACACTACGCAAAAATAACGAGGAAGGACATAATATCGAACCTACGGCGGTTAAGTCGCTTCGTAAAGCTTATGGAGATACGCAGAAAGCAATAGTACAGCTACCTGCCCAGATAGCCCAGAAGTTTATCAAGGGTGAGAAGATAAAGATAGGGTGGGTTATCTGCCGAATAAGGGCAATAAAGCGAGACACCCGCCCGCTCAGGTGCTATAAATGCTTGGGCTTCGGCCATACTGCTGCAAGCTGCATTGAGCAGCACGATAGAAGCCGCTGCTGCTACAAATGTGGCTCAGCGGGACATGTAGCGAAAGACTGCACAAACCAGCCCAGCTGCATTCTCTGCAGAGGAAAGAACGACGTAGAGAGAAGCGACCATGCCGCAGGTAGCTATAATTGCCCAGCGTACCAAGCGGCAGTGAAAGCCACAAAACAAAGAAGATGAGAATAGTACAGTTAAACCTGAACCACTGTGAGATAGCACAGGACCTTCTCTGTCAGTACGTCCGTGAGCAGAAGATTGATGTTGCTATAATCAGTGAGCAGTACAGAGATCTTGAACAGCCAAGGTGGGAATCCGATGGCTCCGGTAAAGCAGCTATTTGGGCGTGCAGAGACCTTACCTTTCAAAGTAGGATGAAAGTCAAAGAAGCAGGTTTTGCCAGCGCAAAGATTGAGGGTATACAGATATACAGCTGTTATGCCCCACCCAGTGCGCCAATAGATCAGTTTCAGCAGTTCTTGGACCGGCTAGTACGAGATGTCAGGGCTAAAAAACCAGCTATTATAGCTGGGGACTTTAACTCATGGGCGGTTGAATGGGGCAGCCGAAAAACTAATAGAAGAGGACAGGCCCTACTAGAGGCATTCACACTTCTGGACATGGTGCTGGTGAACGAAGGCAACGTACCAACCTATAAAAAGGTGGACGCTGAATCAGTGATCGACTTAACATTTGTTAGTAGATCTCTGGTAAAAGAGGTGAGTAAATGGACCGTAAGCGATCACTTCACTAATAGTGATCACCACGCCATTATAATGGAGCTGGGCACACAAAACATGGTGCACTGTACTACTAACCCTATAAGTACGAAAATGGAATGGAAAGCCAAGGAGTACGATAAGGAACTATTTCTGATGATGTTAGGAAATATCCAATTGACGGGATCAGCAGAACATAAGGCTGAACAAATGACAAAATGGCTCACCCGAGCATGTAACGCAGTTATGCCAAGAAAAGTGCCCAATCAAAGATGGACACCAGTATATTGGTGGAACGAGAAGATTAGATCAGCGCGCTCCGCTTGCCACAGAGCACGAAGGCTTGAGCAACGGGCAAGGAAAAAGTTTTACCGAACCGGTATTGGAAGCGAAGCTGTAGAAGAATGCAGCAGAAGAATGAAAGAAGCCAAGTGCACCCTCAAGAAGTGCATCAGTGAAAGCAAGCAGAGATGTCATAAGGAGCTGCTAGAAGAGGTCAATAAAGATCCATGGGGCAGGCCCTACAAAACAGTTATGAAGACACTCAAAGGAAGCTATATACCCCCACCAAAGTGCCCAGAGGTACTAAAAAGGGTAGTGACAACACTTTTTCCAAGTCAGCCGGACGCACCATATGCAATAGCAGAGGAAGTGCTGCAAGAAAATATACCTCCAATTACAGTTGAGCAGCTACTTGTAGCAAGCAAGAGGGTAGGAAACAATAAGGCTCCCGGTCCTGACGGCATACCAAATGTAGCGCTGAAGCATGCCATCGAGGCTAAACCTGAAGAATTTGTTGGCCTCTACAATGCATGCCTGGCAGAAGGGAGATTTTCGACGAACTGGAAAAAGCAGCGACTTGTGTTGTTACCTAAGGGTAACAAAGCGCCCGGAGGGGAGACATCGTACAGACCATTATGTATGATGGACACTCAAGGAAAAATACTGGAGCGCATTATCAGCAACAGGATGGAGTGCATAATCGAAGAGACCAAGGGGCTTGCCGAGCACCAATATGGCTTTCGGAAGTGCCGATCTACTTTGGACGCGATCGGCCTAGTGGTAAACACAGCCCGAGCAGCCATCAGTGGAAAACGGTGGAAGGGCGGAACAAAGAAGTACTGTGCAGTTATTACTTTGGATGTCAAAAACGCATTCAACTCTGCAAATTGGACGAAGATACGTGAAGCGCTTGAAAAGCTTGAGGTGCCCACATACATCAGGAGGATGATGGCCGACTATCTGAAGGACAGAACTTTACTGTACGAAACGGATTGCGGTACTGAAAGCTACAAGGTCACGGCAGGTGTTCCACAGGTATCAGTACTGGGCCCGCCATTGTGGAACATTATGTATGACGGAGTGCTGAGACTACAACTCCCGCGGGAGGCTATGGTAGTAGGATTCGCAGACGACATAGCTCTTGTAGTAGTAGGGAAGGAAAAAGAAGACGTCGCTGAAATCACCAATGAAGCGATCACCACCATCCCGAGGTGGCTGAGAGAAACGGGACTTGAACTCGCTGGACACAAGACCGAAGCGATCCTGATATCTAGCAGGAAGAAAATGGAGACGATCGCCCTAATGATAGACGGCCATGAGATAACCTCTAAATCGACTATCAAGTGTTTGGGCGTTACTATAGACGAAAAGTTGACGTTTAAAGAGCACCTTGAATGAGCAGGTAAAAAAGCGTCAAGAACGACTGCTGCTCTTTCTCGGCTCATGCCGAATGTCGGTGGAGCTACTCAGAAGAAAAAGAAGCTGTTAGCAAGTGTCAGTACATCGATCATGCTGTACGGGGCACCAATTTGGGCAGATGCAATGGCAATATAAGCCTATGCGCGAAACCTGTCATCCGTGTATAGACGGAGTGCGCTAAGAGTAGCGTCTGCTTACCGCACGGTATCGGACGATGCAATAAGCGTCGTGGCAAACATGCCACCCATCGACCTCTTAGCACTAGAGAGGAAGGCCATATACATGGCAAAACAGGAGAAAAGCGATAGAACGAAGGCAGAAATCTGGAACGCTGCCAGAGAACAAACAGTAGCTGAGTGGCAGAGAAGATGGGACAGTAGCCTGAAAGGGCGCTGGACGCACCGACTTATACCAAAGATTGAAGACTGGATCACAAGAAGACACGGGGAAGTAAACTACTACCTCACGCAATTTTTGACGGGACATGGATGCTATCGAGCATACCTGTGTAGATTTAATTTAGAAGACTGTCCAGACTGCCCAGCATGTTTGGACATGTGCGAGGACGCTGAGCACGTTTTTTGCTACTGCTCTACCTCCAGACCAGAGCAACTCCTGAGTCTATTATGGTAGCTATGTTCGCCACCGCTGAGGGCTGGCACGTGGTTAGTAACTACGCCGCGGTCATCCTCAAGAAAGTGAGGGGCGACGAAGAGAGAAGAAGACGAGAGATGCTGCAAGATGCTGACGACCGGACCATTCGGTAAGAAGTAGACGGCAGCCTATAATGAATAGAATAGAACAGAATAAAAATTTATTTTGCACAAGTCAAAAACATTTTGTACATATCAGTCATATCCTAGTCAATATACATTTCGTCGATATAACTTTACAATGCGCAACCTTTATTCATCGTCAACTCGGTACATATAACGGCGTATTGCTGTCCTAAAACTACTAAGCGACGGAAGACTTCTCGATTCGCGCCGTAGCGAATTCCAAAGTCGTGCACCCTGGGAACTGAAAGACTTCATTCCGGCCTCAGTACGCGAAATCGGGACTACGAGTTCTTTGGGGTACCTGCTCGAGGCCCTAGACTGGTTTCTCTCAAAAAGAGCAGCAAGATATGGAGGCTGCCTCATAACTATAGCCTTGTACAGCATGACCGCGGCAAAATATTCTCTCCTCTCTCGAACCGTTACCCATCCCAATTTCATTCTGTACGGGGAAATATGCTCGTCCTTCCTAACACCACAGATATACCTTATACAAGAATTCTGCAGCCTCTGAAGTCGAGACTCAAGCTCCCCTGAGATATCCATATAAACAAGAGAGCAATAATCCAGATGAGAGATTGCAAGAGCACTAGCTAACCGCTTACGAAGCGCCTCCGTTGTGCAGGATCTGAAAGATTTGAGACCATATAAAGCCCTATTTACTTTATGACCAACTGCTTCAACCTGCGGCTTCCACGTCATTCTCGAGTCCATCACAACACCAAGGTTAGTCACAACGTCAACAAATGGAACAAAAACGCCACTTTCAACCTCAATGCCGGGCAGCTCTAGACTTTGTATTTTATTAATGTTATATTCCGAACCAAATATCACAGCTTTTGTCTTGCTAACATTAAGGCGGAGCGCATTCTCGGTCGCCCACGCCGACACAGCTCTCGCCACCATCGACAAACGATGCACATCCTCCACAAGATTGTCTCTAGCTACCTGAGTATATGTTTGGAGGTCATCCGCATAAAGCAAGTGCCTAACACCGTCTGATAGTGAACCCTCAGGCCCTGAAAATTGGCCAACACATCCTGAAGATCAGTTATGTACAAACTGAAAAGCAGAGGTCCCAACACCGAGCCCTGTGGTACTCCAAGATTGGTAGTGAGCCAATCTGACTCGCCGTTAGTTTTTGTAACTACTCGATGGTTACGTCCTGTGATATACGATCCAATCCACAGAACCACCGACTTAGAGAACCCTAACCTAATCAGCTTGCTAAGGAGTTTGCAACCCCACTCCTTCCCAAGAAAACACACACACACACACGCACAGGCCACCTGCTTGCTTCCGGAGAAAACAGCTGCGGTCCGTCAATGACGCTAGCCCCCGGGCAAAGTGAAAATCCGGGGTATCGGCCGGGTCCCGCTCTGCGGCTTTGCTGATGCACTACCTGGAAGTAACTTTGCACCGGGGGTGCTTCACACGGTCAAGCTGTATTTCTCTGATGGCAAGTAGCGTCTGACTCCACAAAACTTGCTGGTCCCCCAACTTTTTCCCAAGAAGACACACACACACACACGCACAGACCTCCTGCTTGTTTCCGGAGAGAACAGCTGCGGTCCGGCAATGACGCTAGCCCTCGGGGAAAGTGAATATCCGGGGTATCGGCCGGGTTCCGCTCTGCGGCTTTGCTGATGCACTACCTGGAAGTAACTTTGCACCAAGGGTACTTCACACGGTCAAGCTGTATTTCTCTGATGGCAAGTAGCGTCTGACTCCACAAAACTTGCAGGTCCCCACTCCTTCCCAAGAAAACACACACACACACACGCCCAGGCCTCCTGCTTGTTTCCGGAGAAAACAGCTGCGGTCCGTCAATGACGCTAGCCCCCGGGCAAAGTGAAAATCCGGGGTATCGGCCGGGTCCCACTCTGCGGATTTGCTGATGCACTACCTGGAAGTAACTTTGCACCGAGGGTACTTCACACGGTCAAGCTGTATTTCTCTGATGGCAAGTAGCGTCTAACTCCACAAAACTTGCAGATCCCCCCACTCCTTCCCAAGAATACACACACACACACGCACAGGCCTCCTGCTTGTTTCCGGAGAGAACAGCTGCGGTCCGTCAATGACGCTAGCCCCCGGGCAAAGTGAAAATCCGGGGTATCGGCCGGGTCCCGCTCTGCGGCTTTGCTGATGCACTACCTGGAAGTAACTTTGCACCAAGGGTACTTCACACGGTCAAGATGTATTTCTCTGATGGCAAGTAGCGTCTGACTCCACAAAACTTGCAGATCCCCCCACTCCTTCCCAAGAAAACACACACACACACACACACGCACAGGCCTTCGGCTTGTTTCCGGAGAAAACAGCTGCGGTCCGTCAATGACGCTAGCCCTCGGGCAAAGTGAAAATCCGGGGTATCGGCCGGGTCCCGCTCTGCGGCTTTGCTGATGCACTACCTGGAAGTAACTTTGCACCAAGGGTACTTCACACTGTCAAGCTGTATTTCTCTGATGGCAAGTAGCGTCTGACTCCACAGAACTTGCAGATCCCCCCACTCCTTCCCAAGAAAACACACACACACACACGCACAGGCCTCCTGCTTGTTTCCGGAGAAGACAGCTGCGGTCCGTCAATGACGCTAGCCCCCGGGCAAAGTGAAAATCCGGGGTATCGGCCAAGTCCCGCTCTGCGGCTTTGCTGATGCACTACCTGGAAGTAACTTTGCACCAAGGGTACTTCACACGGTCAAGCTGTATTTCTCTGATGGCAAGTAGCGTCTGACTCCACAAAACTTGCAGGTCCCCACTCCTTCCCAAGAAAACACACACACACACACACACGCACAGGCCTTCGGCTTGTTTCCGGAGAAAACAGCTGCGGTCCGTCAATGACGCTAGCCCTCGGGCAAAGTGAAAATCCGGGGTATCGGCCGGGTCCCGCTCTGCGGCTTTGCTGATGCACTACCTGGAAGTAACTTTGCACCAAGGGTACTTCACACTGTCAAGCTGTATTTCTCTGATGGCAAGTAGCGTCTGACTCCACAGAACTTGCAGATCCCCCCACTCCTTCCCAAGAAAACACACACACACACACGCACAGGCCTCCTGCTTGTTTCCGGAGAAGACAGCTGCGGTCCGTCAATGACGCTAGCCCCCGGGCAAAGTGAAAATCCGGGGTATCGGCCAAGTCCCGCTCTGCGGCTTTGCTGATGCACTACCTGGAAGTAACTTTGCACCAAGGGTACTTCACACGGTCAAGCTGTATTTCTCTGATGGCAAGTAGCGTCTGACTCCACAAAACTTGCAGGTCCCCACTCCTTCCCAAGAAAACACACACACACACACACGCCCAGGCCTCCTGCTTGTTTCCGGAGAAAACAGCTGCGGTCCGTCAATGACGCTAGCCCCCGGGCAAAGTGAAAATCCGGGGTATCGGCCGGGTCCCGCTCTGCGGATTTGCTGATGCACTACCTGGAAGTAACTTTGCACCGAGGGTACTTCACACGGTCAAGCTGTATTTCTCTGATGGCAAGTAGCGTCTCACTCCACAAAACTTGCAGATCCCCCCACTCCTTCCCAAGAATACACACACACACACACGCACAGGCCTCCTGCTTGTTTCCGGAGAGAACAGCTGCGGTCCGTCAATGACGCTAGCCCCCGGGCAAAGTGAAAATCCGGGGTATCGGCCGGGTCCCGCTCTGCGGCTTTGCTGATGCACTACCTGGAAGTAACTTTGCACCAAGGGTACTTCACACGGTCAAGATGTATTTCTCTGATGGCAAGTAGCGTCTGACTCCACAAAACTTGCAGATCCCCCCACTCCTTCCCAAGAAAACACACACACACACACACGCACAGGCCTCCGGCTTGTTTCCGGAGAAAACAGCTGCGGTCCGTCAATGACGCTAGCCCTCGGGCAAAGTGAAAATCCGGGGTATCGGCCGGGTCCCGCTCTGCGGCTTTGCTGATGCACTACCTGGAAGTAACTTTGCACCAAGGGTACTTCACACGGTCAAGCTGTATTTCTCTGATGGCAAGTAGCGTCTGACTCCACAGAACTTGCAGATCCCCCCACTCCTTCCCAAGAAAACACACACACACACACGCACAGGCCTCCTGCTTGTTTCCGGAGAAAACAGCTGCGGTCCGTCAATGACGCTAGCCCCCGGGCAAAGTGAAAATCCGGGGTATCGGCCGGGTCCCGCTCTGCGGCTTTGCTGATGCACTACCTGGAAGTAACTTTGCACCAAGGGTACTTCACACGGTCAAGCTGTATTTCTCTGATGGCAAGTAGCGTCTGACTCCACAATACTTGCAGATCCCCCCACTCCTTCCCAAGAAAACACACACACACACACACGCACAGGCCTCCTGCTTGTTTCCGGAGAAATCAGCTGCGGTCCGTCAATGACGCTAGCCCCCGGGCAAAGTGAAAATCCGGGGTATCGGCCGGGTCCCGCTCTGCGGCTTTGCTGATGCACTACCTGGAAGTAACTTTGCATCGAGGGTACTTCACACGGTCAAGCTGTATTTCTCTGATGGCAAGTAGCGTCAGACTCCACAAAACTTGCAGGTCCCCCCACTCTTTCCCAAGAAAACGCACACACACACAGGCACAGGCCTCCGGCTTGTTTCCGGAGAAAACAGCTGCGGTCCGTCAATGACGCTAGCCCTCGGGCAAAGTGAAAATCCGGGGTATCGGCCGGGTCCCGCTCTGCGGCTTTGCTGATGCACTACCTGGAACTAACTTTGCACCAAGGGTACTTCACACGGTCAAGCTGTATTTCTCTGATGGCAAGTAGCGTCTGACTCCACAAAACTTGCAGATCCCCCCACTCCTTCCCAAGAAAACACACACACACACACGCACAGGCCTCCTGCTTGTTTCCGGAGAAAACAGCTGCGGTCCGTCAATGACGCTAGCCCCCGGGCAAAGTGAAAATCCGGGGTATCGGCCGGGTCCCGCTCTGCGGCTTTGCTGATGCACTACCTGGAAGTAACTTTGCACCAAGGGTACTTCACACGGTCAAGCTGTATTTCTCTGATGGCAAGTAGCGTCTGACTCCACAATACTTGCAGATCCCCCCACTCCTTCCCAAGAAAACACACACACACACACACGCACAGGCCTCCTGCTTGTTTCCGGAGAAATCAGCTGCGGTCCGTCAATGACGCTAGCCCCCGGGCAAAGTGAAAATCCGGGGTATCGGCCGGGTCCCGCTCTGCGGCTTTGCTGATGCACTACCTGGAAGTAACTTTGCATCGAGGGTACTTCACACGGTCAAGCTGTATTTCTCTGATGGCAAGTAGCGTCAGACTCCACAAAACTTGCAGGTCCCCCCACTCTTTCCCAAGAAAACGCACACACACACAGGCACAGGCCTCCGGCTTGTTTCCGGAGAAAACAGCTGCGGTCCGTCAATGACGCTAGCCCTCGGGCAAAGTGAAAATCCGGGGTATCGGCCGGGTCCCGCTCTGCGGCTTTGCTGATGCACTACCTGGAACTAACTTTGCACCAAGGGTACTTCACACGGTCAAGCTGTATTTCTCTGATGGCAAGTAGCGTCTGACTCCACAAAACTTGCAGATCCCCCCACTCCTTCCCAAGAAAACACACACACACACACGCACAGGCCTCCTGCTTGTTTCCGGAGAAAACAGCTGCGGTCCGTCAATGACGCTAGCCCCCGGGCAAAGTGAAAATCCGGGGTATCGGCCGGGTCCCGCTCTGCGGCTTTGCTGATGCACTACCTGGAAGTAACTTTGCACCAAGGGTACTTCACACGGTCAATCTGCATTTCTCTGATGGCAAGTAGCGTCTGACTCCACAAAACTTGCAGATCCCCCCACTCCTTCCCAAGAAAACACACACACACACACGCACAGGCCTCCTGCTTGTTTCCGGAGAAAACAGCTGCGGTCCGTTAATGACGCTAGCCCCCGGGCAAAGTGAAAATCCGGGGTATCGGCCGGGTCCCGCTCTGCGGCTTTGCTGATGCACTACCTGGAAGTAACTTTGCACCGAGGGTACTTCACACGGTCAAGCTGTATTTCTCTGATGGCAAGTAGCGTCTGACTCCACAAAACTTGCAGGTCCCCCCACTCTTTCCCAAGAAAACGCACACACACACAGGCACAGTCCTCCTGCTTGTTTCTGGAGAGAACAGCTGCGGTCCGTCAATGACGCTAGCCCCCGGGCAAAGTGAAAATCCGGGGTATCGGCCGGGTCCCGCTCTGCGGCTTTGCTGATGCACTACCTGGAAGTAACTTTGCACCGAGGGTACTTCATACGGTCAAGTTGTATTTCTCTGACGGCAAGTAGCGTCTGACTCCACAAAACTTGCAGGTCCCCCCACTCTTTCCCAAGAAAACGCACACACACACAGGCACAGTCCTCCTGCTTGTTTCCGGAGAGAACAGCTGCGGTCCGTCAATGACGCTAGCCCCCGGGCAAAGTGAAAATCCGGGGTATCGGCCGGGTCCCGCTCTGCGGCTTTGCTGATGCTCTACCTGGAAGTAACTTTGCACCAAGGGTACTTCACACGGTCAAGCTGTATTTCTCTGATGGCAAGTAGCGTCTGACTCCACCAAACTTGCAGATCCCCCCACTCCTTCCCAAGAAAACACACACACACACACACACGCACAGGCCTCCTGCTTGTTTCCGGAGAAAACAGCTGCGGTCCGTCAATGACGCTAGCCCCCGGGCAAAGTGAAAATCCGGGGTATCGGCCGGGTCCCGCTCTGCGGCTTTGCTGATGCACTACCTGGAAGTAACTTTGCACCAAGGGTACTTCACACGGTCAAGCTGTATTTCTCTGATGGCAAGTAGCGTCTGACTCCACAAAACTTGCAGGTCCCCACTCCTTCCCAAGAAAACACACACACACACACGCACAGGCCTCCTGCTTGTTTCCGGAGAAAACAGCTGCGGTCCGTCAATGACGCTAGCCCACGGGCAAAGTGAAAATCCGGGGTATCGGCCGGGTCCCGCTCTGCGGCTTTGCTGATGCACTACCTGGAAGTAACTTTGCACCGAGGGTACTTCACACGGTCAAGCTGTATTTCTCTGATGGCAAGTAGCGTCAGACTCCACAAAACTTGCAGGTCCCCCCACTCTTTCCCAAGAAAACGCACACACACACAGGCACAGTCCTCCTGCTTGTTTCCGGAGAGAACAGCTGCGGTCCGTCAATGACGCTAGCCCCCGGGCAAAGTGAAAATCCGGGGTATCGGCCGGGTCCCGCTCTGCGGCTTTGCTGATGCACTACCTGGAAGTAACTTTGCTCCGAGGGTACTTCATACGGTCAAGCTGTATTTCTCTGACGGCAAGTAGCGTCTGACTCCACAAAACTTGCAGGTCCCCCCACTCTTTCCCAAGAAAACGCACACACACACAGGCACAGTCCTCCTGCTTGTTTCCGGAGAGAACAGCTGCGGTCCGTCAATGACGCTAGCCCCCGGGCAAAGTGAAAATCCGGGGTATCGGCCGGGTCCCGCTCTGCGGCTTTGCTGCTGCACTACCTGGAAGTAACTTTGCACCGAGGGTACTTCACACGGTCAAGCTGTATTTCTCTGATGGCAAGTAGCGTCTGACCCCACAATACTTGCTGGTCCCCCCACTCTTTCCCAAGAAAACTCACACACACACAGGCACAGACCTCCTGCTTGTTTCCGGAGAGAACAGCTGCGGTCCGTCAATGACGCTAGCCCCCGGGCAAAGTGAAAATCCGGGGTATCGGCCGGGTCCCGCTCTGCGGCTTTGCTGATGCACTACCTGGAAGTAACTTTGCACCGAGGGTACTTCACACGGTCAAGCTGTATTCCTCTGATGGCAAGTAGCGTCTGACTCCACAAAACTTGCAGGTCCCCACTCCTTCCCAAGAAAACACACACACACACACACGCACAGGCCTCCTGCTTGTTTCCGGAGTGAACAGCTACGGTCCGTCAATGACGCTAGCCCCCGGGCAAAGTGAAAATCCGGGGTATCGGCCGGGTCCCGCTCTGCGGCTTTGCTGCTGCACTACCTGGAAGTAACTTTGCACCGAGGGTACTTCACACGGTCAAGCTGTATTTCTCTGATGGCAAGTAGCGTCTGACTCCACAAAACTTGCAGATCCGCCCACTCCTTCCCAAGAAAACACACACACACACACGCACAGTCCTCCTGCTTGTTTCCGGAGAGAACAGCTGCGGTCCGTCAATGACGCTAGCCCCCGGGCAAAGTGAAAATCCGGGGTATCGGCCGGGTCCCGCTCTGCGGCTTTGCTGATGCACTACCTGGAAGTAACTTTGCTCCGAGGGTACTTCATACGGTCAAGCTGTATTTCTCTGACGGCAAGTAGCGTCTGACTCCACAAAACTTGCAGGTCCCCCCACTCTTTCCCAAGAAAACGCACACACACACAGGCACAGTCCTCCTGCTTGTTTCCGGAGAGAACAGCTGCGGTCCGTCAATGACGCTAGCCCCCGGGCAAAGTGAAAATCTGGGGTATCGGCCGGGTCCCGCTCTGCGGCTTTGCTGATGCACTACCTGGAAGTAACTTTGCACCGAGGGTACTTCACACGGTCAAGCTGTATTTCTCTGATGGCAAGTAGCGTCTGACCCCACAATACTTGCTGGTCCCCCCACTCTTTCCCAAGAAAACTCACACACACACAGGCACAGACCTCCTGCTTGTTTCCGGAGAGAACAGCTGGGGTCCGTCAATGACGCTAGCCCCCGGGCAAAGTGAATATCCGGGGTATCGGCCGGGTCCCGCTCTGCGGCTTTGCTGATGCACTACCTGGAAGTAACTTTGCACCGAGGGTACTTCACACGGTCAAGCTGTATTTCTCTGATGGCAAGTAGCGTCTGACTCCACAAAACTTGCAGGTCCCCCCACTCCTTCCCAAGAAAACACACACACACACACTCATGTGAAAACTCCTCCATCAAATCAGTAGTCCATTCAATCTCGACTCTTGCTGAGCTGTTATCATTGACTCGTTCGAATGCCCTCTCCACTCTTGCTGGACTGCTGGCATTGGCTGGTTCGTTTTCCCTCTCCACATCGTTTTCCCCCTCCACATTGTTTTCCCTCTCTACTTCATGCAAAGCTTGCGCCATCTGTTCTTCTATAACTCTGTAGTGTCCCCATGGTAAAGTATCGGTACTACCCGGCAAGATAAATCGCTTATCGTCGTGGGGACTCAGCGCACTTTTATTTTGCTTTTCGGTGTGAACAATGTGCAATTTCGATCTAATATTACACTGCTCACGTCGAATGATTGCTAAATCTTGCAAACATTTTCGATAATCATCAAATGTAATTGACTTTTTAACTACACACGATTTTATACCTTTGGCTTTTTTTATAGTTTCTCCATCTTCAATTAAAATACTCTACATTTTGCTGCGCAATCCGATGAATTCAGTCATAATTTTGCCGCAGCATTCGTCTTTCATGAGACCAAGCACTTTTTTATTTACTCTTGGAATGTTGAATGGATTATTCTCATCGTAATCTGAAGTGTCAAATTTATAAATGTCTTCTTTCATGATCTGATACATATCGAGGTCTTGGACTTCGTAGATCAAACTATCTGTATCTGTGTAGAGAAATTTACATTTTTCTCCTACACGTTTTTTCATATAAGAGTAATGAAAATCATAGACCAATGATTTCGACAAATCCAAAATACTGAGTCCTATATAAATTGGTTTTTTGATTGTAATACTTGTTCTCTTCATCTGAATAGCTACTAAGTTCTCATCAAAGATTGCACAACTGTGAAAATTAGGTTGTGCTATACGTGCTTCAATTCCATATCTACCAGTATATTTCCAATACACTTTCCATATACTGCATTGATTAATAATTTGTAAAACAGTTTTTCAAACTCGTTTTTTGACTGCTTTCTCTTCTCAGTATTTAATTCGACGTAAGGTTTTAACCATGCTTTTTGCTTAAAACTTAAAATTCTGTGCACTTTTTTTAATCGAAGTCCATTGTCTAATGCTTGTTTTAGTGCTCGATAATGAATGACATACCTATGTTTATCATCTAAAGTTGTTAGAAGCTTTTTCTGCTTTGATCCAGGCGGTGAACGATGCTCAGCGCAAAAAGGTAAATCTCGATGTTCATCGTGTATTTCTTCAGGATACTCTAAGTCAACTTCAGCGATATATCCCACGTCCGAATGGGGTGCTGCGTTGTAGAAGTTTGGATTTGACTCGTAATCAATCCATTTAAATTTTCCAACGGGCAAGTGCTGCACCATTGCCCATCCATAGAGATTGTTAATGTCATAATACATAAGAGTCTTGATCTTCTCTTGTTTGTTATATGACGATCCCATATATGGATTATTGGACTTGGCATATCGATTGCAGCATTGGCTGATTCCTCCTCGAATGCCAGATTCAATAAACATTAGCATGTCTATATCAGTTAAAAGCTCTAATTCTACCTTGGTCATTTTCAGAGCTGCTGAAAATGTTAATCCTGGTGTTGTATAAAAATGAGCTGGACACAAACCATATGCTTGAATAGACGTCTCTCGAAAACTTTCGAATACATCAGCTAGTAATAATACGTCTGTCTTCAAATAAATATCTGAATACTGTCCCATCTTTTGTACATTGAATGTATTCCATACATTACGGGCATGCATATAATCTTCATCGGAAATATGTGATTCATTGAGTTTATTGTAAAACTCGTGATTATCGGGTAAACTTGTAAACGTGAGCTTTTCTAAGCTATCCACAAAATCATATGGAAATATGCCTTTTCGTCTGAGAAGATTAATCTGTTCGTTAGTGTATTAATCTGCTCGAAATTCCTTAACTGCTATAGGTACATTTTCTAAATAAGAAGACAGTTTGTCTAATGATGAGGGCAAAAAACGCCATGAATCTATAAACCTAAAGTTTATTTCACACTTGTCTATATATTTCGTAAAGGAAATATATTTTTCCTTGTTGTGTGGTATGAGAGTCACTCTTCCTGGTAAAACGGATGAAGTTGCAATCTCTTTCAAAATAAAATGTGTATCATAATTGAGATTATGAAATACAACTGGTATAAATCTCGAGTCTGTATAATTCAAATTGCATGAATCATGAGCTGCACCTCTGAATCTATAATCAAAGAAAAAAAATATAATAGAAAATATAATTTCCATTAGTTCTTTCTTTAAATCTAATACATACCGTCCTGTAAGATGACAATGATCTCGTACAATCATCTCTCCATTACCAAAAGGCTTTCGACATATGTGATAGATAGATTTTCGCCGGAATGACAATTCTTCCAAATCTGTAAGTCTCATTGGCTTCGGATTCTTATAAAGTTGGTCGATATTTTCACTGATTGCTCTCAACTGTCTAACAAACCACTTTGCAGGCGATTCTTCATTTTCGCTCGTTTTTCTATACGATTTATAACCACATAGTTTTTCATCAAAACTACACTTTATGTAATAGCCAATACTATAAGCTTCATGAAGATGAAATGACATTTCATTCTCAGTAGGCTTCAACATGCATTCAAAATCAGCGTAAATTATAAAAGGCACTTTTTCGTTTTTGTTGTAATCTTCAAATTTCAGTATGTTATTTTTTTCATTTGGCAAGTTAATACGACATTTATTTAAATTTTTACCATCCAATTCATGCACTTTTAATTTTTCTTCGCAGTAAAACACTTGCAAACACCTCTCACAGTGCTTTGATTTTATGTGAGATTTATTAAGTTGAGTGCAGAGAAGGCGAGACATACTCTCGATCCAAACATAGTGATATCTAGGAAGATGTTCTTCATCACCACAATTACTCTCTTCATGTTCATCAATATAATAGTCTTGCACAATGAGTAAATTTACGTGCTTTTCCTTCTTTTCCTCAGTAACGTGACAAGGCGACACTTCATACTTTCCTCTTGATTTTCTTAACATGTATACATTCACAGAAATATTATTTAGTTTTTCAAACTTTGGAATATCTTTTAATTTCAACGGAAATTCAATATTGTTAAAGTTTAATTCCTGCGCATACTGTTGATATTGGCATACTCGATTGGCATTTATTTTACAAGGATGTAATGCCGAAAGAATAGCGTATTTGAAACATTGATTATCTTCCTTGTGCACATTTATACACGCCTATTTATTTTCTATGAATTTAGGGAGAGGAATGTACGAACTGCCTTTAATTGGCGAATATTTCTTCATGTTTACACATAAACTTATAATACTTTTTAGAGTCCATCCAGAATCTTTTTCCTCAAATTCTTCTAGTTGTGTCATGATGTGATCTCGTATATGAGTTTTAAACCACTCTTCCAAATTAGTTGACAAATATATCGTAGTACTTTCACTTGTAAAGTATTTAATATCAGTGGTTTCTTCATTGCTTTTTTGAATTGAAAATTCTGCTATGAAATCCGAGTTCACTTTTAGTGCATTGAACTCATTCAAACATGCTGTAACTTTTTCACTAAACAGATGGTAAGCATCATTTAAAAAACTTGCAATATCAACATGTTTTAAGTTTACTATCACTCTTGTTCGAATTCGATTGTCAAAAGCAGAGTCAACATCGCGCCACTCAACATTAACTTCTTCGATAATACCTTCTCCTCGTTTCAACCTTTGCTAGAACTCAACTTGCATGCAGGACAAATGTGTCATGCATGTTTGGAATTTTTGTTTCTCACCTCGTGTAAGATCACTTTTATTTTTTTCGATGAGTTTTTGAATCGTATTATTGCACTTATCTAGTCAATAATGAATTTCATTATTGGTCAGATGCTCTTCACTTTGTAATGTTTCACGAATCAACGCAACAAAACGTTCGTAAAACTACATCGAAGCCATTTTCACTCTCAAACTTTGTGATTGCTTTTCGCAGATGAGTAAACTGTGCTCTTCCAAGGGAACTGCGTCCCTTTTGAAGGTGAAAATCTTGTGAAAAGAGGGGGGGGGGGGATTTACATTGGAAACCAATGCTGAGGAAGATTCTTTTCCTCGTAAGGAGAGAAGATAAATTTTCTCGAGTAGGGATGAATTTTATCATTTTTCACCCAACCAAAGAAAGTTTACTTTTCCAAAAACCAATGGAAATTTTGCCTTCCTTCCACCTCTCCACCTTTAGACAAAATCATGAGGCGGAGTTTCGTGTTTAAAAATCCACCGAGAGAATTTTCTTCATCAGTTCTTCATGGCACAAGCTAAAAGCAAGATGGCCAGAACGTTAATGTATGATTTGTTATTTAAAAATTATTTATTGAAATGCAAAGACGAAAATGCATATATATGCGATATCCAAGGATTTCAAAGAATTGCTGAAGATTATTTTATTATTAAAGAAGTGAGTTTTCTAAACTTGAAGAAAACTGCGTTACCGACTGCTTACCTTTTTGAATCTCCATTACCATGGGAGGAACTCACGGCTGAAGAAAAAGTAATGACCCAATGGGTTGAGAAAACTCATCATGGAATAGCTTTTAACTCTGGAGATATTCCATATCATCGACTTCAACGCATTTTTCAAATATGTACACAAGGCGTTGAGAAATTATTTGTTAAGAGAGAAGAAAAATGCAGTGTCTACAGAATCTGCTGCCTAATGTGTAAGTTTTTCATACTATTTTATTAATACTAGATTCATACTTTTTCATACTCGCTTCATACTCACTTCATACTTTTTCATACTCGCTTCATACTCATTCATACTCGCTTCATACTTTTTCATACTCGCTTCATACTCATTCATACTCGCTTCATACTCACTTCATACTTTTTCATACTCATTCATACTCGCTTCATACTCATTCATACTCGCTTCATACTCACTTCATACTTTTTCATACTCATTCATACTCGCTTCATACTTATTCATACTCGCTTCATACTTTTTCATACTCGCTTCATACTCTTTCCATACTCATTCATACTTTTATCATTCACATTTTATACTCATCCAATTATTTTTTTCTTGCAGATCGATTTGCAACATTGACGATTTAGGATGTTCATCCTTAGATAATATAAAATATAACAATCACTACACATGTTTCAACCATGATTTGTGCATCAGACGGAAACCATGGTGTGCAGTCTATAATGTTCTTGCGATAAGAACATGGCTTCAAAATTGCTTAAGTGGTACTTATACTAAGGATGAGGTGGATGATTGGGAATGTGATTGTATTAATTGGAAATAAAAAAAAATAATAATTGTATTACAAAATGTGTATTTATTTATTTATTTATTTATTAAAAATATAACAATCACTACACACGTTTCAACCGTGATTTGTGCATCAGACGGAAATCATAGTGTGCAGTCTATAATAATCTTGCAATAAGAACATGGCTTTAAAATTACTTAACCCATTAACGCTCAAGCGGCGAAAATATTTACGAACTTTTCATCGACTTTATTTCGTACATTATTGGAATAAAAAAATTTGCGTCACTACAATTTCTACGCAAAATTTAATGCTCTTTCAGAATCCGGGGTCAAAATTTGGATAAGACATTAAGAAAAAAAAATTATGGCCGATGGTTGTACTTATACTAAGGATGAGGTGGATGATTGGGAGTGTGCTTGCATTTATTGGAAATAAAAAAAATAATAATTGTATTACAAAATGTGTATTTATTTATTTATTTATTCATTTATTTATTTATTAAAAATATAACAATCACTACACACGTTTCAACCGGCGAAAATATTTACGAACTTTTCATCGACTTTATTTCATACATTATTAGACTGAAAAAATTTGCGTCACTACAATTTCTACGAAAAATTAGATGCTCTTTCAGAATCCGGGGTCAAAATTTGGATAAGACATCAAGAAAAAAAAATATGGCCGATGGTGGTACTTATACTAAGGATGAGGTGGATGATTGGGAATGTGCTTATATTTATTGGAAATAAAAACAAAATAATAATTGTATTACAAAATGTGTGTTTATTCATTTATTTATTTATTTATTTATTTATTTATTATTAATTATATGGGCTAAAGAGCCCTTACAAATATTTACACATATTTACACTCTAAGAACAATTTTATACAATTTTATATTTAGGTGAAAATTTTTCATTACTGATTATTTTTGGTTTATTAGTACATTGATCCCTGTCCTCTTCCAGGGAGATCTTTTTCTTCGCTGCTGAAACAAATAAAATTAAAAATTAGTATACATTTCATTGTTAAATTAATTTTTTAAGGAACTTACATATTTCTTCAGGAAGAATCTGTGGTGTCGCAGGTCTCGTGTGTTCAGGAGATTCTGTGATGTCAACCACCACAGGACTAGATATGAACAATTCATCCTGGTCCGAAAAAAAAAATCAATATTATTAAAAAAATGAAAATACTTGTAATTTATTAATGTGTACAAAAAAAAATAAATTTACCTCGCTTTCTTTTGATTTTCAATTTCGGGATAGGAGGCAGCTCTTTGATAGAGAAAGGCTTCTGTTGCTGTGGCCCTTTCTGTAGTTGCTTCTCAACATCGGTTTCCATAACCGATGAAGGAGGTTTCGGCGATGAAACTAAAAAAAATAATTAAAGAAAATTAAATTTTTGATATATATTTACATACATGTATATATATATAGCCTTATGTCACGCCGTAGCGTAAACCTCGACTTAAGCCACGCTCGTGCAAAAAAAATGCACTGGCTAAATCTTGGTTTACGCACACGTTGTGTCATAAAGTATCGTACGATACTAGTGCTGCAAAGAGATTTCAACCTCATTGGGGACATATCACCCTCGCTTCGCTCGGGCGATAACGTCGCCACGAGGTTGAACTTACTTTGCAGCACTATATCATATTAGTATAAAATCTTTTACCTTGATTTTTCGGTGATGAAATCGACCTTATTTTTTTTCGGCTACTGCTGCTGTGGTCGCTGTCGCTGTTCCTCTTCTTCCCAGCACTTTTTTGTTGTAGCTTATCTGATCCACCGTGATACAGTTTTCGCAGCGCCTCGTCACGTGCAGCTGATCTTGCTCCTGCTGCATACTGCTTCGGAGTAGATGATACTAAAAACAAAAAAGAACAAAAAAATGAATATGTGTGTAAGAAAAAGAGAGAGAGATAAAGAGAGAAAGAGAGAGAGAGAGAGAGAGACGAACAGAAAGAGCGCGCGTGTATGAATTTAATAAAAATAGCCTACCTCGATTTTTCAATTTTCCGCTGCTGGTGTCGCTGTCGCTGCTGCTGCTGCTGCTGCTGTTGTTGCTGCTGCTGCTGCTGCTGCTGCTGCTGCTCTTGCTCTTCCTAGCTACCCTGTGATGTAGCATCTGCGCGGGTGTGGGTGGGCCTAGAAAATTGGAACAAAAAAAAAAATATTAGTATGAGTGTGGGAGAGAGAGAAAAACAGAAAGAATGCGTGTGTGTGTGTGTGTGTGTGTGAGGGGGGGGGACAATAGGGGTGAACTTGGGCATGCAAAAATCTTTCTTTTTTTTTTTTTTTTTTTTTGTTTTTAATTGGAGAAAGAGGTTGGAGGGAAAAATCTTAATAGACTATGACATGGCCTGAGCCACCGTGTGTTGGATTCTCACCAACTAAAACCCTTCGTTTTGCGACCGAATATAGAATCCAATTGGAACCCGAATCCTCTTCGCTCTCCTTACCGATTTGTCGGTGAGGAGGGCCAAGCTCCGTCTTCAGTGCCTATTTTCCCCCGCTGTACCACGGTCAAGTATTACTTCGCGGGGGGGGGGGGGCATAGGGACATTGCCCTTGTCTCCTTGATGTGATTGTCATTCCTTATGAACTTCATTATAGGCTGCCGTCTACTTCTTACCGCATAGTACCACTAGTTTCCACTAGTACTGCTTTCACTGCTTCCTGGAGCTCAGCTGTTTCCACCTCCTTGGAACGTCGTAGTTCGAGTAGCAGATCTCCTGCTGTTGTTTTGCGTATTCTATGTACGCTGTTTCCTAACTTTTCTAGGCTAGGCTCTGCCTTCATTTTCTTTAGGATTTCGGCGTAGCTTTTTCCACCCTCGGACTTGATGACTAAGGCGTCAGGTCTAGGAGGTCTTGCTTTTGCCGTCCTACTTTTTCTGGTGCCTTTTTGGTCTTGGCTACGAGAACCAGTGTTATCCTTCCTGTTCACGCTTTTTTCTTTTTTCTTCTTTGCCTTCCTTGTCACCACCTCTTGCCACGAGTCTTTCTCCCTCTGGTGGACATTGTCATCGGCTACTCTTCTTGCAGAGCTCGCCCCACTAACGCGGCTAGCCTGCTGTGGTTTCCCCTTGCCAACCGGCTTAGGGGTCACTTCATTCGCCTCTGCTAGGCTAATTGCCCTTTCCAGAAGGCCAGGGGTTGTTTGGGTCACCTTGCCCTTAGTCCCTGGCCGTTGGCACTGCATAAGGTTATCGTCTGCAGAGCAGAGAGCCCTGTAGCTGGCCCTTATGCTCCGGGCGAGATCCTTAATTTGTTTGTGCACATTGTGTCTGTCCCTGACATAATCGATCAGCTCATCGATTTTGCTGCCAAGACGATCTAAGTCCACGTTTTTGGAGGTCGCGCTTTCAGCTCGCTTGTCGCCATCTGCGTCTACCTCCATATTCTCTGCCTTCTTTCCTGTAGCATTACCATTGCCTTCCCGTGCCAGGTTACCTACAACGGGGCTGGTTGTGTTGTGCATCGAAAGCGTACTTTCGCCTTTCCCAGATCCAAGGGGTTTATCCCCAAGGAGGCGAGCGTCGACCACCGGGGCTGATACCCGATCGGAATCGACGGCAAGATTAGTAATGCCTGCCTAGGTACTCATATGTTTGAGAACGCTTCTTGATTGATTGTCCTTGCCACCTTAAATACCTGATGTTTCGGTAATTCTAAGCAGTGCTGGGGTGCCGAGGACTTTCGTTGCAGCACCGTTAGCTCCTGTACCCTAGGAAGGGGCCCTTTAACAAAGTGCTAGCATCCGGGCCAGATGCACCTTGGTTTTTTAAGCGAGGTTGTTACTCCTCCCCCTCCTCCTTCCCCACCTCTTGGGTAGTGGTGCCCCGGGCTTGGGACCGGTGTAGCGGAATTGTGTGTGTGTGTATGTGTGTTTTTTTTTTTTTTTTTTTCCTTATAGAGTGAGAGGTTAAGGGCAACTCCATTATGGACGATATGGCACCGTCTGGTACCACCTATGTGGGACTCTCACCCACTAAACCCTTCGTTTACCGTTAGCTTTTGAGTTCCAACAGCAACCGAATCCTCTCCCTCCTCCTTACCGACCCTAAGTAAGTTGGACCTGGCTCTTTCCCCAATAAGCCCCCCCGCGGTAACACCGTTTGTGTATTGCTTCGCGGGGGAACTTTGGGCTACCGCCCTCGTCTGTTGATGTGGTCGGCATCACGTTTTCCGCTGCCGTCTACTTCTTACCGCATCGTCCGGTCGTCTGTTTCTTGCTGCATCTCACGTCTTCTTCTTTTTTCTTCGTCCTTTCGGACCTTCTTAAGGATGTCTGCAACAAAATTGTTTATTGCGCTCCATCCGTCGGCCGAAGTCATCATGGCTACCATAATAGACTCAGGCGTTACTCTGGTCTGTAGGTAGCACTCAAGTTCTTCTCGTTCCTGTTCATAGCGTGGACATTCACTGAACACATGCTAGTTTTTCAAGGTGATTTTCTCCGTCTTCTTTCTGCTAGATATTAGGATAGCCTCCGTTTTATGGCTTGCAAGCTCCAGATTCGTATTATTTGGCCACTTCTGTATTTTAATGATAGCTTCACTAGCAATTTCAGCTACCTCTTCTATCTCATTTGCTACCAACACCAAAGCTATGTCGTCTGCAAATCCTACGATCATTGCTCCTTCTGGTAATTTTAGCTTGAGTACGCCATCGTACATAATGTTCCACAACGATGGGCCCAGTACAGACCCCTGTGGAACTCCCCCGGTAACCTTATAATTCACCGTGCCCTCCTCGGTCTCGTATAAGAGAGTTCTGTCCTTGAGGTAGTCAGACATTATTCTTCTTATATACGGAGGAACTCCTAGTCTCACTAGTGCTTCATGAATTTTGCACCAATTTGCAGAGTTAAATGCATTTTTAACGTCAAGTGTAACCACCGCGCAGTACTTCTTCGTCCCGCCTTTCCATCTTTTCCCGCTTATGGCTGTCCGTGCTGTATTCACCACTAAGCCGATAGCGTCTAATGTTGAGCGGCACTTACGGAAACCATACTGGTGTTCCGCAAGCCCCTCTGGCCCCTCGGTTTTGTCTTCCATCCTAACGAAGATTATGCGCTCTAATACTTTGCCCTGTGTATCGAGCATGCAGAGCGGTCTGTATGACGACCCTTCTCCAGGTGGTTTGCTACTCTTTGATAGCAACACAAGCCTTTGCTTTTTCCAGAATCGTGGAAACGTTCCTTCTGTGAGACAAGTGTTGTACAAGTCTATAAATTCTGCTGGGTGAGCCTGGATGGCATGTTTCAATGCAATATTGGGTATGCCATCAAGTCCTGGAGCCTTATTGTTTCCAACCCTCCTGCAGGCTGATAGTAGCTCCTCCTCCGTAATTAAGGGTATATTATCTACATTTATTTCTTCTACCATAGCACATGGAATGTCCGGCTGATATGGGAAGAGTGTTGTTACCACCCTGCTTAGTACCTCTGGGCACTTTGGTGGGGGTATATAACTTCCCTTGATCTTCTTCATGACAATTTTATAAGGTCGGCCCCAAGGGTCTTTATTGACATCATCTTGCAGCTCTCATAAACATCTTTGTTTACTCTCTCTTATACACCTTTTAAGGTTGCGCTTTGCTTCTTTCATTTTTTCGTTGTAGTTCTCCACCGTATCCATTCCTCTACCGCTGCGCGCTTGTTTGATCTTGTCATTCCACCAATATGCTGGTAGCCATCTTTGACTGGACACTTTTCTCGGCATTACCGCGTCGCACGCTTCGGTGAGCTGGCCCGTCATTTGTGCAGCCTTGTCGTCTGCTGATCCCGTCAATTGAATATTGTCAAACATCGTCAAGAATAACTCTTTGTCATACTCTTTGGTTTTCCATTCAGTTCTTGTACTACTGGGATTTGTACAGAATTTCCTATTTGGTCCGCCTAGCTCCATTATTATAGCTAGGTGGTCACTATTTGTGTAGTGATCACTCACGATCCATTTACTTACCTGCCTTACGAGGCAGTTACTGACAAATGTCAAGTCTATGAATGACTCGGCATCTTGTTTTTTGAACGTCGGGGTGCCGCCTTGATTCAGCAAAACCAAGTCTAGTAGCGTGAATGCCTCCAGTAGCACACGTCCCCGTTTATTGGTTCTGCTACTACCCCACTCGATCGCCCATGCGTTAAAATCTCCTGCTATTATAGCTGGTTTTTTATTCGTAGCGTCTTGCACCAGCCGGTCCAGTAGTGGTTGAAACTGCTCTATTGATGCGCTAGGCGGGACGTAACAACTGTATACATGTATGCCGCCTATTTTCGCTCTTACGAAGCCATTTTCCTTGTTTACCATCTTGCCCTGGAAGGTAAAGTCTTTGCAAGCCCAGATTGCGGCTTTACCTGAGGCGTCAGATTCCCAGGATGGTTCATTCAAATCTTTGTACTGCTCACTGACGAGAGCGACATCGAACTTGTGTTCTCGTACAAACTGACAGAGAAGGTCTTGCGCAGTCTCACAATGGTTGAGATTTAACTGGACTATTCTCATTACCCTTTCCTGATTTTTTTAACCGCTGCTTGGTAGGCTGGGCACAAGTAGCTACCAGTGACATGGTTTGTCGGCATGTTGTCGCCTTTTTTTCGACACAGTAAACAACACGGTTCATTACGGCAGATATTTGCTTTATGCCCCGTCTTACCGCATTTGTAGCAGCATTTGCTGCTATCCTGCGGATCAGTACACTTGATAGCGACGTGGCCGAAACCAAGGCATTTATAACACCTAAGCGGTCCCTTACTGCGGTTCGATGTACGGATCCTACAGTTGACCCATCCAATTTTAATTTCCTCTAGCTTTGTGAACTTGGTCGCTATTTCTTTCGACACTTGCACAACAGCTATTTGCGTATCTCCGTACGCTTTTCTCAGCGATTTTACGGCAGTGATCTCAATCACATCTGTTTCTCCTATTTCCCTTTGCAAGGCCTCCAGTACCTCCTCTTTTGAAGTAAGTATGTCGAGGTCCCTTATTTCAAAGGTCTCCTCTTGCTGCAGTGTTTTTATTGTGGTTCCTTCCACTAGTACTGCTTTAACCGCTTCTTGGAAGTCTGCGGTTTTAACTTCTTTTGTGCGTTTGAGCTCTATGAGGAGATCTCCCGCCACCGTTTTGCGTATTTTGTTTACGCTATCTCCTATGGCATTCAGTGAAGGAGCAGTTCTTAATGTTGACAAAATGTCCACGTAGCTCCTTCCTTCCGGCGCCTTAATGATAAGAGCGTCCGATCTGGTCGGTCTTGCCCGCTGTGTTTTGTCTCTGCTGGTCCTACTCTGGTTGTTAACGCCAGGAGCCTTGTTGTTCTCCTTACTTAACTGTTTCTCCTTTTTTTTGCCTTTCTTGTAACGACCTCTTGCCAAGTTGCCTCTTTAAGTCTTTTACTCTCTTTCTCCTCTTTGTTACTCCTATCCTGCGGAGTGTTTAAGGCCTCCCTTGGTTTATCCGCCTTTTTCGGTTTCAGACTTGGTGTTGTCTGAGTTTCCTTGCCTTCCGTTCCTGAACGTTGGCACTGTAGCAGGTCATCCTCCGCGCTGCAAAAACTTTTATACATGACACTAATGCTTCGTGCCATGTCCTTGATAGTTTTATAGACGTTATTTTTGTCCCTTATAAACTCTCTTAGTTCCTGGATCTTTTCTCCTAGACGCTCCAGCTGATCATTTCTTCTTTCAAGGTTGTAGTCCCAGTTTGAGTTACTGCCTCCTTGATTTACCTGCTCTTGTTCCGAGCGTATTGCCCTTTCGGAAATAGTCTTTATTGGACTACACTCCATGGCAATCGTTTCTCTACTGAGACTGCTGTTATCGTCCGATCTCTGGGTAGGGAACCCAGTTTCTAAGACACTTTTTGGGGTATCCGAAGTCCCCAAGTTTAATTTCTTTGATGTACTATGCATTTTTATTTTTGTTTATCCTCCTCTTCCAACTTTAGTCACCTACCTTCCACTGAGCTCTCTCCGCGAAGCTATGCTTCACAGGTGTGAATTCTGGCCTCATGCCCCCGCGCAAGTATTCCTCAGAAAGCCTCCGGGAAAGGGTAACGAGGCCCCCCCTCTGACCACAATAGGGCCCGTTCCGGGCGCCAGCCGGCACTATTGAGATCATTGGGATTTTTCATCGGATGATAGGGCAGCTAGGGCGTGTCGGCGAAACATCCCCGGGACCCTGTACTTTCCGGCAGCCTGGGAGTGTCAGAACCCAGTTTGTCTCGTATCCTTTCCCTTCAGCAGCCGAAGTCGAGTCGGACTGCGGCTATCGGCGAGCGCCTGCTTAGTCATAACCCTAAGATCAAACCTTGTTTCCGGTAGCGACAGATCTTCAATAAGCTGCTTGGTCCGCGGGAGATATTTTATTTCTCTCCTACCCTCTGTTTGCAGCACTACGTACGTAGTACTATGCGCTTACAGCGAGCGTTCCTCAATCCGCCACTCGAGGACGCGCCACATGGGGTACAGCTCCCCCTCGTGGTGTGTGTGTGTGTGTGTGTGTGTGTGTTTTTCTTTTTATTATTGGAGAAAGAGGTTGGAGGGAAAAATCTTAATAGACCATGACATGGCCTGAGCCACCGTGTGTTGGATTCTCACCAACTAAAACCCTTCGGTTTGCGACCGAATATAGAATCCAATTGCAACCCAAATCCTCTTCGCTCTCCTTACCGATTTGTCGGTAAGGAGGGCCAAGCTCCGTCTTCAGTGCCTTTTTCCCCCGCGGTAACACGGTCAAGTATTACTTCGCGGGGGGGCATAGGGACATTGCCCTTGTCTCCTTGATGTGATTGTCATTCCTTATGAACTTCATTATAGGCTGCCGTCTACTTCTTACCGCATCGTCCGGTCGTCAGCTTCTTGCAGCATCTCTCGTCTTCTTCTCTCTTCGTCACCCCTCAATTTCTTGAGGATGACCGCGGCGTAGTTACTAACCACGTACCAGCCCTCAGCGGTGGCGAACATAGCTACCATAATAGACTCAGGAGTTGCTCTGGTCTGGAGGTAGCGTTCAAACTCTTCACGCTCCTGCTGGTAAAGCGAGCAGTAGCAAAAAACGTGCTCAGCGTCCTCGCACATGTCCAAACATGCTGGGCAGTCTGGACAGTCTTCTAAATTAAATCTACACAGGTATGCTCGATAGCATCCATGTCCCGTCAAAAATTGCGTGAGGTAGTAATTTACTTCCCCGTGTCTTCTTTTGTTCCAGTCTTTAATCTTTGGTATAAGTCGGTGCGTCCAGCGCCCTTTCAGGCTACTGTCCCATCTTCTCTGCCACTCAGCTACTGTTTGTTCTCTGGCAGCGTACCAGATTTCTGCCTTCGTTCTATCGCTGTTCTCCTGTTTTGCCATGTATATGGCCTTCCTCTCTAGTGCTAAGAGGTCGATGGGTGGCATGCTTGCCACGACGCTTATTGCATCGTCCGATACCGTGCGGTAAGCAGACGCTACTCTTAGCGCACTCCGTCTATACACGGATGACAGGTTTCGCGCATAGGCTTTTATTGCCATTGCATCTGCCCAAATTGGTGCCCCGTACAGCATGATCGATGTACTGACACTTGATAACAGCTTCTTTTTCTTCTGAGTAGCTCCAACGACATTCGGCATGAGCCGAGAAAGAGCAGCAGTCGTTCTTGACGCTTTTTTACCTGCTAATTCAAGGTGCTGTTTAAACGTCAACTTTTCGTCTATAGTAACGCCCAAATACTTGATAGTCGATTTAGAGGTTATCTCATGGACGTCTATCATTAGGGCGATCGTCTCCATTTTCTTCCTGCTAGATATCAGGATCGCCTCGGTCTTGTGTCCAGCGAGTTCAAGTCCCGTTTCTCTCAGCCACCTCTGTATGGTGGTGATAGCTTCATTGGTGATTTCAGCGACGTCTTCTTTTTCCTTCCCTACTACTACAAGAGCTATGTCGTCTGCGAATCCTACTACCATAGCCTCCCGCGGGAGTTGTAGTCTCAGCACTCCGTCATACATAATGTTCCACAATGGCGGGCCCAGTACTGATCCCTGTGGAACACCTGCCGTGACCTTGTAGGTTTCAGTGCCGCCATCCGTTTCGCACATTAAAGTTCTGTCCTTCAGATAGTCGGCCATCATCCTCCTGATGTATGTGGGCACCTCAAGCTTTTCAAGCGCTTCATGTATCTTCGTCCAATTTGCAGAGTTGAATGCGTTTTTGACATCCAAAGTAATAACTGCACAGTACTTCTTTGTTCAGCCCTTCCACCGTTTTCCACTGATGGCTGCTCGGGCTGTGTTTACCACTAGGCCGATCGCGTCCAAAGTAGATCGGCACTTCCGAAAGCCATATTGGTGCTCGGCAAGCCCCTTGGTCTCTTCGATTATGCACTCCATCCTGCTGCTGATAATGCGCTCCAGTATTTTTCCTTGAGTGTTTATCATACATAATGGTCTGTACGATGTCTCACCTCCGGGCGCTTTGTTACCCTTAGGTAACAACACAAGTCGCTGCTTTTTCCAGTTCGTCGAAAATCTCCCTTCTGCTAGGCATGCATTGTAAAGGCCAACAAATTCTTCAGGTTTAGCCTCGATGGCATGCTTCAGCGCCACATTTGGTATGCCGTCAGGACCGGGAGCCTTATTGTTTCCTACCTTCTTGCTTGCTACGAGTAGCTCCGCAACTGTAATTGGAGGTATATCTTCTTCCCGCACTTCCTCTGCTATAGCATATGGTGCCTCCGGCTGACTTGGAAAAAGTGTTGTCACTACCCTCTTTAGTACCTCTGGGCACTTTGGTGGGGGTATATAGCTTCCTTTGAGTGTCTTCATAACTGTTTTGTAGGGCCTGCCCCATGGATCTTTATTGACCTCTTCTAGCAGTTCCTTATGACATCTCTGCTTGCTTTCACTGATGCACTTCTTGAGGGTGCACTTGGCTTCTTTCATTCTTCTGCTGCATTCTTCTACAGCTTCGCTTCCAATACCGGTTCGGTAAAACTTTTTCCTTGCCCGTTGCTCAAGCCTTCGTGCTCGGTGGCAGGCAGATCTAATCTTCTCGTTCCAACAATATACTGGTGCCCATCTTTGATTGGGCACTTTTCTTGGCATAACTGCGTCACAGGCTCGGGTGAGCCATTTTGTCATTTGTTCAGCTTTATGTTCTGCTGATCCCGTCAATTGGATATTTCCTAACATCATCAGAAATAGTTCCTTGTCGTACTCCTTGGCTTTCCATTCCATTTTCGTACTTATAGGGTTAGTACAGTCTACCATGTTTTGTGTGCCCAGCTCCATTATAATGGCGTGGTGATCACTATTAGTGAAGTGATCGCTTACGGTCCATTTACTCACCTCTTTTACCAGAGATCTACTAACAAATGTTAAGTCGATCACTGATTCAGCGTCCACCTTTTTATAGGTTGATACGTTGCCTTCGTTCACCAGCACCATGTCCAGAAGTGTGAATGCCCCTAGTAGGGCCTGTCCTCTTCTATTGGTTTTTCGGCTGCCCCATTCAACCGCCCATGAGTTAAAGTCCCCAGCTATAATAGCTGGTTTTTTAGCCCTGACATCTCGTACTAGCCGGTCCAAGAACTGCTGAAACTGATCTATTGGCGCACTGGGTGGGGCATAACAGCTGTATACCTGTATACCCTCGATCTTTGCGCTGGCAAAACCTGCTTCTTTGACTTTCATCCTACTTTGAAAGGTAAAGTCTCTGCACGCCCAAATAGCTGCTTTACCGGAGCCATCGGATTCCCACCTTGGCTGTTCAAGATCTCTGTACTGCTCACTGATTATAGCAACGTCAATCTTCTGCTCACGAACGTACTGACAGAGAAGGTCCTGTGCTATCTCACAGTGGTTCAGGTTTAACTGTACTATTCTCATCTTCTTTGTTTTGTGGCTTTCACTGCCGCTTGGTACGCTGGGCAATTATAGCTACCTGCGGCATGGTCGCTTTTATCTACGTCGTCCTTTCCTCTGCAGAGAATGCAGCTGGGCTGGTTTGTGCAGTCTTTCGCTACATGTCCCGCTGAGCCACATTTGTAGTAGCAGCGGCTTCAGTCGCGCTGCTCAATGCAGCTTGCAGCAGTATGGCCGAAGCCCAAGCATTTATAGCACCTGAGCGGGGGGTGTCTCGCTTTATTGCCCTTATTCGGCAGATAACCCACCCTATCTTTATCTTCTCACCCTTGATAAACTTCTGGGCTAGCTGTACTATTGCTTTCTGCGTATCTCCATAAGCTTTACGAAGCGACTTAACCGCCGTAGGTTCGAAATTATGTCCTTCCTCGTTATTTTTGCGTAGTGCGTCCACTATGTCCTCCTTAGTGGTCAGCATGTCAAGATCTTTAATCTCGAAGGCCTCTTCATGATGCAGCGCCCTGATTGCAGCAGTTTCCACTAGTACTGCTTTCACCGCTTCCTGGAGCTCAGCTATTTCCACCTCCTTGGAACGTCGTAGTTCGAGTAGCAGATCTCCTGCTGTTGTTTTGCGTATTCTATGTACGCTGTTTCCTAACTTTTCTAGGCTAGGCTCTGCCTTCATTTTCTTTAGGATTTCGGCGTAGCTTTTTCCACCCTCGGCCTTGATGACTAAGGCGTCAGGTCTAGGAGGTCTTGCTCTTGCCGTCCTACTTTTTCTGGTGCCTTTTTGGTCTTGGCTACGAGCACCAGTGTTATCCTTCCTGTTCACGCTTTTTTCTTTTTTCTTCTTTGCCTTCCTTGTCACCACCTCTTGCCACGTGTCTTTCTCCCTCTGGTGGACATTGTCGTCGGCTACTCTTCTTGCAGAGCTCGCCCCACTAACGCGGCTAGCCTGCTGTGGTTTCCCCTTGCCGACCGGCTTAGGGGTCACTTCATTCGCCTCTGCTAGGCTAATTGCCCTTTCCAGAAGGCCAGGGGTTGTTTGGATCACCTTGCCCTTAGTCCCTGACCGTTGGCACTGCATAAGGTTATCGTCTGCAGAGCAGAGAGCCCTGTAGCTGGCCCTTATGCTCCGGGCGAGATCCTTAATTTGTTTGTGCACATTGTGTCTGTCCCTGACATAATCGATCAGCTCATCGATTTTGCTGCCAAGGCGATCTAAGTGCACGTTTTTGGAGGTCGCGCTTTCTGCTCGCTTGTCGTCATCTGCGTCTACCTCCATATTCTCTGCCTTCTTTCCTGTAGCATTACCATTGCCTTCCCGTGCCAGGTTACCTACAACGGGGCTGGTTGTGTTGTGCATCGAAAGCGTACTTTCGCCTCTCCCAGATCCAAGGGGTTTATCCCCAAGGAAGCGAGCGTCGACCACCGGGGCTGATACCCGATCGGAATCGACGGCAGGATTAGTAATGCCTGCCTAGGTACTCATATGTTTGAGAACGCTTCTTGATTGATTGTCCTTGCCACCTTAAATACCTGATGTTTCGGTAATTCTAAACAGTGCTGGGGTGCCGAGGACTTTCGTGGCAGCACAGTTAGCTCCTGTACCCTAGGAAGGGGCCCTTTTACAAAGGGCTAGCATCCGGGCCAGATGCACCTTGGTTGTTTAAGCGAGGTTGTTACTCCTCCCCCTCCTCCTTCCCCACCTCTTGTAGTGGGGCCTGGGCTTGGGACTGGTGTAGCGGAGTTGTGTGTGTGTGTGTGTGTGTGTGTGCGGTAGTTGCATATAAAACAATATATGATAGAAATAGCGTATCTTACCGTTTGTAGTCATGCCAATCATCACCCACTCTGCGATATTCAAAGACTCAACAATGCGCTGCTTGACGGCGTGGAACTGGTTGATAATATCTTCCATGTTGGATAGAACTTGCGTACACTTTAAAAGTTGTAGAAACTGAATATAAACTACGCAGTAGAAGCGTAAAACTTAATTGAGGAGCTACTGCATGCCCGCAACTATTTATTCCTGAAAAGGTGGGCGAGCCCTTTTTCCACCACTTCGGAAAAATTTTCTAGAATCTTTCTCTCCACCTTGTCTTGACCAGTTGGAAAAATCTAAACAGATTTAATTGTTCCACCCCAAAATTCAAAAACCGCGCCCTTCATTTCGACAACCGCGCCCCAGTCTCACAAAAAATTATCAGCGATAAGAAAAGGAAAACAAAAATTGAATGCGGAAAGAATTAGGATAAAGAATATCCTTGGTTAAAATTGTCCACTTACAGAAAATGATAAGCCCGCCCGAAAAAGAAAAAGGATCCCACGAGAACGAGCTTCTCAAGGACTCACGAAAAGCGGCGAAAAATATTTCTCCCACGCATCCCTGCTCTTGCAGGTCATATCTCTTTAATCTAAGCGTGATAGCTTCTGCTCAATTATAAGCGAGCGAGCTAGCGAGCAATACTGCATCATAAATCTCCAGAATACTTGAGCATACATAGCATTTTAGGTGAAAACTATTTGTTTGCATAACCATTCACCACATTTGGAAAAAACAAATTATCTTATCCCTCGCAAACACTGCTAACGCCCTCGCATTCCGACACTAGCAGGTCATCTTTCAATCTAAGCGAGAGCCGCTGCTCGTATCTAAGCGAGAGAGGGAGAGCCTCTACTCCCACTATGCCAGCGAGCGAAAAAGAGGGGCCCTATGCATACACACAGACCGCCAAGAGAGCCGCTGCTCATGTCTAAGCGAGCGAGGGGTCACCTCTTCTCCCACTATGCCAGCGAGCCAAAGGGAAGGGAGACTCTCAAAAAGAGGGGGCCCTATGCTTACACACAGGCCGCCGTACCACCACAGGCCGAGTGATGCAGTATACTATAGGCTTTCTCACTCGCTCCAATGATGCAGTATCCTATAGGCATACTGAATCACTCAAGAGAAGGGAGACTCGGGTCTGGAGGAGGGAGGCCCTATGCTTATACACGGGCGGCGTACTGGATCACCTCCCCTGATCCAGTATGCCTATGATCTAGTATGCCTATAGTTTACCTACTACAATACGTTTCCCCGACGGAGATCATCCTTGCTTGGCGAACAGCAGTCCAGGGGGGCCCTGATTATTTGTGGCGAGCTACGGCATTGTTCTATCCATGGTAAAATTTATCTATTATTCTTTATTAATGATTGATTTACTATATTGTTAGTGACTTTATCGACCTCACATGGTCCGTGTGCGCGAAGTGTTTTTTTGCAAAATGCACGGGAGGCCTTAATCCCTCTCGATCAATATTCATGTTATTGTGTCGAACTTATAAATTTTATTTCACACCCCCGTCGACCGTTCGATTTGACAGTGTCGGCCAGCCTTATTTTTAATTTCGCAAACTACGTAAAAATGCGTTTAATCAGTGTCGCGATTTTTAAGTTTCTTTGTGCTTTCGCGATTATAGAATGCTCTTTGAGACGAATCGCGCCTCGGCTTTGTCCTCGCGCTAAACAAATAAAAATGCAGTCAATACGTCTCGAGAATTACGTATGATTCTTTTGAGTGTAATAATTCATCAGTGCTTTTCAAGACGTTTCTAGCCGCGGTTATTGCGATTTCTGTAGTGTTGTGCTTTCGAGATTATTTAGTGTTTATCGCGACGTATCAAGCCTCGGCTTTGTCCTCGCGTAAACCGGAAAAAATGCCGCCGATCAGTGTCGCGAATTTTTGATAATTATACCTAGTGCAATAATTGATAAGTGCTTTTCAAGGCGATTTTAGCCTTAATTGTTGCGTCTTATACGGCGAACAAAATTCGGTTTATCAGTGCCGTAATTTTAACGCCATTGCGTTCTCGCAATAAATCATATATACAATTTTTCAATTGTTAATGTTTAAACAAAAATACAAATAATAATAAACACAGCATGACCCTCTTCGTACCCCCCCCCCCCCCCGCCGCATATATAAAATTATATTTCATGCTTTCGACAGACAGACAAAGAGAAACCCATATTTTGAAAATAAACGCGTGAGCGAGAAGTCGCGGCGCCGCTTCAAAGAATCATCGGTAGCAGTCGCGCGTGCGGCAACGTGTTCAGCGAAGACTCTCTCCTTCTCTCTCGCTCTCCCGCTCCCCACCTATGTATCGAGGCGAAGGCTTGCCGGCCGCCGTGCTTTGTAGTCTTGATGCTATCGGCACGGACGCACTGTTTAACATTAACAGATCTTTTTCAAGTGTACTTTTTACGGACGTATTACAGTGCTTACCAGTGTAATTACCATTGTAACTGTTCACGCACGTGGTGATTGAGGAAGTGAGAGAGAGAAAGAGAGAAAGTGAGAGAGACAGAAAGAGCCGCGGCGTTGACAATACTTTTCCCCGACGGACATCATCATTGCTTGGTGAACAGCAGTCCAGGGGGGCCCTGATTATTTGTGGCGAGCTACGGCATTGTTCTATCCATGGTAAAATTTATCTATTATTCTTTATTAATGATTGATTTACTATATTGTTAGTGATTTTATCGACCTCACATGGTCCGTGTGCGCGAAGTGTTTTTTTGCAAAATGCACGGGAGGCCATAATCCCTCTCGATCAATATTCATGTGATTGTGTCGAACTTATAAATTTTATTTCACACCCTCGTCGACTGTTCGATTTGACAGTGTCGGCCAGCCTTATTTTTAATTTCGCAAAGAACGCAACAATGCAGTTGATCAGTGTCGCGAATTTCTTATAATTATTTTTAGTGCAATAATTGATCAGCGCTTATCAAGACGATTCTAGCCGCGGTTGTTGAGCTTATACAACGAAAAATATTCAGTAAAACAGTGTCGCGATTTTCTTGGTGCTATGCTTTCGCGAATATTCATCGCTTTTCGAGATGTATCGAGTCTCGGCTTTGTCCTTGCGTAAACCGAATAAAATGCCGCCGATCAAAAACCCATATTTTGAAAAAAAAATGCGCGCGAGAAGTCGCAGCGCCGCTTCGCAGAATCGTCGGCAGCAGTCGCGCGTACAGGAACATGTTCAGCGAAGACTCTCTCCTTCTCTCTCGCTCTCCCGCTCCCCACCTATGTATCGAGGCGAAGGCTTGCCGGCCGCCGAGCTCTGTTGTCTTGAAGCTATCGGCACGGACGCACTGTCTAAAATATACAGATTTTTATCAAGTGTACTTTTTTACGGACGTATTACAGTGCTTACCAGTGTAATTACCAGTGTAACTACCAGTGTAACTGTTCATGTACTTAGTGATTGAGGAAGAGAGAGAGAGAGAAAGAGAGAGAGAGAGACGGAAAGAACCGCGGCGTTGACAATACGTGTTCCCGACGGACATCATCCTTGCTTGGCGAACAGCAGTCCAGGGGGGCCCTGATTATTTGTGGCGAGCTACGGCATTGTTCTATCCATGGTAAAATTTATGTACTATTATTTATTAATGATTGATTTACTATATTGTCAGTGACTTTATCGACCTCACATGGTCCGTGTGCGCGAAGTGTTTTTTTGCCAAATGCACGGGAGACCATTATCCCTCTCGATGAATATTCATTGGATTATGCCGAAATAAAAAATTGTATTTCACACCCTCGTTGACCGTTCAATTTGTCAGTGTCACCAAAAATGCAGATGATCAGTGTCACGATTTTCGAGTTTATTTGTGCTTTCGCGATTATAGAATGCTCTTTGAGACGAATCGCGCCCCTGCTTTGTCCTCGCGCTAAACAAATAAAAATACAGTCAATACGTCCCGCGAATTTCGTCTAATTTTGTTCAGTGTTATAATTTATCAGTGCTTTTCGAGACGAATCTAGCCGCGGTTTTTGCGATTTTCGTAATGTTGTGCTATCGCGAATATTCAGCGCTTTCCCAGACGAATCGAGCCTTGGCTTTGTCCTCGCGATAAACAAATAAAAATGCAGTCAATACGTCTCGCGAATTTCGTCTAATTTTTTTCAGTGTTATAATTTATCAGTTCTTTTCGAGACGAATCTAGCCGCGGTTTTTGCGATTCTCGTAGTGATGTGCTTTCGAAATTATTCAGCGCTTTTCGAGACGTATCGGATCTCGGCTTTGTCCTCGCGTAAAGCGTTAATAATGCCGTCAATCAGTGTCGCGAATCTCGTATAATTTTTTTCAGTTCAATAATTGATAAGTGCTTTTCGAGGCGTGTTTAGCCTCAATTGTTGCGTGTTATACGGCGAACAAAATTCGGTCAATCAGTGCCGTATTTTTGACGCAATTGCGAGCTCGCAAAAAAGCATATATATAACTTTGCAATTGTTAAGCTTTAAAAAAATAAAAATAATTGTAAACATTTTAGTATGACCCTCTTCGTAACCCCCCCCCCCCCAGATATAAAATTATATTTCATGCTTTCCGACAGAAAGCCAAAGAAAACATCATGTGTTGAAAATATACGCACGCGCGAGAAGTCACAGCGCCGCATCGCAGAATCATCGGCACCAGTCGCGCGTTCGGTAACGTGTCGAGCGAAGACTCTCTCCTTCTCTCTCGCTCTCCTGCTCCCCGCCTATGTATGGATGCGGCAATATCTATAAGCTCTGCCGATGCGAAGGCTTTTCGGCCGCCGTGTTCAGTTGCTTTGAACCTATCGTTTCGGACGCACTGTCGACCAAATACAGATTTTTTAAAGTCTAGCGTTTTTACACACACATTGCAGTGCTTACCATTGTAATTATTCACGTAGTGATTGAGAAAGAGTGAGAGATAGAGTGGGAGAGACGGAGATTTGCCGTGTTGACAAGATGTTTCCCGGACGAACATCATCCTTGCTTGGTGAACAGCAACCAGGGGGCCCTGATTATTTGTGGGGAACTCCGGCATTGTTGTATCTTCGGTAAAATTTATCTACTATTTTCTAAAAGACTTTATAGACCTGACATGGTCCGTTTACGAGAAGTGTTTTTTCAAAATACATGTGATTGCATCGATATTCATATTTTTTTGCGGCCCTCGGCAACCTTTCGATTTGCATAAGAAGATTTGATAACAATATTTAATAGAAGTTTTGCTAAAAATAGAGAGGAAGAAAGAGACAAAGCCTTGACAGTACGTTTTTTACGACGATCATCGTCTCCTTTATTACTCCTTTATTGCTTGACAAACTGCAGCTGGGGTCCCTGATTTTCAGGCGAGTTGTAGTCGCATTTTTTAATTAACGACAAATTTTATATTGTTTCTATTATCGCGTGCAACGAAAAAAATTAGTCAATCAATGTCCCCGAGTTCAGTTGATTTGCAACACTCGCTAAAGACGCACTGCTTACCGTTTACAGATTTGTACAAAAATTTGGTTTTTTTTTTGCGCACGTTGTCTGTACATACGAGTATTTATATTAACGTTATCTTCGATAGGAAGAGATAGCCAAAGCCTTGACAGTGCGTTTCTTCTGACAATCATCGTCTATTTCTTAATCTTCGCTTAACGAATTGCAGTTCAGAGGGGCCCTGATTATTAGACGACTAGTAAACGCATTTTTAAATTAATGGTTCTTTTTTCTGCTTGTTGCTTTTTAAGATGCAACATCTAGCAGACCAACAGCGAGATATTGTAAAGTATTTCTATCAGGGTTTCCTATATTACAACGACAAGCCGAACTTAAACACAACTTTTAGTTGTGTTCGAAGGAACACTATTTAATGTAAAGCCGCTGTAATTGCGGGAAATGGCAATCCATCAGTTGAATATAACCTGTGATTTGTAAATAATTATATTCACGGGAAATAGTTTGCCGGGTCAGAGGCCGTGCAAAACAATGACGTCGCGCGCTATGCTTTTTGCACCATTAGACGGCGCGCATGCACGTTGTTTAAAGGCGCACGCACGTCTATGGACGCTGCTTTCATGATCGTCATTTTTCGAGGCATTCTGCACTCCGTATCGCCGTGCAAAATGCCCCTGCAAGAATAAATGAACCGAATGATACTTTTGCCCATGCGCATGTAAATTTCATAACTTAGTATAGCATTGGAGTTGATTTTGATAATCGAAGTAGTTAATTATTAAATAGGTAAATTATTCTATATAGATTTATTGGATATTATAGGATAATTATAAACCATGAAAATGTTACCAAATAATTAATTCGTTCACTTATCAAAATGAACTACACCATAAATAGTATAAGTGTAAGAGAAATCAAAATAATCTAATAAGTGCACAAATTTCACAGCTATATTAACTTTTATTTTTTACAAATAAAATACTTATAAATTACTTTTTAATTTATTATAAAGTATATCTGGTTACAATATAATTAGTATTATTTTCTTTAAATTCAATAAATTGCGATTTCAATGTCTCGTCATCATCGTCTCCTTGATTACTTTTGCTTGACAAACAATTACAACATTTTTTTCGATTTTTCCAAATTGTATATTACTTTCATCTATATTAGTCACTATGATAAAATCTTTGGTATATACTAAATTATTTAATTTAACACTACTTATTTGGAAGGCACTACTCGAATTTGGAAAAGAAATAGGAAGATTATTATTTTCAATATATGTTCCATAAGAAATAAAATACTCTTTATATTTAGAGTTGTGAAAAGGCATTAATGAAAGTTGATATCTAATTGAAATAGTTTTTAAAATATTTTTGTGGTATGCAGTATTTAACATTGTAGATTTTAAGTCTTTGTGCTTTATTGACTCATACCTTATTGATGAAAACTTTATTACATTTCCATTTTGTAAAATAATTCGTACTTATTACAAATAATGCAACATACATATTGATATGTTGTTTTATGAACTTTTAAGTTGTAAAATGTGTGTCTTTATCAAAGTAGGTGACGTAATTATATTTATTATTTCTCGAAGTTTTATATATAATTTCCAATATTTATTTCCTCATGGAACTTTATGACCAATTATTATGCCAAGATATCTGGCAGATATTGCAATTTTGTATTTTTAATTAAATAATCAGAATTTATTAGTGTAGACAAATTGGCTGACTCAAAACCAAAATTGATAATACGTAAACGATTATTAAAATATTGAATTGACAAAAGCTTTTCCGTCCAAATAAAATGTAATAGTAATTGGCTTATGTCATAATTGCAAACACCTACAAACACATCGTGCATAATATCAACTGTCGCATTATCAATTATATGAAATCCTTGTATTTCATTAAACATAAAATTTTCCTTGATACCACTCATTTTAACATCTATATTTAATACATCCATCTCACATTTCTCTTTTGTTCTTAAGATAGTGCGTTCTTAAGATATGCGAGAGTGATCTATCACAATACTAAAAATTTATATAGTAGCATTTTTTAACGTTCCAAATGTTGAACAGTGAATTCTGAAAGGAATAACGTAATCAGTATATATTTTAAAATACTATGAATATGATTTTATTGTATATATCGTGAAGCATTAGTAGTATTATAATATAAAGATTAGAGTACATCAATCATTATATTATTAAATATGGACTTTGACTTTTATAAATTATAAAAGAAATTTTGTATCTATTAAAGTTATCAAATTCTCTTCTTGTTTATGTACTAATGTAAAATATAAAATTAATATCTTACGTAAAAGGAGATTTAGATTTTTCTGTCTTAGTCATTTCATTCGCTATTATTATATTACACAATTCTTCTCGTAGATTAGAAATATCTTTACTTTCTACATATTTGAACAATTTATATAACGATTTATTTTAAATTACTACAATGGCAATTCATAATAAATATTTACTTTGACTGTAGTATATCTCTAAATTTGAAAGTTTTGTCATTATAGATTCAGACTTTTACAATTCTCTTAAATTTATTAATTTAAATTAGAAGTCTGAAAATTCATAATATCAGATAAAGGCATATTGTATAATACGTTTCTAACTAATACATTATTGAATGATTTATAATTGATGATTTCTTCCAAATGAAATGAATCTTCATTGACATTTATTACTTCGCAGTCTTTCAATGCTTTTAAGCCGTTATAAAAAGCTATAAAATAAGCTTTACGCGAATAAGCATCAGGTATTATCTGTTGTAAACTTTCAGTGTGCAAATTTTCAAATTTGTTGTAGTCAATATTTATAACTGACATTAGATTTTATTAACAACATTAGTAAATAATTACATTTTATTAGTATTAGTAGTAAATAATTTACCTTACAATCTCAATTTCTAGTTTAAAATTGATACATCATATAAATATATGAGAAATAAACAATATAACGTATTAATACTTACAGTGGAAGAAAGAATGAAACTCTGAGAATCCCCAGTCTTTTAATAACAATTGTAATTTCTTATCCATTATTTTTCCTTAATATACTATAATACTTTCACTCAAACTTTAAATGATAATTTTATTTCATAACTTCGGCAGTGTAATTTGCACGGCGATATGGGATGCAAAATACCTCGAAAAATGATAATCATGAAAGCAGCGTCCATAAACGTGCCTGCGCCTTGAAACAACGTGCATGCGCGCCGCCTAACGTTACAAAGAACATAGGACGCGGCGTCATTGTTTTGCACAGCTTCTGAGCCTGCAAACTATTTTCTGTGTTCATCAATCTGCAGATTCTATTGTTCTTAAGGTTTAATTTTTTGAAGAGTTAAAAGAGAACGCTAAAAATCCATAAGAAAATTTGATAACAATATTTAATTGAAGTTTTACTAAAAATAGAGAGGAAGAAAGAGCCAAAGCCTTGACAGTACGTTTTTTCCGACGATCATCGTCTCTTTTATAACTTTTGCTTGACAAACTACACTTCGGAGGGCCCTCATTATTAGACGACTAGTAAACGCATTTTTTAATTAATGAAAAATTTTATATTGTTTCTATTGTCCCGTGCAATGAAAAAAATTCAGTCAATCAATGTCCCCTGAGTTCAGTGGACTTGCAACCAAACTGCAGTTCGGAAAAAAAATATAGCCAACCAGTGTCGACGATGTCACTTGATTTGCAACTTTCGCTCAATACGCACCTTTTACTGCTTACAGTATTTTGTTTGAAAAAGTTTGGTTTGTTTACACACGCCTTTACGAGTGTCCATATTTAAATTGTGATTGAGGGAGGAAGGGTGCAAGAGCGAGTGAGAGGGAGAAGTAGAGTGGGCGCAGTTCAGTGGTGTCCCATAAAACACAATAATGTGAAAGTAAATAATACATATACTTTTACCTATCCATATTTTTATTATAGAATTTAAATTAGTATTCGATAAAAAATGGTGATACCTTGTAATTATTATATAATAATATATAGAATAACTTTTTAGTCACGAGTATCATATATAATTGTATAGCACAGGTGCTGAAATCCCGCAAGCCACGCCTATCCGTGGCTAAAGTAGTCTTTTTCAGCTCTATGAGGTTAGCGCACGATCGTAACGAGTGTGATGAATACTAATAGGCGTGACTTAAATGTGGATTTTAGGCCCACTGTGCTATAAATATTGTACAGTATATTCGGTACCTCTTTTTTCGTTTGAATTGGTAATTTTGTGAGGCCTTGGGATAGGCCTATTTTCTTGTTTAATTTATCTAATTACAGATTGAATGCTCCTTGCTTCTTATATAAGCTAAAATTTAGTCTGTTTATATTTGCATGAAAATAAAACGTTTTGAGACGTTCCCTTTTCCTTTTTGCGAAATAAGACCTTGTTTTTCTGAACTGTCAGCACAGTATTATCTTATAAAGTTATTCTACGTATGGACTATAACTTTATAAAAATTATTTATTTATAGTTTCTTACGAAGATTATGACATCCCAAAATGTATTTCGACTTTCTGTTCAACGCCGACGTTAATAAGTTTTATGTATGGTCAAATTAGCTGAATGTTAAATTAAAATTCTTTCGGATTTTTTTAACTCTAAATTTATTTATTCCTACAAGTATTGGCTGAATTATAATTCTTATTGTATTTTGTTGTTTTAAAATATTTTTTTATAATTAATCGTATAATGTATACATAACCGTTTTGCATGCTTTTTCTTGTAATTATTATGATTCTTAAGTAGAGTCAATGGCAATATAGGAATCTATTTTTATTATGTATTTTTAGCACTATAATAATTCTTTTTTCCGTTTGTCGCTTTTTAAGATGCAACGTTTAGCAGGGAAACAACGAGATACTGTGAAGTATTTTTATCGGGGTTTCGTATACTATAACGACAAGCGGAACTTCAACACAACTTTCAGATGTGTTCAAAGGAATAGTATCGGATGTAAAGCCGTTATATATGTGGAAAATGGCAATCCATTAATTGAAGAACAGTTCAGCGTTGTAAATCATCATATTCATCCATCTGATGATTCTGTTGTACTAAAGGTTCAATTTGCTGAAGAATTAAAAGAGAACGCTAAAAATCCAGAAGAAAATTTAATATCAATATTTAATAGAATTTTAGCTAAAGAAGAGTAAGTATATATTATTTAAATTATTATAATTAAATTTTTATAATGTATATTTATATACTTATTTTTATGTTAATAATTTCATAATACTCTAATAGAAATAAGTAATTGTTAATTTAAAGAGCAGTGTTGGCTGAGTGGTTAGCGTGCTAGGCGCACAGACAACACTGTTCCAGGAGTCGATGGTTCGATTCCCGGTGAAATCACACTCGGATTTTTGTTGATGTCACTCGGAGTTGTTTTCAACGGGATAAAAGTTCGGTAGATAAAGTATAGGGGGAATAGCCAATCCGATGCTTCGGCAGGGAGCGCCGGCCTTACCGGCGTAGAGCTGGCCTCTGAAATATGGGGCCTTCTCCGGGGCGGTTACGTTGGGGATGGACCCGAGGCAGTCTGGGCTGAGCGTGTCGGCTTAACCGGTACGTAGTGCGTCTGCAAATATTTCCTCTTCGGAAAAGGGTACAAAAATATGTGGACAAATAATCAGGGGAATAAGATACGAGGTATAGGTCACTTGCTAGGCCAAGGAGGCCGCAGGTGGATAAACCAATAAGCAAAAAAAAAATCATACGTGCACATCATACGTATACAATATTCTTTTTTATATTCATTCATACATGGTGCGGGTTATTCAGCCACAGTACACGATAGTTCAATTTTTTAAAAGGACACATTTATGTTTACCTATAATTTTTAAATAATCGTAAAAAACAATGTTCTGTTTATCATTTAAGATCAAATTATCAAAAACGTATACTGTTGCTACTATTAAACTGTTTTATTCTTGCAGTACAGATAAAAGTGTATAAATAAAAAAGTTCTTATATCAGATAAACTATTCGAATTCGAAACAGCATTTACGGTTCAATAACAATTAATTTAAACAAAAGTCGTTTGTTAATCTATTAATAATCAATGTCAACTGTACAGCGAAGTACTGTTTGTACTGCAAAGTTATCGGATTCGGGATGACAGAGATAATAATTTTAGAAAGAGAAAATTTCGCTCTTTTTCTTCGCACGCTTCACAATTTCGACGACGCTATACATTCCACAAATTTATAGCTTTCTGACAACGCGAACACGAACCTCGCATTCGCCGCGACTTGAAGTTGAAACGAAGGGACAACCCAACATATTGTAACTCGAAGAGAAAACTCATATGTCCGAAACAGTGTTTACAAAAATTTTGTAAACACCGTTTACTGAGCAAAAAAAAATCCACAGACTTTGCCCTACACAGAATACCTTATTATGAGTCCCTCGTATATTAATCACTTAATAACTCGTATAACTTATTATGAGTCCCTCGTATTAATACTCCCGCGTATTCCTATTAGACTCGCCAGCCTACGCACCGACAATCGATGCGGTCGAACTTCTACATGCCGAAGTATGTCACCCTTGTGCCGATCTCACAAATGCGTCAGGAAGAATAGTCATACATTTGTGTTTTTTTCTTGAAAAAACAAATTATATTTAGTTTATTAAAGATACATAGTTTAATTTAAAGTTTATTAAAGTGACCCTGATAGTATTGATCATCATATATTAAAAACAATACAGCTGACACTAAATGAATTCTATACTTATCTTTTTAATATAACTATTAATATATTGATGAAACATTTTTAATCTGTTCTAATAAAACGATGTATGTAATTGTTGGTTATATAAGACTAGGCATTTGTTTTTCGCGCTTTACGTGCGTGAAATGTTTAGATTAAAAGTTTTAATTTTAGCGATCATTAGAACCAACCAATCACGTCTCGTTTTCAGCGGCTTCACTTCTATCTCATTAGTTTTTTAAGAAGGATTAGTCGGATATTTTTCCGTATTATAAAATTTAATATTTTTTATAGCACAGTGTGACCTAAGCCCGCACTTAGGTCACGCCTATCCGTGACCTAAGTAGTTCTTTTTTGCACCGTGTTTATCACACTCGCTACGCTCGTGCGCTAATTTCACGGTGCAAAACAGGACTGCTTATGACACGGATAGGCGTGACAGCGGGCTTAGGTAGGCTGTGCTATAAAATTCTATACGATACTCGTGACCTAAGTAACACTTCTGCACGGCGTAATTAGGACCCTCGCTGCGCTCGGGGCCTAACCTCACGCCGTGCAAAAAAGTGCTACTTCGATCACACATATCATAATGTACTATAATATGAACTAATTTTTATTGTTGACTCAAGTAGATAAACTCGATGAATTCATATTCTTTTATCACCCAATAAAAGATTTGGTACTTTTACGGGCTACCTGTTTGATTGAATATTTGTCTTAAAATTTACATTTAATACATATATGTGAAAGTATTACCTAATTTTAAAATTAACAGGTGGTACCAAAACTACCAGGCACATCTTTTTAAAGTTTGCCCGTGTTGTTTATTCATTGGTTACATAATTCATATATTTAGCTTAGCTTCATCATTTGTTCTATTGGATGAGAAGTTTAAATCGCATGTAATTTTATCAAGTATTTTTGAAATATTTTAATATTATTATTGCTCATAGAGGAAGCTTTGTAGTAGTAAAATTTTCGACTTCGTCAAAGCAGGTTAAAAATCCATTTTAAGATGTTTGCAGTTTGAATCGCGTGTTTTTAGAAAATGTTCGTCGGGATCTGTGGATGTGTGTATATGTATACCGTAATATTTCTGAAACTACTCAGTTAGTATCAATAAAATTTGACATGTTTATCTATGTTTGAATTCTCAATTCGGAAAAAAACAGTAATTTCTTATTTTGCAAACTAGTTTTCGTTTTATTTAAAAGAGAATAAAATTACCTACTTTTTCTCGTTTAGTCCTTGAGATCGAGTTCAACGTTTAACAGTAATATGAAAAAGGTGATTTTTGAAAAAGGTCACGTGTCGAACTATATCCTATTAAAATTTAAGGTTATTTGACAACTTATTTATTTAGTAATTAATCGAAAATTTTATTTGTTCTTTGATTACGGACGTAAAAAGGCTTTAATGCACTTCAGATTTTAGGAAATGTTATATATTTTATATGTCTTAGCTAAGTTCTTGGCTTAAACCTTATAGTTTGTAAGATGTGTTGATTGAATGTTTAAAAAGATTTTTTATATCTTTAAAAGTAAGCGGTAGACTGCTTCAAAAAACATTTGGTGATTTATCATAGCAAAAAGTAATTACTGTTAAAATTTTAAATTACTTTGTTGACTGATTCATGAGTTATATGCTAATCTCTAAAATTGAATTTTTCCATACAGTTTTGCTTCCTTTTTAAGAGGACATACCCCCTTTCAAAAACGAAAAAATAATTATTTTTAATTTCACACAGCTAAGTTTGATTGATTTGAAATGTTTTATACATACGTAACACAACTTTATTTGAGAATTTTTTTTAACTATTTAGTCCTAATGTACCCTAATGAAAGATCAATCACTGAAAAGCACTGTCGACACGATTCCAGGACAATGACGGCCTAATGGGGCTGACAATTTTTTGACATACTCTTAAAAGCACTAGTCATTAAAAAACTAGTCACTAGTTTTGCAATAAATGGAAGAAATTTAATTTAAATGAATAAAAAACTTTTTAAAAATAAAAGAATTAAAAAATGTAGTGTTTTAGCTTATTTTTCATTATTTTGGTATTTTTTTATTTTTAATAACTTTTCTATTTATTTAAATTAAATTTTCTCCATTCATACCAAAAGTAGTGCTTTTAAGAGTATGTCAAAAAATGTTCAGCCCAAGATTGGGCCGTACATTGTCATGGAAGCATGTGGACAGTGATTTTCGGTTATTGATTTTTCATTTGTGTTCAAATAAAGATAAAGTTGTATGTATAAAAAATTTTAAATCAATCCAATGTATCTGTGTGAAATTAAAAATAATTATTTTTTTCGAGTTTTTAAGGTGGTGTGTCCCCTTAAGTTTTAAAAAAGTATTAACATACTTTTATATATTAAAACAATGTTTTATTTATTGGAACTATGAATTATGTTGGAGGAAGGTACGTGCCAATGAATTATAAGCGCTTTTTGTTACTTATAACCTTATAAACAACAATATTTACAGTCAAAATTTCTTGGGACCGAGTACACGAACTACTAAGCCGCGAATTACTGTAGTAAAAATCGTGTACGTAGTATACGCATTTTGGTGGACTGACTGTAGGATTTTGGGTAGGATATGCAGTATAAAAATCTACAATTAATTTCAAACCACATTATTTGTTATTAAGGCCTTACATTATTATAAAGAGCTAACTTTCTATAAAATCAATTATCAAAATCTGCTACATTCATTATTCCTTGCTTTTTCACAATGTAACATATATAATAATATGCATCTTCAAAATAGTATAGCAGCGTGAAAAATCGAGACTGATTTATACTCACTGTTCATACGTTCACAGGAAGCCACAAAAAAATAATTTTCGCTTCATTATGTCGCGCGTGTATGCGCATGCTGCTTATGCTTTCAAAAAGTAGTTTTTTCGTGAGCTCTTATTCGGACAGATATCGTCGCTCCCAATGAAGAGTAGGACTTTCACGCCGTCTTGCCGCAAATACTAAGACTTACGCGATTTTGTGTCAAAGAGTAGGACTTTACACGGCTTGCGACGAAAACTAAAACTTTTGTAAATAGTCCGATAAAAATGTGATATCATCTTAGAAATTCTGTCAATGGTTATAAATTTCATATAGTATCGTCATTTATTCTATTACATTATCGACAAAGGATTGTTTGAACATTAATTTCAAAATATTGATAGTTTTTCAAAAGTCCTATTCTCCGCCGCAAAAAATGCCGAATCCTATTCTTTGTTGAGAATGACTATATATAAGTAAGGATATTTTGTTAATAAGGTTTTGCTTCCTTCCTAAATAAGGAAGCTTTGTAATAGTAATTTTGAGTTAGCGTAAAAACATGTTAGAAGTCTGTTTTGATGTATTTTTAAACGAAAAACAGTATTATCGAAAAATGTCCGTATGGATGTATGTGTCTGTTTGTGCGTATACGCCTTTTTCTCAGCTTGTAATTTATGGATTTTAATCCACCGCGGCTCATAATTTTTTTGTTTTTTTCCAGAACATTACCGGAATAAAGTCCGTTTTTCCTTCTAATTTTTGTTATTTTATGGTCAATTTTCGAATTCCAAGTTATAGTTTTTATTATATATTTTTCGACTAAGCTCAGAAACGTAAATAAATATATTTGTGCCCAAAACAGAATGAAATTAGTTATCTTTTTACCTGAATTAACTTATGTTAGGTTAACTCGTTTCTTTGTTATTAACTAAAAAATCTCTTGTTTAAAATTTTTAACTCTACAATTAAATAGCGAAACATAAAAGAAAATTGTTTTGTAATAAGTAATAATAAGTACTACTTACTGCATGAATTTCAAAATATTTCATTAATAACTCCCTAAGTAAGAATCAAATCACAAAAAAAATTTTTTTTTCCAGAAACCACGATAATTGAAAAGGCATAAAAGGCTTTGAAAATTTGGATGTAGATAGGTTTTTCTAATGTCATGATCCCTTTCATTGGACTGCTCGTTAGCTTGTTTAGTTTTTGAGATATTTGACATTTAATTATTTAATGTTTTTTTCGAAACATTATATCTAGGGAACTCAGCAATGAAAGTAAATGAAATTTCGTTTAGAAATAAGCATTAGCAAGAAGTAGTTACTGCATAAATTTCTAGTTATTTCATTAATAACTCCCTGAGTAAGAATCTTCGCAAGAGACGAGGTTATAAGCAGAAACTGCGAGAAAGGGTCAAAAATACGTGAAAAAGTATTTTGCGCGCCAGATATTCTTCCATTCGCTCTCTCATGCTCACATTAGCAATTTGCTATCATGTGCAGGCAAAACGAAGAAATTAATATAAAAGGGGCACACATTTCAATAAAATTATTTTAATTCAGATTATTATTTTCATGAATATATTATTAGGTATGGGAATAGTAAATTAGTTAAGGGAAGGGAGTAACGTGGCTAATAAAAATTGAAAAATTAAAAAAATGATTTTTCGCGAACAGATAATGGCGTTAAAATTTGCGACACTGATTGACCGAATTTCGTTCGCCGTATAAGACGCAACAATTGAGGCTAATATCGCCTCGAAAGGAACTAATCAATTATTACACTCAAAAAATTATACGAACTTCGCAAGACTGATTGACTGTAATTTTTATCGTTGTATGCGAGGACAAAGCGGAGGCTCGTTACGTCTCGAAAAGCATTGAATAGTCTCGAAAGCACAACACGACAAAAATCGCAACACTCTTCGACTTTATTTATTTTTTGACGTATAATCGCAACAACCGCGGCTAGAATCATCTCGAAAAGCACTGATAAATTATTACACTCAAAAAAATTATACGAAATTCGCGAATGATTGACTGCAATTTTTACGCTTTACGCGAGGACAAAGCCGAGTCTCGATTCGTCTCGAAAAGCATTGAATAATCTCAAAAGCACAACACTATGAAATTCGCGATACTATTCGACAGAATCTTTTCGCCGTATAAGCCCTAGAACCACCGCTATAATCGTCTTCAAAAGCACTGATGAATTATTACACTGAAAAAAATGATACTAAATTCACGAGACTGATTAACTGCATTTTTTACGCTTTACGCGAGGACAAAGCCGAGGCTCGATTCATCTCGATAAACACTGAATAATATCGAAAGCACAACAGCACAAAAATCGCGACAACCGCAGCTAGAATCGTCTTGAAAAGCACTGATGAATTATTACACTCAAAAGAATCATACCTAATTCGCGAGACGTATTGACTGCATTTTTATTTGTTTAGCGCGAGGACAAAGCCAAGACGCTATTCGTCTCAAAGATCATTCTATAATCGTGGAAGCAGAAATAAACTCGAAAATTGCGACACTGATCAACCGCATTTTTGCGTAGTTCGCGAAATTAAAAATAAAGCCGGCAGACACTAACAAATCGAACGTTCGACGCGGGTGGGAAATACAATTTTTAATTTCGACACAATCACATTATTATTTATCGAGAGGGATAATGGCCTCCCATGCATTTTGCAAAAAAACACTTCGCGTATACGGACCATGTCAGGTCGATAAACTTAGTCACAAAATAGTAGATAAATCACTCAGAAAATAGTAGATAAATTTTACCCTGGATCTAACAACGCCTTGGCTCGTCGACTAGTAATTAGGGCCCCTCTGGACTGCTGTATGTCAAGCAAGGGTTCTAAGAGAGACGATGGTTTTTAGAAAAGGCTGGATCTCTCTCTCTCTCTCTCTCTCTCTCTCTCTCTCTCTCTCTCAAACAAACAAGTTACTTCTAAACAACTTTAAATGGGGGGAAATGACGGTTGTAGAAAATTAGTAAAGATTAAATTTTGCTTCCTCTTAGAGGAACCTTCGTAATAGTAAAATTGTCTACATCGGCCAAAACTGATTAGAAATCCATTTTGAGATGTTTGGAGTTCGAATCGCGTGTCTTTGGAAAATGTCCGTATGGATATGTGTTTGTTAGTTACTGTGTGTGTGTGTGGGTGTGTGTGTGTGCGTGCGTGTGTATAGAACTACTAAGTCAATATCAATAAAATTTGACATGTAAAGCAGTAACTTTTTATTCTGCTAACTAGTTTTCGTTTTATGACCATTTTTTGATTTTTGAAAAACACTATTTTGCATTTTTTTCGATCATCCCGTTATCACAAATAATTCAGCTATAACGCATTTGAAAGAGAATAAAATTACTTACTTTTTCCCGTTTGATCCTCGGGATCGACCACACCGTTTGCCAGCAAAAATAAAAAAGGTGTTTTTTTGTTTAAATTGAATTTTTTATTTTTTTGAAAAATGTATATTTCTAAAACAACATAACCTCAGGACAAAAATCATGTTGATGGGTCACGTGTCAAACTATGTCCCATTAAAATTTCAAGTTATTGGAATATATATTTATTTAGTAATAAATCGTAAACTGAAAAAAAAATGATTATTTTTTGTTCTTTGATTACGGACGTAAAAAAGCTTTAATGCACTTAAGATTTTAGAAAAAGGTAGATATTGGCAAGATATTTCATGTGTCTTAGCTAAGTTCCTTGCGCAGCTTTTAAAATAATAATATAGTTTCTAAGATATGGTTAATTAAATTTAAAAACAATTTCTTTTGATTCTTTGTATTTTCAAAACTAAGCAGTAGACTGCCTCAAAAAAAATTCGGTGATTTATCATAGCAAAAAGTAATTACTGTTAAAAATTTAAATGATTTTGTTCTTTGGTTTCTAAGTTATAAGCTAATCTCTAAAATTCCTTTTTTTTATACAATTTTGCTTCCTCATAAAGGAATCTTTATAATAGTAAAATGTTCAGCTACTATACATACTACTATACATTAAAAAAAGATTTTATTTATTAGAATTATTAATTAAGTTAGAGGAAGCTACGTGCCAATGAATTGGCAGCGGTTTTTTCTCTTTGCTTCTCCAGTTTGGAAAAATAAAGAGATAGAGAGAGAAAGAGACAAACGGAAACAGCGGGGACAGACAACGAGCAATGCTCTAAAAGTTACTTTTTCTAGACAACAAAGCTTGTTGCTGAAGGTTGATAAAATTTGGTGTGCAGGTATATTTTGATTTTCATTAAGAAAAAAATATAGGTAAATTTTGTTTAACTTTTAAATTCTTGAAATAAGTTATAAATACTTGCTCAAATTCTCATATATTGCTTAAACTCTTAAATGTATAAACCTCATTATTTAGATTGCTCTCAAATTTAACAGATTATTTTTTTAAAAGTAACAAATGATTTAATACTATTATACAATGATTTAGAATGTGTTGATAGTAGTAATTCAATAAAAATCAAACGATGCCATATTTAACCTCGAAATACAAGGCAAATTAACTACCACGCGTAAGTTATTAATTAAAATAATAATAATTATAACTATTATATTATATAATTAGTTTGTTAATCATGTAGAGTTATAATTTTAGCTAATTCATATTTAGTATTAATATATTTGCTGAGTTGACTGAAAATAGAATACTCGTAATGTTAGCGACCCTTCATATGCCGTGAATATTACCCTCGCTACGCTCGGGCGCTATATGTATACACACCGTGCAATAATGAGCTAGTTAAATAATATGTATCTTAATATACTATTACGACACGCCGTGGCGTAAACCTCGACTTATGCCACGCTCGTGCAAAACTGTACTCGCTAAATCTCGGTTTACGCACGTTGTGTCATGAAATATCGTACGATACTACGGAGGTAAAGGGATTTCAACCTACGAGGTTGAACTTACTTTACAGCACTACTATCCTAATATACTATTAATGATTCTCCCGGATTATTAAAGTATTTATCCGGCATAAGAAAGTTATTAAAAAATGTAAACTTTAAAAGTAATACAACATTTTAATAGTAGCAACAGTTGTACGTTATCCCCACACATACCGAGAAATCGAAAATAAATATTGTTATAAAACAATATATACATGGAATGTACCACATGTAGAACATCATTAAACGATATATTGATAAATAACGTATATAATATTATAGGTATCAGACATTGAGTAATCGTCCTGACGTACAATTTGCAAAGTACAAATCATTAATGCGAATTGCCAAAGCTAATAACGTACCCCCAGTACCTGGAACTTTGACGGCTCTCGCTGAAACATTAGAAAATTATTATCCTATGAGAAACTTCTATAGAGGATCTGCAGTTGGAACTGACAACTCTATTGGTCTCATTTTCATTCATGATAAAATGATGCGACCCCTTAGTGAATGCAGACAATTGTTTTGTGGCGGAACATTTGATGTAAGAACTTGTTTTCATATGAACGTTAGCATATATACGTTCTTTACAAAGAAAATATTGCTTTGTTACAGATGAGGCCTAAAGAACCAAGCAGCTCTCAAGTTTTTACGATTCATTTCCGGAAGATGAATTTCGTAGGTTTTCCCGTTTTTAAAACCATATTTATATAAGCTAAATTATCTCCACACTTTCTGGTGGAGATGTTCTTCGCCGGGTTTCTCGTTGGAATTGATAATAAATTTTAGAAATTCAGTTTAGTCAGTTAATGTAGTTATGGTCTACTGTTTTTAAGCGCTGTATTGGATCTTATTGGGTTACTAAACTTTTAGTAACCCAATAAGAGTTTAAGGCTTTTTAAAATTGTTAGGTGAAATTTTTATCAGATAACGCTCGGACAGGAATCGTGATACTCATAAAAGAATGAGCTTTCTCGTACAATATTTAAAAATGTTTTGTTACGGCTTACGCGCTTAGCAATTAAATGCACTGCACGTTACATTTACTGCGTTATGAATCAAAATATATAAGTAAAGAATAATTCTCAATTTTTTCATGATTTTGAATCGGTTTTGATATTGATTTTCATGTTTTTGTTTGTCTAAATTTGGCGTATGGGTTTTATAATTAAATTGATAGATTATAATTATTGTACACTATTAAAATATTATAGTATTTTCTCACTCTTAGTGAGTTAATACTGGACCTTTCTTAAAACTTTGTTGCTACTTACCCTTAAGTGATTGATCACTCGCAGATAGAGTATAAAGTCAATAAGTCCTAAAGAATGTAAATTTTTTTTATTTATTTATACTTTATTCTATCTGCAAGCGAACTATTACTTTACGTTATAGTAGCAATTCATTATAGGTTAGATTAGCAAATCACTCTGAAGAGAGCAGTCTCGATAATTATTAATAGAAGTTAAAATTGTTAAATATTTAAACTTATAGGGATTTGCTGCTATTTACGTGCTCACGAGTGCAAGAACTACTGCTCTTTACGATGCTGTCTGGGATAAGATCTTTGAGATTATCCCAGTTCTAAGAGATCACGTCGAATCAGTCAGTTCCGATTTTGAGAGGGCGCAAATAGTGTCTGCGAAAAAGAAGTTTCCTAACGCAAGGATAACGGGTTGCGTGTTTCATTACAAACAGGTGTTTATATTAAATCATATTTTTAATTATAAACTACTAATTTACAAAGAGGAATTAAAGTAAAAACCCTAATAGAAAATTGAGCATTATCTAGTGTGCATAAGTATCTGTGTATATATATTTTTATATGCATTTAAAATTCGCGTAAACCTAACAAATGATCACTTAAAATGTGAAAAAACTTAGATACTTTATATGCAGATAAAAAAGTTATAAAAGCATTTTTATTTCGTAAAATCATGTAAGAAAAACGTCTTGTATTTTTGGTATAGTATACTCAGCTACATCAGTGTACAAGTACGTTTTTGCACAAACGACCAGTGCATGAAAGTCACATTTACTGGCAAGTTTCAATTTAGTACTGCAAAAAAAAATCCATTTAAAGATTTCTGACTGTGGGCAAACACTTTTTGCACCGTTACTGGCATGCAACATATTTGATGCTCGAATAGCATTGTAGAGATACATTTTTTTGCATTGCTAAATGTCGATAAGTATATATAAGATGTCTTTATGCACAAGTCTGCGGGAGGAATTGGAAATCATTGTACCCGCGTGGCTTACGATATTTTTTGCAATTGCTGTACAATTCTATGCCTATATATAAGCCAATAATAAATTGCAGTGTGAATTCCTGCGCTACGTAGCAAATCCTACCTAACAATTGCGCTCCCTATTGCACTAATACTCGGCTAGATCACTGGCGGGATAGGGAATGCCATTACCTATACCATTGTTTTTTAAAAGACCTTTTACCATGTAAATTATTTCTTATTAGTATTTGGTAATAAATTAAAGAATTGATGTAATCTTATTTTTTATCATCATATGGTTTATAATCTTTAATAGAACGAGAAAGTCAAGGCTCGGTGTTTAAAAAAATCATGAATAAATAAAGAAACTAACTGCTTACTTTTGTTTATAAATCCAAAAATGAAACAAATAAATACTAATGAGTTAATGAAAAAAGCAAAAATTATTACTAGTATAAATTTTGTTCTTATGTTTGTGTAGTTGCCGGTTTCCCACACAGGATTGCAAGAAATATTTTTGAGTAATGAAACTTTTTTATAAAGTAACCTTATGTTTATTTGAAATTAATAGCAGAAGTTTTTATTTACTTTTCTTAAAAATTATACTATAAAGAATTACAAAACCTCATGTGTAGTAATGATCAATTTTCTATTGAGGACAAAAAAGTTTTTTACATACACAATAACGTCATTCAACAACTATTGCAATTCTTTTTACAACACAATTTTCATAACACAACATTTTTTGTAGGCCCTAGCCAAAAGATGGGGGAAGTTAAATCTTCCGATGGAGTTTGAATACATTCTGGAAAAAGCTTATGCACTTGCATATTTGCCAGCTGTAAATATGCAAGACGGTATGCAGCATTTAACAGCCCTAGTTGATAATTTAGTGGCAAATATTCAGGAACCCTTATTTCTGAAGTTACAAGGATTCGTAACGTACCTACGTACGTTTTGGCTACCTATAGCCGACGTACTGTCAGTTTACCAGAGACCTATTAAGACAAATAACACTTGTGAAAATTTTCATCTGCATGCTGCTAAAGCCATAGGGCGAAGAGAAAACATTTATAAAATGTTAGGTAAATTAAAATTTTGAACTATATAAATTAGGAAATAGCGACTCTCCTTATATCCATAATAGATTAATTAATAAGTATTTTCTATAAGCCTAATTAATCAAAATATAATTAAAAATCAGAGAAATAGTAACACAATATTTTACAATCTTACTAAATACAATTTTGGTTTAAGTTCTTAAATGATATGAAATTTTACAAAAACGCGTACTGCAGTGGCGCAAAATAAGTAAATGTTTACTAGGTTTGAAAGGAAAATTATATTTTCACATTAGTTCATTCATATTTTAAAATAGTACACTGTGCAACTAGGGGGGAAAGTTGGATTTCGAGATGATTCGAGTCTGAAAAATCCAATCCTTTGTTACATACCGTATTTTTTCTTTTTTTTAATAAGGGCATGCATAGGCCCTTTTTTAATCAGGGAAAATGAATGGGAAATTAAGAAGTAATTAGCGTATTGCTTTTATCAAAATGTTTCAGTAATTCCAAAGATCGATAAGATAATTTGTTTTTTCCCAATGCGATGAATTGTTATGCAAACAAATAGTTTTCACCTAAAATGCTATGTATGCTCAAGTGTTCTGGAGATTTATGATGCAGTATTGCTCGCTAGCTCGCTCGCTTAGAATTGAGCAGAAGCTATCACGCTTAGATTAAAGAGATATGACCTGCAAGAGCAGGGATGCGTGGGAAAAATCTTTTTCGACGCTTTTCGTGAGTCCTTGAGAAGCGCGTTCTCGTGGGATCCTTTTTCTTTTTCGGGCGCGCTTATCATTTTCGGTAAGTGGACAATTTTAACCAAGGATTTTGTTTATCCTAATTCTTTCCGCATTCAATTTTTGTTTTCCTTTTCTTATCGCTGATAATTTTTTGTGTGACTGGGGCGCGGTTGTCGAAATGAAGTGCGCGGTTCTTGAATTTTGGGGTGGAACAATTAAATCTGTTTAGATTTTTCCAATTGGTCAAGACAAGGTGGAGAGAAAGATTCTAGAAAATTTTTCCGAAGTGGTGGAAAAAGGGCTTGCCCACCTTTTCAGGAATAAATAGTTGCGGGCATGCAGTAGCTCCTCAATTCAGTTTTACGCTTCTACTGCGTAGTTTATATTCATTTTATACAGCTTTTAAAGTGTACGCAAGTTCCATCCAACATGGAAGATATTATCAATCAGTTCCACGCCGTCAAGCAGCGCATTGTCGAATCTTTGAATATCGCAGAGTGGGTGATGATGGGAATGATTACAACCGGTAAGATACGCTATTTCTATCATATATTGTTTTATATGCAACTACCGCACACACACACACACACACACACACACACACAACTCCGCTACACCGGTCCCAAGCCCGGGGCCCCTCTACCCAAGAGGTGGGGAAGGAGGAGGGGGAGGAGTAACAACCTCGCTTAAAAAACCAAGGTGCATCTGGCCCGGATGCTAGCACTTTGTTAAAGGGCCCCTTCCTAGGGTACAGGAGCTAACGGTGCTGCCACGAAAGTCCTCGACACCCCAGCACTGCTTAGAATTACCGAAACATCAGGTATTTAAGGTAGCAAGGACAATCAATCAAGAAGCGTTCTCAAACATATGAGTACCCAGGCAGGCATTACTAATCCTGCCGTCGATTCCGATCGGGTATCAGCCCCGGTGGTCGACGCTCGCCTCCTTGGGGATAAACCCCTTGGATCTGGGAGAGGCGAAAGTACGCTTTCGATGTACAACACAACCAGCCCCGTTGTAGGTAACCTGGCACGGGAAGGCAATGGTAATGCTACAGGAAAGAAGGCAGAGAATATGGAGGTAGACGCAGATGGCGACAAGCGAGCAGAAAGCGCGACCTCCAAAAACGTGCACTTAGATCGCCTTGGCAGCAAAATCGATGAGCTGATCGATTATGTCAGGGACAGACACAATGTGCACAAACAAATCAAGGATCTTGCCCGGAGCATAAGGGCCAGCTACAGGGCTCTCTGCTCTGCAGACGATAACCTTATGCAGTGCCGACGGCCAGGGACTAAGGGCAAGGTGACCCAAACAACCCCTGGCCTTCTGGAAAGGGCAATTAGCGTAGCAGAGGCGAATGAAGTGACCCCTAAGCCGGTCGGCAAGGGGAAACCACAGCAGGTTAGCCGCGTTAGTGGGGCGAGCACTGCAAGAAGAGTAGCCGACGACAATGTCCACCAGAGGGAGAAAGACTCGTGGCAAGAGGTGGTGACAAGGAAGGCAAAGAAGAAAAAAGAAAAAAGCGTGAACAGGAAGGACAACACTGGTGCTCGTGGCCAAGACCAAAAAGGCACCAGAAAAAGTAGGACGGCAAAAGCAAGACCTCCTAGACCTGAGGCCTTAGTCATCAAGGCCGAGGGTGGAAAAAGCTACGCCGAAATCCTAAAGAAAATGAAGGCAGAGCCTAGCCTAGAAAAGTTAGGAAACAGCGTACATAGAATACGCAAAACAACAGCAGGAGATCTGCTACTCGAACTACGACGTTCCAAGGAGGTGGAAACAGCTGAGCTCCAGGAAGCGGTGAAAGCAGTACCAGTGGAAACTGCTACAATCAGGGCGCTGCATCATGAAGAGGCCTTCGAGATTAAGGATCTTGACATGCTGACCACTAAGGATGATATAGTGGACGCACTACGCAAAAATAACGAGGAAGGACATAATATCGAACCTACGGCGGCTAAGTCGCTTCGTAAAGCTTATGGAGATACGCAGAAAGCGATAGTACAGCTACCTGCCCAGATAGCCCAGAAGTTTATCAAGGGTGAGAAGATAAAGATAGGGTGGGTTATCTGCCGAATAAGGGCAATAAAGCGAGACACCTGCCCGCTCAGGTGCTATAAATGCTTGGGCTTCGGCCATACTGCTGCAAGCTGCATTGAGCAGCACGATAGAAGCCGCTGCTGCTACAAATGTGGCTCAGCGGGACATGTAGCGAAAGACTGCACAAACCAGCCCAGCTGCATTCTACGCAGAGGAAAGAACGACGTAGAGAGAAGCGACCATGCCGCAGGTAGCTATAATTGCCCAGCGTACCAAGCGGCAGTGAAAGCCACAAAACAATGAAGATGAGAATAGTACAGTTAATCCTGAACCACTGTGAGATAGCACAGGACCTTCTCTGTCAGTACGTCCGTGAGCAGAAGATTGATGTTGCTATAATCAGTGAGCAGTACAGAGATCTTGAACAGCCAAGGTGGGAATCCGATGGCTCCGGTAAAGCAGCTATTTGGGCGTGCAGAGACCTTACCTTTCAAAGTAGGATGAAAGTCAAAGAAGCAGGTTTTGCCAGCGCAAAGATTGAGGGTATACAGATATACAGCTGTTATGCCCCACCCAGTGCGCCAATAGATCAGTTTCAGCAGTTCTTGGACCGGCTAGTACGAGATGTCAGGGCTAAAAAACCAGCTATTATAGCTGGGGACTTTAACTCATGGGCGGTTGAATGGGGCAGCCGAAAAACTAATAGAAGAGGACAGGCCCTACTAGAGGCATTCACACTTCTGGACATGGTGCTGGTGAACGAAGGCAACGTACCATCCTATAAAAAGGTGGACGCTGAATCAGTGATCGACTTAACATTTGTTAGTAGATCTCTGGTAAAAGAGGTGAGTAAATGGACCGTAAGCGATCACTTCACTAATAGTGATCACCACGCCATTATAATGGAGCTGGGCACACAAAACATGGTGCACTGTACTACTAACCCTATAAGTACGAAAATGGAATGGAAAGCCAAGGAGTACGACAAGGAACTATTTCTGATGATGTTAGGAAATATCCAATTGACGGGATCAGCAGAACATAAGGCTGAACAAATGACAAAATGGCTCACCCGAGCATGTAACGCAGTTATGCCAAGAAAAGTGCCCAATCAAAGATGGACACCAGTATATTGGTGGAACGAGAAGATTAGATCAGCGCGCTCCGCTTGCCACAGAGCACGAAGGCTTGAGCAACGGGCAAGGAAAAAGTTTTACCGAACCGGTATTGGAAGCGAAGCTGTAGAAGAATGCAGCAGAAGAATGAAAGAAGCCAAGTGCACCCTCAAGAAGTGCATCAGTGAAAGCAAGCAGAGATGTCATAAGGAGCTGCTAGAAGAGGTCAATAAAGATCCATGGGGCAGGCCCTACAAAACAGTTATGAAGACACTCAAAGGAAGCTATATACCCCCACCAAAGTGCCCAGAGGTACTAAAGAGGGTAGTGACAACACTTTTTCCAAGTCAGCCGGACGCACCATATGCTATAGCAGAGGAAGTGCTGCAAGAAAATATACCTCCAATTACAGTTGAGCAGCTACTTGTAGCAAGCAAGAGGGTAGGAAACAATAAGGCTCCCGGTCCTGACGGCATACCAAATGTAGCGCTGAAGCATGCCATCGAGGCTAAACCTGAAGAATTTGTTGGCCTCTACAATGCATGCCTGGCAGAAGGGAGATTTTCGACGAACTGGAAAAAGCAGCGACTTGTGTTGTTACCTAAGGGTAACAAAGCGCCCGGAGGGGAGACATCGTACAGACCATTATGTATGATGGACACTCAAGGAAAAATACTGGAGCGCATTATCAGCAACAGGATGGAGTGCATAATCGAAGAGACCAAGGGGCTTGCCGAGCACCAATATGGCTTTCGGAAGTGCCGATCTACTTTGGACGCGATCGGCCTAGTGGTAAACACAGCCCGAGCAGCCATCAGTGGAAAACGGTGGAAGGGCGGAACAAAGAAGTACTGTGCAGTTATTACTTTGGATGTCAAAAACGCATTCAACTCTGCAAATTGGACGAAGATACATGAAGCGCTTGAAAAGCTTGAGGTGCCCACATACATCAGGAGGATGATGGCCGACTATCTGAAGGACAGAACTTTACTGTACGAAACGGATTGCGGCACTGAAAGCTACAAGGTCACGGCAGGTGTTCCACAGGTATCAGTACTGGGCCCGCCATTGTGGAACATTATGTATGACGGAGTGCTGAGACTACAACTCCCGCGGGAGGCTATGGTAGTAGGATTCGCAGACGACATAGCTCTTGTAGTAGTAGGGAAGGAAAAAGAAGACGTCGCTGAAATCACCAATGAAGCGATCACCACCATCCCGAGGTGGCTGAGAGAAACGGGACTTGAACTCGCTGGACACAAGACCGAAGCGATCCTGATATCTAGCAGGAAGAAAATGGAGACGATCGCCCTAATGATAGACGGCCATGAGATAACCTCTAAATCGACTATCAAGTGTTTGGACGTTACTATAGACGAAAAGTTGACGTTTAAACAGCACCTTGAATGAGCAGGTAAAAAAGCGTCAAGAACGACTGCTGCTCTTTCTCGGCTCATGCCGAATGTCGGTGGAGCTACTCAGAAGAAAAAGAAGCTGTTAGCAAGTGTCAGTACATCGATCATGCTGTACGGGGCACCAATTTGGGCAGAGGCAATGGCAATAAAAGCCTATACGCGAAACCTGTCATCCGTGTATAGACGGAGTGCCCTAAGAGTAGCGTCTCCTTACCGCACGGTATCGGACGATGCAATAAGCGTCGTGGCAAACATGCCACCCATCGACCTCTTAGCACTAGAGAGGAAGGCCATATACATGGCAAAACAGGAGAAAAGCGATAGAACGAAGGCAGAAATCTGGAACGCTGCCAGAGAACAAACAGTAGCTGAGTGGCAGAGAAGATGGGACAGTAGCCTGAAAGGGCGCTGGACGCACCGACTTATACCAAAGATTGAAGACTGGATCACAAGAAGACACGGGGAAGTAAACTACTACCTCACGCAATTTTTGACGGGACATGGATGATATCGAGCATACCTGTGTAGATTTAATTTAGAAGACTGTCCAGACTGCCCAGCATGATTGGACATGTGCGAGGACGCTGAGCACGTTTTTTGCTACTGCTCGCGTTACCAGCAGGAGCGTGAAGAGTTTGAACGCTACCTCCAGACCAGAGCAACTCCTGAGTCTATTATGGTAGCTATGTTCGCCACCGCTGAGGGCTGGCACGTGGTTAGTAACTACGCCGCGGTCATCCTCAAGAAAGTGAGGGGCGACGAAGAGAGAAGAAGACGAGAGATGCTGCAAGATGCTGACGACCGGACCATTCGGTAAGAAGTAGACGGCAGCCTATAATGAATAGAATAGAACAGAATAAAAATTTATTTTGCACAAGTCAAAAACATTTTGTACATATCAATCATATCCTAGTCAATATACATTTTGTCGATATAACTTTACAATGCGCAACCTTTATTCATCGTCAACTCGGTACATATAACGGCGTATTGCTGTCCTAAAACTACTAAGCGACGGAAGACTTCTCGATTCGCGCCGTAGCGAATTCCAAAGTCGTGCACCCTGGGAACTGAAAGACTTTATTCCGGCCTCAGTACGCGAAATCGGGACTACGAGTTCTTTGGGGTACCTGCTCGAGGTCCTAGACTGGTTTCTCTCAAAAAGAGCAGCAAGATATGGAGGCTGCCTCATAACTATAGCCTTGTACAGCATGACCGCGGCAAAATATTCTCTCCTCTCTCGAACCGTTACCCATCCCAATTTCATTCTGTACGGGGAAATATGCTCGTCGTTCCTAACACCACAGATATACCTTATACAAGAATTCTGCAGCCTCTGAAGTCGATACTCAAGCTCCCCTGAGATATCCATATAAACAAGAGAGCAATAATCCAGATGAGAGATTGCAAGAGCACTAGCTAACCGCTTACGAAGCGCCTCCGTTGTGCAGGATCTGAAAGATTTGAGACCATATAAAGCCCTATTTACTTTATGACCAACTGCTTCAACCTGCGGCTTCCACGTCATTCTCGAGTCCATCACAACACCAAGGTTAGTCAAAACGTCAACAAATGGAACAAAAACGCCACTTTCAACCTCAATGCCGGGCAGCTCTAGACTTTGTATTTTATTAATGTTATATTCCGAACCAAATATCACAGCTTTTGTCTTGCTAACGTTAAGGCGGAGCGCATTCTCGGTCGCCCACGCCGACACAGCTCTCGCCACCATCGACAAACGATGCACATCCTCCACAAGATTGTCTTTAGCTACCTGAGTATATGTTTGGAGGTCATCCGCATAAAGCAAGTGCCTAACACCGTCTGATAGTGAACCCTCAGGCCCTGAAAATTAGCCAAAACATCCTGAAGATCAGTTATGTACAAACTGAAAAGCAGAGGTCCCAACACCGAGCCCTGTGGTACTCCAAGATTGGTAGTGAGCCAATCTGACTCGCCGTTAGTTTTTGTAACTACTCGATGGTTACGTCCTGTGATATACGATCCAATCCACAGAACCACCGACTTAGAGAACCCTAACCTAATCAGCTTGCTAAGGAGTTTGCAACCCCACTCCTTCCCAAGAAAACACACACACACACACGCACAGGCCTCCTGCTTGCTTCCGGGGAAAACAGCTGCGGTCCGTCAATGACGCTAGCCCCCGGGCAAAGTGAAAATCCGGGGTATCGGCCGGGTCCCGCTCTGCGGCTTTGCTGATGCACTACCTGGAAGTAACTTTGCACCGGGGGTGCTTCACACGGTCAAGCTGTATTTCTCTGATGGCAAGTAGCGTCTGACTCCACAAAACTTGCTGGTCCCCAACTTTTTCCCAAGAAGACACACACACACACACGCACAGACCTCCTGCTTGTTTCCGGAGTGAACAGCTGCGGTCCGGCAATGACGCTAGCCCTCGGGCAAAGTGAAAATCCGGGGTATCGGCCGGGTTCCGCTCTGCGGCTTTGCTTGATGCACTACCTGGAAGTAACTTTGCACCGAGGGTACTTCACACGGTCAAGCTGTATTTCTCTGATGGCAAGTAGCGTCTGACTCCACAAAACTTGCAGATCCCCCCACTCCTTCCCAAGAAAACACACACACACACACGCACAGGCCTCCTGCTTGTTTCCGGAGTGAACAGCTGCGGTCCGTCAATGACGCTAGCCCCCGGGCAAAGTGAAAATCCGGGGTATCGGCCGGGTCCCGCTCTGCGGCTTTGCTGATGCACTACCTGGAAGTAACTTTGCACCGAGGGTACTTCACACGGTCAAGCTGTATTTCTCTGATGGCAAGTAGCGTCTGACTCCACAAAACTTGCAGGTCCCCACTCCTTCCCAAGAAAACACACATACACACACGCACAGGCCTCCTGCTTGTTTCCGGAGTGAACAGCTGCGGTCCGTCAATGACGCTAGCCCCCGGGCAAAGTGAAAATCCGGGGTATCGGCCGGGTCCCGCTCTGCGGCTTTGCTGATGCACTACCTGGAAGTAACTTTGCACCAAGGGTACTTCACACGGTCAAGCTGTATTTCTCTGATGGCAAGTAGCGTCTGACTCCACAAAACTTGCAGGTCCCCCCACTCCTTCCCAAGAAAACACACACACAGACACGCACAGGCCTCCTGCTTGTTTCCGGAGAAAACAGCTGCGGTTCGTCAATGACGCTAGCCCCCGGGCAAAGTGAAAATCCGGGGTATCGGCCGGGTCCCGCTCTGCGGCTTTGCTGATGCACTACCTGGAAGTAACTTTGCACCGAGGGTACTTCACGCGGTCAAGCTGTATTTCTCTGATGGCAAGTAGCGTCTGACTCCACAAAACTTGCAGATCCCCCCACTCCTTCCCAAGAAATCACACACACAAACACGCACAGGCCTCCTGCTTGTTTCCGGAGTGAACAGCTGCGGTCCGTCAATGACGCTTGCCCCCGGGCAAAGTGAAAATCCGGGGTATCGGCCGGGTCCCGCTCTGCGGCTTTGCTGATGCACTACCTGGAAGTAACTTTGCACCGAGGGTACTTCACACGGTCAAGCTGTATTTCTCTGATGGCAAGTAGCGTCTGACTCCACAAAACTTGCAGATCCCCCCACTCCTTCCCAAGAAAACACACACACACACACGCACAGGCCTCCTGCTTGTTTCCGGAGAGAACAGCTGCGGTCCGTCAATGACGCTAGCCCCCGGGCAAAGTGAAAATCCGGGGTATCGGCCGGGTCCCGCTCTGCGGCTTTGCTGATGCACTACCTGGAAGTAACTTTGCACCGAGGGTACTTCACACGGTCAAGCTGTATTTCTCTGATGGCAAGTAGCGTCTGACTCCACAAAACTTGCAGATCCCCCTACTCCTTCCCAAGCAAACACACACACACACAGGCACAGGCCTCCTGCTTGTTTCCGGAGTGAGCAGCTGCGGTCCGTCAATGACGCTAGCCCCCGGGCAAAGTGAAAATCCGGGGTATCGGCCGGGTCCCGCTCTGCGGCTTTGCTGATGCACTACCTGGAAGTAACTTTGCACCGAGGGTACTTCACACGGTCAAGCTGTATTTCTCTGATGGCAAGTAGCGTCTGACTCCACAAAACTTGCAGATCCCCCCACTCCTTCCCAAGAAAACACACACACACACACGCACAGGCCTCCTGCTTGTTTCCGGAGTGAACAGCTGCGGTCCGTCAATGACGCTAGCCCCCGGGCAAAGTGAAAATCCGGGGTATCGGCCGGGTCCCGCTCTGCGGCTTTGCTGATGCACTACCTGGAAGTAACTTTGCACCGGGGGTGCTTCACACGGTCAAGCTGTATTTCTCTGATGGCAAGTAGCGTCTGACTCCACAAAACTTGCTGGTCCCCAACTTTTTCCCAAGAAGACACACACACACACACGCACAGACCTCCTGCTTGTTTCCGGAGTGAACAGCTGCGGTCCGGCAATGACGCTAGCCCTCGGGCAAAGTGAAAATCCGGGGTATCGGCCGGGTTCCGCTCTGCGGCTTTGCTTGATGCACTACCTGGAAGTAACTTTGCACCGAGGGTACTTCACACGGTCAAGCTGTATTTCTCTGATGGCAAGTAGCGTCTGACTCCACAAAACTTGCAGATCCCCCCACTCCTTCCCAAGAAAACACACACACACACACGCACAGGCCTCCTGCTTGTTTCCGGAGTGAACAGCTGCGGTCCGTCAATGACGCTAGCCCCCGGGCAAAGTGAAAATCCGGGGTATCGGCCGGGTCCCGCTCTGCGGCTTTGCTGATGCACTACCTGGAAGTAACTTTGCACCAAGGGTACTTCACACGGTCAAGCTGTATTTCTCTGATGGCAAGTAGCGTCTGACTCCACAAAACTTGCAGGTCCCCCCACTCCTTCCCAAGAAAACACACACACAGACACGCACAGGCCTCCTGCTTGTTTCCGGAGAAAACAGCTGCGGTTCGTCAATGACGCTAGCCCCCGGGCAAAGTGAAAATCCGGGGTATCGGCCGGGTCCCGCTCTGCGGCTTTGCTGATGCACTACCTGGAAGTAACTTTGCACCGAGGGTACTTCACACGGTCAAGCTGTATTTCTCTGATGGCAAGTAGCGTCTGACTCCACAAAACTTGCAGATCCCCCCACTCCTTCCCAAGAAATCACACACACAAACACGCACAGGCCTCCTGCTTGTTTCCGGAGTGAACAGCTGCGGTCCGTCAATGACGCTTGCCCCCGGGCAAAGTGAAAATCCGGGGTATCGGCCGGGTCCCGCTCTGCGGCTTTGCTGATGCACTACCTGGAAGTAACTTTGCACCGAGGGTACTTCACACGGTCAAGCTGTATTTCTCTGATGGCAAGTAGCGTCTGACTCCACAAAACTTGCAGATCCCCCCACTCCTTCCCAAGAAAACACACACACACACACGCACAGGCCTCCTGCTTGTTTCCGGAGAGAACAGCTGCGGTCCGTCAATGACGCTAGCCCCCGGGCAAAGTGAAAATCCGGGGTATCGGCTGGGTCCCGCTCTGCGGCTTTGCTGATGCACTACCTGGAAGTAACTTTGCACCGAGGGTACTTCACACGGTCAAGCTGTATTTCTCTGATGGCAAGTAGCGTCTGACTCCACAAAACTTGCAGATCCCCCCACTCCTTCCCAAGAAATCACACACACACACACGCACAGGCCTCCTGCTTGTTTCCGGAGTGAACAGCTGCGGTCCGTCAATGACGCTTGCCCCCGGGCAAAGTGAAAATCCGGGGTATCGGCCGGGTCCCGCTCTGCGGCTTTGCTGATGCACTACCTGGAAGTAACTTTGCACCGAGGGTACTTCACACGGTCAAGCTGTATTTCTCTGATGGCAAGTAGCGTCTGACTCCACAAAACTTGCAGGTCCCCCCACTCTTTCCCAAGAAAACGCACACACACAGGCACAGTCCTCCTGCTTGTTTCCGGAGAGAACAGCTGCGGTCCGTCAATGACGCTAGCCCCCGGGCAAAGTGAAAATCCGGGGTATCGGCCGGGTCCCGCTCTGCGGCTTTGCTGATGCACTACCTGGAAGTAACTTTGCACCGAGGGTACTTCACACGGTCAAGCTGTATTTCTCTGATGGCAAGTAGCGTCTGACTCCACAAAACTTGCAGATCCCCCTACTCCTTCCCAAGCAAACACACACACACACAGGCACAGGCCTCCTGCTTGTTTCCGGAGTGAGCAGCTGCGGTCCGTCAATGACGCTAGCCCCCGGGCAAAGTGAAAATCCGGGGTATCGGCCGGGTCCCGCTCTGCGGCTTTGCTGATGCACTACCTGGAAGTAACTTTGCACCGAGGGTACTTCACACGGTCAAGCTGTATTTCTCTGATGGCAAGTAGCGTCTGACTCCACAAAACTTGCAGATCCCCCCACTCCTTCCCAAGAAAACACACACACACACACGCACAGGCCTCCTGCTTGTTTCCGGAGTGAACAGCTGCGGTCCGTCAATGACGCTAGCCCCCGGGCAAAGTGAAAATCCGGGGTATCGGCCGGGTCCCGCTCTGCGGCTTTGCTGATGCACTACCTGGAAGTAACTTTGCACCGAGGGTACTTCACACGGTCAAGCTGTATTTCTCTGATGGCAAGTAGCGTCTGACTCCACAAAACTTGCAGGTCCCCACTCCTTCCCAAGAAAACACACACACACACACACGCACAGGCCTCCTGCTTGTTTCCGGAGTGAACAGCTGCGGTCCGTCAATGACGCTAGCCCCCGGGCAAAGTGAAAATCCGGGGTATCGGCCGGGTCCCGCTCTGCGGCTTTGCTGATGCACTACCTGGAAGTAACTTTGCACCGAGGGTACTTCACACGGTCAAGCTGTATTTCTCTGATGGCAAGTAGCGTCTGACTCCACAAAACTTGCAGATCCCCCCACTCCTTCCCAAGAAAACACACACACACACACGCACAGGCCTCCTGCTTGTTTCCGGAGTGAACAGCTGCGGTCCGTCAATGACGCTAGCCCCCGGGCAAAGTGAAAATCCGGGGTATCGGCCGGGTCCCGCTCTGCGGCTTTGCTGATGCACTACCTGGAAGTAACTTTGCACCGAGGGTACTTCACACGGTCAAGCTGTATTTCTCTGATGGCAAGTAGCGTCTGACTCCACAAAACTTGCCGGTCCCCCCACTCCTTCCCAAGAAAACACACACACATACACGCACAGGCCTCCTGCTTGTTTCCGGAGAAAACAGCTGCGATCCGTCAATGACGCTAGCCCCCGGGCAAAGTGAAAATCCGGGGTATCGGCCGGGTCCCGCTCTGCGGCTTTGCTGATGCACTACCTGGAAGTAACTTTGCACCGAGGGTACTTCACACGGTCAAGCTGTATTTCTCTGATGGCAAGTAGCGTCTGACTCCACAAAACTTGCAGGTCCCCACTCCTTCCCAAGAAAACACACACACACACACGCACAGGCCTCCTGCTTGTTTCCGGAGTGAACAGCTGCGGTCCGTCAATGACGCTAGCCCCCGGGCAAAGTGAAAATCCGGGGTATCGGCCGGGTCCCGCTCTGCGGCTTTGCTGATGCACTACCTGGAAGTAACTTTGCACCGAGGGTACTTCACACGGTCAAGCTGTATTTCTCTGATGGCAAGTAGCGTCTGACTCCACAAAACTTGCAGGTCCCCACTCCTTCCCAAGAAAACACACACACACACGCACAGGCCTCCTGCTTGTTTCCGGAGTGAACAGCTGCGGTCCGTCAATGACGCTAGCCCCCGGGCAAAGTGAAAATCCGGGGTATCGGCCGGGTCCCGCTCTGCGGCTTTGCTGATGCACTACCTGGAAGTAACTTTGCACCGAGGGTACTTCACACGGTCAAGCTGTATTTCTCTGATGGCAAGTAGCGTCTGACTCCACAAAACTTGCAGATCCCCCCACTCCTTCCCAAGAAAACACACACACACACGCGCACAGGCCTCCTGCTTGTTTCCGGAGAGAACAGCTGCGGTCCGTCAATGACGCTAGCCCCCGGGCAAAGTGAAAATCCGGGGTATCGGCTGGGTCCCGCTCTGCGGCTTTGCTGATGCACTACCTGGAAGTAACTTTGCACCGAGGGTACTTCACACGGTCAAGCTGTATTTCTCTGATGGCAAGTAGCGTCTGACTCCACAAAACTTGCAGATCCCCCCACTCCTTCCCAAGAAATCACACACACAAACACGCACAGGCCTCCTGCTTGTTTCCGGAGTGAACAGCTGCGGTCCGTCAATGACGCTTGCCCCCGGGCAAAGTGAAAATCCGGGGTATCGGCCGGGTCCCGCTCTGCGGCTTTGCTGATGCACTACCTGGAAGTAACTTTGCACCGAGGGTACTTCACACGGTCTAGCTGTATTTCTCTGATGGCAAGTAGCGTCTGACTCCACAAAACTTGCAGATCCCCCCACTCCTTCCCAAGAAAACACACACACACACACGCACAGGCCTCCTGCTTGTTTCCGGAGAAAACAGCTGCGGTTCGTCAATGACGCTAGCCCCCGGGCAAAGTGAAAATCCGGGGTATCGGCTGGGTCCCGCTCTGCGGCTTTGCTGATGCACTACCTGGAAGTAACTTTGCACCGAGGGTACTTCACACGGTCAAGCTGTATTTCTCTGATGGCAAGTAGCGTCTGACTCCACAAAACTTGCAGATCCCCCCACTCCTTCCCAAGAAATCACACACACACACACGCACAGGCCTCCTGCTTGTTTCCGGAGTGAACAGCTGCGGTCCGTCAATGACGCTTGCCCCCGGGCAAAGTGAAAATCCGGGGTATCGGCCGGGTCCCGCTCTGCGGCTTTGCTGATGCACTACCTGGAAGTAACTTTGCACCGAGGGTACTTCACACGGTCAAGCTGTATTTCTCTGATGGCAAGTAGCGTCTGACTCCACAAAACTTGCAGGTCCCCCCACTCTTTCCCAAGAAAACGCACACACACAGGCACAGTCCTCCTGCTTGTTTCCGGAGAGAACAGCTGCGGTCCGTCAATGACGCTAGCCCCCGGGCAAAGTGAAAATCCGGGGTATCGGCCGGGTCCCGCTCTGCGGCTTTGCTGATGCACTACCTGGAAGTAACTTTGCACCGAGGGTACTTCACACGGTCAAGCTGTATTTCTCTGATGGCAAGTAGCGTCTGACTCCACAAAACTTGCAGATCCCCCTACTCCTTCCCAAGCAAACACACACACACACAGGCACAGGCCTCCTGCTTGTTTCCGGAGTGAGCAGCTGCGGTCCGTCAATGACGCTAGCCCCCGGGCAAAGTGAAAATCCGGGGTATCGGCCGGGTCCCGCTCTGCGGCTTTGCTGATGCACTACCTGGAAGTAACTTTGCACCGAGGGTACTTCACACGGTCAAGCTGTATTTCTCTGATGGCAAGTAGCGTCTGACTCCACAAAACTTGCAGATCCCCCCACTCCTTCCCAAGAAAACACACACACACACACGCACAGGCCTCCTGCTTGTTTCCGGAGTGAACAGCTGCGGTCCGTCAATGACGCTAGCCCCCGGGCAAAGTGAAAATCCGGGGTATCGGCCGGGTCCCGCTCTGCGGCTTTGCTGATGCACTACCTGGAAGTAACTTTGCGCCGGGGGTGCTTCACACGGTCAAGCTGTATTTCTCTGATGGCAAGTAGCGTCTGACTCCACAAAACTTGCTGGTCCCCAACTTTTTCCCAAGAAGACACACACACACACACGCACAGACCTCCTGCTTGTTTCCGGAGTGAACAGCTGCGGTCCGTCAATGACGCTAGCCCCCGGGCAAAGTGAAAATCCGGGGTATCGGCCGGGTCCCGCTCTGCGGCTTTGCTGATGCACTACCTGGAAGTAACTTTGCACCAAGGGTACTTCACACGGTCAAGCTGTATTTCTCTGATGGCAAGTAGCGTCTGACTCCACAAAACTTGCAGGTCCCCCCACTCCTTCCCAAGAAAACATACACACAGACACGCACAGGCCTCCTGCTTGTTTCCGGAGAAAACAGCTGCGGTTCGTCAATGACGCTAGCCCCCGGGCAAAGTGAAAATCCGGGGTATCGGCCGGGTCCCGCTCTGCGGCTTTGCTGATGCACTACCTGGAAGTAACTTTGCACCGAGGGTACTTCACACGGTCAAGCTGTATTTCTCTGATGGCAAGTAGCGTCTGACTCCACAAAACTTGCAGATCCCCCCACTCCTTCCCAAGAAATCACACACACAAACACGCACAGGCCTCCTGCTTGTTTCCGGAGTGAACAGCTGCGGTCCGTCAATGACGCTTGCCCCCGGGCAAAGTGAAAATCCGGGGTATCGGCCGGGTCCCGCTCTGCGGCTTTGCTGATGCACTACCTGGAAGTAACTTTGCACCGAGGGTACTTCACACGGTCAAGCTGTATTTCTCTGATGGCAAGTAGCGTCTGACTCCACAAAACTTGCAGATCCCCCCACTCCTTCCCAAGAAAACACACACACACACGCACAGGCCTCCTGCTTGTTTCCGGAGAGAACAGCTGCGGTCCGTCAATGACGCTAGCCCCCGGGCAAAGTGAAAATCCGGGGTATCGGCTGGGTCCCGCTCTGCGGCTTTGCTGATGCACTACCTGGAAGTAACTTTGCACCGAGGGTACTTCACACGGTCAAGCTGTATTTCTCTGATGGCAAGTAGCGTCTGACTCCACAAAACTTGCAGATCCCCCAACTCCTTCCCAAGAAATCACACACACACACACGCACAGGCCTCCTGCTTGTTTCCGGAGTGAACAGCTGCGGTCCGTCAATGACGCTTGCCCCCGGGCAAAGTGAAAATCCGGGGTATCGGCCGGGTCCCGCTCTGCGGCTTTGCTGATGCACTACCTGGAAGTAACTTTGCACCGAGGGTACTTCACACGGTCAAGCTGTATTTCTCTGATGGCAAGTAGCGTCTGACTCCACAAAACTTGCAGGTCCCCCCACTCTTTCCCAAGAAAACGCACACACACAGGCACAGTCCTCCTGCTTGTTTCCGGAGAGAACAGCTGCGGTCCGTCAATGACGCTAGCCCCCGGGCAAAGTGAAAATCCGGGGTATCGGCCGGGTCCCGCTCTGCGGCTTTGCTGATGCACTACCTGGAAGTAACTTTGCACCGAGGGTACTTCACACGGTCAAGCTGTATTTCTCTGATGGCAAGTAGCGTCTGACTCCACAAAACTTGCAGATCCCCCTACTCCTTCCCAAGCAAACACACACACACACAGGCACAGGCCTCCTGCTTGTTTCCGGAGTGAGCAGCTGCGGTCCGTCAATGACGCTAGCCCCCGGGCAAAGTGAAAATCCGGGGTATCGGCCGGGTCCCGCTCTGCGGCTTTGCTGATGCACTACCTGGAAGTAACTTTGCACCGAGGGTACTTCACACGGTCAAGCTGTATTTCTCTGATGGCAAGTAGCGTCTGACTCCACAAAACTTGCAGATCCCCCCACTCCTTCCCAAGAAAACACACACACACACACGCACAGGCCTCCTGCTTGTTTCCGGAGTGAACAGCTGCGGTCCGTCAATGACGCTAGCCCCCGGGCAAAGTGAAAATCCGGGGTATCGGCCGGGTCCCGCTCTGCGGCTTTGCTGATGCACTACCTGGAAGTAACTTTGCACCGAGGGTACTTCACACGGTCAAGCTGTATTTCTCTGATGGCAAGTAGCGTCTGACTCCACAAAACTTGCAGGTCCCCACTCCTTCCCAAGAAAACACACACACACACACGCACAGGCCTCCTGCTTGTTTCCGGAGTGAACAGCTGCGGTCCGTCAATGACGCTAGCCCCCGGGCAAAGTGAAAATCCGGGGTATCGGCCGGGTCCCGCTCTGCGGCTTTGCTGATGCACTACCTGGAAGTAACTTTGCACCGAGGGTACTTCACACGGTCAAGCTGTATTTCTCTGATGGCAAGTAGCGTCTGACTCCACAAAACTTGCAGATCCCCCCACTCCTTCCCAAGAAAACACACACACACACACGCACAGGCCTCCTGCTTGTTTCCGGAGTGAACAGCTGCGGTCCGTCAATGACGCTAGCCCCCGGGCAAAGTGAAAATCCGGGGTATCGGCCGGGTCCCGCTCTGCGGCTTTGCTGATGCACTACCTGGAAGTAACTTTGCACCGAGGGTACTTCACACGGTCAAGCTGTATTTCTCTGATGGCAAGTAGCGTCTGACTCCACAAAACTTGCCGGTCCCCCCACTCCTTCCCAAGAAAACACACACACATACACGCACAGGCCTCCTGCTTGTTTCCGGAGAAAACAGCTGCGATCCGTCAATGACGCTAGCCCCCGGGCAAAGTGAAAATCCGGGGTATCGGCCGGGTCCCGCTCTGCGGCTTTGCTGATGCACTACCTGGAAGTAACTTTGCACCGAGGGTACTTCACACGGTCAAGCTGTATTTCTCTGATGGCAAGTAGCGTCTGACTCCACAAAACTTGCAGGTCCCCACTCCTTCCCAAGAAAACACACACACACACACGCACAGGCCTCCTGCTTGTTTCCGGAGTGAACAGCTGCGGTCCGTCAATGACGCTAGCCCCCGGGCAAAGTGAAAATCCGGGGTATCGGCCGGGTCCCGCTCTGCGGCTTTGCTGATGCACTACCTGGAAGTAACTTTGCACCGAGGGTACTTCACACGGTCAAGCTGTATTTCTCTGATGGCAAGTAGCGTCTGACTCCACAAAACTTGCAGATCCCCCCACTCCTTCCCAAGAAAACACACACACACACGCGCACAGGCCTCCTGCTTGTTTCCGGAGAGAACAGCTGCGGTCCGTCAATGACGCTAGCCCCCGGGCAAAGTGAAAATCCGGGGTATCGGCTGGGTCCCGCTCTGCGGCTTTGCTGATGCACTACCTGGAAGTAACTTTGCACCGAGGGTACTTCACACGGTCAAGCTGTATTTCTCTGGTGGCAAGTAGCGTCTGAATCCACAAAACTTGCAGATCCCCCCACTCCTTCCCAAGAAATCACACACACACACACGCACAGGCCTCCTGCTTGTTTCCGGAGTGAACAGCTGCGGTCCGTCAATGACGCTTGCCCCCGGGCAAAGTGAAAATCCGGGGTATCGGCCGGGTCCCGCTCTGCGGCTTTGCTGATGCACTACCTGGAAGTAACTTTGCACCGAGGGTACTTCACACGGTCAAGCTGTATTTCTCTGATGGCAAGTAGCGTCTGACTCCACAAAACTTGCAGATCCCCCCACTCCTTCCCAAGAAAACACACACACACACACGCACAGGCCTCCTGCTTGTTTCCGGAGTGAACAGCTGCGGTCCGTCAATGACGCTAGCCCCCGGGCAAAGTGAAAATCCGGGGTATCGGCCGGGTCCCGCTCTGCGGCTTTGCTGATGCACTACCTGGAAGTAACTTTGCACCGAGGGTACTTCACACGGTCAAGCTGTATTTCTCTGATGGCAAGTAGCGTCTGACTCCACAAAACTTGCCGGTCCCCCCACTCCTTCCCAAGAAAACACACACACATACACGCACAGGCCTCCTGCTTGTTTCCGGAGTGAACAGCTGCGGTCCGTCAATGACGCTAGCCCCCGGGCAAAGTGAAAATCCGGGGTATCGGCCGGGTCCCGCTCTGCGGCTTTGCTGATGCACTACCTGGAAGTAACTTTGCACCGGGGGTGCTTCACACGGTCAAGCTGTATTTCTCTGATGGCAAGTAGCGTCTGACTCCACAAAACTTGCTGGTCCCCAACTTTTTCCCAAGAAGACACACACACACACACGCACAGACCTCCTGCTTGTTTCCGGAGTGAACAGCTGCGGTCCGTCAATGACGCTAGCCCCCGGGCAAAGTGAAAATCCGGGGTATCGGCCGGGTCCCGCTCTGCGGCTTTGCTGATGCACTACCTGGAAGTAACTTTGCACCAAGGGTACTTCACACGGTCAAGCTGTATTTCTCTGATGGCAAGTAGCGTCTGACTCCACAAAACTTGCAGGTCCCCCCACTCCTTCCCAAGAAAACATACACACAGACACGCACAGGCCTCCTGCTTGTTTCCGGAGAAAACAGCTGCGGTTCGTCAATGACGCTAGCCCCCGGGCAAAGTGAAAATCCGGGGTATCGGCCGGGTCCCGCTCTGCGGCTTTGCTGATGCACTACCTGGAAGTAACTTTGCACCGAGGGTACTTCACACGGTCAAGCTGTATTTCTCTGATGGCAAGTAGCGTCTGACTCCACAAAACTTGCAGATCCCCCCACTCCTTCCCAAGAAATCACACACACAAACACGCACAGGCCTCCTGCTTGTTTCCGGAGTGAACAGCTGCGGTCCGTCAATGACGCTTGCCCCCGGGCAAAGTGAAAATCCGGGGTATCGGCCGGGTCCCGCTCTGCGGCTTTGCTGATGCACTACCTGGAAGTAACTTTGCACCGAGGGTACTTCACACGGTCAAGCTGTATTTCTCTGATGGCAAGTAGCGTCTGACTCCACAAAACTTGCAGATCCCCCCACTCCTTCCCAAGAAAACACACACACACACGCACAGGCCTCCTGCTTGTTTCCGGAGAGAACAGCTGCGGTCCGTCAATGACGCTAGCCCCCGGGCAAAGTGAAAATCCGGGGTATCGGCTGGGTCCCGCTCTGCGGCTTTGCTGATGCACTACCTGGAAGTAACTTTGCACCGAGGGTACTTCACACGGTCAAGCTGTATTTCTCTGATGGCAAGTAGCGTCTGACTCCACAAAACTTGCAGATCCCCCAACTCCTTCCCAAGAAATCACACACACACACACGCACAGGCCTCCTGCTTGTTTCCGGAGTGAACAGCTGCGGTCCGTCAATGACGCTTGCCCCCGGGCAAAGTGAAAATCCGGGGTATCGGCCGGGTCCCGCTCTGCGGCTTTGCTGATGCACTACCTGGAAGTAACTTTGCACCGAGGGTACTTCACACGGTCAAGCTGTATTTCTCTGATGGCAAGTAGCGTCTGACTCCACAAAACTTGCAGGTCCCCCCACTCTTTCCCAAGAAAACGCACACACACAGGCACAGTCCTCCTGCTTGTTTCCGGAGAGAACAGCTGCGGTCCGTCAATGACGCTAGCCCCCGGGCAAAGTGAAAATCCGGGGTATCGGCCGGGTCCCGCTCTGCGGCTTTGCTGATGCACTACCTGGAAGTAACTTTGCACCGAGGGTACTTCACACGGTCAAGCTGTATTTCTCTGATGGCAAGTAGCGTCTGACTCCACAAAACTTGCAGATCCCCCTACTCCTTCCCAAGCAAACACACACACACACAGGCACAGGCCTCCTGCTTGTTTCCGGAGTGAGCAGCTGCGGTCCGTCAATGACGCTAGCCCCCGGGCAAAGTGAAAATCCGGGGTATCGGCCGGGTCCCGCTCTGCGGCTTTGCTGATGCACTACCTGGAAGTAACTTTGCACCGAGGGTACTTCACACGGTCAAGCTGTATTTCTCTGATGGCAAGTAGCGTCTGACTCCACAAAACTTGCAGATCCCCCCACTCCTTCCCAAGAAAACACACACACACACACGCACAGGCCTCCTGCTTGTTTCCGGAGTGAACAGCTGCGGTCCGTCAATGACGCTAGCCCCCGGGCAAAGTGAAAATCCGGGGTATCGGCCGGGTCCCGCTCTGCGGCTTTGCTGATGCACTACCTGGAAGTAACTTTGCACCGAGGGTACTTCACACGGTCAAGCTGTATTTCTCTGATGGCAAGTAGCGTCTGACTCCACAAAACTTGCAGGTCCCCACTCCTTCCCAAGAAAACACACACACACACACGCACAGGCCTCCTGCTTGTTTCCGGAGTGAACAGCTGCGGTCCGTCAATGACGCTAGCCCCCGGGCAAAGTGAAAATCCGGGGTATCGGCCGGGTCCCGCTCTGCGGCTTTGCTGATGCACTACCTGGAAGTAACTTTGCACCGAGGGTACTTCACACGGTCAAGCTGTATTTCTCTGATGGCAAGTAGCGTCTGACTCCACAAAACTTGCAGATCCCCCCACTCCTTCCCAAGAAAACACACACACACACACGCACAGGCCTCCTGCTTGTTTCCGGAGTGAACAGCTGCGGTCCGTCAATGACGCTAGCCCCCGGGCAAAGTGAAAATCCGGGGTATCGGCCGGGTCCCGCTCTGCGGCTTTGCTGATGCACTACCTGGAAGTAACTTTGCACCGAGGGTACTTCACACGGTCAAGCTGTATTTCTCTGATGGCAAGTAGCGTCTGACTCCACAAAACTTGCCGGTCCCCCCACTCCTTCCCAAGAAAACACACACACATACACGCACAGGCCTCCTGCTTGTTTCCGGAGAAAACAGCTGCGATCCGTCAATGACGCTAGCCCCCGGGCAAAGTGAAAATCCGGGGTATCGGCCGGGTCCCGCTCTGCGGCTTTGCTGATGCACTACCTGGAAGTAACTTTGCACCGAGGGTACTTCACACGGTCAAGCTGTATTTCTCTGATGGCAAGTAGCGTCTGACTCCACAAAACTTGCAGGTCCCCCACTCCTTCCCAAGAAAACACACACACACACACGCACAGGCCTCCTGCTTGTTTCCGGAGTGAACAGCTGCGGTCCGTCAATGACGCTAGCCCCCGGGCAAAGTGAAAATCCGGGGTATCGGCCGGGTCCCGCTCTGCGGCTTTGCTGATGCACTACCTGGAAGTAACTTTGCACCGAGGGTACTTCACACGGTCAAGCTGTATTTCTCTGATGGCAAGTAGCGTCTGACTCCACAAAACTTGCAGATCCCCCCACTCCTTCCCAAGAAAACACACACACACACGCGCACAGGCCTCCTGCTTGTTTCCGGAGAGAACAGCTGCGGTCCGTCAATGACGCTAGCCCCCGGGCAAAGTGAAAATCCGGGGTATCGGCTGGGTCCCGCTCTGCGGCTTTGCTGATGCACTACCTGGAAGTAACTTTGCACCGAGGGTACTTCACACGGTCAAGCTGTATTTCTCTGGTGGCAAGTAGCGTCTGAATCCACAAAACTTGCAGATCCCCCCACTCCTTCCCAAGAAATCACACACACACACACGCACAGGCCTCCTGCTTGTTTCCGGAGTGAACAGCTGCGGTCCGTCAATGACGCTTGCCCCCGGGCAAAGTGAAAATCCGGGGTATCGGCCGGGTCCCGCTCTGCGGCTTTGCTGATGCACTACCTGGAAGTAACTTTGCACCGAGGGTACTTCACACGGTCAAGCTGTATTTCTCTGATGGCAAGTAGCGTCTGACTCCACAAAACTTGCAGATCCCCCCACTCCTTCCCAAGAAAACACACACACACACACGCACAGGCCTCCTGCTTGTTTCCGGAGTGAACAGCTGCGGTCCGTCAATGACGCTAGCCCCCGGGCAAAGTGAAAATCCGGGGTATCGGCCGGGTCCCGCTCTGCGGCTTTGCTGATGCACTACCTGGAAGTAACTTTGCACCGAGGGTACTTCACACGGTCAAGCTGTATTTCTCTGATGGCAAGTAGCGTCTGACTCCACAAAACTTGCCGGTCCCCCCACTCCTTCCCAAGAAAACACACACACATACACGCACAGGCCTCCTGCTTGTTTCCGGAGAAAACAGCTGCGGTCCGTCAATGACGCTAGCCCCCGGGCAAAGTGAAAATCCGGGGTATCGGCCGGGTCCCGCTCTGCGGCTTTGCTGATGCACTACCTGGAAGTAACTTTGCACCGAGGGTACTTCACACGGTCAAGCTGTATTTCTCTGATGGCAAGTAGCGTCTGACTCCACAAAACTTGCAGGTCCCCCACTCCTTCCCAAGAAAACACACACACACACACGCACAGGCCTCCTGCTTGTTTCCGGAGTGAACAGCTGCGGTCCGTCAATGACGCTAGCCCCCGGGCAAAGTGAAAATCCGGGGTATCGGCCGGGTCCCGCTCTGCGGCTTTGCTGATGCACTACCTGGAAGTAACTTTGCACCGAGGGTACTTCACACGGTCAAGCTGTATTCCTCTGATGGCAAGTAGCGTCTGACTCCACAAAACTTGCAGATCCCCCCACTCCTTCCCAAGAAAACACACACACACACACGCACAGGCCTCCTGCTTGTTTCCGGAGAGAACAGCTGCGGTCCGTCAATGACGCTAGCCCCCGGGCAAAGTGAAAATCCGGGGTATCGGCTGGGTCCCGCTCTGCGGCTTTGCTGATGCACTACCTGGAAGTAACTTTGCACCGAGGGTACTTCACACGGTCAAGCTGTATTTCTCTGATGGCAAGTAGCGTCTGACTCCACAAAACTTGCAGATCCCCCCACTCCTTCCCAAGAAATCACACACACACACACGCACAGGCCTCCTGCTTGTTTCCGGAGTGAACAGCTGCGGTCCGTCAATGACGCTTGCCCCCGGGCAAAGTGAAAATCCGGGGTATCGGCCGGGTCCCGCTCTGCGGCTTTGCTGATGCACTACCTGGAAGTAACTTTGCACCGAGGGTACTTCACACGGTCAAGCTGTATTTCTCTGATGGCAAGTAGCGTCTGACTCCACAAAACTTGCAGGTCCCCCCACTCTTTCCCAAGAAAACGCACACACACACAGGCACAGTCCTCCTGCTTGTTTCCGGAGAGAACAGCTGCGGTCCGTCAATGACGCTAGCCCCCGGGCAAAGTGAAAATCCGGGGTATCGGCCGGGTCCCGCTCTGCGGCTTTGCTGATGCACTACCTGGAAGTAACTTTGCACCGAGGGTACTTCACACGGTCAAGCTGTATTTCTCTGATGGCAAGTAGCGTCTGACTCCACAAAACTTGCAGATCCCCCTACTCCTTCCCAAGCAAACACACACACACACAGGCACAGGCCTCCTGCTTGTTTCCGGAGTGAGCAGCTACGGTCCGTCAATGACGCTAGCCCCCGGGCAAAGTGAAAATCCGGGGTATCGGCCGGGTCCCGCTCTGCGGCTTTGCTGATGCACTACCTGGAAGTAACTTTGCACCGAGGGTACTTCACACGGTCAAGCTGTATTTCTCTGATGGCAAGTAGCGTCTGACTCCACAAAACTTGCAGATCCCCCCACTCCCTCCCAAGAAAACGCACACACACACACGCACAGGCCTCCTGCTTGTTTCCGGAGTGAACAGCTGCGGTCCGTCAATGACGCTAGCCCCCGGGCAAAGTGAAAATCCGGGGTATCGGCCGGGTCCCGCTCTGCGGCTTTGCTGATGCACTACCTGGAAGTAACTTTGCACCGAGGGTACTTCACACGGTCAAGCTGTATTTCTCTGATGGCAAGTAGCGTCTGACTCCACAAAACTTGCAGGTCCCCACTCCTTCCCAAGAAAACACGCACACGCACAGGCCTCCTGCTTGTTTCCGGAGTGAACAGCTGCGGTCCGTCAATGACGCTAGCCCCCGGGCAAAGTGAAAATCCGGGGTATCGGCCCGGTCCCGCTCTGCGGCTTTGCTGATGCACTACCTGGAAGTAACTTTGCACCGAGGGTACTTCACACGGTCAAGCTGTATTTCTCTGATGGCAAGTAGCGTCTGACTCCACAAAACTTGCAGGTCCCCCACTCCTTCCCAAGAAAACACACACGCACACGCACAGGCCTCCTGCTTGTTTCCGGAGTGAACAGCTGCGGTCCGTCAATGACGCTAGCCCCCGGGCAAAGTGAAAATCCGGGGTATCGGCCGGGTCCCGCTCTGCGGCTTTGCTGATGCACTACCTGGAAGTAACTTTGCACCGAGGGTACTTCACACGGTCAAGCTGTATTTCTCTGATGGCAAGTAGCGTCTGTCTCCACAAAACTTGCAGGTCCCCCCACTCCTTTCCAAGAAAACACACACACATACACGCACAGGCCTCCTGCTTGTTTCCGGAGAAAACAGCTGCGGTCCGTCAATGACGCTAGCCCCCGGGCAAAGTGAAAATCCGGGGTATCGGCCGGGTCCCGCTCTGCGGCTTTGCTGATGCACTACCTGGAAGTAACTTTGCACCAAGGGTACTTCACACGGTCAAGCTGTATTTCTCTGATGGCAAGTAGCGTCTGACTCCACAAAACTTGCAGATCCCCCCACTCCTTCTCAAGAAAACACACACACACACACTCATGTGAAAACTCCTCCATCAAATCAGTAGTCCATTCAATCTCGACTCTTGCTGAGCTGTTATCATTGACTCGTTCGAATGCCCTCTCCACTCTTGCTGGACTGCTGGCATTGGCTGGTTCGTTTTCCCTCTCCACATCGTTTTCCCCCTCCACATTGTTTTCCCTCTCTACTTCATGCAAAGCTTGCGCCATCTGTTCTTCTATAACTCTGTAGTGTCCCCATGGTAAAGTATCGGTACTACCCGGCAAGATAAATCGCTTATCGTCGTGGGGACTCAGCGCACTTTTATTTTGCTTTTCGGTGTGAACAATGTGCAATTTCGATCTAATATTACACTGCTCACGTCGAATGATTGCTAAATCTTGCAAACATTTTCGATAATCATCAAATGTAATTGACTTTTTAACTACACACGATTTTATACCTTTGGCTTTTTTTATAGTTTCTTCATCTTCAATTAAAATACTGTACATTTTGCTGCGCAATCCGATGAATTCAGTCATAATTTTGCCGCAGAATTCGTCTTTCATGAGACCAAGCACTTTTTTATTTACTCTTGGAATGTTGAATGGATTATTCTCATCGTAATCTGAAGTGTCAAATTTATAAATGTCTTCTTTCATGATCTGATACATATCGAGGTCTTGGACTTCGTAGATCAAACTATCTGTATCTGTGTAGAGAAATTTACGTTTTTCTCCTACACGTTTTTTCATATAAGAGTAATGAAAATCATAGACCAATGATTTCGACAAATCCAAAATACTGAGTCCTATATAAATTGGTTTTTTGATTGTAATACTTGTTCTCTTCATCTGAATAGCTGCTAAGTTCTCATCAAAGATTGCGCAACTGTGAAAATTAGGTTGTGCTATACGTGCTTCAATTCCATATCTACCAGTATATTTCCAATACACTTTCCATATACTGCATTGATTAATAATTTGTAAAACAGTTTTTCAAACTCGTTTTTTGACTGCTTTCTCTTCTCAGTATTTAATTCGACGTAAGGATTTAACCATGATTTTTGCTTAAAACTTAAAATTCTGTGCACTTTTTTTAATCGAAGTCCATTGTCTAATGCTTGTTTTAGTGCTCGATAATGAATGACATACCTATGTTTATCATCTAAAGTTGTTAGAAGCTTTTTCTGCTTTGATCCAGGCGGTGAACGATGCTCAGCGCAAAAAGGTAAATCTCGATGTTCATCGTGTATTTCTTCAGGATACTCTAAGTCAACTTCAGCGATATATCCCACGTCCGAATGGGGTGCTGCGTTGTAGAAGTTTGGATTTGACTCGTAATCAATCCATTTAAATTTTCCAACGGGCAAGTGCTGCACCATTGCCCATCCATAGAGATTGTTAATGTCATAATACATAAGAGTCTTGATCTTCTCTTGTTTGTTATATGACGATCCCATATATGGATTATTGGACTTGGCATATCGATTGCAGCATTGGCTGATTCCTCCTCGAATGCCAGATTCAATAAACATTAGCATGTCTATATCAGTTAAAAGCTCTAATTCTACCTTGGTCATTTTCAGAGCTGCTGAAAATGTTAATCCTGGTGTTGTATAAAAATGAGCTGGACACAAACCATATGCTTGAATAGACGTCTCTCGAAAACTTTCGAATACATCAGCTAGTAATAATACGTCTGTCTTCAAATAAATATCTGACTACTGTCCCATCTTTTGTACATTGAATGTATTCCATACATTACGGGCATGCATATAATCTTCATCGGAAATATGTGATTCATTGAGTTTATTGTAAAACTCGTGATTATCGGGTAAACTTGTAAACGTGAGCTTTTCTAAGCTATCCACAAAATCATATGGAAATATGCCTTTTCGTCTGAGAAGATTAATCTGTTCGTTAGTGTATTAATCTGCTCGAAATTCGTTAACTGCTATAGGTACATTTTTTAAATAAGAAGACAGTTTGTCTAATGATGAGGGCAAAAAACGCCATGAATCTATAAACCTAAAGTTTATTTCACACTTGTCTATATATTTCGTAAAGGAAATATATTTTTCCTTGTTGTGTGGTATGAGAGTCACTCTTCCTGGTAAAACGGATGAAGTTGCAATCTCTTTCAAAATAAAATGTGTATCATAATTGAGATTATGAAATACAACTGGTATAAATCTCGAGTCTGTATAATTCAAATTGCATGAATCATGAGCTGCACCTCTGAATCTATAATCAAAGAAAAAAAATATAATAGAAAATATAATTTCCATTAGTTCTTTCTTTAAATCTAATACATACCGTCCTGTAAGATGACAATGATCTCGTACAATCATCTCTCCATTACCAAAAGGCTTTCGACATATGTGACAGATAGATTTTCGCCGGAATGACAATTCTTCCAAATCTGTAAGTCTCATTGGCTTCGGATTCTTATAAAGTTGGTCGATATTTTCACTGATTGCTCTCAACTGTCTAACAAACCACTTTGCAGGCGATTCTTCATTTTCGCTCGTTTTTCTATACGATTTATAACCACATAGTTTTTCATCAAAACTACACTTTATGTTATAGCCAATACTATAAGCTTCATGAAGTTGAAATGACATTTCATTCTCAGTAGGCTTCAACATGCATTCAAAATCAGCGTAAATTATAAAAGGCACTTTTTCGTTTTTGTTGTAATCTTCAAATTTCAGTATGTTATTTTTTTCATTTGGCAAGTTAATACGACATTTATTTAGATTTTATGTGAGATTTATTAAGTTGAGTGCAGAGAAGGCGAGACATACTCTCGATCCAAACATAGTGATATCTAGGAAGATGTTCTTCATCACCACAATTACTCTCTTCATGTTCATCAATATAATAGTCTTGCACAATGAGTAAATTTACGTGCTTTTCCTTCTTTTCCTCAGTAACGTGACAAGGCGACACTTCATACTTTCCTCTTGATTTTCTTAACATGTATACATTCACAGAAATATTATTTAGTTTTTCAAACTTTGGAATATCTTTTAATTTCAACGGAAATTCAATATTGTTAAAGTTTAATTCCTGCTCATACTGTTGATATTGGCATACTCGATTGGCATTTATTTTACAATGATGTAATGCCGAAAGAATAGCGTATTTGAAATATTGATTATCTTCCTTGTGCACATTTATACACGCCTATTTATTTTCTATGAATTTAGGGAGAGGAATGTACGAACTGCCTTTAATTGGCAAATATTTCTTCATGTTTACACATAAACTTATAATACTTTTTAGAGTCCATCCAGAATCTTTTTCCTCAAATTCTTCTAGTTGTGTCATGATGTGATCTCGTATATGAGTTTTAAACCACTCTTCCAAATTAGTTGACAAATATATCGTAGTACTTTCACTTGTAAAGTATTTAATATCAGTGGTTTCTTCATTGCTTTTTTGAATTGAAAATTCTGCTATGAAATCCGAGTTCACTTTTAGTGCATTGAACTCATTCAAACATGCTGTAACTTTTTCACTAAACAGATGGTAAGCATGATTTAAAAAACTTGCAATATCAACATGTTTTAAGTTTACTATCACTCCTGTTCGAATTCGATTGTCAAAAGCAGAGTCAACATCGCGCCACTCAACTTTAACTTCTTCGATAATATCTTCTCCTCGTTTCAACCTTTGCTAGAACTCAACTTGCATGCAGGACAAATGTGTCATGCAAGTTTGGAATTTTTGTTTCTCACCTCGTGTAAGATCACTTTTATTTTTTTCGATGAGTTCTTGAATCGTATTATTGCACTTATCTAGTCAATAATGAATTTCATTATTGGTCAGATGCTCTTCACTTTGTAATGTTTCACGAATCAACGCAACAAAACGTTCGTAAAACTACATCGAAGCCATTTTCACTCTCAAACTTTGTGATTGCTTTTCGCAGATGAGTAAACTGTGCTCTTCCAAGGGAACTGCGTCCCTTTTGAAGGTGAAAATCTTGTGAAAAGAGGGGGGGGGGGGGGGATTTACATTGGAAACCAATGCTGAGGAAGATTCTTTTCCTCGTAAGGAGAGAAGATAAATTTTCTCGAGTAGGGATGAATTTTATCATTTTTCACCCAACCAAAGAAAGTTTACTTTTCCAAAAACCAATGGAAATTTTGCCTTCCTTCCACCTCTCCACCTTTAGACAAAATCATGAGGCGGAGTTTCGTGTTTAAAAATCCACCGAGAGAATTTTCTTCATCAGTTCTTCATGGCACAAGCTAAAAGCAAGATGGCCAGAACGTTAATGTATGATTTGTTATTTAAAAATTATTTATTGAAATGCAAAGACGAAAATGCATATATATGCGATATCCAAGGATTTCAAAGAATTGCTGAAGATTATTTTATTATTAAAGAAGTGAGTTTTCTAAACTTGAAGAAAACTGCGTTACCGACTGCTTACCTTTTTGAATCTCCATTACCATGGGAGGAACTCACGGCTGAAGAAAAAGTAATGACCCAATGGGTTGAGAAAACTCATCATGGAATAGCTTTTAACTCTGGAGATATTCCATATCATCGACTTCAACGCATTTTTCAAATATGTACACAAGGCGTTGAGAAATTATTTGTTAAGAGAGAAGAAAAATGCAGTGTCTACAGAATCTGCTGCCTAATGTGTAAGTTTTTCATACTATTTTATTAATACTAGATTCATACTTTTTCATACTCGCTTCATACTCACTTCATACTTTTTCATACTCGCTTCATACTCATTCATACTCGCTTCATACTTTTTCATACTCGCTTCATACTCATTCATACTCGCTTCATACTCACTTCATACTTTTTCATACTCATTCATACTCGCTTCATACTTATTCATACTCGCTTCATACTTTTTCATACTCGCTTCATACTCTTTCCATACTCATTCATACTTTTATCATTCACATTTTATACTCATCCAATTATTTTTTTCTTGCAGATCGATTTGCAACATTGACGATTTAGGATGTTCATCCTTAGATAATATAAAATATAACAATCACTACACATGTTTCAACCATGATTTGTGCATCAGACGGAAACCATGGTGTGCAGTCTATAATGTTCTTGCGATAAGAACATGGCTTCAAAATTGCTTAAGTGGTACTTATACTAAGGATGAGGTGGATGATTGGGAATGTGATTGTATTTATTGGAAATAAAAAAAAATAATAATTGTATTACAAAATGTGTATTTATTTATTTATTTATTTATTAAAAATATAACAATCACTACACACGTTTCAACCGTGATTTGTGCATCAGACGGAAATCATAGTGTGCAGTCTATAATAATCTTGCAATAAGAACATGGCTTTAAAATTACTTAACCCATTAACGCTCAAGCGGCGAAAATATTTACGAACTTTTCATCGACTTTATTTCGTACATTATTGGAATAAAAAAATTTGCGTCACTACAATTTCTACGCAAAATTTAATGCTCTTTCAGAATCCGGGGTCAAAATTTGGATAAGACATTAAGAAAAAAAAATTATGGCCGATGGTTGTACTTATACTAAGGATGAGGTGGATGATTGGGAGTGTGCTTGCATTTATTGGAAATAAAAAAAATAATAATTGTATTACAAAATGTGTATTTATTTATTTATTTATTCATTTATTTATTTATTAAAAATATAACAATCACTACACACGTTTCAACCGGCGAAAATATTTACGAACTTTTCATCGACTTTATTTCATACATTATTAGACTGAAAAAATTTGCGTCACTACAATTTCTACGCAAAATTAGATGCTCTTTCAGAATCCGGGGTCAAAATTTGGATAAGACATCAAGAAAAAAAAATATGGCCGATGGTGGTACTTATACTAAGGATGAGGTGGATGATTGGGAATGTGCTTATATTTATTGGAAATAAAAACAAAATAATAATTGTATTACAAAATGTGTGTTTATTCATTTATTTATTTATTTATTTATTTATTTATTATTAATTATATGGGCTAAAGAGCCCTTACAAATATTTACACATATTTACACTCTAAGAACAATTTTATACAATTTTATATTTAGGTGAAAATTTTTCATTACTGATTATTTTTGGTTTATTAGTACATTGATCCCTGTCCTCTTCCAGGGAGATCTTTTTCTTCGCTGCTGAAACAAATAAAATTAAAAATTAGTATACATTTCATTGTTAAATTAATTTTTTAAGGAACTTACATATTTCTTCAGGAAGAATCTGTGGTGTCGCAGGTCTCGTGTGTTCAGGAGATTCTGTGATGTCAACCACCACAGGACTAGATATGAACAATTCATCCTGGTCCGAAAAAAAAAATCAATATTATTAAAAAAATGAAAATACTTGTAATTTATTAATGTGTACAAAAAAAAATAAATTTACCTCGCTTTCTTTTGATTTTCAATTTCGGGATAGGAGGCAGCTCTTTGATAGAGAAAGGCTTCTGTTGCTGTGGCCCTTTCTGTAGTTGCTTCTCAACATCGGTTTCCATAACCGATGAAGGAGGTTTCGGCGATGAAACTAAAAAAAAATAATTAAAGAAAATTAAATTTTTGATATATATTTACATACATGTATATATATATAGCCTTATGTCACGCCGTAGCGTAAACCTCGACTTAAGCCACGCTCGTGCAAAAAAAAATGCACTGGCTAAATCTTGGTTTACGCACACGTTGTGTCATAAAGTATCGTACGATACTAGTGCTGCAAAGAGATTTCAACCTCATTGGGGACATATCACCCTCGCTTCGCTCGGGCGATAACGTCGCCACGAGGTTGAACTTACTTTGCAGCACTATATCATATTAGTATAAAATCTTTTACCTTGATTTTTCGGTGATGAAATCGACCTTATTTTTTTTCGGCTACTGCTGCTGTGGTCGCTGTCGCTGTTCCTCTTCTTCCCAGCACTTTTTTGTTGTAGCTTATCTGATCCACCGTGATACAGTTTTCGCAGCGCCTCGTCACGTGCAGCTGATCTTGCTCCTGCTGCATACTGCTTCGGAGTAGATGATACTAAAAACAAAAAAGAACAAAAAAATGAATATGTGTGTAAGAAAAAGAGAGAGAGATAAGGAGAGAAAGAGAGAGAGAGAGAGAGAGAGACGAACAGAAAGAGCGCGCGTGTATGAATTTAATAAAAATAGCCTACCTCGATTTTTCAATTTTCCGCTGCTGGTGTCGCTGTCGCTGCTGCTGCTGCTGCTGCTGTTGTTGCTCCTGCTGCTGCTGCTGCTGCTGCTGCTCTTGCTCTTCCTAGCTACCCTGTGATGTAGCATCTGCGCGGGTGTGGGTGGGCCTAGAAAATTGGAACAAAAAAAAAAATATTAGTATGAGTGTGGGAGAGAGAGAAAAACAGAAAGAATGCGTGTGTGTGTGTGTGTGTGTGTGTGTGAGGGGGGGGGACGATAGGGGTGAACTTGGGCATGCAAAAATCTTTCTTTTTTTTTTTTTTTTTTTGTTTTTAATTGGAGAAAGAGGTTGGAGGGAAAAATCTTAATAGACTATGACATGGCCTGAGCCACCGTGTGTTGGATTCTCACCAACTAAAACCCTTCGTTTTGCGACCGAATATAGAATCCAATTGGAACCCGAATCCTCTTCGCTCTCCTTACCGATTTGTCGGTGAGGAGGGCCAAGCTCCGTCTTCAGTGCCTTTTTTCCCCCGCTGTACCACGGTCAAGTATTACTTCGCGGGGGGGGGGGCATAGGGACATTGCCCTTGTCTCCTTGATGTGATTGTCATTCCTTATGAACTTCATTATAGGCTGCCGTCTACTTCTTACCGCATAGTACCACTAGTTTCCACTAGTACTGCTTTCACTGCTTCCTGGAGCTCAGCTGTTTCCACCTCCTTGGAACGTCGTAGTTCGAGTAGCAGATCTCCTGCTGTTGTTTTGCGTATTCTATGTACGCTGTTTCCTAACTTTTCTAGGCTAGGCTCTGCCTTCATTTTCTTTAGGATTTCGGCGTAGCTTTTTCCACCCTCGGACTTGATGACTAAGGCGTCAGGTCTAGGAGGTCTTGCTTTTGCCGTCCTACTTTTTCTGGTGCCTTTTTGGTCTTGGCTACGAGAACCAGTGTTATCCTTCCTGTTCACGCTTTTTTCTTTTTTCTTCTTTGCCTTCCTTGTCACCACCTCTTGCCACGAGTCTTTCTCCCTCTGGTGGACATTGTCATCGGCTACTCTTCTTGCAGAGCTCGCCCCACTAACGCGGCTAGCCTGCTGTGGTTTCCCCTTGCCAACCGGCTTAGGGGTCACTTCATTCGCCTCTGCTAGGCTAATTGCCCTTTCCAGAAGGCCAGGGGTTGTTTGGGTCACCTTGCCCTTAGTCCCTGGCCGTTGGCACTGCATAAGGTTATCGTCTGCAGAGCAGAGAGCCCTGTAGCTGGCCCTTATGCTCCGGGCGAGATCCTTAATTTGTTTGTGCACATTGTGTCTGTCCCTGACATAATCGATCAGCTCATCGATTTTGCTGCCAAGACGATCTAAGTCCACGTTTTTGGAGGTCGCGCTTTCAGCTCGCTTGTCGCCATCTGCGTCTACCTCCATATTCTCTGCCTTCTTTCCTGTAGCATTACCATTGCCTTCCCGTGCCAGGTTACCTACAACGGGGCTGGTTGTGTTGTGCATCGAAAGCGTACTTTCGCCTTTCCCAGATCCAAGGGGTTTATCCCCAAGGAGGCGAGCGTCGACCACCGGGGCTGATACCCGATCGGAATCGACGGCAAGATTAGTAATGCCTGCCTAGGTACTCATATGTTTGAGAACGCTTCTTGATTGATTGTCCTTGCCACCTTAAATACCTGATGTTTCGGTAATTCTAAGCAGTGCTGGGGTGCCGAGGACTTTCGTTGCAGCACCGTTAGCTCCTGTACCCTAGGAAGGGGCCCTTTAACAAAGTGCTAGCATCCGGGCCAGATGCACCTTGGTTTTTTAAGCGAGGTTGTTACTCCTCCCCCTCCTCCTTCCCCACCTCTTGGGTAGTGGTGCCCCGGGCTTGGGACCGGTGTAGCGGAATTGTGTGTGTGTGTGTGTGTGTTTTTTTTTTTTTTTTTTCCTTATAGAGTGAGAGGTTAAGGGCAACTCCATTATGGACGATATGGCACCGTCTGGTACCACCTGTGTGGGACTCTCACCCACTAAACCCTTCGTTTACCGTTAGCTTTTGAGTTCCAACAGCAACCGAATCCTCTCCCTCCTCCTTACCGACCCTAAGTAAGTTGGACCTGGCTCTTTCCCCAATAAGCCCCCCCGCGGTAACACCGTTTGTGTATTGCTTCGCGGGGGAACTTTGGGCTACCGCCCTCGTCTGTTGATGTGGTCGGCATCACGTTTTCCGCTGCCGTCTACTTCTTACCGCATCGTCCGGTCGTCTGTTTCTTGCTGCATCTCACGTCTTCTTCTTTTTTCTTCGTCCTTTCGGACCTTCTTAAGGATGTCTGCAACAAAATTGTTTATTGCGCTCCATCCGTCGGCCGAAGTCATCATGGCTACCATAATAGACTCAGGCGTTACTCTGGTCTGTAGGTAGCACTCAAGTTCTTCTCGTTCCTGTTCATAGCGTGGACATTCACTGAACACATGCTAGTTTTTCAAGGTGATTTTCTCCGTCTTCTTTCTGCTAGATATTAGGATAGCCTCCGTTTTATGGCTTGCAAGCTCCAGATTCGTATTATTTGGCCACTTCTGTATTTTAATGATAGCTTCACTAGCAATTTCAGCTACCTCTTCTTTCTCATTTGCTACCAACACCAAAGCTATGTCGTCTGCAAATCCTACGATCATTGCTCCTTCTGGTAATTTTAGCTTGAGTACGCCATCGTACATAATGTTCCACAACGATGGGCCCAGTACAGACCCCTGTGGAACTCCCCCGGTAACCTTATAATTCACCGTGCCCTCCTCGGTCTCGTATAAGAGAGTTCTGTCCTTGAGGTAGTCAGACATTATTCTTCTTATATACGGAGGAACTCCTAGTCTCACTAGTGCTTCATGAATTTTGCACCAATTTGCAGAGTTAAATGCATTTTTAACGTCAAGTGTAACCACCGCGCAGTACTTCTTCGTCCCGCCTTTCCATCTTTTCCCGCTTATGGCTGTCCGTGCTGTATTCACCACTAAGCCGATAGCGTCTAATGTTGAGCGGCACTTACGGAAACCATACTGGTGTTCCGCAAGCCCCTCTGGCCCCTCGGTTTTGTCTTCCATCCTAACGAAGATTATGCGCTCTAATACTTTGCCCTGTGTATCGAGCATGCAGAGCGGTCTGTATGACGACCCTTCTCCAGGTGGTTTGCTACTCTTTGATAGCAACACAAGCCTTTGCTTTTTCCAGAATCGTGGAAACGTTCCTTCTGTGAGACAAGTGTTGTACAAGTCTATAAATTCTGCTGGGTGAGCCTGGATGGCATGTTTCAATGCAATATTGGGTATGCCATCAAGTCCTGGAGCCTTATTGTTTCCAACCCTCCTGCAGGCTGATAGTAGCTCCTCCTCCGTAATTAAGGGTATATTATCTACATTTATTTCTTCTACCATAGCACATGGAATGTCCGGCTGATATGGGAAGAGTGTTGTTACCACCCTGCTTAGTACCTCTGGGCACTTTGGTGGGGGTATATAACTTCCCTTGATCTTCTTCATGACAATTTTATAAGGTCGGCCCCAAGGGTCTTTATTGACATCATCTTGCAGCTCTCATAAACATCTTTGTTTACTCTCTCTTATACACCTTTTAAGGTTGCGCTTTGCTTCTTTCATTTTTTCGTTGTAGTTCTCCACCGTATCCATTCCTCTACCGCTGCGCGCTTGTTTGATCTTGTCATTCCACCAATATGCTGGTAGCCATCTTTGACTGGACACTTTTCTCGGCATTACCGCGTCGCACGCTTCGGTGAGCTGGCCCGTCATTTGTGCAGCCTTGTCGTCTGCTGATCCCGTCAATTGAATATTGTCAAACATCGTCAAGAATAACTCTTTGTCATACTCTTTGGTTTTCCATTCAGTTCTTGTACTACTGGGATTTGTACAGAATTTCCTATTTGGTCCGCCTAGCTCCATTATTATAGCTAGGTGGTCACTATTTGTGTAGTGATCACTCACGATCCATTTACTTACCTGCCTTACGAGGCAGTTACTGACAAATGTCAAGTCTATGAATGACTCGGCATCTTGTTTTTTGAACGTCGGGGTGCCGCCTTGATTCAGCAAAACCAAGTCTAGTAGCGTGAATGCCTCCAGTAGCACACGTCCCCGTTTATTGGTTCTGCTACTACCCCACTCGATCGCCCATGCGTTAAAATCTCCTGCTATTATAGCTGGTTTTTTATTCGTAGCGTCTTGCACCAGCCGGTCCAGTAGTGGTTGAAACTGCTCTATTGATGCGCTAGGCGGGACGTAACAACTGTATACATGTATGCCGCCTATTTTCGCTCTTACGAAGCCATTTTCCTTGTTTACCATCTTGCCCTGGAAGGTAAAGTCTTTGCAAGCCCAGATTGCGGCTTTACCTGAGGCGTCAGATTCCCAGGATGGTTCATTCAAATCTTTGTACTGCTCACTGACGAGAGCGACATCGAACTTGTGTTCTCGTACAAACTGACAGAGAAGGTCTTGCGCAGTCTCACAATGGTTGAGATTTAACTGGACTATTCTCATTACCCTTTCCTGATTTTTTTAACCGCTGCTTGGTAGGCTGGGCACAAGTAGCTACCAGTGACATGGTTTGTCGGCATGTTGTCGCCTTTTTTTCGACACAGTAAACAACACGGTTCATTACGGCAGATATTTGCTTTATGCCCCGTCTTACCGCATTTGTAGCAGCATTTGCTGCTATCCTGCGGATCAGTACACTTGATAGCGACGTGGCCGAAACCAAGGCATTTATAACACCTAAGCGGTCCCTTACTGCGGTTCGATGTACGGATCCTACAGTTGACCCATCCAATTTTAATTTCCTCTAGCTTTGTGAACTTGGTCGCTATTTCTTTCGACACTTGCACAACAGTTATTTGCGTATCTCCGTACGCTTTTCTCAGCGATTTTACGGCAGTGATCTCAATCACATCTGTTTCTCCTATTTCCCTTTGCAAGGCCTCCAGTACCTCCTCTTTTGAAGTAAGTATGTCGAGGTCCCTTATTTCAAAGGTCTCCTCTTGCTGCAGTGTTTTTATTGTGGTTCCTTCCACTAGTACTGCTTTAACCGCTTCTTGGAAGTCTGCGGTTTTAACTTCTTTTGTGCGTTTGAGCTCTATGAGGAGATCTCCCGCCACCGTTTTGCGTATTTTGTTTACGCTATCTCCTATGGCATTCAGTGAAGGAGCAGTTCTCAATGTTGACAAAATGTCCACGTAGCTCCTTCCTTCCGGCGCCTTAATGATAAGAGCGTCCGATCTGGTCGGTCTTGCCCGCTGTGTTTTGTCTCTACTGGTCCTACTCTGGTTGTTAACGCCAGGAGCCTTGTTGTTCTCCTTACTTAACTGTTTCTCCTTTTTTTTTGCCTTTCTTGTAACGACCTCTTGCCAAGTTGCCTCTTTAAGTCTTTTACTCTCTTTCTCCTCTTTGTTACTCCTATCCTGCGGAGTGTTTAAGGCCTCCCTTGGTTTATCCGCCTTTTTCGGTTTCAGACTTGGTGTTGTCTGAGTTTCCTTGCCTTCCGTTCCTGAACGTTGGCACTGTAGCAGGTCATCCTCCGCGCTTCACAAACTTTTATACATGACACTGATGCTTCGTGCCATGTCCTTGATAGTTTTATGGACGTTATTTTTGTCCCTTATAAACTCTCTTAGTTCCTGGATCTTTTCTCCTAGACGCTCCAGCTGATCATTTCTTCTTTCAAGGTTGTAGTCCCAGTTTGAGTTACTGCCTCCTTGATTTACCTGCTCATGTTCCAACCGTATTGCCCTTTCGGAAATAGTCTTTATTGGATTACACTCCATGGCAATCGTTTCTCTACTGAGACTGCTGTTATCGTCCGATCTCTGGGTAGGGAACCCAGTTTCTAAGACACTTTTTGGGGTATCCGAAGTCCCCAAGTTTAATTTCTTTGATGTACTATGCATTTTTATTTTTGTTTATCCTCCTCTTCCAACTTTAGTCACCTACCTTCCACTGAGCTCTCTCCGCGAAGCTATGCTTCACAGGTGTGAATTCTGGCCTCATGCCCCCGCGCAAGTATTCCTCAGAAAGCATCCGGGAAAGGGTAACGAGGCCCCCCCTCTGACCATAATAGGGCCCGTTCCGGGCGCCAGCCGGCACTATTGAGATCATTGGGATTTTTCATCGGATGATAGGGCAGCTAGGGCGTGTCGGCGAAACATCCCCGGGACCCTGTACTTTCCGGCAGCCTGGGTGTGTCAGAACCCAGTTTGTCTCGTATCCTTTCCCTTCAGCAGCCGAAGTCGAGTCGGACTGCGGCAATCGGCGAGCGCCTGCTTAGTCATAACCCTAAGATCAAACCTTGTTTCCGGTAGCGACAGATCTTCAATAAGCTGCTTGGTCCGCGGGAGATATTTTATTTCTCTCCTACCCTCTGTTTGCAGCACTACGTACGTAGTACTATGCGCTTACAGCGAGCGTTCCTCAATCCGCCACTCGAGGACGCGCCACATGGGGTACAGCTCCCCCTCGTGGTGTGTGTGTGTGTGTGTGTGTTTTTTTTTCTTTTTATTATTGGAGAAAGAGGTTGGAGGGAAAAATCTTAATAGACCATGACATGGCCTGAGCCACCGTGTGTTGGATTCTCACCAACTAAAACCCTTCGTTTTGCGACCGAATATAGAATCCAATTGCAACCCGAATCCTCTTCGCTCTCCTTACCGATTTGTCGGTAAGGAGGGCCAAGCTCCGTCTTCAGTGCCTTTTTCCCCCGCGGTACCACGGTCAAGTATTACTTCGCGGGGGGGCATAGGGACATTGCCCTTGTCTCCTTGATGTGATTATCATTCCTTATGACCTTCATTATAGGCTGCCGTCTACTTCTTACCGCATCGTCCGGTCGTCAGCTTCTTGCAGCATCTCTCGTCTTCTTCTCTCTTCGTCACCCCTCAATTTCTTGAGGATGACCGCGGCGTAGTTACTAACCACGTACCAGCCCTCAGCGGTGGCGAACATAGCTACCATAATAGACTCAGGAGTTGCTCTGGTCTGGAGGTAGCGTTCAAACTCTTCACGCTCCTGCTGGTAACGCGAGCAGTAGCAAAAAACGTGCTCAGCGTCCTCGCACATGTCCAATCATGCTGGGCAGTCTGGACAGTCTTCTAAATTAAATCTACACAGGTATGCTCGATATCATCCATGTCCCGTCAAAAATTGCGTGAGGTAGTAGTTTACTTCCCCGTGTCTTCTTGTGATCCAGTCTTCAATCTTTGGTATAAGTCGGTGCGTCCAGCGCCCTTTCAGGCTACTGTCCCATCTTCTCTGCCACTCAGCTACTGTTTGTTCTCTGGCAGCGTTCCAGATTTCTGCCTTCGTTCTATCGCTTTTCTCCTGTTTTGCCATGTATATGGCCTTCCTCTCTAGTGCTAAGAGGTCGATGGGTGGCATGTTTGCCACGACGCTTATTGCATCGTCCGATACCGTGCGGTAAGCAGACGCTACTCTTAGCGCACTCCGTCTATACACGGATGACAGGTTTCGCGTATAGGCTTTTATTGCCATTGCATCTGCCCAAATTGGTGCCCCGTACAGCATGATCGATGTACTGACACTTGATAACAGCTTCTTTTTCTTCTGAGTAGCTCCAGCGACATTCGGCATGAGCCGAGAAAGAGCAGCAGTCGTTCTTGACGCTTTTTTACCTGCTAATTCAAGGTGCTGTTTAAACGTCAACTTTTCGTCTATAGTAACGCCCAAATACTTGATAGTCGATTTAGAGGTTATCTCATGGCCGTCTATCATTAGGGCGATCGTCTCCATTTTCTTCCTGCTAGATATCAGGATTGCCTCGGTCTTGTGTCCAGCGAGTTCAAGTCCCGTTTCTCTCAGCCACCTCTGGATGGTGGTGATAGCTTCATTGGTGATTTCAGCTACGTCTTCTTTTTCCTTCCCTACTACTACAAGAGCTATGTCGTCTGCGAATCCTACTACCATAGCCTCCCGCGGGAGTTGTAGTCTCAGCACTCCGTCATACATAATGTTCCACAATGGCGGGCCCAGTACTGATCCCTGTGGAACACCTGCCGTGACCTTGTAGGTTTCAGTGCCGCCATCCGTTTCGCACATTAAAGTTTTGTCCTTCAGATAGTCGGCCATCATCCTCCTGATGTATGTGGGCACCTCAAGCTTTTCAAGCGCTTCATGTATCTTCGTCCAATTTGCAGAGTTGAATGCGTTTTTGACATCCAAAGTAATAACTGCACAGTACTTCTTTGTTCAGCCCTTCCACCGTTTTCCACTGATGGCTGCTCGGGCTGTGTTTACCACTAGGCCGATCGCGTCCAAAGTAGATCGGCACTTCCGAAAGCCATATTGGTGCTCGGCAAGCCCCTTGGTCTCTTCGATTATGCACTCCATCCTGCTGCTGATAATGCGCTAAGTATTTTTCCTTGAGTGTTTATCATACATAATGGTCTGTACGATGTCTCACCTCCGGGCGCTTTGTTACCCTTAGGTAACAACACAAGTCGCTGCTTTTTCCAGTTCGTCGAAAATCTCCCTTCTGCTAGGCATGCATTGTAAAGGCCAACAAATTCTTCAGGTTTAGCCTCGACGGCATGCTTCAGCGCCACATTTGGTATGCCGTCAGGAGCCTTATTGTTTCCTACCTTCTTGCTTGCTACGAGTAGCTCCTCAACTGTAATTGGAGGTATATCTTCTTCCCGCACTTCCTCTGCTATAGCATATGGTGCGTCCGGCTGACTTGGAAAAAGTGTTGTCACTACCCTCTTTAGTACCTCTGGGCACTTTGGTGGGGGTATATAGCTTCCTTTGAGTGTCTTCATAACTGTTTTGTAGGGCCTGCCCCATGGATCTTTATTGACCTCTTCTAGCAGTTCCTTATGACATCTCTGCTTGCTGTCACTGATGCACTTCTTGAGGGTGCACTTGGCTTCTTTCATTCTTCTGCTGCATTCTTCTACAGCTTCGCTTCCAATACCGGTTCGGTAAAACTTTTTCCTTGCCCGTTGCTCAAGCCTTCGTGCTCGGTGGCAGGCAGATCTAATCTTCTCGTTCCAACAATATACTGGTGCCCATCTTTGATTGGGCACTTTTCTTGGCATAACTGCGTCACAGGCTCGGGTGAGCCATTTTGTCATTTGTTCAGCTTTATGTTCTGCTGATCCCGTCAATTGGATATTTCCTAACATCATCAGAAATAGTTCCTTGTCGTACTCCTTGGCTTTCCATTCCATTTTCGTACTTATAGGGTTAGTACAGTCTACCATGTTTTGTGTGCCCAGCTCCATTATAATGGCGTGGTGATCACTATTAGTGAAGTGATCGCTTACGGTCCATTTACTCACCTCTTTTACCAGAGATCTACTAACAAATGTTAAGTCGATCACTGATTCAGCGTCCACCTTTTTATAGGTTGATACGTTGCCTTCGTTCACCAGCACCATGTCCAGAAGTGTGAATGCCCCTAGTAGGGCCTGTCCTCTTCTATTGGTTTTTCGGCTGCCCCATTCAACCGCCCATGAGTTAAAGTCCCCAGCTATAATAGCTGGTTTTTTAGCCCTGACATCTCGTACTAGCCGGTCCAAGAACTGCTGAAACTGATCTATTGGCGCACTGGGTGGGGCATAACAGCTGTATACCTGTATACCCTCGATCTTTGCGCTGGCAAAACCTGCTTCTTTGACTTTCATCCTACTTTGAAAGGTAAAGTCTCTGCACGCCCAAATAGCTGCTTTACCGGAGCCATCGGATTCCCACCTTAGCTGTTCAAGATCTCTGTACTGCTCACTGATTATAGCAACGTCAATCTTCTGCTCACGAACGTACTGACAGAGAAGGTCCTGTGCTATCTCACAGTGGCTCAGGTTTAACTGTACTATTCTCATCTTCTTTGTTTTGTGGCTTTCACTGCCGCTTGGTACGCTGGGCAATTATAGCTACCTGCGGCATGGTCGCTTTTATCTACGTCGTCCTTTCCTCTGCAGAGAATGCAGCTGGGCTGGTTTGTGCAGTCTTTCGCTACATGTCCCGCTGAGCCACATTTGTAGCAGCAGCGGCTTCTGTCGCGCTGCTCAATGCAGCTTGCAGCAGTATGGCCGAAGCCCAAGCATTTATAGCACCTGAGCGGGGGGTGTCGCACTTTATTGCCCTTATTCGGCAGATAACCCACCCTATCTTTATCTTCTCACCCTTGATAAACTTCTGGGCTAGCTGTACTATTGCTTTCTGCGTATCTCCATAAGCTTTATGAAGCGACTTAACCGCCGTAGGTTCGAAATTATGTCCTTCCTCGTTATTTTTGCGTAGTGCGTCCACTATGTCCTCCTTAGTGGTCAGCATGTCAAGATCTTTAATCTCGAAGGCCTCTTCATAATGCAGCGCCCTGATTGCAGCAGTTTCCACTAGTACTGCTTTCACCGCTTCCTGGAGCTCAGCTGTTTCCACCTCCTTGGAACGTCGTAGTTCGAGTAGCAGATCTCCTGCTGTTGTTTTGCGTATTCTATGTACGCTGTTTCCTAACTTTTCTAGGCTAGGCTCTGCCTTCATTTTCTTTAGGATTTCGGCGTAGCTTTTTCCACCCTCGGCCTTGATGACTAAGGCGTCAGGTCTAGGAGGTCTTGCTGTTGCCGTCCTACTTTTTCTGGTGCCTTTTTGGTCTTGGCTACGAGCACCAGTGTTATCCTTCCTGTTCACGCTTTTTTCTTTTTTCTTCTTTGCCTTCCTTGTCACCACCTCTTGCCACGTGTCTTTCTCCCTCTGGTGGACATTGTCGTCGGCTACTCTTCTTGCAGAGCTCGCCCCACTAACGCGGCTAGCCTGCTGTGGTTTCCCCTTGCCGACCGGCTTAGGGGTCACTTCATTCGCCTCTGCTAGGCTAATTGCCCTTTCCAGAAGGCCAGGGGTTGTTTGGATCACCTTGCCCTTAGTCCCTGACCGTTGGCACTGCATAAGGTTATCGTCTGCAGAGCAGAGAGCCCTGTAGCTGGCCCTTATGCTCCGGGCGAGATCCTTAATTTGTTTGTGCACATTGTGTCTGTCCCTGACATAATCGATCAGCTCATCGATTTTGCTGCCAAGGCAATCTAAGTGCACGTTTTTGGAGGTCGCGCTTTCTGCTCGCTTGTCGCCATCTGCGTCTACCTCCATATTCTCTGCCTTCTTTCCTGTAGCATTACCATTGCCTTCCCGTGCCAGGTTACCTACAACGGGGCTGGTTGTGTTGTGCATCGAAAGCGTACTTTCGCCTCTCCCAGATCCAAGGGGTTTATCCCCAAGGAAGCGAGCGTCGACCACCGGGGCTGATACCCGATCGGAATCGACGGCAGGATTAGTAATGCCTGCCTAGGTACTCATATGTTTGAGAACGCTTCTTGATTGATTGTCCTTGCCACCTTAAATACCTGATGTTTCGGTAATTCTAAACAGTGCTGGGGTGCCGAGGACTTTCGTGGCAGCACCGTTAGCTCCTGTACCCTAGGAAGGGGCCCTTTTACAAAGTGCTAGCATCCGGGCCAGATGCACCTTGGTTGTTTAAGCGAGGTTGTTACTCCTCCCCCTCCTCCTTCCCCACCTCTTGTAGTGGGGCCTGGGCTTGGGACTGGTGTAGAGGAGTTGTGTGTGTGTGTGTGTGTGTGTGTGTGTGTGTGTGTGTGTGTGTGTGTGTGTGCATATAAAACAATATATGATAGAAATAGCGTATCTTACCGTTTGTAGTCATGCCAATCATCACCCTCTCTGCGATATTCAAAGACTCAACAATGCGCTGCTTGACGGCGTGGAACTGGTTGATAATATCTTCCATGTTGGATAGAACTTGCGTACACTTTAAAAGTTGTAGAAACTGAATATAAACTACGCAGTAGAAGCGTAAAACTTAATTGAGGAGCTACTGCATGCCCGCAACTATTTATTCCTGAAAAGGTGGGCGAGCCCTTTTTCCACCACTTCGGAAAAATTTTCTAGAATCTTTCTCTCCACCTTGTCTTGACCAGTTGGAAAAATCTAAACAGATTTAATTGTTCCACCCCAAAATTCAAAAACCGCGCCCTTCATTTCGACAACCGCGCCCCAGTCTCACAAAAAATTATCAGCGATAAGAAAAGGAAAACAAAAATTGAATGCGGAAAGAATTAGGATAAAGAATATCCTTGGTTAAAATTGTCCACTTACAGAAAATGATAAGCCCGCCCGAAAAAGAAAAAGGATCCCACGAGAACGAGCTTCTCAAGGACTCACGAAAAGCGGCGAAAAATATTTCTCCCACGCATCCCTGCTCTTGCAGGTCATATCTCTTTAATCTAAGCGTGATAGCTTCTGCTCAATTCTAAGCGAGCGAGCTAGCGAGCAATACTGCATCATAAATCTCCAGAATACTTGAGCATACATAGCATTTTAGGTGAAAACTATTTGTTTGCATAACCATTCACCACATTTGGAAAAAACAAATTATCTTATCCCTCGCAAACACTGCTAACGCCCTCGCATTCCGACACTAGCAGGTCATCTTTCAATCTAAGCGAGAGCCGCTGCTCGTATCTAAGCGAGAGAGGGAGAGCCTCTACTCCCACTATGTCAGCGAGCGAAAAAGAGGGGCCCTATGCATACACACAGACCGCCAAGAGAGCCGCTGCTCATGTCTAAGCGAGCGAGGGGTCACCTCTTCTCCCACTATGCCAGCGAGCCAAAAGGAAGGGAGACTCTCAAAAAGAGGGGGCCCTATGCTTACACACAGGCCGCCGTACCACCACAGGCCGAGTGATGCAGTATACTATAGGCTTTCTCACTCACTCCAATGATGCAGTATCCTATAGGCATACTGAATCACTCGAGAGAAGGGAGACTCGGGTCTGGAGGAGGGAGGTCCTATGCTTATACACGGGCGGCGTACTGGATCACCTCCCCTGATCCAGTATGCTTATGATCTAGTATGCCTATAGTTTACCTACTACAATACGTTTCCCCGACGGAGATCATCCTTGCTTGGCGAACAGCAGTCCAGGGGGGCCCTGATTATTTGTGGCGAGCTACGGCATTGTTCTATCCATGGTAAAATTTATCTATTATTCTTTATTAATGATTGATTTACTATATTGTTAGTGACTTTATCGACCTTACATGGTCCGTGTGCGCGAAGTGTTTTTTTGCAAAATGCACGGGAGGCCATAATCCCTCTCGATCAATATTCATGTGATTGTGTCGAACTTATAAATTTTATTTCACACCCTCGTCGACTGTTCGATTTGACAGTGTCGGCCAGCCTTATTTTTAATTTCGCAAAGAACGCAACAATGCAGTTGATCAGTGTCGCGAATTTCTTATAATTATTTTTAGTGCAATAATTGATCAGCGCTTATCAAGACGATTCTAGCCGCGGTTGTTGAGCTTATACAACGAAAAATATTCAGTAAAACCGTGTCGCGATTTTCTTGGTGCTATGCTTTCGCGAATATTCATCGCTTTTCGAGATGTATCGAGTCTCGGCTTTGTCCTTGCGTAAACCGAATAAAATGCCGCCGATCAAAAACCCATATTTTGAAAAAAAAATGCGCGCGAGAAGTCGCAGCGCCGCTTCGCAGAATCGTCGGCAGCAGTCGCGCGTACAGCAACATGTTCAGCGAAGACTCTCTCCTTCTCTCTCGCTCTCCTGCTCCCCACCTATGTATCGAGGCGAAGGCTTGCCGGCCGCCGAGCTCTGTTGTCTTGAAGCTATCGGCACGGACGCACTGTCTAAAATATACAGATTTTTATCAAGTGTACTTTTTTACGGACGTATTACAGTGCTTACCAGTGTAATTACCAGTGTAACTACCAGTGTAACTGTTCATGTACTTAGTGATTGAGGAAGAGAGAGAGAGAGAAAGAGAGAGAGAGACGGAAAGAACCGCGGCGTTGACAATACGTGTTCCCGACGGACATCATCCTTGCTTGGCGAACAGCAGTCCAGGGGGGCCCTGATTATTTGTGGCGAGCTACGGCATTGTTCTATCCATGGTAAAATTTATGTACTATTATTTATTAATGATTGATTTACTATATTGTCAGTGACTTTATCGACCTCACATGGTCCGTGTGCGCGAAGTGTTTTTTTGCCAAATGCACGGGAGACCATTATCCCTCTCGATGAATATTCATGTGATTATGTCGAAATAAAAAATTGTATTTCACACCCTCGTTGGCCGTTCAATTTGTCAGTGTCGGCCAGCCTTATTTTTAATTTCGCAAACTATGCAAAAATTCAGATGATCAGTGTCACGATTTTCGAGTTTATTTGTGCTTTCGCGATTATAGAATGCTCTTTGAGACGAATCGCGCCCCTGCTTTGTCCTCGCGCTAAACAAATAAAAATACAGTCAATACGTCCCGCGAATTTCGTCTAATTTTGTTCAGTGTTATAATTTATCAGTGCTTTTCGAGACGAATCTAGCCGCGGTTTTTGCGATTTTCGTAATGTTGTGCTATCGCGAATATTCAGCGCTTTCCCAGACGAATCGAGCCTTGGCTTTGTCCTCGCGATAAACAAATAAAAATGCAGTCAATACGTCTCGCGAATTTCGTCTAATTTTTTTCAGTGTTATAATTTATCAGTTCTTTTCGAGACGAATCTACCCGCGGTTTTTGCGATTCTCGTAGTGATGTGCTTTCGAAATTATTCAGCGCTTTTCGAGACGTATCGGATCTCGGCTTTGTCCTCGCGTAAAGCGTTAATAATGCCGTCAATCAGTGTCGCGAACCTCGTATAATTTTTTTCAGTTCAATAATTGATAAGTGCTTTTCGAGGCGTGTTTAGCCTCAATTGTTGCGTGTTATACGGCGAACAAAATTCGGTCAATCAGTGCCGTATTTTTGACGCAATTGCGAGCTCGCAAAAAAGCATATATATAACTTTGCAATTGTTAAGCTTTAAAAAAATAAAAATAATTGTAAACATTTTAGTATGACCCTCTTCGTAACCCCCCCCCCCAGATATAAAATTATATTTCATGCTTTCCGACAGAAAGCCAAAGAAAACATCATGTGTTGAAAATATACGCACGCGCGAGAAGTCACAGCGCCGCATCGCAGAATCATCGGCACCAGTCGCGCGTTCGGTAACGTGTCGAGCGAAGACTCTCTCCTTCTCTCTCGCTCTCCTGCTCCCCGCCTATGTATGGATGCGGCAATATCTATAAGCTCTGCCGATGCGAAGGCTTTTCGGCCGCCGTGTTCAGTTGCTTTGAACCTATCGTTTCGGACGCACTGTCGACCAAATACAGATTTTTTAAAGTCTAGCGTTTTTACACACACATTGCAGTGCTTACCATTGTAATTATTCACGTAGTGATTGAGAAAGAGTGAGAGATAGAGTGGGAGAGACGGAGATTTGCCGTGTTGACAAGATGTTTCCCGGACGAACATCATCCTTGCTTGGTGAACAGCAACCAGGGGGCCCTGATTATTTGTGGGGAACTCCGGCATTGTTGTATCTTCGGTAAAATTTATCTACTATTTTCTAAAAGACTTTATAGACCTGACATGGTCCGTTTACGAGAAGTGTTTTTTCAAAATACATGTGATTGCATCGATATTCATATTTTTTTGCGGCCCTCGGCAACCTTTCGATTTGCATAAGAAGATTTGATAACAATATTTAATAGAAGTTTTGCTAAAAATAGAGAGGAAGAAAGAGACAAAGCCTTGACAGTACGTTTTTTACGACGATCATCGTCTCCTTTATTACTCCTTTATTGCTTGACAAACTGCAGCTGGGGTCCCTGATTTTCAGGCGAGTTGTAGTCGCATTTTTTAATTAACGACAAATTTTATATTGTTTCTATTATCGCGTGCAACGAAAAAAATTAGTCAATCAATGTCCCCGAGTTCAGTTGATTTGCAACACTCGCTAAAGACGCACTGCTTACCGTTTACAGATTTGTACAAAAATTTGGTTTTTTTTTGCGCACGTTGTCTGTACATACGAGTATTTATATTAACGTTATCTTCGATAGGAAGAGATAGCCAAAGCCTTGACAGTGCGTTTTTTCTGACAATCATCGTCTATTTCTTAATCTTCGCTTAACGAATTGCAGTTCAGAGGGGCCCTGATTATTAGACGACTAGTAAACGCATTTTTAAATTAATGGTTCTTTTTTCTGCTTGTTGCTTTTTAAGATGCAACATCTAGCAGACCAACAGCGAGATATTGTAAAGTATTTCTATCAGGGTTTCCTATATTACAACGACAAGCCGAACTTAAACACAACTTTTAGTTGTGTTCGAAGGAACACTATTTAATGTAAAGCCGCTGTAATTGCGGGAAATGGCAATCCATCAGTTGAATATAACCTGTGATTTGTAAATAATTATATTCACGGGAAATAGTTTGCCGGGTCAGAGGCCGTGCAAAACAATGACGTCGCGCGCTATGCTTTTTGCACCATTAGACGGCGCGCATGCACGTTGTTTGAAGGCGCACGCACGTCTATGGACGCTGCTTTCATGATCGTCATTTTTCGAGGCATTCTGCACTCCGTATCGCCGTGCAAAATGCCCCTGCAAGAATAAATGAACCGAATGATACTTTTGCCCATGCGCATGTAAATTTCATAACTTAGTATAGCATTGGAGTTGATTTTGATAATCGAAGTAGTTAATTATTAAATAGGTAAATTATTCTATATAGATTTATTGGATATTATAGGATAATTATAAACCATGAAAATGTTACCAAATAATTAATTCGTTCGCTTATCAAAATGAACTACACCATAAATAGTATAAGTGTAAGAGAAATCAAAATAATCTAATAAGTGCACAAATTTCACAGCTATATTAACTTTTATTTTTTACAAATAAAATACTTATAAATTACTTTTTAATTTATTATAAAGTATATCTGGTTACAATATAATTAGTATTATTTTCTTTAAATTCAATAAATTGCGATTTCAATGTCTCGTCATCATCGTCTCCTTTATTACTTTTGCTTGACAAACTGCAGTTGATACTCATAAAGAATACATTCAAATAATATTTTATTGTCAATTACAACATTTTTTTCGATTTTTCCAAATTGTATATTACTTTCATCTATATTAGTCACTATGATAAAATCTTTGGTATATACTAAATTATTTAATTTAACACTACTTATTTGGAAGGCACTACTCGAATTTGGAAAAGAAATAGGAAGATTATTATTTTCAATATATGTTCCATAAGAAATAAAATACTCTTTATATTTAGAGTTGTGAAAAGGCATTAATGAAAGTTGATATCTAATTGAAATAGTTTTTAAAATATTTTTGTGGTATGCAGTATTTAACATTGTAGATTTTAAGTCTTTGTGCTTTATTGACTCATACCTTATTGATGAAAACTTTATTACATTTCCATTTTGTAAAATAATTCGTACTTATTACAAATAATGCAACATACATATTGATATGTTGTTTTATGAACTTTTAAGTTGTAAAATGTGTGTCTTTATCAAAATAGGTGACGTAATTATATTTATTATTTCTCGAAGTTTTATATATAATTTCCAATATTTATTTCCTCATGGAACTTTATGACCAATTATTATGCCAAGATATCTGGCAGATATTGCAATTTTGTATTTTTAATTAAATAATCAGAATTTATTAGTGTAGACAAATTGGCTGACTCAAAACCAAAATTGATAATACGTAAACGATTATTAAAATATTGAATTGAAAAAAGCTTTTCCGTCCAAATAAAATGTAATAGTAATTGGCTTATGTCATAATTGCAAACACCTACAAACACATCGTGCATAATATCAACTGTCGCATTATCAATTATATGAAATCCTTGTATTTCATTAAACATAAAATTTTCCTTGATACCACTCATTTTAACATCTATATTTAATACATCCATCTCACATTTCTCTTTTGTTCTTAAGATAGTGCGTTCTTAAGATATGCGAGAGTGATCTATCACAATACTAAAAATTTATATAGTAGCATTTTTTAACGTTCCAAATGTTGAACAGTGAATTCTGAAAGGAATAACGTAATCAGTATATATTTTAAAATACTATGAATATGATTTTATTGTATATATCGTGAAGCATTAGTAGTATTATAATATAAAGATTAGAGTACATCAATCATTATATTATTAAATATGGACTTTGACTTTTATAAATTATAAAAGAAATTTTGTATCTATTAAAGTTATCAAATTCTCTTCTTGTTTATGTACTAATGTAAAATATAAAATTAATATCTTACGTAAAAGGAGATTTAGATTTTTCTGTCTTAGTCATTTCATTCGCTATTATTATATTACACAATTCTTCTCGTAGATTAGAAATATCTTTACTTTCTACATATTTGAACAATTTATATAACGATTTATTTTAAATTACTACAATGGCAATTCATAATAAATATTTACTTTGACTGTAGTATATCTCTAAATTTGAAAGTTTTGTCATTATAGATTCAGACTTTTACAATTCTCTTAAATTTATTAATTTAAATTAGAAGTCTGAAAATTCATAATATCAGATAAAGGCATATTGTATAATACGTTTCTAACTAATACATTATTGAATGATTTATAATTGATGATTTCTTCCAAATGAAATGAATCTTCATTGACATTTATTACTTCGCAGTCTTTCAATGCTTTTAAGCCGTTATAAAAAGCTATAAAATAAGCTTTACGCGAATAAGCATCAGGTATTATCTGTTGTAAACTTTCAGTGTGCAAATTTTAAAATTTGTTGTAGTCAATATTTATAACTGACATTAGATTTTATTAACAACATTAGTAAATAATTACATTTTATTAGTATTAGTAGTAAATAATTTACCTTACAATCTCAATTTCTAGTTTAAAATTGATACATCATATAAATATATGAGAAATAAACAATATAACGTATTAATACTTACAGTGGAAGAAAGAATGAAACTCTGAGAATCCCCAGTCTTTTAATAACAATTGTAATTTCTTATCCATTATTTTTCCTTAATATACTATAATACTTTCACTCAAACTTTAAATGATAATTTTATTTCATAACTTCGGCAGTGTAATTTGCACGGCGATATGGGATGCAAAATACCTCGAAAAATGATAATCATGAAAGCAGCGTCCATAAACGTGCCTGCGCCTTGAAACAACGTGCATGCGCGCCGCCTAACGTTACAAAGAACATAGGACGCGGCGTCATTGTTTTGCACAGCTTCTGAGCCTGCAAACTATTTTCTGTGTTCATCAATCTGCAGATTCTATTGTTCTTAAGGTTTAATTTTTTGAAGAGTTAAAAGAGAACGCTAAAAATCCATAAGAAAATTTGATAACAATATTTAATTGAAGTTTTACTAAAAATAGAGAGGAAGAAAGAGCCAAAGCCTTGACAGTACGTTTTTTCCGACGATCATCGTCTCTTTTATAACTTTTGCTTGACAAACTACACTTCGGAGGGCCCTCATTATTAGACGACTAGTAAACGCATTTTTTAATTAATGAAAAATTTTATATTGTTTCTATTGTCGCGTGCAATGAAAAAAATTCAGTCAATCAATGTCCCCTGAGTTCAGTGGACTTGCAACCAAACTGCAGTTCGGAAAAAAAATATAGCCAACCAGTGTCGACGATGTCACTTGATTTGCAACTTTCGCTCAATACGCACCTTTTACTGCTTACAGTATTTTGTTTGAAAAAGTTTGGTTTGTTTACACACGCCTTTACGAGTGTCCATATTTAAATTGTGATTGAGGGAGGAAGGGTGCAAGAGCGAGTGAGAGGGAGAAGTAGAGTGGGCGCAGTTCAGTGGTGTCCCATAAAACACAATAATGTGAAAGTAAATAATACATATACTTTTACCTATCCATATTTTTATTATAGAATTTAAATTAGTATTCGATAAAAATTGGTGATACCTTGTAATTATTATATAATAATATATAGAATAACTTTTTAGTCACGAGTATCATATATAATTGTATAGCACAGGTGCTGAAATCCCGCAAGCCACGCCTATCCGTGGCTAAAGTAGTCTTTTTCTGCTCTATGAGGTTAGCGCACGATCGTAACGAGTGTGATGAATACTAATAGGCGTGACTTAAATGTGGATTTTAGGCCCACTGTGCTATAAATATTGTACAGTATATTCGGTATCTCTTTTTTCGTTTGAATTGGTAATTTTGTGAGGCCTTGGGATAGGCCTATTTTCTTGTTTAATTTATCTAATTACAGATTGAATGCTCCTTGCTTCTTATATAAGCTAAAATTTAGTCTGTTTATATTTGCATGAAAATAAAACGTTTTGAGACGTTCCCTTTTCCTTTTTGCGAAATAAGACCTTGTTTTTCTGAACTGTCAGCACAGTATTATCTTATAAAGTTATTCTACGTATGGACTATAACTTTATAAAAATTATTTATTTATAGTTTCTTACGAAGATTATGACATCCCAAAATGTATTTCGACTTTCTGTTCAACGCCGACGTTAATAAGTTTTATGTATGGTCAAATTAGCTGAATGTTAAATTAAAATTCTTTCGGATTTTTTTAACTCTAAATTTATTTATTCCTACAAGTATTGGCTGAATTATAATTCTTATTGTATTTTGTTGTTTTAAAATATTTTTTTATAATTAATCGTATAATGTATACATAACCGTTTTGCATGCTTTTTCTTGTAATTATTATGATTCTTAAGTAGAGTCAATGGCAATATAGGAATCTATTTTTATTATGTATTTTTAGCACTATAATAATTCTTTTTTCCGTTTGTCGCTTTTTAAGATGCAACGTTTAGCAGGGAAACAACGAGATACTGTGAAGTATTTTTATCGGGGTTTCGTATACTATAACGACAAGCGGAACTTCAACACAACTTTCAGATGTGTTCAAAGGAATAGTATCGGATGTAAAGCCGTTATATATGTGGAAAATGGCAATCCATTAATTGAAGAACAGTTCAGCGTTATAAATCATCATATTCATCCATCTGATGATTCGATTGTACTAAAGGTTCAATTTGCTGAAGAATTAAAAGAGAACGCTAAAAATCCAGAAGAAAATTTAATATCAATATTTAATAGAATTTTAGCTAAAGAAGAGTAAGTATATATTATTTAAATTATTATAATTAAATTTTTATAATGTATATTTATATACTTATTTTTATGTTAATAATTTCATAATACTCTAATAGAAATAAGTAATTGTTAATTTACAGAGCAGTGTTGGCTGAGTGGTTAGCATGCTAGGCGCACAGACAACACTGTTCCAGGGGTCGATGGTTCGATTCCCGGTGAAATCACACTCGGATTTTTGTTGATGTCACTCGGAGTTGTTTTCAACGGGATAAAAGTTCGGTAGATAAAGTATAGGGGGAATAGCCAATCCGATGCTTCGGCAGGGAGCGCCGGCCTTACCGGCGTAGAGCTGGCCTCTGAAATATGGGGCCTTCTCCGGGGCGGTTACGTTGGGGATGGACCCGAGGCAGTCTGGGCTGAGCGTGTCGGCTTAACCGGTACGTAGTGCGTCTGCAAATATTTCCTCTTCGGAAAAGGGTACAAAAATATGTGGACAAATAATCAGGGGAATAAAATACGAGGTATAGGTCACTTGCTAGGCCAAGGAGGCCGCAGGTGGATAAACCAATAAGCAAAAAAAAAATCATACGTGCACATCATACGTATACAATATTCTTTTTTATATTCATTCATACATGGTGCGGGTTATTCAGCCACAGTACACGATAGTTCAATTTTTTAAAAGGACACATTTATGTTTACATATAATTTTTAAATAATCGTAAAAAACAATATTCTGTTTATCATTTAAGATCAAATTATCAAAAACGTATACTGTTGCTACTATTAAACTGTTTTATTCTTGCAGTACAGATAAAAGTGTATAAATAAAAAAGTTCTTATATCAGATAAACTATTCGAATTCGAAACAGCATTTACGGTTCAATAACAATTAATTTAAACAAAAGTCGTTTGTTAATCTATTAATAATCAATGTCAAGTGTACAGCGAAGTACTGTTTGTACTGCAAAGTTATCGGATTCGGGATGACAGAGATAATAATTTTAGAAAGAGAAAATTTCGCTCTTTTTCTTTGCACGCTTCACAATTTCGACGACGCTATACATTCCACAAATTTATAGCTTTCTGACAACGCGAACACGAACCTCGCATTCTCCGCGACTTGAAGTTGAAACGAAGGGACAACCCAACATATTGTAACTCGAAGAGAAAACTCATATGTCCGAAACAGTGTTTACAAAAATTTTGTGAACACCGTTTACTGAGCAAAAAAAAATCCACAGATTTTGCCCTACACAGAATACCTTATTATGAGTCCCTCGTATATTAATCACTTAATAACTCGTATAACTTATTATGAGTCCCTCGTATATTAATACTCCCGCGTATTCCTATTAGACTCGCCAGCCTACGTACCGACATTCGATGCGGTCGAACTTCTACATGCCGAAGTATGTCACCCTTGTGCCGATCTCACAAATGCGTCAGGAAGAATAGTCATACATTTGTGTTTTTTTCTTGAAAAAAAAAATTATATTTAGTTTATTAAAGATACATAGTTTAATTTAAAGTTTATTAAAGTAACCCTGATAGTATTGATCATCATATATTAAAAACAATACAGCTGACACTAAATGAATTCTATACTTATCTTTTTAATATAACTATTAATATATTGATGAAACATTTTTAATCTGTTCTAATAAAACGATGTATGTAATTGTTGGTTATATAAGACTAGGCATTTGTTTTTCGCGCTTTACGTGCGTGAAATGTTTAGATTAAAAGTTTTAATTTTAGCGATCATTAGAACCAACCAATCACGTCTCGTTTTCAGCGGCTTCACTTCTGTCTCATTAGTTTTTTAAGAAGGATTAGTCGGATATTTTTCCGTATTATAAAATTTAATATTTTTTATAGCACAGTGTGACCTAAGCCCGCACTTAGGTCACGCCTATCCGTGACCTAAGTAGTCCTTTTTTGCACCGTGTTTATCACACTCGCTACGCTCGTGCGCTAACTTCACGGTGCAAAACAGGACTGCTTATGACACGGATAGGCGTGACAGCGGGCTTAGGTAGGCTGTGCTATAAAATTCTATATGATACTCGTGACCTAAGTAACACTTCTGCACGGCGTAATTAGGACCCTCGCTGCGCTCGGGGCCTAACCTCACGCCGTGCAAAAAAGTGCTACTTCGATCACACATATCATAATGTACTATAATATGAACTAATTTTTATTGTTGACTCAAGTAGATAAACTCGATGAATTCATATTCTTTTATCACCCAATAAAAGATTTGGTACTTTTACGGGCTACCTGTTTGATTGAATATTTGTCTTAAAATTTACATTTAATACATATATGTGAAAGTATTACCTAATTTTAAAATTAACAGGTGGTACCAAAACTACCAGGCACATCTTTTTAAAGTTTGCCCGTGTTGTTTATTCATTGGTTACATAATTCATATATTTAGCTTAGCTTCATCATTTGTTCTATTGGATGAGAAGTTTAAATCGCATGTAATTTTATCAAGTATTTTTGAAATATTTTAATATTATTATTGCTCATAGAGGAAGCTTTGTAGTAGTAAAATTTTCGACTTCGTCAAAGCAGGTTAAAAATCCATTTTAAGATGTTTGCAGTTTGAATCGCGTGTTTTTAGAAAATGTTTGTCGGGATCTGTGGATGTGTGTATATGTATACCGTAATATTTCTGAAACTACTCAGTTAGTATCAATAAAATTTGACATGTTTATCTATGTTTGAATTCTCAATTCGGAAAAAAACAGTAATTTCTTATTTTGCAAACTAGTTTTCGTTTTATTTAAAAGAGAATAAAATTACCTACTTTTTCTCGTTTAGTCCTTGAGATCGAGTTCAACGTTTAACAGTAATATGAAAAAGGTGATTTTTGAAAAAGGTCACGTGTCGAACTATATCCTATTAAAATTTAAGGTTATTTGACAACTTATTTATTTAGTAATTAATCGAAAATTTTATTTGTTCTTTGATTACGGACGTAAAAAGGCTTTAATGCACTTCAGATTTTAGGAAAAGTTATATATTTTATATGTCTTAGCTAAGTTCTTGGCTTAAACCTTATAGTTTGTAAGATGTGTTGATTGAATGTTTAAAAAGATTTTTTATATCTTTAAAAGTAAGCGGTAGACTGCTTCAAAAAACATTTGGTGATTTATCATAGCAAAAAGTAATTACTGTTAAAATTTTAAATTACATTGTTGACTGATTCATGAGTTATATGCTAATCTCTAAAATTGAATTTTTCCATACAGTTTTGCTTCCTTTTTAAGAGGACATACCCCCTTTCAAAAACGAAAAAATAATTATTTTTAATTTCACACAGCTAAGTTTGATTGATTTGAAATGTTTTATACATACGTAACACAACTTTATTTGAGAATTTTTTTTAACTATTTAGTCCTAATGTACCCTAATGAAAGATCAATCACTGAAAAGCACTGTCGACACGATTCCAGGACAATGACGGCCTAATGGGGCTGACAATTTTTTGACATACTCTTAAAAGCACTAGTCATTAAAAAACTAGTCACTAGTTTTGCAATAAATGGAAGAAATTTAATTTAAATGAATAAAAAACTTTTTAAAAATAAAAGAATTAAAAAATGTAGTGTTTTAGCTTATTTTTCATTATTTTGGTATTTTTTTATTTTTAATAACTTTTCTATTTATTTAAATTAAATTTTCTCCATTCATACCAAAAGTAGTGCTTTTAAGAGTATGTCAAAAAATGTTCAGCCCAAGATTGGGCCGTACATTGTCATGGAAGCATGTGGACAGTGATTTTCGGTTATTGATTTTTCATTTGTGTTCAAATAAAGATAAAGTTGTATGTATAAAAAATTTTAAATCAATCCAATGTATCTGTGTGAAATTAAAAATAATTATTTTTTTCGAGTTTTTAAGGTGGTGTCCCCTTAAGTTTTAAAAAAGTATTAACATACTTTTATATATTAAAACAATATTTTATTTATTGGAACTATGAATTATGTTGGAGGAAGGTACGTGCCAATGAATTATAAGCGCTTTTTGTTACTTATAACCTTATAAACAACAATATTTACAGTCAAAATTTCTTGGGACCGAGTACACGAACTACTAAGCCGCGAATTACTGTAGTAAAAATCGTGTACGTAGTATACGCATTTTGGTGGACTGACTGTAGGATTTTGGGTAGGATATGCAGTATAAAAATCTACAATTAATTTCAAACCACATTATTTGTTATTAAGGCCTTACATTATTATAAAGAGCTAACTTTCTATAAAATCAATTATCAAAATCTGCTACATTCATTATTCCTTGCTTTTTCACAATGTAACATATATAATAATATGCATCTTCAAAATAGTATAGCAGCGTGAAAATCGAGACTGATTTATACTCACTGTTCATACGTTCACAGGAAGCCACAAAAAAATAATTTTCGCTTCATTATGTCGCGCGTGTATGCGCATGCTGCTTATGCTTTCAAAAAGTAGTTTTTTCGTGAGCTCTTATTCGGACAGATATCGTCGCTCCCAATGAAGAGTAGGACTTTCGCGCCGTCTTGCCGCAAATACTAAGACTTACGCGATTTTGTTTCAAAGAGTAGGACTTTACACGGCTTGCGACGAAAACTAAAACTTTTGTAAATAGTCCGATAAAAATGTGATATCATCTTAGAAATTCTGTCAATGGTTATAAATTGCATATAGTATCGTCATTTATTCTATTACATTATCGACAAAGGATTGTTTGAACATTAATTTCAAAATATTGATAGTTTTTCAAAAGTCCTATTCTCCGCCGCAAAAAATGCCGAATCCTATTCTTTGTTGAGAATGACTATATATAATTAAGGATATTTTGTTAATAAGGTTTTGCTTCCTTCCTAAATAAGGAAGCTTTGTAATAGTAATTTTGAGTTAGCGTAAAAAACATGTTAGAAGTCTGTTTTGATGTATTTTTAAACGAAAAACAGTATTATCGAAAAATGTCCGTATGGATGTATGTGTCTGTTTGTGCGTATACGCCTTTTTCTCAGCTTGTAATTTATGGATTTTAATCCACCGCGGCTCATAATTTTTTTGTTTTTTTCCAGAACATTACCGGAATAAAGTCCGTTTTTCCTTCTAATTTTTGTTATTTTATGGTCAATTTTCGAATTCCAAGTTATAGTTTTTATTATATATTTTTCGACTAAGCTCAGAAACGTAAATAAATATATTTGTGCCCAAAACAGAATGAAATTAGTTATCTTTTTACCTGAATTAACTTATGTTAGGTTAACTCGTTTCTTTGTTATTAACTAAAAAATCTCTTGTTTAAAATTTTTAACTCTACAATTAAATAGCGAAACATAAAAGAAAATTGTTTTGTAATAAGTAATAATAAGTACTACTTACTGCATGAATTTCAAAATATTTCATTAATAACTCCCTAAGTAAGAATCAAATCACAAAAAAATTTTTTTTTTCCAGAAACCACGATAATTGAAAAGGCATAAAAGGCTTTGAAAATTTGGATGTAGATAGGTTTTTCTAATGTCATGATCCCTTTCATTGGACTGCTCGTTAGCTTGTTTAGTTTTTGAGATATTTGACATTTAATTATTTAATGTTTTTTTCGAAACATTATATCTAGGGAACTCAGCAATGAAAGTAAATGAAATTTCGTTTAGAAATAAGCATTAGCAAGAAGTAGTTACTGCATAAATTTCTAGTTATTTCATTAATAACTCCCTGAGTAAGAATCTTCGCAAGAGACGAGGTTATAAGCAGAAACTGCGAGAAAGGGTCAAAAATACGTGAAAAAGTATTTTGCGCGCCAGATATTCTTCCATTCGCTCTCTCATGCTCACATTAGCAATTTGCTATCATGTGCAGGCAAAACGAAGAAAATTAATATAAAAGGGGCACACATTTCAATAAAATTATTTTAATTCAGATTATTATTTTCATGAATATATTATTAGGTATGGGAATAGTAAATTAGTTAAGGGAAGGGAGTAACGTGGCTAATAAAAATTGAAAAATTAAAAAAATGATTTTTCGCGAACAGATAATGGCGTTAAAATTTGCGACACTGATTGACCGAATTTCGTTCGCCGTATAAGACGCAACAATTGAGGCTAATATCGCCTCGAAAGGAACTAATCAATTATTACACTCAAAAAATTATACGAACTTCGCAAGACTGATTGACTGTAATTTTTATCGTTGTATGCGAGGACAAAGCGGAGGCTCGTTACGTCTCGAAAAGCATTGAATAGTCTCGAAAGCACAACACGACAAAATTCGCAACACTCTTCGACTTTATTTATTTTTTGACGTATAATCGCAACAACCGCGGCTAGAATCATCTCGAAAAGCACTGATAAATTATTACACTCAAAAAAATTATACGAAATTCGCGAATGATTGACTGCAATTTTTACGCTTTACGCGAGGACAAAGCCGAGTCTCGATTCGTCTCGAAAAGCATTGAATAATCTCAAAAGCACAACACTATGAAATTCGCGATACTATTCGACAGAATCTTTTCGCCGTATAAGCCCTAGAACCACCGCTATAATCGTCTTCAAAAGCACTGATGAATTATTACACTGAAAAAAATGATACTAAATTCACGAGACTGATTAACTGCATTTTTTACGCTTTACGCGAGGACAAAGCCGAGGCTCGATTCATCTCGATAAACACTGAATAATATCGAAAGCACAACAGCACAAAAATCGCGACAACCGCAGCTAGAATCGTCTTGAAAAGCACTGATGAATTATTACACTCAAAAGAATCATACCTAATTCGCGAGACGTATTGACTGCATTTTTATTTGTTTAGCGCGAGGACAAAGCCAAGACGCTATTCGTCTCAAAGATCATTCTATAATCGTGAAAGCAGAAATAAACTCGAAAATTGCGACACTGATCAACCGCATTTTTGCGTAGTTCGCGAAATTAAAAATAAAGCCGGCAGACACTAACAAATCGAACGTTCGACGCGGGTGGGAAATACAATTTTTAATTTCGACACAATCACATTATTATTTATCGAGAGGGATAATGGCCTCCCATGCATTTTGCAAAAAAACACTTCGCGTATACGGACCATGTGAGGTCGATAAACTTAGTCACAAAATAGTAGATAAATCACTCAGAAAATAGTAGATAAATTTTACCCTGGATCTAACAACGCCTTGGCTCGTCGACTAGTAATTAGGGCCCCTCTGGACTGCTGTATGTCAAGCAAGGGTTCTAAGAGAGACGATGGTTTTTAGAAAAGGCTGGATCTCTCTCTCTCTCTCTCTCTCTCTCTCAAACAAACAAGTTACTTCTAAACAACTTTAAATGGGGGGAAATGACGGTTGTAGAAAATTAGTAAAGATTAAATTTTGCTTCCTCTTAGAGGAACCTTCGTAATAGTAAAATTGTCTACATCGGCCAAAACTGATTAGAAATCCATTTTGAGATGTTTGGAGTTCGAATCGCGTGTCTTTGGAAAATGTCCGTATGGATATGTGTTTGTTAGTTGCTGTGTGTGTGTGTGGGTGTGTGTGTATGCGTGCGTGTGTATAGAACTACTAAGTCAATATCAATAAAATTTGACATGTAAAGCAGTAACTTTTTATTCTGCTAACTAGTTTTCGTTTTATGACCATTTTTTGATTTTTGAAAAACACTATTTTGCATTTTTTTCGATCATCCCGTTATCACAAATAATTCAGCTATAATGCATTTGAAAGAGAATAAAATTACTTACTTTTTCCCGTTTGATCCTCGGGATCGACCACACCGTTTGCCAGCAAAAATAAAAAAGGTGTTTTTTGTTTAAATTGAATTTTTTATTTTTTTGAAAAATGTATATTTCTAAACAACATAACCTCAGGACAAAAATCATGTTGATGGGTCACGTGTCAAACTATGTCCCATTAAAATTTCAAGTTATTGGAATATATATTTATTTAGTAATAAATCGTAAACTGAAAAAAAAATGATTATTTTTGTTCTTTGATTACGGACGTAAAAAAGCTTTAATGCACTTAAGATTTTAGAAAAAGGTAGATATTGGCAAGATATTTCATGTGTCTTAGCTAAGTTCCTTGCGCAGCTTTTAAAATAATAATATAGTTTCTAAGATATGGTTAATTAAATTTAAAAACAATTTTCTCTCTCTCTCTCTCTCTCTCTCTCTCTCTCTCTCTCTTCTCTCTCTCTCCCCGAGAAGAAACTCTATAGGACTTACCCGAGCTATTTACTATTTAGACCTTCCAAATCGAATTTTATATTTTGAAAACGTGAATTCAATTCTCATTCAATAACAAGGGGTTTCCTGAATAGGCAATCTCGGCTGTTATTCAGGTTCGCGGAAGTGTCTAAAAATCCAGGGCGCTTATAGACTATCATAAGCCTCTCGTCACTTTAGCCTAGGATGTAACAGATAGAATATTTTTAAGATGTTTCATATTAGAACAATAACAAAAAACTAATAGGATAAAGCTATGTACCAATTATTAAGTAGCGATTTCTATATTCAGTTGCTGTTTGAGTGACAAAATATAGTATTTTTTTAACTTACCCCACTTGCTTTGTACTAGCATTATTGTTATCTAATTGTTTTTTTTTAATGTCGAAAATCATGTCTTTATCATTTATAAATCTATATTCAGACATTTGAAGTTCTTTATCCATGGTATTTCTTTGTACGTCTTGATTTTCACTACTAAAATTCATATTTAAATTTGATTGATTGGACGACACTTTATCCATACCTAATATCAGCATATCACTTTTTAATTCAATATTCGTATTGATTGTTGGCGATGTTATACTTTGATCACATTGATCCTATAAACAAATATTATTTTTGCACTTTTACAGCTCTGACTACATGAATAGATCCCACATTATATGATATTATATCATATAATGTGGGATCATATAATGATATTATATCATATAATGTTGGATCTATTCATGTTATACTTCGAAATTATGGTATACTTCGATCAGATAAATCCTATAAATAAATATTATTTTTGTGCAAATACAGCTCTGACTACATGAATACATCCCACATTATATGATATTAAAATTATTCCATTATCTCCTTTTTTCCGTACTCTGATTTTTCCTAAGAAATTTTTCAGTGCCTCGGTTCTTGGCGCTGTGTAAACTAAGGCTTGCGGCGGTGAATAAAGTAGATAGGACTTCTAGTGATAAAGGTTTTATTAGTACTACCAAGTACGATTGTAGGGCTTGAGAGCCTACGATTTTAGCTTCGTGAACTGGGCCGTTGATTTGCAAAAATTAATAATTAAAAAATGTCCATAATTGCGGATTCCCTAGCAGAGTTTGCAAATGCAATGTAAAAAACTGCGGAAGTTTTAGTTTTTTTAATTAATAAGTCAAAAATATATAATAATTATATAACATATAATAAATAAAAAACTTTTTCCGCTAGGATAAAATAAAAATGTATAGTTTGCTTACGTATTAAGCATCTGTTATGACTAAAACTTGTATGAATCGTTGTAGCAAATTAATTGCGTATTATGTAAACGAGCTCGTTGATACGAAATTTGGGATAATTATTTAATAATCAATTAATATATTTTTCCATAAGCGAAGTGTCAATTCCGGTCAGTCCGTATTCCGCATTCTAGCTGTCTGAACAGTCCATCTCTCTGTATAGTAAGGATCGTCAGGATTCCGGCCGCGGCCAGCGAGTCCAGTAAAAATAGATCTAAAATAGACTTAACACGAGAATGGCTGCATTTTGCATATATGGTAAATCGAGATAGAGAAACACGATTCTGAAATTTGCAACTTCCCAGAATAAGCGGTTCTAGGAAAAAACCGTGTTTGAAAGTTTATTTTGCTTATATCTCCGAAACGGTTGATCGTAGAGCCAAACGAGTTACAGAAATCGAAAGAGCGTGAAATTTTGCATCGGAAATGATTGTTTACTCAATTCCGATAAGTGCAAAGTTTCAAGATAATAAATAATAATGAAATTTTCTCAAGTGGGCAGAGGGGAAGTGGGAGGGGACGGTACGGCCACCACTCTCCCCAGCTGCGCCTGCGCTGGCGCAGCGATGGCGGCGAAATATGAGTTTTCGTTCTTCGTCTTTGTGCGGAAGATCCTGCGTACAGAAAATTTAGTTATTATAATTATTATTTTTATGTTATCTCTATTATGAGCGTGCGTGCGCGGGTGTGTATGTGAATGTGTGAATATATACATGCATACGAACATCCGCGCTTGGATGATAATATTAAAATATTTAATATATAATATATATATTGTAACGGGCGGCGAGACGCGCACGTCGGCGCGGGTAGCTGAAGCGCGGGAAGGCCAGTAGAGGACTCGCAATTAGAGGGAAATACGAGTCATTAGCTTTTGTCCGCACTCGCGATAAGTCAGAGATTACGCGAGCAAAAGATCCTAAGTGTTGAGCAGCAGCAACTGCAGCATCGAAGGCCACAGCACCATCGAAAGCAGCAACAGCAACTAGGAGAGGCAGCAACAGCAGCAACTGCAGCACAGCAGCAGCCGCAGTAACCACTGCCGCTGGCGGATCACCGCAACCGGAACACGGCAAGGTCAAGCAGGAGACTCCCTGGCCAAAGTACGACGAGGATCGAAGCGATAAGAGAAAGTAGAGGTTAATTTCTATTTTTATTTATGCGCGATTGACTGGCGAGGCATTTGGTCCCAGTCGTTGATCCGGTAGATTTTGCGGCCTTATCGCGACGCGAATACGCGCAACACGGACGACGGATTTCTTATTGAATAAAAGCCTTTTTAGTAGAATCGGTAGTGTGTTCATTTGATTGCCGTCCCGATCCCTCTTCCTATTCAAACCGCCGAATACCGCCGCCTCCGCGGGCACTACACATGAGTGTAGTGCATACTGAGCGCAGGAGCATCGTCGCAGGTAAGCGACCACACGAGCGAGTACAGCATCTCGCAAAAGCAAAGTGCAGGAGAACTTTGCATTTGTACGGGGTACATAGGCAGTTAGCCGCCTAGAAACCACCCCACTATAACTGGCGCCCAAATCGTGTGGATACGCGGGATTAGAAAAGAAAAAGTGTTGCGCGCGAACTCGAGATAGGGTATTCCCGATCAGGCGAAAAATAAGCGAATTTCGTAGAAACACGGTTGAATTTCCGCGTGTTCGAAAAGGCCTAGGCGTGATATACAGCATTATCTTTGCGCCGAGCCGATCAAAACAAATATCGGTTCGTTGGTCGGCTGAGCAGCAGCGCGCGAGAGTAGGAGAATCCGTGCGTAGCGGGAGTATACGTAAGCGCGCGGAGAGTGTGTGCGCGAGCCGCTTGGTGGGAGCGTTCGTGAGCGCACGGAGAGTGTATGCGTGAACCGCTCGCTGGGAAAGTACGTGCGAGTGCTACAAGTGCATGTGTCCGCTATAGTACGTAGCGCAGGCATAGTGCAAGCGCCGTATCCCAATAGAAGCGATATAGTACGCGTACCCGAGCGTGTGTGAGTGTGCGTGCGTATAGGATAGCACAGCTGGCTGATGATAGAGCCTACCTGTGTATACGCAGCATACCGCGAATTATACGACGGCGAAAGAGTGCGAGAGCAGAAATTCGGTGCAACGCAAGCCGTCTCGTACTTAGAATTCGCGAGATAGAATCACGCCACAGCTATTAGAGTAGAGGCGTTAGATTTTTATTGTTTTTTTTGATAGACTAGCTAAATCTAGGTAGACAAGCGGAGGTTTTCGTGTATTGGAAATATACAGAAACACGCAAATAAATTATCAGATTAGTTAGCCGCTGCTGCTGCGCAAATCTATTGTTAATACCGTGACGTAGAGACGCGAGTAAAAATGTTGACGCAAGCAAATAGGGCAGAAGAACTGCGGAGTCAACAGAAGATGATAGCTGATGCGTTGGCAAATACCGCCGAAGATTTAAAGGCGAAGAGTTTTAGCTTATATCAATTGCCAGATGAAGCAGTATTTTTGGCAGAATTGATATCGGAAAGCACAACTGCGATTACCTACAGTGAGGAAGCTCAACAAAGGATAACTCAGGAAGTCAATGCATTTATCTGGAAGCTGTTAGTTGAATCCTTAATAACTGTAGCAGACGCTCTGTCATTGGAGGTGACTATAATGAAGAAGATTTCGTTACGTCAAACGACCTGGGTAGATATGTCACTCGAGATGAGAGGGACATAAAGCTGTTGTTGCTGTTACGACCAGTATTGCCGCATTTTAGCGACGTATTGGCAGCAAGAATGGCGGATGAAAGAAGTGTCTGCGGTATTACAAGTACAACGCAAGACGCAAAAGATGACAGCCAGATGCCAGGAGCGGACCAAACAGAACGAGACTGCAGAACGCCTTCGTCGAGGATAGACAGCGTTTTGGGGAAGGAGAGTACCCATCAACTTGCTGTAGATGGAAAGGTTCCAACAGAAGATGAAAACGCTGCTATGGCCTCGACTACGACCAAGGTAGCCATACGCCTGTCGGCGCAGAAACAGCTCAAAGCTTAGAGCACGAGTCAGATGCAGAGTCGCAATCAGACTCAATGCTCAGCAAATCAAGCTGTAACCCTTGTGAAGAGGTAACATGTCTCCTCGCACACTCGCAGATACTCAAAGAGGTTCAGAGTATACGTCAGGAGTTGCTAGAGCTGAGACAGAAATTGAGCAGTCTCGAGAATCAAAAAAAACAGGTCAATGTAGTTGTCAGTGCAATGACGCTAACACACAGAGCTCGCCAAAGGCCAGAAGAAGGCAGAAGAGGAAAAAGGTGTCAGGTACCGCACAGCAGAATAGGGGCCCGATACCTGGGCCTAAAGAAACGTCCCAGACGCCGGAGTAAAGCGAAGCCTAAGGAAGGCACATGGCTGTCAGAGTGGCCCCGTTCTCAGCAGACAAAGAAGCTAGAGCGAAAGAGCGGCAAGGTCGCCAAGGCCAAGACAAGCCAAGCCTGTCAGGTAAAGGCGGAAAAGTTGCCCGACAGACAGAAGTGCCAAGGGCCCAACACGCAGAGGGAGCGGCCTAGCCCAAAGAGTAGTCCAAGAAAGGGGATACTACTAAAGACGCGTTGCCGGCATAAGAATTGTTGGGTATGTGGTTCAAAGGATCACTTGAGGCGAGATTGCTTCGAGGCGATAAACCAGGATGTGTGTAATAACCCACCCACAGGCTCTCTCGCGACAAGCCCTTTAAACGCGCGCAACCCGTCACACGCCGGCATCCTCTCTAGCCCCGAACTCCGCGCCGCTAGTACTGCGCGCCGACGCTAGGCGGCTACGCTCCTCCGGCGCGCTGCCCGCTAGCAAAGCAGCACAGCGAAAGGCACACAAAGAAGCCGGCCGAGACGGCCCAAGCATTCTCATCCCTCCCCCAACGGTCCTTAGACCAAAGAAAGCCGAGCCTAGGCAAGTGCGAGTACTAGTCGATTAAGGAATAAACCGTTTTTTGTTCTGAATAATTACTGTTGTAATTATTTAACCTTTTTTCAACTCCCCCTCCTCCACTCCCACTTCCATGAGAGAGAGCGAGAGAGCGGCTTACCGAGCCGAACTGGAACTGCTTCACGGATACCTGGCCACAGCCAACCGGCGGATCACAATCCTGGAGCGCCTACAACACCGAGCCAGCCTAGCCGACGCCGCCACCCAGACCGACGACCAGCAGACTTCACCGCTCGCTCTCACCGACTCTGCGGACTCGCCTTCGCTGGATGACGGAGCGCTCTGCGCAGAGTGGCCAGAGCACCTAAAGCTGATCGACCTCCCGAGCCGCCAGCCCTCGCCGGATCTCCGGGACCTCCTGAGGCCATCCACACCCCGACTCGAGATCATCTCGCGGAAGATCGGAGTCAAGAGAACGGCGAAGTCCACTCCTCCGCTCAAGCGAAAGTCCACCGCTCCTCCGCCACGAGCTGTGGTGAGTTCAGCAGCGACTGCACCGAGGGCGCCTCAGCGGGCGCTCACTGCCCAACCAGAAACGAGCACAGCAGCAGCCGACGAAGGACTCATCAAGGGCGCCGCAACGGGCGCTACCTGCTCACCGAACCGGCACGAAGGGATCACTTCGCTTCGCCTACCCCTTTCCCTGCCAAGGAGCAGGAAGGATTAAGCGGGTCCAACCGGCCCTCAGCCGACTTCCCCGCGCCATCGAGCGCCTTCTCTTCCTCCCATCAGGCCCGCTTATATCATGTGCAGCTGTCTAATCGAGTGCATAAAAGACTCGAATGTTGGACATGTGGTCAGGTGACTCATTGGATGAGAGACTGTCCTGAATGGAAGGACTGGTCGCCAAGAGCACGGCCAAGTCATGTTACTAAATCTGGAAGGAATGTTCCTAGCGAGACAGAGAGAAAGGGATGTAATGCTAAAAGAGGAACTACCAACAGAGGACAGGGACAGACCCTACTTCTAAGGCAAAAGAAGTAGCCATTCAGTATCGCAAGGCTTCGATACCACCATCTGATGGACGAGGATGACAACACCCAGAATCAAAAAGGGATGATATGAAAATCCGACGGATGTGGTAAGAATAGATACGAAGCGTCAGATGCTGCGTGCGAGCAAAAAAGACTCTGGTAACGAACAAAGCAATAATACGGAATCGCGTCCTGTTAGATCGCAGCACAGCGGTGCTCCGATCTAACAGGACGCGATTCCGTCTCCTCGTAGGTTGCGCGGGCAACGCAACGCTATGCAGTAGATGGGAGGTCCAGTTACAGGGCGGCCAGGAGCCAGGCCGACGGTAGGCCTCGGAAGGCCCAGTACGCGACTCTACCGGTGCCCGCACAGACACTGAACGAGGCCGGCGCGACAGGCACGGCTAAGAGAAAGCCTGGTCGGCCTAAGGGCTCACGCAACCGTGCTAGGTAGGCAGAATAATCTGTATTTCTGTTTCAGGATGGATTCTGGGTATTGGGACGGTGTCCTCCGCAGGCTTTTTGAGGAGGCCCGCTTACCGGAGGATTCGGTCATAGATGAGGATGACCTCATGGACCACGATCATCTGTCTGAGGAGGAAAACCCACCGAGAAGGGACTGGGCAGAGGAGACTCGGGAGGATGAACTCCTGATGACGCCCCCGAGTACCACCGACAGCCAACCACCGGAGGAAGACGGTGAGGCTCCGCCGAGCCGCCTGCGATTCGCAGGCCTGCTCATCTCGGCGCGGTTGGAGTCCGCCCAGCCCGTGGATCCAGCACCATCAGCACCTGGAGACTGCCTCAACCGAGGTGGAGAAGGAGTGGGCCAAACTACGGCCAATGATCGAGGAGGCGATTGAGGCGAACCTGGAGGCTCGCAGGCTGGCACGAGAGGACTTTAGGCGCTACGACAGCGCCATGCGCTAATATGGGTCGGCCTTCCAGCAGCGCTCGAAAGCCTGGATGCGGCTGTTTGAGGAGGAGAAGGCCGCGCTCAAGACCGTCGATCAGTCGCGCCGTCATAAGAGACCTAAGGGCCTAATATATATATATGTATATATATTGGGAACATAATTAAGAACATATTACGTACATACCAATGCAGTGCTCATCCAAAATGCCGTGAATAAATATATATATAAAAATTGATCAAAACAAATTATTCGACTATTTTTTTGAAATTCAAAAATATCCTAGTTACACTGGTATAAGTAATATTATGACACACTCGTATAACAATAAAAAATAATAATAGAATATATTTTTTAGTTTAACAATAGTATAGAGTGATTAAAGCACGAACTAGCTATATTCTCAGCTTAGAAAATCAATTCTAAGCTGAGATAAAATAAAAAGAATAATTATTTCCACTAACTGAATTTTCTGTACGCAGGATCTTCCGCAGAAAGACGAAGAACGAAAACTCATATTTCGCCACCTTCGCTAGGCCAGCCCAGGCGCAGCTGGGGAGAGTGGTGGCCGTACCGTCCCCTCCCACTTCCCCTCTGCCCACTTGAGAAAATTTCATTATTATTTATTATCTTGAAACTTTGCACTTATCGGAATTGAGTAAACAATCATTTCCGATGCAAAATTTCACGCTCTTCCGATTTCTGTAACTCGTTTGGCTCTACGATCAACCGTTTCGGAGATATAAGCAAAATAAACTTTCAAACACGGTTTTTTCCTAGAACCGCTTATCCTAGGAAGCTGCAAATTTCGGAATCGTGTTTTTCGACCTGGATTTACCATATATGCAAAATGCAGCCATTCTCGTGTCAAGTCTATTTCAGATCTATTTTCACTGGACTATATCTCGGACCGGGATCCGGAGTGTGCGTAGTAAGGCGCTTCGTTACGGCGCTCTCATTGGCGCTCCTTTATCGCGCTCTGTTTGAAAATGAGGAGAGGGGGGGCTCTGCAAGAGCAGTATTTCCAAGAGACAAAGTTCAAGTCCCATGCTTGAAATTTTTTTTCCAATTTTTTTTTTTATTGTTAATTCTAGGCCATCGTTAAATAACTATTTAAAGTTACAAAAAATGTTAACGATAATTAACTTATAAATCATCTTTTTTTATGTAATACATGTGAAGTCGATACTACTTTTACAATAAAAAAATATTTTAATCAAATGGAAAACAACAATAATAGTTGATTATTTATAATTAACTATAAGATTGCTATCGATGGATATTCAAATGGAGATACACATAAATTGATATGCATCTACGTAAATCCATAATCAGCAAGCATAAATTTATTAATTCCAAATAATCTTAAACCTAAATATTTGTTAACTAATTATGTTTAAGCATAAACAAAATTTAATTAAAATCCAAGTTACTCCAGCCCCTCGATAACCATATGCTACTTTCGATCTTAGGATTCCAACGATGTTATTGGTCGAGCGGTCTATATCGTTGCTTGCCAATTTTATGCACTCAAGTTCAAGCCCGACCTAGGGCAAAATTTTTTTCTCTCTTTTTTTCTTTTATTTATCATATACGTACCTGATGGAAAATTTAAAAATTACATTTTGTTTATGTAATGTTTATTTTGCTGAGGTAAATAATTAAAAAAACTGTAATTTTACAAATTGAAATTTTGTATCACGATACTGTAAGACATAAACGTTATATTAATAAAATTTAAACTACGTTTATCCCAAAATTTCATAAGTATTATTACGACAACATGTTTATTGCTTATTTTGTTATACATGAAAACAACATTCTGTTTATGCAATTAACATAAATAACATAAATAATCTAAATATAATGTATTAAATATATAATTTTAGACACTATCAAGCGGAAATATATATACAGGGTGTCCCATTTTAATTTACCACCCCCTAAAACTGGTTAATAATTTGATCCTGAGAAAAAATATTTCAAATAAAATTTGTTGGGTTCGAAGGGGGGCATCTTTTGGCTATTTTAGCTGCGACCTTGAACATGACCTTCAAGGTCATTTGAAAGTCAAGACCAAATTTTCATATGAAATGTGCATATTTTTATGGCGGATTCGGATTCTACTAAAAAAGAGAAACACTTTTTGTTCGAATCATTTTTTGAAAAAATCCCAAATTTTTGTTGTAATCGGCTTTAAAAAAGTTGAAAAAATCACTAGATATCTCTTATTGTCCCACCCTTTAAAAGAAGTTGAAAATTTTACATTTTATCCGAGGAATTAGAAACGTACACAATTTTACAAATTTAAGTCCAAGTATGACCTTAGCCATGAACTTGTCCTTAACCAACAAGGTCATTCGAAGGTCAGTCAATTTATTTAACGGTAATCCTCGATTTTTATTCCGGCAATTGAAGCTTGGCTATGACCTTGACTTCGAACCTTAAATTCATTTTATGAAAGAACCATCACTTTAATGGAAAATACTCTCTTTTTCAAAGAAATGAAATTACCAAAAAATTTATCAACAGAACCAAAGTTCATTAGAACGCTAATCTGATTCATTTTTTATCACATGGGGGAAGTTTGCAATCTTCGGGGTATGTTTGACATTCTCTGGGGCAAGTTTGCAATCTTTGGGGTATGTTTCACATTCTCTGGGGCACGTTTTACGTCATCTGCGGAAAATTTGACATCATCTGGGGCAAGTTTACGGTCACAACTGGGACAAGTTTGACATCATCTGAGGCAAGTTTGAGCAGTAAGGGGCATGTTTTCAACTGAGAATCAAAATCAAGCTTAGTTTATTTTATGAAAATTGTACATATTTTAAATCATATTCAGATTCTCTGATAAAGTAAAATTGTACATATTTTAAATCATATTCAGATTCTCTGATAAAGTAAAATTGTACATATTTTAAATCATATTCAGATTCTCTGATAAAGTAAAATTGTACATATTTTAAATCATATTCAGATTCTCTGATAAAGTAAAATTGTACATATTTTAAATCATATTCAGATTCTCTGATAAAGTAAAATTGTACATATTTTAAATCATATTCAGATTCTCTGATAAAGTAAAATTGTACATATTTTAAATCATATTCAGATTCTCTGATAAAGTACGCATCTTTTTAAGAAATATTTTTCTCGTAAATGCTTTATTTCTCGCTAAAAGACATTTTTTTGCTTCGTTATCGTTCTATTGGTAAAGCTTGTAAATTCTTACAGCTCCTCAAAGCTTCTCATCATTAGGTTTTCATTGACTTTCTGAATTTCAGAGCAGAAAAATACTTATAATAAATTATTTCTAGTAAGATTAAATATTCCCTAAAAAATCTACCTACAACAGATAATGGCTGACTACACGCCAGTAGAGATAGTCAACATGATCAAGATTCTGGAAGAATGTCACGACAATTACAAGGCTGCAGCGAGACTGTACGCTGAAAGGTATCCGGACGCTCGTCATCCTAGTAGGAGGAATATTAATCTTCTAACGATAAGAGCTCAAGGAGGTAACTTAAGAAGGAAGAGGCGACGGATGGGCCCAAGAGAGCATATTGCGCTTGGGGTTCGTGCTGTAATTGCCGAGGATCCTCATATTTCGACGCGACAAATTCAGCGAATGCATGGAGTACCCAGATCAACAGTTTCCCGTGTATTGCGTCATTTTAGATTTCATCCATATCACTTGCACCTTACACATGCCATTGAGCCTGGTGATCCTGCCAGGCGACTTAGATTCTGTCAATGGGCGGAAACACGAATGCGCATATTTCCATATGCGCATATCCATTTTTCTTTGATCGGACTCTCTTTACAGACGAGGCAAAGTTCGACAATATGGGAGGAGTTAATCTTCATAACGCGCATTATTATGCAGAAGAAAATCCACATTGGCAGCGAGATCACCGTACACAAAGACGATGGTCAATTAATGTTTGGGCGGGCATAGTTGGGGAATACGTTGTGGGTCCAATTTTTTATGACCGTAATTTAAACGGCGAGCTTTATTTAGATATTCTCGAGAACCAAATTCCACCTCTTCTAGAAAACATTCCGCTAGAAATAAGGCGAGACATGTGGTTCCAGCAAGATAGTGCTCCCGCTCATCGTAGACTACTTGTCAGGAGATTTCTGAACGCGACATACCCAAATAGTTGGATTGGAATTGGTAGTCCAATCTGTGAATTCCCTGCGCGATCGCCAGATTTGACCCCATTGGACTTCTTTCTGTGGGGGGCCGTGAAGCAGAGAGTTTACGCGGAAGCCCCGACGACGGCACAAAATATGATGGAGAGAATTGTTGCAGCATTCCGGGCGTTCACCCCACAAACATTAATAGATGTCCAAAGAAGTTTTCGGCAGAGAATACAAATGTGCATTCAACAAAATGGGCAATTGATAGAGCTCTTGAGACGTTGAAATTTCCGTGACTAGCTGAACGAAGGGGTCTTGCCTTGGCTGGACGTGAAGGTCTTGCCTTAAGTGGCTGGATAGGGTCTTGCCTTAAGTGGTTGGACGGGGTCTTGCCTTAAGTGGCTGGACGTGAAGGTCTTGCCTTAAGTGGCTGGATAGGGTCTTGCCTTAAGTGGTTGGACGGGGTCTTGCCTTAAGTCTTGCTTTAAGTAATCCAAAGGATACCTCTGTCGGGGTCTTGCCTTAAGGTCTTGCTTTAAGTGATCCAAAGGATACCTCTGTCTTTGTTTGAAGCTAGTAACATTCATCTAAAACAGCTTATTTCTAGGACAAATTCTCTTTTCATTTAAAGGGAGAGCTACCTATTGATGATCAAAAAATGGTTAAGACAAAAAGTGTTACTTTTTTAGTGGAACCCGAATCTGTGATAAATCTTATTTAAATGACCTTGAAGGTCATGTTCAAGGTCACAGCTGGAATAGCCAAAAGATGCCCCCCTTCTAACCCAACAAATTTTATTTAAAACATTTTTTTCTCAGAGCAAATTTTTAACTTCTTTTGAAGGGTGGGGCAATAAGAGATATTAGTAATTTTTTTAACTGTTTTAAAGCCGTTTACAACAAAAATTCAGGAGTTTTTTCAAAAAATGATTCGGACAAAAAGTGTTTCTCTTTTTTAGTAGAATCCGAATCCGCCATAAAAATATGCACATTTCATATGAAAATTTGGTCTTGACTTTCAAATGACCTTGAAGGTCATGTTCAAGGTCGCAGCTAAAATAGCCAAAAGATGCCCCCCTTAGAACCCAACAAATTTTATTTGAAACATTTTTTTCTCAGAGCAAATTATTAACCAGTTTTAGAGGGTGGTAAATTAAAATGGGACACCCTGTATAATAAATGTGATTCACATGTTATATTAAATTTATAATAGATATGTTCGTTGTATAAAAATAAAATGATAATTATATATTATTTTGGCATTTTTCTACGCATCACAGAAGAATGGAATTTTTCACCTCCCAGTCCGTAAAACTTTTACCAGGGAATTGTAAAAAAATACCCTGGTAAAAATTACATTTTTTTTAATTTTTTACCATAGCAAAATAAACATTACATAAACAAAAAGTAATTTCTAAATTTTTCATTAGGTACGTATTTGATAAATAAAAGAAAACAAATTTTGCCCTTGGTCGGGTTTGAACTCAAGTGCATAAAATTGGCAAGCAACGACCTAGACCACTTGGCCAATAACATCGTTGGAGTCCTAAGATCGAAAGTAGCATATGTTTATCGAGGGAGTGGGGTAACTTGGATTTGAATTAAATTTTGTTTATGTTTAAACATAATTAGTTAACAAATATTTAGGTTTTAGATTATTTGGAGTTAATAAATTTATGCTTGCTGAATATGGATTTACGTAAATGCATATCAATTTATGCGTATTTCCATTTGAATATCCATCGATTGCAATTTCATAGTTAATTATAAATAATCAACTATTGTTGTTATTTTCAATTTGATTAAAATGTTTTTTTATTGTATAAGTAGTATCGACTTCACAAGTATTACTCAAAGAAAAAGATGATTTATATGTTAATTATCGTTAACATATTTTTTTAACTTTAAATAGTTATTTAAGTATAACCTAACATTAACGATAAAAAAAATGGAAAGCTGGACGAATAGTATCGGAAGGGTTACAACCAAGCGTATCACCAAGACTAGATTACCTATTGACGACCATAACCTTGTATTTTTTCGCGTTCAGTGACAATCTGTTTTCTTTCGCCCAATGTACTACGGCTTGCGCGTCAGTTTACACAGCCGCCAATCCCTGGTCCACCTCGCTTGGAAGACTCGCTGTGAGTCTATGTGCTTGGCTAAATTAGAAGGCTGCACTGAAGCACCCCTGTCGCAGACATCTGCCACTTTTAGAGAGAGAGAGCCCTTCTCGTCTATCACAACTTGAATTCTGTCTATCAAGAATCCTGTTCAACAGCGCTATTGCTAGCTGTACTTAGCGCTTAAGTTGACGCATTCGGAGTCAAATCCGTGGGAATCTATCCGCAAGCGCCGTGAAATGACTGAGCCGTTCGCTGAAACTGCCACAGGCACCGAGAATTCAGTGCGTAGCGCGGCCCTAAGCTCTTCGGTATTGATACGTTTCAAGCAACAGGACTTGATAGTTTTTTCTCGTAAGGTCGGCTTAGCAAACCGGTAACATAGTTCGATAATGTCAGAATAGATCAACCCATGTATGTATGCGCTCGCAATCAATGCGATGAAAATGTCGTGAGTTGGCTCAGGGGGCACTAACCGGAGGGAGAGCGACTCGATGTGGTTAGCGAAAGCAGCTATTTTGTGGTTTTGAGTACACGTATTGAAATAAAAATCGGCAGTAATTATAACGTTTTCTTAACAGGAAAAGCCAATTGAGATATGAACAATGAAGAAAGGAGATAATGTCAGGCAATACTATGGACGGCTAGACGCATTGATAAACAACGTAATTTCAGCTGTAAAGGAAGGACTAGCAAAGGAAATCTTTCGTCGATGACCTACCTGACAGTTGGCGAACAGTTATCATAGACACAGCACCACAAACATTGAAGGCTACGTTTATTGTAAACCGGACTAAGTCCCAAACGGAAGAGAAGATTCCAGGGACTGCCAGCAGTCTGTGTCATTCCTTATCCGTACATGAATCATTACATGACATATCCTATGCAACCGTCTATGCCCGGCAGGAACTATAATATATAATAGCTATCATTAACTTCGTTCAATACCAGAGAATCGGTTGTATCATCCCAAAATAGACAGATCCAGATCAGGATCACCATACCGCGGAGACAAGGATCATTTAAACTGGGTCGTGGCTCATCGGATGGATGTGGAGATAGGCTCATCATCTCAGCAGCGTTCAATGAGTCGAAGAGGATATCCAACACAAATAATACGAATCACGTCCGCAGACTGGACAGCACCGTTTATAAAACTACCGATAGTCTAGTTGGTAGCACCAGAGGCTATATGTATAATATGCACTGGCCTCAAATAACCGCTGTCAAGTACGGTTCATTAAAACCATAAACTGTGATAGAATATAATGACTTCATGCATATTATGGGAATTTCTCCTCACTGTTCCGATATATAAACCCGGGACATTAAATACGACGCGTTATCCCGAAATCCGATATACAAAAGGACTTCGAAGATGCAAGAAAACCAGAATAAACCTGTTTTGAGTAAAGTCGTGGGAGGGGAGATTAGAGTTTTACCAATAGTCCCAAAGCCAGCAAAAACTTCCTTAGCTAGAAAAAAATCTTAGCAAGGTACTAAGTGAAGACAAATCGAGCACTCCTGACGGCCAGAAGAAGAAACCGGAAAGAATGCTGGGATCCAAGACGCAGAACTAACAGTACCCAAAGGCATAACGAATGGCCAAGCGAATTTGGACGCCGGCACCATAGCGATACGATTAAAGCGATTAAGGCTGACGCACTTAACATAGTAGCTTTTTCAGAACTGCTAGTAACTTCATCGGAATTCTCATCCGGAAGCCGTGTCGAATCATCGGACGTCACACTCACAGAGGACAACTATACCGAAACGTCGGACCCACCACCAATACCACTATGTAACAAGTCCACCTTTTCTAGTGTGGTAGGTAACGACTCCATGCTGGAAGTTGAAACAGCTACAGAAGCAGAAAATAACGATAAAAGCCCAAGCGAAGGCAAGATGGAAAAAGTAATTTAGGGAATTAGCGGACAAAATAACAGACAGCTGCCTAAACCTAAAACATATCCTACGAAGAGCGTTATAAAATCACCCTTAAAAGATTCTTGCTTGTTAGTAAGAGGGATAATTAGTAGGGCCGTAATTGTAGTCAATAATGAAAAGATCAATGCCCGTACAAGTGATGTAGAACAGTGAGTTGCATGAATTTGTGCCGAATAGATAAAGACAGCATTATTATCCGCTACGCCAGATGTTACACACTACGTAAAATTTCCAGCAAATAAACCATTGCCACATATAGTAGAACCAACAGACGCAAAAGGAGGGTCAAAGTTACTGACTACAAGGGAGTGCGTGACTTACTTAAAAGATAATGTAGTCCACTTTATCTCCAAGGACCTGAAATTGTCCACAGGCACAAACAAAGGCAATATCTATTAAGAGGATCTAGCGAAAGCAGGATGTTCTTTCCGGATAGCTAGAACAAGTGAAACGAAACGTGAGACGCGTCCGTGAAAAATAGTATTAGAAAGGAATGAAGGAGGATATAGTAATATCCATGAGTTCTAGTTCCAGAAACTAGTTATGCCTTGTTTAGACTTCTATTCGCACAGTATGGATTATCTCGAATCATATTGTGTGATAGAGAAAGAAGCTTTCAAAATAAGTTATTATCAGAGCTGGCTGAAATTTATCAATTCAAGCTGAAAACAACAACTGCATATCCGTACTTTAACGGGTCGTAAGAAAGAAGCTATCAGTCTTAGCGGATTGCTTAAGGCACAAGGCATCTAGCTCTAGACTAGGCGTCTAGAACAGGACTGCGATAAGGTGGTACCATTTGCCATGCACGAGTACAAAATTTCAGTACATGCATCGACGGACTACACCCCGTTTGAGCTAGTATACGGACATCCAATCAGAATTCCAAATAAGTTGCCTGACGAGTATGAATTAGAAACGTATAACGTATATGTACAAGGTCTAACACAATGTTTGCAAGAAATGCAAATTATTGCCAAAGGTAACGCCATCAATTTCAAATATGAAAAAATAGGAGATGAAGTAACAGTACTCAAAGAATGTAGATATGGAAAATTAGATAAATATTGCAACGGCCAATTCGTAGTAAAAGAAATAAGATATAATAACAATGTAGTAGTTGAATTAATGAACGGAAAATTATTAGTATAATAAAACAATAAAATTCCGTTATTGTCTTATTACAGAAAGATAGTCCGAACAGTTTCACTGGCAGTGCTCCTTATGCTCTCATTGGTACCATTCTGCCAGAGCAAGGATGAGGACAGCCCATCCTACTACAAGCTAACAATATTAATGCAAAATCCAGGATTATATTATGAATACATGGAAGAAATGAAGATCGAGAGTAAAATGGAGATTAGTAGTCACCTTTATATTCAGCAAACTGAAAGACTCAATAACTTTGAGCGAAAAACAAATGTTTAAAATGATTATCACCTGCACTGACCAGCTAAGTAAATAAGAATGCAACGAGTTTATTTCAATTGATAAGTTCGATTTAGCAATGAAAACATTGAAATCACTAAATGAGGACCTCTACACAGACAACATCTTTACTCCATACATCTACGCGTTAACTAGACTTTGAGCTCCGTTTGAGTTTATAATTTGTAGCATATTTATACTTGCTTAATGTATCAAAGAGTATTTATGTACCATCTTTACCTGCGACATTGATAATGAGATTAGTCCGTGCGAGTTCTGACTATTAGAAAGACCAACGTTCTACTACGCTGAGAACGTGTAAGCAAGCTATATCTTCCAAGTCCACTCCCTACTGGAGCAAGCTCAGTAGTATCGACAAATGGCTGTATTCGGTCATTAAATCGATCCAAATGCGTATCATGTGTAATGATGAACGTAAGGCCGAGTTAACGATAAGGTATACTTACGTTGCGTGGACAGTGTTATGATCACGCGAGCTAAGACATACTGTACGGCGTAAACATTTTACAAATAAATGAAACCTAGCTGTATAATCCAGGACTTAGATTTAACTTAATATTTTCAACCGATAACATCATGAAGGATTATGACTCCTTTAATGAAGTTCCGGACATTACAAACGTGGAGAAACAACAAATTGACAGATGGGCGAAAAGTGAGGATGCTATCACGCATCAACAACTCAAAGATAAGTTTACCGAGATTGCCGCCCAAAACTGAGAGAAATGCCGGTCAAAGTCGTAAATCTCTTCAGCGGCTATAAGCCCTCTAAGTTTTATTGCTTTAATAGTTATAGTATACAAGTATTGTTGCCCAATGTCAATTCAAGGCAATTCTTCGTACTGACGGACAAAGTTTCTCGACGTACGGGGACAGCTCAAGTGACTTGCATATAGACGAACATACGATACAGAGCGGAGTTCCACGTAAGGTACCTCGCCGACGCCTAGACACGTCCACTTGTCCATATGTCCACATAAAACCAACGACTAACCGCGACGCTCTAACACCTCCAATGTCCATTAAATACGCTCAGTAACAATAACTAAATAATTATTTGTAGACCTCCTTCAGCCCGTCCTTGTCACAAGTACGGTCGTTATATACTCTAAAATATAACTTATTTCGTGATTTATAAGTCCCGAAAGTTCTTCTAGCTGCTTTAAGCGAAACTCTGTACAGTCTCTCACCTGTTCTGGCCCGCGAAAGTCTGCTGATGCATTATCTCGTTTGGTGAACTTTCGTATTTTTTTGGCTTCTCGCAAGGGGTTCTTGGTGCTTGTTGCTGCGTTTGCTCAACAAGCGATGGTAGCTGTTGGATGTTCTAGGTTGACGTTTCGTCTACTGGTGATGGTGGTGCTGGTCTCTCCTGGATGCCGATCGCTCGTACATGAAAGCGATTTATTAATGTGACATCGTGATTGGGGAGAAGAATCTTTGTAGAATTTCCAATATTTTGGTATAAAGTGAATATGGTTGGCTGTGTGTCCGCCGATTGAATCAGCCTTCAATCCTACGATGGCACGAATTATTTCGCGCGTATTTGTTCTTCTGGTATATCTACGTAGTATTCGCCCGATTCGTTCGCTTTTTTACTGCAGCTATTCTCGCTTTCAATCCCATCTATGACGTCGTATCTTCAGTGAAATCTCATCGAGGTATTCTCTTTTGCATCTGCAGACAATCGTGATCTAATAGAGCTTGGTAACAAATTTGGCTATTTATATTGTATAGGTCGCGTAGAAATTCAGCATTAACAAGTGAGTAAATCGATCTTCTTATCTTATAGGCTCGACGCATCGTACAACAATATTTTTTACCCTCAAATTTCTTGACGCCGTGCCTGGCGCACACCAATATGTTCGGGAATTTCTGTCCGAGTAGATCAAACGACGGTGCGTTTAAATCTCCTAAATATATAACTGCGGGGAATCACTTTTTCCATATACTTGGTTCGGGCTCTCCGCATAAGTACATATGTCGAGCGTTCTTTGCAAAATTACATGAAATGAGAAGCAGATGTTTGAGTAAAACGACCCTGACGTACCACTCTATATCGTAGACTTGGGAAAAACAATAATTATTTGTTCATTGATGTCGTTAGGTAAATCAGCAAAACTGCACAGTGAACGAGCTATCCAGTGACCAATGATGTGTAAGCATGTGTATTAGAGCCTGTACCGTGCAGCTGCATTTTCTTACTCATGCTTTGCTTGCTATAACAGCGCAGCTGCATTATCTTATTCATACTTTTTCACTGATTATCAAATACAGAGAAAAATAAATTCGATAATGACACTGCTTGAGACCCAGGACAAAATTTACCAAAATTCACGATTTCTTTACGTCTGAATTTCGTAGGATATCAAGTGTCGTCGATAAGCTCGAGCATCGTAAACGACGATCTCAAGTATTTTTTATAGCGCTCTCTCTTTCTTACCGCTTATATCAATTTACAATTTAAAAATTTCTCCAATACGGATAATTGCGAATAGTGCTTAAATATTGATGTGAAGAGAAAACAAAACAAGAACGTACTAGTGCATGTTTGCATCTGCGCTGGGTATCAGATTGCAGTCAGTTGTCACAAAGTCATCACTACTCGTTATTCCGCGAAATTATTGCTTTCAGTTTTTTTTCATGTCAGCTCTCTCACCATGTGTGCTGTAAATATATCTTCTACTCGACATTGTTGCAAATGTCATTCTAAGAAGTCTATAACCAGCGAATACCAGAAAATATATGCACACGAGCACATGAATAGCCAGTATGATCTCCCCGAGATATATTGTCTTTTATTAGCAGTATCAGCAAAAGAAAAGCGTTGCGTTTTATGCTGCATTCCCACCGTGTAGACAGAGACAATATTTAAGCTACACTTGCACGTTTTGGCAGTTCCACTTTGGATAGTCAAAGCATCTCTGTCAGAATGATTAGGGCAAGTGTGGCACATTTAGCCAAAGTTATCGGTCAGGCATTGAGTATCACGAAAGATCGAGACTCACATATTCACACAATGTGTGGCAGAGTGTGGGCCTCAGACCTACAGAACCAATCAGCAGAGGTTTTATGCAGAAAGCTGCATTTTCTCTTGATACATTGTAGAATAACCACGGTATATTACATGTTTATCGTCGGTCTATTCCGTAATCCAGACGTTCTGTCGATTGGTCTCTAAACAATACGACAGCTCAACGATCAAGGGCACCCGTTATACGGTGGCTCGTGCAATGTTTCACTGTCAATGTAAGTATCAATTACGTTTTGTTTTCACATCTAAACTCTTAGAATATTATTATTTATTTCAATATTTTTTCATCAATATTATTTCAGTGATTAACCAGATGATGAGAGACACCGAGGGTGATTCTTTCATTATGGTGTGTGATGAGTCGATAGGAATCGAGAATAATTGTAAGTATTGATCTAATTAAAATACAAATATTAATTTTTCATTTTAATTAAATAATTTTAATTCTCTCAATACTTAGTTTCAGAGCCACATGCACGTATAACGGATCAACAAGACGCTGCACACTTACTTTAACGCAAACGCAGAAGGCTTACCCGCAGCAGTAGCAGTAGCAGCAAGAGTGACAGCAGCAGTAGCAGTAGCAGTAGTAGTAGCAGTACCAATACCAGCAATGCTAATAGCAGTAGCAGCACTAATACAGCTGACGAAGAAGGTAAGACTCTTATTTAAATTTGTTTAATTTAATAAAGTATATGTATAAATCGGCTGATTTTATAGATGCTCATTTGCAGACCGGTGAAGGAGGAGAGCGATCTAGATTTGTGATTCAGAATGAGGCAACGTATTTTTATTGATATTTTGGATATGAGGGTAGAGAGATCTGTGGAATCATACCGCAGCCACCAGCCAATGCCCATGTTTACAACTGGTTAAAGGGTTGCATGCAGGACCTTCATCGGCAGCTTTGTGAGAGAGGTGGACCAATGGATTTTGTTGGTGTAATGATCGATTCGGACTAGTTCAATCATGGCCCCCTTTGGCTATCATTCAGACTTATACAGTATCTTCAGTAACAGAAGATCTTTGGGAAATATTACACAGTGCTATGCAAAGTGCGATCGTGTTCAATGTAAATGAACGGTTATCCGTTAATTGTGGTGTTGTCAGAGGTGTGGCCGGTCGTGGACGAGTTCGTTTAACCGAGGAGACAGTGAAATAACAATCTATATTAAACATCAATAACCGGACAAATCTTTATCAACCAATATTAAATCTTGTTGGAGCAAGCGGTAGCAAGGGCCACTGTATACCATGCAATATAAGTTATTGGCGGGCCGAGGAACATAGATGTTCAAACAAGTGCTATAAGTGCATGTCCGTGCCACCGTGTAATACAGCGGAAAATCTAAAAAAATGTAATGCTTGTTTAAGATTATTTTTTGGCAATGGTTGTTTGCAAAATCATCTTAAAATAGGATCGTATAATAAAAGCAGTAATGTATGCAGTAAAATAAGACTCTGTCAAATTTGTTTTAAAATAGTTCAAGTAAATAAAAGTCAGCCGCTGTAACGGAGGAGCTCTAGGCTTCTCCGGTGGCGGCAGCCGACGATGCTCCTGCATCGTCAGCAGGGAACGCCGTCGCCTGCGTTTCTCACGCTCAGAAGTGCAGCGTATGCACTTCTGAACGTGTGACCGCTCACCGTTGCCCGAATCGCGGCAGCGGTGCAGCGGGCAGTCCACCGGCGACCACGACTAAGAGAGGAGCTCAAACTTCGAATAAACCTCGAACAGCATCTCTTGGCCTATTCTTTCTCCGTGTCCGGAGAGTACCCTCGACCACTCGCCGTCCGTAACATTCTGGCATCCCTCGCGGGTCTCCGACACATTATAAGCGAAGTGTGGAGAACACGAACGAGAATAGTGCAAATAAGCTTTGTAAAAAAAAAAAAAAATTCTGTTCGGTCGCCGAGGTTCGGAACTAAATCGTTTCCGGGCTAAAAACCTTCTAGGCCATCGAGCCAGCCGCAGGACCCCGTCTAATAAATAGACGGCGGCAGAATAAATTCTTGTGCACCGATGAGAAGCCCGCAGATCCAGCAGGCACTTGCCCAGGAAGTTAATAAAATCCTGCAAAGCAACAGGGCAACTATATCCTCTTCGGCCTACAGTTCGCCGATCGCATTAACACCGAGAAAGCCAGAAAACGCGGCGAGCCATCACCGCCGCTTCGCAATCGGCTTCAGGTGCATCGGTGAATCAGCTGTGGCAGCAGCATAAAAACAAGCGCTGCTACACACACAAAAAATCAACGCACGTCGAGCGCCTCAAAGCCGACCTTCGGCCAACTAAGTCCGCCTGGGCCAACGATAGCCGTCAGCGCGGACCAGACGCTGACGTGCGAAGCAGCCGCGGGAGGCAGACAGCACGCGCAGCCAGACACCGGCGCGGAACAGCCGTCGGTGCGCGCGAGCAGCAGCTCAGCTCTACAGGCCAGCCCTACCAGCACAGCTCTTCGTCCAGCAGCAGCACATCGCAGCGGGAATTCCACAATGAACGCGAGCGTCATCCTTCTGTAAGTTTTTCCTGCCATTATTTAAATAAGTGAGCAGCTTGGCTAAACGGGAGTACGCGACGCGATTTTCTCTTCATCTTCCGTCGGGTAGCATACATTCTCTCGCAACCGCCGTAACTCGCAGCCGCGTTCAAAAAAAAAAGTCAAAATGTTGACCAAAAGGAAAACATTTAAGACGAGATCTCGCCCAGCGAGCCGCGAAAGCCTGGACCGCGAGAATACTAAGATCATAAAGCGGTTAAACAAAATTATCGATCTACACACGGGTAATCCGCGGGCGGCGCGTAAAGCTCTCGCACGCACACTCAGCCGCGACGCTCTCTCGTCCAACGAGGCGATCGCGCCCGCCCTAAACCAACCAGCGGACTTGCTGACCGGGGAATACCGGCAACCGCAAGAGTGCGTTTTTACCAGTCGCACAGAGGGCGAAAGCGGCGAATTCGAGCGTCAATTCGCGCCCAGCCCCGCAGACTCAGTGGACGGAGCACATGCGTTCCCGACGGTACAAAGAAACCCAACCGGCGGCGCGGCTAACTCAGGTCTCGATTGGGCCGAGTTGAATCAAAGGTTGTCGGCATGGAACCTAGAAACCGATGCGCGCCCGATGAGCGCCCCTAACGCGGGCACGCCGCTCCCCATCGCGCCAAGTGACGGATTTAAGCAGAAACCGCAGAGAAGTTTGTTGCCTATGCCGGGCAATCCGAACGGCGGAAAATTCGAGCGCAGTAAGCGAGGAGCTTTTGCGCGATTCCCGCGGACCGGCGGGAGTTAAAGTTGCAATTAATCAAAAATCCGAATTATAGCAACGATTATAACTAAGGCGGCGACAATAATCGCAATAACGGCGCTAATAATCGTGGTAATAACAACAATAATAGGGGAGGCGGAAATAACCGCAATTATAATAAAAAAGACTCCCAAAATAACAACAAAAAAGGCAAGCGTGTCCGCTCTAGCGACAGCAATGGTCGTAACCAAGAGAGCGGAGAGCAAGCCGACAAAAATAATTTAAACTAAAAACACGTTCGCTACGATCCTCAAGTGGCGAGCGTAAAAACGCCGAGCAAGTGAAGGGCGAACATCAGCTGACAGCGGCTGCTAGCATAAAATTTATCGTCACGGGTACGCAACCGCCGATCGTAGCTGTAGATTGCCCACAAATGTTAAAACGCAGAGGCAAATTCTACGCCGATTCGGGAGCGGATATCTCAGTTATAAAAAGCGAGGAATTGGCACCGGGCTATCCTATCGACACTGATAAGATAGTGAAAATTCAGGGAGTGACCGAAGGCATAGCCTTCACACTTGGCCAAGCAGAAATCCAAATAAATGGATTACCCTGCAGTGTACAAGTGGTAAAAAATGATTTCCCGATAGAACACGCAGGAATCATCGGCTGGGACGTAATCGACAAGCATAACGGATGCGTCGATGCGCTCAGCAAAAGCCTCAAGCTAGGTGCGACCCACCTACCTTTCGAGGCTGGCGAAAAAATCACAATCCCTCCGCGTGTCAAAATGGCCATCAGCGCACGTCTAAAAAATCACGACGTAAAAGTCGGGTGGGTCCCACTGTACGACCCTCACCCCGACCTACTATTCGGCAATTTCGTTTCCGAAAATCGGAACGGCCGTGTGCACGGTGAGTGCATAAACGTCAGCGACGCTGAAATAACGATATCCGCCCCGATGGTCGAGTTACTGGAATGCGAAGAAATCGCTAACCCGCTGTACCAGGCCGATGAGGACGGCTCAGCCGAAAAGGTCGCCACATTCACTGCCAGCTTAAGACGCCTATTCGGCACAGAAAAACCAGATGAAAAATATCGCGAGGTATTTAACCTAAACTGCGAGATGCAGTCGAACACCGAAAAAAGGCGCGCCAGAGTCGACAAAAATATGAGTTTAGCAGACCTCAAGGGATGCAGCGAAACGGAGAAAAACGTAATCCGCGAAATCGTGGACGAATTCGCAGGCGTGTTCGGACTCGAAGGGGAACCTCTTCCCGCGACCCACCTGTTACAGCACAAAATAGTGCTGAAATCAAACAGGCCTATAAGGAACCACCGCTTTCGCTTCCCGCCTGCTATAAAGGAGCACATGATTCGCGAGCTAGCAAAGCTACGCGAGCAAAACATCGTGGTGCCGTCTAACTCTAACTACTCGTCGTCGCTGTGGATAGTCCCGAAAAAACCAGATGCTAGCGGAAACAAACGATTCCGGCTAGTAACCGATTTTCGAGGACTCAACGAGGAAACAGAGGGAAGCTGCCACCCTCTCCCCTTCACAAGCGACATTTTGGAGCATCTCGCGACGGCTAATTTTATAACCGTCATGGACCTCAAACAAGGGTACCACCAGATCGAGATGCATCCCGACTCGGCGCACCTTACAGCGTTTTACGCTCCCGATGGCAACCATGGAAACCAGCTGTTGCAATTCAACAGGATGGCGATGGGCCTGAAGGAAGCAACGATAACGTTTACTCGCGCCATGGCATTAGCCATGAAGGGCTTACAGAGCGACGAAGTCGAAATATACCTTGATGACCTCATGGTATTCGGCGGGACATTCGACGAGCACAATAAGCGTCTGCGACGAGTGCTCAAGCGGCTACTCGATGCAAATATGACTGTCGAGCCAAAGAAATGCCAGTTTCTGGAGAAAGAGGCTCAAGTGCTCGGGCATATAGTCGGGGGCGGTCTGATCAAAACAGACCCGGCGAAAACTCACGCCATGGCCAATTACCCGACGCCAACCGACGCCAAAAAGCTAAAGCAAGCTCTTGGCTTGTTTAGCTACTACAGGCGATTCATACCCGGTTTTTCAAAAATCGCATACCCCCTATTCAAGCTCCTACAAAAGGATATAAGATTCGAATGGGGGAAAGCAGAAAAAGATGCATTCGAAAATCTCCGAAAATTAATGGCGGAGGAGCCGGTTTTGAAAGCACCAGTCTTATCAGAACCTTTTATCGTTACGACGGATGCGAGCGACTACGCCCTTGGCGCAATTTTAAGCCAAGGAAAAATAGGCGCGGACCACCCGTGCGCGTACGCATTGCGCTGCTTAAAGGGCAGCGAGCTACGATATCCGACCTACGACAAAGAGCTTCTCGCCGTTGTTTTTGCTAAATAACAGTTTAAGCTTTATTTATATGGCAGAAGATGGACCTTGGTAACGGACCACGAACCATTGAAGCATTTTCATACGTCCAAAAAGCCAGACCTACGCTTTAATAGGCTTAAGGCTGCACTAAACGGCTATGACGTCGACGTCGTGTATCGGCCGGGCATTAAAAATTCGAACGCCGACGCGCTCTCTCGCAATCCGGTACTAGCAGAAGGCGAAGTAAATCCGGATTTGCCGCGCTACGAGCTTTACGAGCTCGCTGACCAGCAGGTAAAGGAAAACCCTGACGAAGAAGCAGGTGCCCCCCCCCGGGAAGAGTCTTCCGTGCGCGCGCCGTAAAGAAGCAAAAGCAAAAGGCGGGAGAGAAAGAGCGCGTGTCTGAATCAAGCTCTAGCGACGCATCAAATCGCGGTTTAAGCAAAAAACCTCGGCAAGATAACGCACTAATTTACAAGCGCAATGAGTGCTTGGCGGTTAGAAACGAGTTCAACGGATATTACATCTGTCGCGCGTTACACGATGTTCACCAAGGCGACGAAAAAATCGCGGTTCAATGGTTCACGGAAACCAAAAATCAAAAACACGTGTACGCACCGGATTACCGCGACGCGGTTTGGTTTGAGTGCATATTAACCAGCGCATCCTTGAAACGTCTGGACAAAAATCATTATCTGCTGGGCGCCGCGGAACGTACGCGCATAGACGCAATCTTGCGCGAAGCCATTGAATTTATCGCTAGCGCACCAGCTCCTTCGCCTCCGAAAATTTCGGCAGCTGCAGCCGATCATATTTTGTTTTCGGATTCCGACCAATCAATGAGGTCGGTAGCGTCCGCGATTTCCAGCTCTTCGGGATTTCCGTTACTCCCTCCGGAAGTGCGCCCGGTTGCAAGATATGTGTGGCCCTCCGAGCAAAAAACTCGCGGGTCGGGAAAAACAAAAATGACAGCATCGCGAAAATTGCGCGAATCAGGCAATTCAAGCAGCAAGGAAAGCATACGGATCTCGCCGTCGGGAAAAATCGCAAACGTGATCGACGAGCCGCAGACCTTCTCTTTCCCGTAAAGGGTTTTTTTCGCAAAGCCCGAGCCTTCCGCAGGGCCCACAGACGCGCGTCTCGCCTGAACCACCCGTAGTGACTAAAAGCCCTTTGTGTCCTGCGGCTACCGAGTTTCAAATGCCGGCGTTCACTCAAGCCAGCCAACCGCCTGATAGCAGCAACGTGCCGCGTGTTGAGAGGGCACTAGCTGAGCCGCCGGGACCTAAGTCAGGCTCAACGTGGCCATGGTCAGGTAATAAAACCAAGAGAAAACTAAGGGTAAACATCGAAGGGAAAGACTTCGATGGAAAAGACGGCATGCGCATCGAATGTTGGGAAGTAAGCTCAACCGTCGCGCCACGGGATAATATAACATCTTCGCGAGTGGAAAACTCCCAGCAGCGTACACGCGCGCGCGAGCTGCCCGCAAAGAAAGAAAACGCCATGGTGATGAACAAAAGCCCAGTCAGCTCAGAAAAAGAGACTGCGGCGTGTAACTCGAGTACGCCTGGCGGAAAAAACAGCTCCAAGAACGGTTGCAATGGGAATGGCGGTAAAGCACCCGAGATGGGTAATCTTACGCCAGCCGTCATATCACTGCCAGAATCAGCCGCGCGCATCACACACCCGGCAATGATTCCGTCACCTCCCTCATCAGTGGGTCCACACGAGGATTTTGCGGGAATACGGCGGAATTACGAGCGTAACCCGCAGCCGTCAGACGAAAATTCGTCAGCAAGTTCGGGCAACGCGTGCATATGCGTATATATTCGCAAAAAGCGCTGCGCCGAGCCTCTCGCGCAACTGCGACGCTCAGACAAAATTCCTAGTACTCCGCCAGGAAATTGTTTGTTTTACTCGCTCATAAAAATTATGAAGCTGAGTATATCGGCTACGGAGCTGAGGCGCATGCTGCTAGACTCCCCATGGCTCGGATCATGCGGAGAGCCGTCTTTGGCACACGAAATCCTGAACTCTCGCTCTGAATACGGCAATATAGATTGCGTATTCATATTCGCGAACGAATTCAAAGTGAATGCTTGCATACACTACAACCTCCCTGGGGGCAAGCGAATATTTTGTCACGTCCTAGTGCCAGGCGCAACCGACACTATCCATTTAAATCTCTTAGGGCAGCACTTCACGCCCTATATTCGCAAAAAAAACCCCGAGGCGCAAAGGAAATACCTAAGTCCAAGGCGAAGCCGATCGCCGTCTAGCGAAAGCGAGGATGGGCGAGCAAAATCGCCAGTTCTCGGGTTGAAAAAGCGCTCGAAGAAGGAAAATCGGCGTGCCACTTCACCACCGGCAGCCGAGCATAGTAACACCGGCAAGTTCGGCGGCCAGCAGGTCGCAAGCTCGGCAATTACGTCGCCCGCAGCGGTGCCCCCGGTCGTTCCGGACCAAGCAGCATCAACCGCGGAGCTCGCTGCGCAGGAAAATCGTGCAGCACAGTCGAAAGCAGACCAAATGTCGCACGGGTACCCGGATTTTCCATCGGCAGCTGCACCGTTCGGAAACAGCCCGCCACTGCACGAGCCGGCAGCGCCAGACGGCACCCAGCTGAGCGCCACCGAAGATCAGAGCAGGGCAAGCGCCGATGGCAATGAGTCGCTGCATGCCACACCGCGAACACATAGCAGGGCAGCATCAGCGATAAATAGCTGCAGCGCCAGCAGCAATAATGCAGCATCGTCCGACGACGAGCGCACTGCAGCTGCTAGAGAAGCTGCTGTTAAAAATGACAAATTAAAGTGCTACACAGTAGCAAAAGCGAGACCTCCTCGCGAAAAGCCGCCGTGGGCATGCCCGGACGGTCAAGAGCCCCCAGCTTTCGTCCACTTGCAGAGTTACAACGAACATCCCTTTTGCTTCAAGGAAAACCTAGTTTACCTGGTTTCGGCCGACGGAGTTTTGTCCACCGAAATTCAGGATGCTTTATGCGAAAGAGGATATATAAACCCACTCGATTTGACTGAAAACGAGTTCAAATTGGGCGAGGTAAACGTTACGGCCTGCGGGAATTTTAAGCTGTTCGGGGTATATATCAAGAATCACTTCGAAGATCGGCCGCTTCGCGCCGACTTGCAAAAATGTCTAAAAACCTTAAAAAACGTTATATTAAAGGAAAATATCCGCAGCATAGCTCTGATTAGAGATCTGGCGATGCTCACGGTATCCGAGTGGACAAACTTCGTCGAGTTATTCGACAGTATTTTTGCCGGAGTTGCATTAGTTGCAATTCTGTACAAAAATCTGCCAGTCCCCCCAGTCTCTGAGCGCTTTAAGCTCATTAAAGAGTATCACGAGGCAACAATGGGAGGGCATCGGGGCAAAAATAAAACATACAGCAAAATCGCCAATGATTTTTATTGGCGAAATATGCGCCCCGATGTAAGGCAATTTGTCGCTCGCTGCCCAACGTGCCAAAGCAATAAACTGGTCCGAATAAAAACTCGGCTACCCATGCTTATCAGCAACACGCCATCGATGCCGTTTGCTCATATCGCCATAGATTTCTATGGGCCGTTGGAACGTTCTAAATACGGGAACAGATATATTTTGTCGGTGCAGGATATGCTCCCAAAGTACATAATTCTAACGCCGGCAAGGCACGCGAATGCAGACGAAGTCGCGCGGATTCTCACTGAAAAAATCATCTGCGTTTTTGGACCACCGGCTGCTTTGCTCTCGGATCAGGGCAGCCACTTCCAAAATAAAGTCCTTGAAGAGTTCGCCAGAATCTTCAAAATAAACAAGTTTTGCACTACGGCATATCACCCGCAGGCAAACGGATCGATCGAGCGCATGCACCATACGCTGACCGAATACCTGCGGAAGTATGTTAAACGGGCTGATACTTGGGATGAATGGACGGCCGTATGCCAGCACGCATACAACTGCACCGAGCACGAGACTACTCGATACTCGCCGCACGAACTGCTCTTCGGCTTCAAGCCAAGGACGCCTTCCAGCTTCCCCCAAATCAGCGACGATATGTCGTATAACAATTATTTAACCGAGATGACAAACAATCTCACGGCCCTGCAAACGACAGCGGCCATGAACTTGGTGCAATCCAAGTATCGGTCAAAACATTACTATGATCGTAAACTAAACTCGAAGCATTTCCGGGAAGGCGAAATAGTCTTCTTGGTCAACGAGCCCAAGAAAAATAAATACTCCAAAGAATACCGCGGGCCCTTCGAGATAATTGCGATCAATCGCGAAACCAACAACGTGACGTTGCAAAACGACGAAATTACTAAAGTCGTGCACGTCAACAAAATAGAACGGCCGAGCAAGCTAGCAAGAAACGCGGACTCCTCGGATTCCAACCATGCGAGTTAGGACGTTTTTTTTATCTGTTTTTTTGCGCGCCCCCGGGCGTAGCGCAAAAAAAACAACGTCCTAACCTCAAAATACAAAACAATCCGAGCACTTAATAGCCAGCTGCTCATTTTAGCGACGGAGAATCGCAATCTATAACTCACCTGTCCTCCTCATTATGATTCCAGGCTTTGCGCAGTGTGCGCGCTAGGTAGTGAGGAAGTGCTTCAGGTCCACAACCCAGGCCAATTCATTCAGCAATTGAAGCAGAACCTAGGGCTGATCACCGAAAAAATTGCGCCTCTCGCGACGTCCAGTACGAACTGGAAACTAATCGAAAAAATTGATCTAAACGCCTTCTTCCAGCTTGCCATCCGGGTTGCGATGCCACCGGGCTGATCGAAGAAGCCGAATCCGCTGCCGCGCAAGCCGAACGCGTTATAAGGTTGATCCAAACTGGTAGTAGCGGGCACCGGGGCCCTCGTGAGCGCCGTGCCGTGTTACCCTTCATTGGCTCGCTGCACAAATGGCTGTACGGCACACTGACAGAAGCCGACGAAGCCGAAATTCAGGCAGCAGTAAAAGCCATCGCGAGGGATACTCGTTTAACAGCTGCGCTATTGGCAAATCAGACTGAGTTAGTCGAACACGAGCTATCTCACTTGGAAGAGCGGATGCGCAAGCTCGAATCATTCGCCGCCGTTGTAGCAAATAATACAGCCAAAAACCTTGCCAATATTGACAGCCTCGACGTCGAGATGAACATCAAAACAACATTGTTGCAGTTCAAGGCCGACACCGAGCTGATCAATACCGCAATTTTATTCGCTGTCAAAGGCCTGATCCACCCGAAGGTCCTAGCACGAGATACGATTGCCCAGGCAGCAAAATCGGTCGAAGAATCGCTATCCCACGCGAAATTCCCACTGTCACCAGGCGAGTTTTCCGCCATTTCGATAATGGAAATATCAAGAATAGCGATCCTATTCTCGAACGGCCACTTAATTTACCACATCGCAATACCTCTGGTAGACGCCGAAAAGTTCAACCTTTTCAAGGCCTCACCTGTACCAACGGTGCAGAAAATATTCAACAGCACGTTCACGGCCGCGTATGTATGGCCAGTTCACCCTTACTTCGCAGTAAGTACCTCGAATCGCACTTATCTACCGATTCCGGGAGGAGAAGTGCATAAATTGCGCAAACTTCAAGATACACTGATTGCGGTCAACCCGGAACCAGTGCGCGAAATTAGCGATAGCGTGGCTTGCGAGATCAAAATCGCCGCGGGTCTTAAGGCGAAAGACCCGGAAGAATGCGATATCCGTATGAAAAAGCTGCGCGAATCATTCTGGCTGCGTCTACACCGTGCAAACACATGGGTATACTCTGCCAAAGAGCAGGAAAAGTTGTATATCCAGTGCGCTAAGGAGGAAATCGTTACCACACAAATATGCGGCGCAGGGATCCTTGAGCTTCGTGAAGGATGCACCGCGCACACAGCAAGCGCCCGCTTGATCGCGTCGCATACGATCACGAAACAGTTAGAGACGTTATCTCTGGGCGCTTTGCAATTTAATATGTCCAAGATTTGGGCTCATGTGAACGAGTCTTCCGCCGCAGCGGCAGAGCTCATGCAAGCCATAGCTATCGGCACCGAGCACCGCGCCGATAACGCGCACGGCTCGGATCTCGACAACTTGAAAGCAGGCGAGAGTTTGCGTGAAATCTCGGTGAGAGCTCGCGACATCGCCAATAGAAGGAAAACTGAATTTGAACTCAAAGACCTGAGCGGTTACACCGGCATTCTAAGCTGGGTATCTTGGTCTTCTTTGAGCATCGTTCTCACCTGCGTCATCGCAGTGTGGTGCTTTATGCGCTATCGCGCGCAGCAACCCATGCGCGACCTCGCACGCTAGCAGCGCAATCTCATGCAATTGGAGACCGCGTGCAGCTTCGCTCAGCTTTCAGCAAGCTGCAGAACCGCAGAGGCTGCGAATGTGCATTAAAGCCCTAGGCTTGCCCCCTTCAAGGCCGCGGATAAAGTGCTCACGCTTCGGCCAAGGACAGAGACGCGCTCCTCGCATTCTATGCAGACAACAAATTTAATTTGGCCTACCTCGTGTGCTGCGTTCCACCAGCAGCACGCGTCCGCTGAAGCAATCTCGCGGCCGGGAAGGTAAACAAAGCGCAGGGAAATAGATGCAACTCTACACCAATAGGAATGAATATTAAATACAGGAGTTCCGTTTTATTTTTATTAAAAGTAGAAACCCATTGTATTTTTCATATTTTATAACAAAAATGGTTCGTGCGTGCAATAATGAGCCACAAAGTATCGATGTAGCAACTTTACGTATAATTACTTTAGCGCCGTGATAGCCAAGCTGCCTCAATGGCAGGAAAAACGATTTAGTTTTACGCTTATTATTAATTGGGATATAGATGCAAATGTAAAATAATAACGAAACACTATAAACATATATAATATGTATAATGTAATAGAGGTTATAATAGTTAATACTATTATAACCCACATATTCTTGTTCACCCGGTATAAAAATGTAAGCTCAGTGCCTACGCAATTTTGGTTGCGTCTGCGCACATAGATATATAAACAGATAACGTAGAAATACGCGACGCCCGCACGCAAAAGAAAGTGCGTAGCTCGCCATAATTTTTTTCTTTTTATACATATATTCTTCCATACCTAGATTTAAGAGAAAGTTTGTATTTCGAGCTCTGTCTCTAGAAATATGTAAGACAGCGGCGGCTGTCAAGTACAACATCCGCGCCAACTCACACAAACACACTCACACTCATACATTCGTCAAGTAATTTTTATTTTCATAGTAACAAAAAGGGAAGTAAAGAAAAAAAAAGAAACTGACTATTACGGAAGTCAGCAACCGGAAAGAATCCAATGCGCATCTAATGCGCTGTGCTTAAGCACTGGCATCCCAAGTAAAAAGGAAAAAAGTCGAAAAGGTAAACAGAAAATTCAAAACAAAATTATGGAAATTGACAAAATGTAAGCACACACACACGTTCAAGCGCGGAGCGCGCAACAGCGCGCCCCGTCGCATCATACACTCGAGCAACGCACGCACGGCTCCGCCGGCGACCATGTTTTTTAAGGGCGTCGAGGACGTCGCCAGCGCGCCCAAGGGCGTGTAACGGAGGACCTCTAGGCTTCTCCGGTGGCGGCAGCCGACGATGCTCCTGCATCGTCAGCAGGGAACGCCGTCGCCTGCGTTTCTCACGCTCAGAAGTGCAGCGTATGCACTTCTGAACGTGGAACCGCTCACCGTTGCCCGAATCGCGGCAGCGGTGCAGCGGGCAGTCCACCGGCGACCACGACTAAGAGAGGAGCTCAAACTTCGAATAAAACTCGAACAGCATCTCTTGGCCTATTCTTTCTCCGTGTCCGGAGAGTACCCTCGACCACTCGCCGTCCGTAACACCGCATGAGTGTAATGTATCTTTTTGTAAAACGTGTAAATCAAGATTACCTACTAGACACCTGTGTTACGTACAACCGATCGAACAGACAAAGCGTGTAAGACCAGTATTATTTTTGTTTTACGACTTTGAAACCCAATAACCTCTTCGGGTGCTGGGTGGCGATGAGAAAAAAGTGTACGTTCCAAATTTGTGTGTTGTACAGCAAGTATGTATCAATTGCATAGAGATTAAAGATATTTTAATTAGAAGCGAGATGTGCGGTATTCGGGAATACATGTTTAATTGCGACCCGGTAAAGCAGCTTGTTGATCTGGCATTGGCACCAAGAAGACAATTTCAGCAGCTTATATGCATAGCACACAATGCCCAAGTATTCCATGCACAGTTCATATTTAAGTACGTTGTGGAAAAATTCAAACAAGATCGAGTTGTGGCATCGGTAGTGATGAATGGTTCAAAAATAATTTTAATGGAGGTTCTACATGTAAAGTTTATTGATAGTTTAAATTACTTTCACATGCCTTTGAGTAGTTTACCAAAAGCGTATGGATTATCCGAAAAGGTGCTTTTCCGCACTTATTCAATACGATGGAAAATCAGACTTACGAAGGTCCTCTACTACCTCTTGATTCGTATTCACCAGACTCGATGGCCATCAAGGAGCGAGAGAAATTTTTGAAATGGAACGACGAACAAGTACAAAATGGCTACGTATTCAATTTTCAACGAGAAATTGTGAAATACTGTAAGCAAGACGTGACAATTTTGAGATTAGCATGTTTAGCATTCCGCAAAACATTCATGATATTTGGTGCGGACCCTTTCGTCGAAGCTACATTGCATCATCTTGTATGCGAGTGTTTAGAAAAAATTTTTTTTAAAAGTCGTAAATAGGTATTATACCACCTCGTGGTTACAGAATGGTAGACAGTCTGAAATTGCCCTACACTGGCTCTCTTGGATGGAACAACGAGTTCTTCATCGCCAGATCGAGCATGCAGGACGAGGTCAGGAAAAAAGACTACTAGAGAATATCTTGGTCAATGGTTACAGTGCACCCTAAGACGGTGAGAACCACAACGGTATTGTGCTTCAGTTTCAAGGCTGTTTTTGGCACGGGTGCCCCCGATGTTACAGGATAAACAGAGATATAGATTTGAAAAGTGGTGAATCGATGGATGCCAGATACGAAAGAACATTGGCTATTAGCTATAGACTAAAGCTGGCAAATTACCAGTTGATTGAAAAACGGGAGTGTCAGTTTAAGATCTCACAAAATGAAGAACTTTGTGATTTTGTTCGCGAAAATGTGGTAAATGTAAAAAGAAAAGTACTTGATCCGCGTGATGCATTTTTCGGTGAACGCACAGGTAACACAGTCAAAGTGTTTGATTGTCAAGGCGAAGAGAAGATCAGGTATGTTGACGTGTGCTCACTGTATCCGTTCATTTGTGATCGTGGCAAGTATCCCATTGGTCACCCGAAAATGTATATCGGTCAAGAAGAGTGTGGACAGCTGATAGGGCTGAGTAACGACATTTCACAAGTGAATGGGTTGATCGCGGGCGATATACTACCACCACAAAATCTATATCATCCATTATTGCCAGTAAAAATGCATGGTAAATTGATATTTCCTTTATGTCAGACATCCTGCGAGCAATTAATTCAAGAAGACTGCCCTCATCAAGATCCTGAAGAGCGTATACTGCGAGGAACTTGGGTTTCAGAGGAGGTGAAGGCTGCTGTCACGTTGGGACACGTCGTCAAGTTTGTCTATGAAATTTGGCAGTACGAAATGACGCAATACAGTCAAGAAGAGCGGAAAGGTGGCGTATTTGCGGGATACATCAACGAATTTTTTGCTCAAAAGGTCGCGGCGTCGGGATACCCACCACACTGTATCACAGATGAGAATAAGGATCGCTACGTGAGAGAGTTGGAATACGACGAGGGTATAAAATTGAACAAGGATGATATACGTTTCAATGCTGGGTTACGATCTGTGGCTAAACTGTGTCTAAATTCTCTATGGGGAAAGTTTGGTCAACGCGAGAATTTAACAAAATCAATCGTGGTGAAGAATCCAGAAAATCTTATGAATTTACTTACCAGTGCAGAGGTTGAAGTTAATGGTATTTTACCAGTGAATGACGATACACTCTACGTCAATTGGTGCTACAGAAACGAGGCTGTATCATCCTCAGTATCATCGATAAACGTGGTCCTCGTTGCTTTTACAACAGCATATGCACGTCTAAGACTGTTCCAATATCTGCATGCCTTGGGTCCACGAGTCCTCTACTACAACACTGATTCGGTATTTTTCGTTAGTAGTGGTGAAATCGGTGAATACGTGTTGCCAATCGGTTCATCGCTGGGCAGTCTGACAAATTAACTAGCCGACAAGGGCCCTGGTGCATATATAACGACCTTTTTGTCATGTGGTCCAAAGTTTTACGCGTATAAATATAATAAATCGGATGGTGAAGAGGAGTGTCAATGCAAGGTTAAAGGGATTCGGTTGAACTATACGAACAGTGAACGAGTCAATTTTGATTCGATTCGAGAGATAATCGTTTCCCCACAACTGGACATAATATTGACGAATTCCGCTATACGTAGAACGGCATTTCACGGCGTGATATCTCAGAATGAGACAAAGATATGCAAACCTATATATAGCAAACGAAGATTTACAGAGTTAGACAAAAGTTACCCGTATTGCTATAAGATATCGGTAACTGACAGCCTGTAGTTACATGTGGCGAAACCTTGTGTATAGACGACACTACAAAAGAAAAAACTATTTATTGGCTGAGAATTGTGCTGACATCGTGCTGATTGGCCACGACACACCACCATCGACCTGATTGGACAAGGTACGTTGCCGTCGAGCTGATTAGCTGTTTGTACTGATGTAGCTGGTGGTGGTGGGCGGTCACAATGATAGCGCTAGTCGTGGGGGGGTCTATATTTAAGTCAACGTGTTCAAACTGCAAATTACCAGTATTTGACTAGCTACATGGTATAGCTTTAAAGAGGAACTACACGATTTTTTTTCATCTATTTTAAAAGAAAAAGTATGTATATCATTCATAATTGTTATCACTTAAATAATATAATAATAACATGATGTACATTATATGTTTAGATGTATTTAGAGGGTCTAAACAAGATTGCTAGTGGACGTTACCTTACAACGAAGAAGGTATCTGAGCTGGAGGTTGATCATCATCACATGGTGACGGCACTAAGAGAAGTCAAGACACGATTTGGCTCGAAGATTGTGGCAGTTCTCGATGAGGAATTCCAAATTTTTTTTCCTTCTCAGGTATCTTCTGCACTGACGAAGGATACTAACTTGTTCGATAAGCTGAGTGCCCAAGCCAACAAATTATAACGTTTCTTAGATTATAAGGGTAACAACGCTATTGAGTTTACCACGGTGTAACTCTTTTGTGAATAAAAACTATAAATATGGAAAGACGGTTACGATTTCAAGAGAAATCAGTGGTTCATTCAATGTATGTATGGGTGTATGCATATAAAAAAGCACGTCGTGGAGAGTGGCAACAAATAGCCCGTGATCGAAAGCGTTTTTGAATAAGGGTTTTAAGAACTAATAGCATTATTACTACTGTACTTTTAAAAAAACTCAAAAAACTGTCTATTAAATAACAAATTGTTTGCACTTATAATTTTTTTCTAAATAAATGTATTTTTTACTTTCATTGTTTCTTCATATTTCTTAATCACTTATACCATACCTAATTCTTATGCATATGGATGAAAAAAAAATTCTATTGTGTAACTATAGATGGCACTGTGTTACGTGAAAGGTGATTGTCGGTCATCACGCCATCGCTTACGTGATTGATTGGTTGGTTACCTTATATGTGAAGGTTAAAGTGAAGTGTTGGTTACATGATTGTCTCAGTAGCAGTTATGGATACGCTATGGAAATATCCGTATACCTCCATGCTATGTGATCCTACAGGATGTGGTAAAACGGTATTTGTGAAGAAGTTGCTAAAGGATCTTGATCATCTGTGCGATACCCAAATCGAACGTGTCATTATCTATTACGCAGAGTGGTAGCAGAGCTACAAGGAACCTCAAAGCAAGAAGGTGGAATTTCGTGAGGGTTTACCGCAGACTAGTGACTGGGCTAGTGATTCCAGACCGAAACTCGTGATCGGCAGTATAGTCGACATTTTCTCGAAGGCCTTCCACCATCACTCGCTCTCGGTGATATTCATCACACAGAACGTCTTTCATCAGGATAGAGGACATCGTGACATATCTCTAAACGCACAATACATTGTCGTGTTTAGAAATTTGCGAGATAGATCTCAGATACAGCATCTGTCGCGTCAACTCTGTCCCGAGGATCCAGAATTTTTACAAGAGGCTTACTGGGACGCCACATCGAGACCTTACGGATACCTTCTGCTTGATTTAAAACAGACTATACCGGACAACAGCCGATTTTGCACCTATATCTTTCCGGACGACGAAGTGCACTACGTCTACGTGTCATGGAATAAAAAGATGAATAGTGGCGACACGATGAATCTGGTACCAATCATCTCCTTGTGATGGATGTGTCTAAGAGACGACATCCCTTTGCGCGTAAGGACGCTGTCATTTTGAAAGCGCTGTTCCATTTGAACGATAAACAGCGAAAGGCTCTCTTGCAGACGGCTGATTCGAAATTAGTGCGTCATATTTGTGAGTGTGCTTTGAATGTGTTGATCGGTAACGTGCCGCTGGATAAGTCTCACAAATAACGCTTACGCAGGCATACAAAAACACTGCGGAAGTTAGCCGAACCTTGTGTGAGCCTGTCCAAAAAGAAAAAAATCAGTGTACAGTACGGTGGTTTCTTACCAGCATTATTGGCTCCTATTATTGGTACACTGTTAGCTAGTATCATTAGTAAGTAGTACTAATCTAGCATCACTCCAGAGTGTGCTAGCGAATAGCGGGTGCAATAATGCTGCTAATATAGTAAAGACTGTTCAAACTCCCGGAATCGTGATGACTAGACTAGATGCTGAAATGAACAACATACTGAATTCATCTACTTGTAAAAGTGAGCGGGAAAAATGGACACAATATAGTTCTGTGCTGCAGCGTTATCTCCAACTCAAGGATGTCGATAACTATGATAAGATTAGAAAAAAGGAGGAAAGAGATGACAAAGATTGGCGTCAAATGCAAAACAACAACCATGATGATGATGATGAAAACGACGACAATTATAATGACGAGGCACAGCAGCTCGAGGAAGAGGATCGAATTGATGCGAGCATCATCGAGAGCGTGCCTACAAAGTACAGGCGACAGGCTGGACAAGTATTGCGTAAATTACGTGTTAGTTGGAATATCGCCTGGGATGCAAATAGTGCCGTGACAATAGGTGGTGTGCGTATACACGGAGCCAACATGATTGACCTGGTAATTGATGCTATGAGAAATAGAAAATGTTCTCCGCCACCTGGGTATACGCAATTTGCCGTTGCTCTTTGAGAATCGTTTATACCACGGGAATACATCGGTAATAAACGTGTTTGGAATACCATAGTAGCCAGTACACCAGGTCGGGCTATCCCATCTGGAAATATACCACTACCACCAGGTGGTGCCACTGGTGCCGCTCCACGCCAGAAATTATCACCAAGTTGGTCGTCTATTTCAAACGCCACGCCAGGCTGCTACCGAGACCAGTAGCTCTGAGACCGACGAAGGAGACGAAAGCAACGGAGGCATAGCAGCGTGAGTACATAAACGGAAAAAAGCAGCAGCAGCAACTGGTCAGGGAAGTGCAAAACAGTCGAGGAAAAAAGCTGTTGCTGGCAGTTCTGATATTACATCATGGCGACGATTGAGCGGAAGGTTCGACTAGAACAGAAGGTTGAAATCACCGACCAAGAAGAAAAAGAAAAGTAAGAACGAGTGAACGTGAAAAATAGCGCATTGGATGAATGGATCGATTTGCTACCGTTTGAAATGCACGTACCCGGATATAGATTTTGCGGCCCAGGTACAAAAACTAGCGGAACGTATTGGAAACAGATGGAGACGAGCGAACACTGGCTATGATGACAACCTGCTGCATGGTGAGCAAGATAACTTTTGAAAAGTTTTTTTCAAGAATTAAGAAAGTACTGAAGAGGAATAAAAAAAGGACAAAAGAAATCAAAAGATAGTAATAGTTGTAGCAGCCAAGTTGACGAATCAGTGAAAAAGAGGATTAGCAAACAACAAAAAGAACGTAAGGGGTCGAAAATAAATTAAAAAATGAATAAACAACCGATGCATGATGAGTAGAGATAGAAGAAGATTCGAGAATATTTATTACGCGCCTCCAAATCCAGCAGCGTACGCTGGTATTGGTAAACATTTTCAAGCTACACGTGAGAGAGGAAAAACAGGAGTAAAAAAGAAAAAGTTAATCGTGAGGGTGTTGTAGAGTGGTTCGACAGTCAAGATGCGTATAATCTATATCGACCGATCAGACATCGATTTCCGCGACGTAGTTACAATGTGCGAAATTTGGATGATGTGTGGGAGGTTGATCTCATGGATTTGAGATCCTTAGAATCTTCCAACGAGGGCTACAGTTATATTTTGACTGTCATCGATGTTGTCAGCAAATATAACTGGTTGGAAGCGATCAAGCAAAAAATCTCCAGAAATGTCGCTGAGGCTTTCTTGCGTGTACTGTCGAGAAGCAATGAACGTAAACCAAAGTGTCTCCAGACAGACAAGGGTAAAAAATTCCTTGGTCGTGAGACGCAGCAAGTTTTGCGCGACAATGACATCAATCACAGAGTGGCACGCAGTCCGGATAAAAAGGCTGCCATCGCGGAGAGACTTATACGAACTATTAAGGAGCGAATTAGGCGATATTTCCCTCACAAAAATACACGGAGGTACATCGATGTGTTGCAGAATATTATAGAGGCATACAATCACAGTATACACTCAGCGATAAAGATGACACCTGCATCTGTGACCTTGTACAACGTTGGAAAAGTACACGAAAATTTACAGCGTCGCTATAATAATAACAATGGTTGTAATTTACCCAAGTTCAAAGTCGGTGAAATGGTTCGCGCCAGTCGTGCCTGATCCGTCTTTGACAAAGGATACGAGGGCGGCTGGACACTAGAGTTATTTAAAATTGTGAGAATTTCTCTGACACGTCCACCACATGTCTACCATTTGCAAGATCTCTCAGGTGAGGACATAGATGGTGGTTTCTACGCGGCGTAATTGAGCAGAGTTCGAAAAGATCTGGGCACGGAATCATTCAAAATAGAAAAAATTTTACGTAGAAGAGGTAAGGGTCGCTCAAAGGAGTATTTCGTCAGCTGGAAAGGCTATCTAGAAAAGTTCAACTCCTGGGTCAAGGCTAATCAACTTTCACAAATATGAGGGATCAATTTTACATTATTCTGCCTAGCAACAGCAGTATGAATTATTTCGCGGGAAACACTGCAACGCATTATGTTACACAGTTGCCACAACAGATCCGATTACAAGGTTCATGGCTGGTCGCGCTCACAGAAGTTCAAATCCCGCTAACGTTCCAACACGTGCCAGTCGACAAAGAAGAAAGAAAACTTTCCCTGAAACAAACTCCCACCACAAGACTCGAGACGAATGAGCTAAGAGTGGAAAATTTTACAATCGCAAAATCGCTGATTCGTCCAGGAAATCACAAAGACACTTACACTCTCGTTGAAGAGATAAATAATTTAGAATGTAGTGGTCATTTGCAGCTTATAGTTGAACGTGGTGGTTAGCCTTGCTTATCGGAGTAAATGCGAAAAATTCTCGGATTTGAGAAGGATAGGCAGATTCTCTTTGTTGACGATCAATACACCATAGAGGCTGATAGACCTGCTCGAGTTTCCTATGGTCTACCAGCCATTTTTATGATCTACAGCGACATCTGTGAACCGTATATGACAGGTGATGTTCAATCAAGGTTGCTACGCGCTGTATTGATGAATACCGATAATTACGAATACGGTACTACCAGAATCAAAAATTTCTCTCCGCCAATGTCCTCATTATTGATATTCAGCTCATTTCAGACCATTGAAATAGATCTAAGAGACGAATGCAGACAATCGATACCATTCGATTATTGGACAATGACCGTGACACTTCATTTCAAGAAAGTCGGCTAGATGAATCGCTACGAAGATTACTTCAGTCGCCAAGTTGGCAATGGCTACCGTGGCTAGGAGGATGAGGTAGGAATCCGTACACCGGAGGAATTGGCCATATTTACATCGGTTCTTCATACCAAAGAGGTCACGGTGGTATCGGCTCTTTCCTAGCCGGTATATTTCGTCGACTTTTCCCGCTTATTAGTCGGGGGGCCAAAGCTGTGGGTAAGGAGGCTATACGTACGGGTTTCAACATTGTGCCGACATTACGGCACGCAACACACCAGTTAAGGAGTCCTTTCGCAAGCGTGTGAGAGAATCTGGTGAAGTTCTGAAAAGAAAGGCGGAAGAAAAATTGGACAGACTGATGGAGGGGTTGGGATATAAAATGGCACGCTACGGGAATCCGGCTCAGTTGCAGATACTCGGTGAACCCGTCACAGTGCGCAAGAGAAAGAGGGGTGTCAGTAGGAAAAAACGTAAAACTGACAGTAGTATAAAACGCAAGTCGAGAAGTGATGTGAAAAAGACGAAAAAGGAGAAAAAGAAGACGCAGACAGCTCGAAAGAAGAGCTCCAAGAGGAGGGTCAAAAGAAGCAGAACGGCTAGAGATATTTTTGACAGCTAAACAAAAAAAAATAAATAAAAAACAAAAAAAATGGCATTCCCACACACTCATTCGTGCGAGTGTTTGATGTCCGAGTTGCTATTGTTCGACATTCCACCAACCCGAACCACAATCGAGGCATCGCATTGGGTTCAATACAAACCGATATCATCTTTGACCGATGACTCACCTATAGAATTTGTGATCCCTGGCAACAGAATCGTACATCGAAACATTGCTGAATTACGGACCTGCCGCCAAATCCTCCCACTTGTCAACTGTCTTGTACTGTGAGGATACGGCTAGAAAAATGAACGACACAGAAAATCAGAATCAGGTATTAGTTGCGAGACGAAAAATGCTTACTGCGGATAAATCTGTTGATCTTATTGGCTACCTTCACGCTGATGTATTTAATCAGGAGAAGCTGCTGATCAATGGAGTTGGAGTGAGAGTACGCTTAGTAAAATCTCGCGATAACTTTTGCCTGATAGATCCTGTAGGATCTTATTCCATACACATCGAGGAGGCGAACCTTCTAGTCAGGCGTGTAAAAATTAATCCGGGCATATTGCTAGCACACGCTCAGTCACTCTCGAAAACAACGGCTAAATACCCTTTGACGAGGGTGGAAGTCAAAGCAATGACTATGCACAGTGGTGTACACGGTGTAACATTGGACAATATCATATTGGGTCAGCTGCCGAAGAGAATTATCCTGGGTTTTGTCAATAATAAAACTTTTAATGGCGATCGGCTGCTCAATCCCTTTAATTTCGAGCATTTTAATATAAAGTTTCTATGTTTGTACGTTGACGGGGCACAGGTGCCTTCGAAACCACTACAACCAGACTTTGGAGCGAGAAATCTATATGCGGACGCATATCACACACTATTGTCCAGTACAGGCATACACTTTCTCAACGAGGGCAACGAAATAGCGCGAATCATACCCCCACGGATACTGTCTATTTGCCTTTGATTTGACTCCAGATTTATCGGCAAATTACTGCAGACATTGGAATTTGATCAAACACGGTAGCGTTAGATTAGAAATACGTTTCAGTGCGGGTCTAACAGAAACAGTCAATTGTATTATATACGCAGAGTATGATAATATTTTGGAAATTGATGCCTCACGTCAAGTCATCGTCGATTTTAGCAGATAAAACATTTACCTCAAAGATGTCGCTACTCTGTACTACTGTATATATATACATCTAACGAGTTACTTTGCAAATTCAGTCTCTCTCTAACACTGTTCTTATACACTTTATCCAAGCATGGGCGTGATCATTGACATTCAGTTCTTCAAAGGCACCAGGCATCGAAATCTACTAAAATAAGTAGCCGTAGTGGCTGTGAACAGTAATTTTAGTAGTCATTGGCTGGTAACACCGGCAATAGCGCTTGGTCATCTGAGTGAAGATATACGAAGTCAGGACGATTGGCTCACCCAGTACCATCACGGGCTCGACTACTTTGACGGTGAGGTGTCTTTAAAGGCGGTGAAAAAAATTTTAAAATAACTTTCGAAAAGTGTGCGTCAAATTTGTAATCTCTAGTACGATCAGGATTGCCCGTCTTTCGATAAATTATCGTCCGATGTATACTGCATGAATCACGCTGTCAAACCTTGCTACAAAAATTATCGTTGTGCTCTAAATCAGGCTTGTAGGCTAAAATCGTGGCTACTCACAGGTACGATTAAAAATTCGAGCAGTGCTTTTGATGACATTTGTAATGATGGACAGTCTTCAAATATTGAAAAACCTGTCGAAAATCCGCTCGCACACTGTCGGTATATTGCCAGCCGATCAGATACCGAAGGTGTGGACGAAACCGACAGCGTTCGTTGTAAGCACGGATGCTCATACGAAATTGGGTATGCATTGGGTTGCCCTGTACGCTGACAAATCTTGCAGCGCATTTTATTTTGATAGTTTTGGTCTCTCTCCATTCATACCCGATCATATAAATCGGTTGCGAAAAAATTGTAAGCAATTTCGCTGGAATAATATTCGACTACAGAGTGACTCTTCCAAAGTGTGCGGTCAGTATTGTATTATGTTTCTGCATTATATGAGCGCGGGTCTCGGTTACAATAAATTTCTCGAGAGTTTCTCTCATGAATACTGGTGTGTATACAACGACCTTCTATCGAAGGTGTACGCGCATTAAGCGCTAAAATCCGTTACGATTTATCTGCTAGAGTCGATCTCCTAAACGTTGTCATATTCCGCATAAACGATGCAATAGATCGCTGTGAGAAGCGTTGCCTCAAATCTCACATCTATGCGTATGCTACCCGAACGCATGAGCTTCCAATAGGTGGCACACTGTGCCGATAAATCGTGTGTGAGATCGGAAGCTCTCAAAAAGTTCCCTCTGTAATAGTTGTAGCGATTAATGCCTATACCTTCGTTGAGGTTTGCTTGGCATTTTTATGCCGTCGACATAAAGAGAGATATAATTTATCGAGAAATGTTGAAAATCGAACGGATTTAATGAGTAATTTCCATGAAATGCTTAATTTTCCACAAAGCCAAGGATTGTTCTTTTTGGCAATTCATATCGTATAACGCCATCGATCGAATTGCCCAATATTCCCAAGTGAAGAATAAATGATTTCGTGTGCTAGTAATACTTCCGGACTGATCTTCACTCCGCAAACTATAATCGTGGCTTCTCTGAAGCGAACTCAAAATTTTCCATCGCTGGTTGCGTCCATTAGAGAAAATGCGTTCTTGCTTCTGACTAGTTTAACGCGCACTTTTACTCCGTTCTTTAACGAAAACTTCTCTTTGGCAGATTCACAGCATGAATTTTGGGCCGAAGGCTGTCACGACCGCTGAGAGAAAGGATAAACTTCTCTGATCAATTGGTAGTTTTGAATTACATCGCCAACGATAGATATAGAGAAGAGAATTTATAATCTTGTCAACGGAAGAGAATCTCTCCGTCCAACAATTAGTTCCACTGCCAGAAGAGCCGTAAAACACAGTATCTTGTCGGTCGATTTTTCATGATTGTATACCGAAACTGAACGCCATGGTTCTGATTGCGCTTATTCTGTTAGCAATGAAGGGCTTGCATTTTGTCAGATGAGTCTAGAGTCAAGAAAAAATCACTTTAGAATTTGACCAGAATTATTACCCAGCTGGTTTGCTTTTTACTTGTGACAGAATAATGACAGGTAGTTTTGACAAAATAACTGCGCCGCACAGCTCCAGCTTTGACCAAGTCACAACCTTGATCAGTATGACTTCACAACCTAGATCAATGTGACCTTAAACTCAGCGGTAAGCAATTTTACCGAATGTCCGCCTTTTATCGGAATTACGCTCCAATGCATCACAAAGCAGGTAGAGAAGTCACTCTCATTCTTAATATGTGCCTATCCAACGAGATATTTCAATTGTTTCTAACTCCTTCAATCGTCCTATACATTCTGTCCAGACTCTTGACGTCAACTCGGGAACGTGACCGTCCCAATTCAATGTTCGTATTGGATCAAAAAACCTTACTGTCGTCTTTAAACAAAGCATTTTCTGACCGGCGTCGATGAAGAAACTTCTGAAACTGATATGCTAAAACATGAAGCCCCTTCTTTCGCTTACCATGGAAGGCCTAAAGCAGACACTGTCGCCCGTTCTTGAATTAAGATATCCTTACAGTTGACTACTGAAGCAGTTAAGTCTCCTACCAAATCTTCATGATTTGACACTCATTTAGAATCGTGCATGTCAGCCAAGGTCAAAACAGAAATTAGTTATTCCCGTAAAGTCATAACTTTCTTCAGCATAAAAATTATCTGCTTATCGCCCTATGCGCCACCATAGAGGCCAGTACCTCCGCCGCTTCGCTCCTCGACGCCTGCAAGATGAAGCATGCACGCATTAGCAAAAAAAGGCGCATAAGCTGTGTCATATGTTATCGTTCTCAATCTATACAACTCGATATTCTCCTGAAGATTATTTCGCCATACAATTCATTAGCAATCGCAGTTTTTTGGGTGCACAAGAAATTGTCTGAATATTTTAACAACGTCTCAGGAAAATACACGGGAAGAATTACCATCGGAAGATGATCTTCAGAACTTTCTCCGGTATTTTTGGCTCCATATGTAACAGTGAATTCGCGGAGAGTCCCTCTGAAACCCAGGTGATTAGGTTAGTAGACGCAGAAGGTAGTTATCACTTTAATTAAGTACTCGTCCATCAAGTCTTTCTAGGCTGCACAATGTGCCAAAATAGAAATTTTGAGGTCAAAACTCTGGCTAGGAGCGACCAATCCTGATAGTTTTTTTTGTACGTGTAGCTTATACCATATGATAATGGGAATACTACAGAAATTTCGTCAGCAATCGTTGCTGATTCAGGTCATAGCTGAAAATCAGCATTTTTCGATAAATTCAATATTTTATGCTTCCACTGCGGGAAAAGTGCTTGTATATACAGTATATGACCAAATTTATGAAGAAAATGAGTAAGAGTGAATATGATCACTCTTTGATTTTGACTCGTCAACCAAGTTGTTGACCATTTCTATCAGGGATCTGCCCTCTAATCAACAGATCTACCTAAGTTTATTCATTGATTATTCATAGATATATTCATTGATCCTTGATAAACCTTATCACACAACCTTACCTGTTTGTTGTCGGCTGTGTTGTAATCCTCTAAATATATAGTTTTTATTCATGAAAAATTGTATTGACATATATATATATATGTATATATATATATATTTTTTTTTTCATATGAACGTATATCTAGTTTTATGACACTCTTTTGTGATTTAGTTATTTGAAAGCCAATTGAACAATCTGCTTTAATTTTATGTACGTTCGTAAGAAAAAATATTTTGATTAATTTATATCACTTTTTTAAATTTGGCCATTATCAGTTAGGCAGAGGAGAACTACGGTGGCCCCTATTCGGGTACGTGCCGGTCGAGCACTCAGGCGAAGTCCATTGTCCTATGCCTCCTGTACCTTATGAAATTACCTTATAATACCTTAAGCCCACTTAAGCTCCTCTAACCCCACCATAAGAATATCCCATACCCTTTGTCTTGTCTCCGCGAAGCTGGACAATTTCACAGTAAGTGGGAGATGGTCTCCATTTCATACCCGCACCACTTGCAGACTCCGGAGTCTTTTATTCCCAAGTTCCAAAGGTGGTACCCCACTTTCCAATGCCCCGTCGGCCAGCCCCAGCTTGTTCCTGCCTAGGCCTCAGCTATTCCTCCGGTGGGCTGTCGTCCATCAGAGCGTTAGCCTGTCTTAGTCCTTTGAAGTTAGTCCATTTGTCGCTCAGTTGTAAACCGACCCAGTTCTTAATTACCCTGTTTACCTCACAGGTAAGAAGTCTCATCCCTACTTGCTAACCTGTCTACTTTTTCATTGCCCATACTAGTCTCACTGCATCTTATCCCGCCACTGATTCCAGCTTCTGTCTGCACCTTACTACCTTTTTTGAGAAGATTTCATTTCTTTGCCCTATGGTTCTCTCCAATAGCCATTTCGATGACTCTGCAATAACCCTGATTTTCGCCTGGAAAACTGCAGCATGCTGGTAGAGTGAGCACACTATCTCTTATGTGTCCCCCTTCTTCCAAGCACCTGCTCATAGACCGTTCTCATTTTTGTAGCAGTCAGTGAACCACACTCCCCTTTTTTCGAGGAGCTTTTATGATTCTGTCTTCCATTCGTCCCTTTCTGGGATCGAAACCCCTTTCCCCCATTAGCGGGATTACTTATTTTAGAAGTATTTTATTCTTGAAGTTCGAATAGTTTGTTGATTCCGCTATTCTGCAGAACGTCCTACATGCATTTACAGTGTTTTTGTAACAGTCGTAAGTGTCATCCCCATGAATCCTGCGATATCTCCTATAACCAATCTTGTACCCTGTCCTGTGCTCCAGTATGAATTTTCATTTTACATCTGTGGTCTCATATCAGTGCCTCATAAGTGAGTCTTCGTTTGATGATTGCATCGTACAGCCATCTCACTTTATCCAGTTCTAGACTTGATTAATTTTCTAAACTTTGATCAAAATTTTTAAGATTTCACTACTAATTAAAACAATTCGAATTTCTGCGGGTTTCATATAATGTCAAAGTTTCATTTTTTGGAATTATTATTCGAATACGTGCTTTTTTCAAGAAGTAAAAATAATCTTCTTTTACAACAATTTTGTGTAACAGTTAACACTCTGGTTTTCGACTCCAGCTATTTAATTTTATAATTTTATAACTTGTAAGTAGACAATCCTTTAGATAGTGAGCACTGCCGTGTTAGTGCTAGATTGTCGAATGGTTTTTTGTACCCTTCAATTACGGTCGCCACCTGTTTGTTATGTGCAAACAGGAAAACACCTTTATTTAGGAATTCAACAGATGTTTGGAATGAAGTGACACACTGTTATATGAATTAAATAAAGAATTTATTTTAGTAAACTTTCGCGAAATACTGTGCGGAGATAATTATTACAATGTATTTATAATCTGTGTAGGTTTATTTAAATATATTTGTTTCTACGAAGCGATTGTGTTACATTGATTTTAAATACTGAGGTTTGAAACTCCCGCGGGAGTATTTATATGGCGCTGCTGCGGCCGTATGGCCTCTTGCTGGCCTTTGCGCATTCGGTGGCGCTCCGGTCGGTTTGGCCTCGTGTCATTTGCGCTGGCGACTGTAGCTTGTTGTCCAAAGGGCTGATCGTTGCGGTTTCCCTTTGGATTTTCCTTTTGGGAAATCCTTTGGGAATATCCCAATGGTCAGTTCACACGCCCGCCTGCCGAGGAAAATTCTGCTGTATCCTGGGTTATGGAGGTAGTTGCAGTGGACATTTTTCATCGGCAACCTCATCCTCAGGGCTCCTGGGCAACCGGGGTATGTATAGGTTATGTTAGTCGTGCTTTGTGTCTGTGTTGTGTTATCCCAATGTTCAGTTTACACGCCCGCCTACCGAGGAAAATTCTGCTGTATCCTGGGTTATGGAGGTAGTTGCAGGGCTCCTGGGCGACCGTGGTATGTATAGGCTTTTTCTTTAACTATTTTATTCTAATGCTTCCTTGTGGTTTATAGCTATTCATCGAGGTCCTCATCTTCATCTGGTGTTCCTTCGAACGGATAACCCACCAATACCAGTGCCAGTTGTTCCAGCGTCAGGCCCTTCTCTTTGAAATTTGGATTCTTCATCTTAATTTCTTTGATGAACTTCGCTCTCTGCTTCCTGCGTCTCATCCTCTTGGCTTGACTCATCGCTTTTTGTTTGCCAGATATTTTGATTATTTTTCCTTCTTCATCTCGTTGCCATCTGGGTAACATTTCTATATTAATTGATTCTTTTTCTTTGTAGGTGCTCATCGTTGGCGAGTCTACTCCTGAATCCTGGTTTTCTTCATCAGTGATGGTAATTTGAATGGGCTGCATGATGATGGAATGTTGCCCACCTTCGTTTGATGTATACTGCGTTGCATCAATCTGGATATCAGCCATCACCTGGTGTTCTTTGTTTATATCGGGTTGCTGCATTCTCTGGCCCTGTTCTGCTGGTGTGGATGTTTCCTGACAAGCGTTCAGCTTAGCCTCCAGATCTTCCAGCAGCTCCTGTTCTGGCCTAGTCGACTGCTCCATGTACTGCGTGTTTATTAGTGCTGACTCAAGTGTTAAGTGCGTGTCTTGTGATTGTGATTGTGACAGTGTTGTGATTGTGTTTTGTGCTTCGTCCCTCTCGTTTTCTGATGATATCTGCATCATGCTGTTGATGAATCCCTCGATTTCTTTGTCTACACTCACTTGTGTTATTTTGGATATTTCCTCAGCTTCATCGTTTATCCATGGGTTGACGTTTTCGTCCATTTCTCTTTGGTATATTTGATTTTCCTTTTCCACTGTTCTTCTCTCACACATGATTAATTCTTTCTGCTTCACCAGAGCTGAATATAATTTTCTTTTTTCTTGAAGTATCTCTTGTCTAATAGATTTAATTTTTGCGTTGATTGTCTCCATCTCTTTGCTTTGCTGACTTTTCTTATTCTGTTTGATTTCCCCTTTCTGACCTTTTATATATTCGTCCTTCCTGATAGGACTATGCCTAATGGCATGTTTTGAGGTCCAAACGGTTTTGTTTACATTTCTGGTCATTGCCTCTGCTTATATGGCTTTATTTGCCTGGCATTGTATATGCCTTTAATAATTCCTTTATTATTTGTCAATTCATATGCATTTTCTTGTGGGATTTTTGATATTGTATACGGTCCTTCGTATACTTTGTCCAATTTTCCACTATATTTTTTAGCTTTATTTGACAAATTGTGTTTTTTCTTCATAACTTTGTCTCCCACTTTGTATGTTTTGTATTTTTTTTGTAGGTTTTTCTTATTATGTCTTTTTTCTGCGTCTTTTATCAGATTTTTTCTTATTTCATCTATGTCTGGTTCGTGTTGTTTTTTAAATATTGCTCCCAGGTTGCATGGAATCATTAATTTTTTTATTTTTTCAATATCAGCTGCAGTTGTCTGGGTTGCTCGATGTTTTGTTGAATTCAGGCAGGTCTCCATTTGAGGTATTATTTTATCCCAGGTATTTTGTTTATTACTGCAATAGGTGCGTATAATTCTTCCTATCTCTTTCATTACTCGTTCCACTGGATTCGCTTGTGGGTTATATGGTGAGGTTGTTCGTATTTCAATCTTGTATTTTTCTCCAAGTTGTTCCCATTGCTTGCTGATAAATTGTCTTCCTTGATCAGATAATAACACCTTTGGAACTCCATGTTTTTTGATGAACTGTTCTTCCACACCTTTACAAAGGCTAGTTGCTGTGATCTGCTTTGCTAGCACTAGCTTTACAAACTTTGTGAATACATCTAGGAGCACAATGATGTATTTTGTCCCAAATTGTGCAGCCGGGAGTGGTCCATATATGTCTACTGCGACTATTTCTCTTGGATTCCTTGGTAGTTTAAAGTATTGTCTTCCTTCTGTAATTTGTGTATAATGTTTTGTCGTTTGACACAGTTCACAAGTTTGTGCAACTTACTTGGACAAACGATATGAGTTTTTTATGATAAAATTTTCTTGTATCGTGTAGTGCAGTTTTTCTGTTCCGAAATGTAAAATCAACTCATGGCACAGTTGAATCGTCTCTCTTGCCATGTTCACTGGAATAGGTATTAAGTATCTGTCATTTACTAGAACTCGTGTTATTCCTTGTGGGTTGATCATTATATCCTCTGGTTTTTTCTTTCTTATCAGTTCCTTAATCCATGGGTCGTTCAGTTGGTCCTTTTTTATTTTTTATTTTAATTTTTTCCACTGATTTTCGAAATTCTCAATTTTTCTAATTTGCAGCAGATTGTTATGTTCTTCTTCTTTCTCCTGTCCTGGAATCATTCTTGAAAGGATGTCTGCTCGTGTGTTGTCTTTTCCTTTTATATGTTGCCACTCGATATCGTACTGCTGTATATGCAGTATCCAACGTGCTATCCTGTTATTTGTTAACTTGCACGTTTGTATAAAAGTAAGAGCTTTATGGTCGGTCCTTACTATTATATGTCTGTCTGCTAGCCACATGTGCCATTTTTTGAGAGCCCAAGTGACGGCCAGCCCTTCAAGCTCAGTGACAGTGTATTTCTTCTCTGCTGGCTTCAAGGCTCGACTGATATAGGCAATAACCTGCTCTTGGTTGTTGTTAATCTTTTGGAACATACATGCTCCTAGACCAACACAGGATGCATCCGTCTCTATTCCCAGTTGAGAATCTTGTTTCATCAGGTACAGTTGTGGGGCTTCCGCAAAACTTTTTTTAATATGTTCCATTGCGACTTGTTGCTCTTCTTCCCACTTGAATTTGACGTCCTTCTTGAGAAGTTTTTCTAGTGGCCTTGTTTTTTCTGCAAGCCCTGGGATAAATTTTCTGTCCCAATTAGCTAAACCGAGAAAACCTTGCAGTTGTTTTTTTCCTTTTGGTATGGGAAAATTTAGGATAGCATTTTTTGTTTCCTCTGTCATGCGAATTTTATGTTCACTGATGACGTGGCCCAAGAAAATGACTTCTTTCACTCCGATTCTGGATTTCTCTTTATTGACAGTTAATCCTCCCTTTCTTAACTGCATGAGGACTTCTCTGGTGGTCTTCATCATCTCTGACCATTCTTTTGCAAATATTAGAATATCATCTAGGTAGATGATTACTATATTTTCTAAGCGTGGCCCTAGAACTTGACTGAGTGCTCTTATGAATGATGCACCAGAAGTTTTAAGCCCAAATGGGAGAGGTTGGAAAACATAGGTTTGTGTTTCAAAGAGAAAACCCGTATATTGTTGACTTTCCTCGTCCAATTCTATTGTCCAGAAAGCTTTATTTATATCCAGTTGTGTAAACCATTCAGCATGTTGTATTTTAGACAGAAGTTCATCGATTGATAATGGTCTTGCGTGGTCTGCATCCATCTGTCTGTTAGCCCATCGGCCATCAAGGCATGGTCTCATTTCCCCATTCTTCTTTTTTACTACTCTTAACGGGTTTAGATATGGAGTTGGTGCTCGTTTAATAATCTTCTGTTTCTCCAACTTTAATAATTCTGCTCGTAAAGCCTCAGCTTCTCCTTGGGTGGGCTGGTAAACATAACCTCGAAACGGGTTTTTGTTATGCATTTTAATATGGTGCTTGTATCCAACTATCTTTCCTGTTTTTTTATTGAAGATATCAGCAAAGTCCATAAATAGTTGGTCGACTTCCTTCTGACGTTCTTTAGCATTCGGTGTGGTCTCCAGAGAACATATTCCTCGTTCACGGGTTGCTAGTGGACACCTAATATTATCTCCCATGATAATATTATTTGATTTGGGTTGAATAATAATATTGTTCTTCTTTATAAAATCAAATCCTAGAATCATAGGATTTGAGAGTTTGTTAATCACCACATGTGGATGACTAAAAACTTGGTCTGCTATTTTGACGTCCAGGTAGACTTGATGTTTAACTTTTGTCTTCTCTCCAAGAGCCCCTTTGATTGTGATACTAAGTGTGGGTAGTTCTTGAATCTTTTCCTTGGAGTTCATTTTTATATCTTGGAAAACAGCTTGTGAAATGGCTGAGACCTGTGCACCAGTGTCGAGGAGAGCATACATCCTGGTGCCATAGAGTTCGATATTGATCACTGGACAAATGACTTTATTTGTCTCGGCATAATTTTCATTCTCATCATTAGAACTTTCTTCAAATAATGTGCATATCTCTGGTTCGTCTTCCTGTGGATCCTTTTCCTCCTCGCTTTCATCCGGTTGGTAGTCATCATACCAGTCGTCTGCTTCACTGGCTATGTCTGATTCAGACTCTTCTTTTAAAGCTCTCAATTGTGTTGGTTTCGGTGTTGCACTTGACCTTTGAGCATCCCATTTTTTATTTTTACTATTGTTCCGTTGAAATTTTTCTTGAGTATTTCTCCCTTTTTCAGAAGTTTTCATATTGGTTTCTGCTTGGTCTCTATGGTTGTATGGTTTGTACTCATTATTCCGTTTGTATGAAAATTCCTCGATGCCAAAACTGGGTTTGTCTTGTTTCAGTAATAGCGTGGCTGCTTCAGTAATGGTCTGAGGTTCCCTCAACTCGACCTTGTCTTGGATTTTCTCAGTGAAATGTTGTTTGAGATGTTCAACAATCCAGATTTCATCTCTTGGTTGGTCCAGATTACGTGCCAGGTTCGCCCACTTTCGAAAATAACCCTCCATACTGGGATCTTTGCTTGGATTATATTTGCCGTCAAGAATGTAGTCCACTATCATCCTTTGGACACGTAGGTTCCAATATTTGTTTAAAAATTCTTGGCGTAACTGATGATATGTATAGGCTTCCACGGTGCTTGTCCATGTATAGGCTTCGCCCCTCATGATTTGTTTGAATGCAGCAATTTTCTCTCGTTCATTCAATCCTTCACTGATAGCACTTTCTTCAAAGTTTCTTAGTAAGGTTGGGGGGTTGGTCTTGACAACATTGCCTTCAAATTTGAGGTTATTTATCCTTGACGTCTCTCTTATTAAACGTAACGTTCTTCGGTTCTCGTTCCCTCCTCTTTGCATTTGTTGGGTGAGCTGGGCACGAATTTCTTCATCTTCTGGATAATTTTGACTGGGTTGTGGATTCGTTCGTTGACTTCTTCCATATTGCACAATGTCATTCTGCATTTGTGCAATTTGCCTTTGTGTTTGTTGATCTCTATTAGTCATCTCTATCCGTATCTGTTCAAACTGCCTTCTCATCTCCTCCATTATCATATTTTGATAGTTTTGTGAGATTGGTGGACTTTGACCTGGATGGGTAGGTGGTAATTGTCCTCCGGCAGCTTCCTTCTCTGATTCGGACACTGTGTTCAGACTATTCAGGGGATTTCCTGGAGGGTTGAGTGGAATCTTCTTTCTTGCACCTCTTCCTCGTCCTCCGTTGTTAACTTCTTGTGTATTGGGGGTTTTCTTGTACCTGGGCTCTTCGACGCTGTCTTTCCTCCCTTGCGGTGACAGGTACCCCTAATACATCTGCTGCGGGTAGATTAAAATTATCCTCTTGGTAATTGGTTTCTCCTGAGTCCATCGTACAAGGTTGGATTTAGTCTGTGGCACTCACTCAACAAGAAGTTGTGGATTATATTATTCTCTTTGTAACCTTTTTAAAGTTTAGAGAAACTGTGGGTACGACACTAAGTATATCTATGTCGTCCTGTCACGGTCGCCATGTAAGTAGACAATCCTTTAGATAGTGAGCACTGCCGTGTTAGTGCTAGATTGTCGAATGGTTTTTTGTACCCTTCAATTACGGTCGCCACCTGTTTGTTATGTGCAAACAGGAAAACACCTTTATTTAGGAATTCAACAGATGTTTGGAATGAAGTGACACACTGTTATATGAATTAAATAAAGAATTTATTTTAGTAAACTTTCGCGAAATACTGTGCGGAGATAATTATTACAATGTATTTATAATCTGTGTAGGTTTATTTAAATATATTTGTTTCTACGAAGCGATTGTGTTACATTGATTTTAAATACTGAGGTTTGAAACTCCCGCGGGAGTATTTATATGGCGCTGCTGCGGCCGTATGGCCTCTTGCTGGCCTTTGCGCATTCGGTGGCGCTCCGGTCGGTTTGGCCTCGTGTCATTTGCGCTGGCGACTGTAGCTTGTTGTCCAAAGGGCTGATCGTTGCGGTTTCCCTTTGGATTTTCCTTTTGGGAAATCCTTTGGGAATATCCCAATGGTCAGTTCACAAACTATACCACATATTAGAAAGAGATACAAATTGTTATACTTCTAAATGAATTTAAAATGTCTATACAACTGATATTGGATTGACATTTTCCAGGAAAGTAAATGAGGAATAAGTGACTTGGACATTCATATTGCTGTTTCAAAATGGCCGCACCTTTGAAGTTAGCACTCGTGGGCATTTTTCTGCCGCTGACGTTACAGTTTCCCGTCAACCTTTCGCTAATTCACTGACTCTACTGCGTATAAAGAAAAGTAATTTAATAATTTCTTTTTCTTTTTAACGAATATTAAATATTTTGACTCTTATTTCTCATGTACACATTTACTTTTACTTCATGACTTTGTATATTATATTCTAAGCATGCAGTCCCATTTCCAAAGAGGAAATAGAAGAAAAATCTATTCTTGCTCGATATACGCAGATTTTGGTGGGTCCTCCAATTTTTTTAGGGTAGCTGGAGCGACCCTTGATATTCTCGAAGATAGGTTTGATATTCTCTATCATTATTTTAGTGCGGTGTGTCCACTCCTATACAGGAATGAGATCTTACTTGGAATAGTGTTTACTTCAACCGAATTGACTCGTCTTTCCTTGTCTCTTTTATTTCTTTAATCTATTTAATAAACAAAACCTTACATTAAGATTGTATTTATATTGCTAAACAGATTCAATCTCTTATAGGACCCAGTGAGCTTCGAAAGAGAATATAATGCGGAGACGGTATGTGCTCTATTACAAAGAGATGCTTCTTCTTATCATACATTTATAACCTTCATTTTTTCCAAATAATAAATTGACTCGTCTTTCCTTTTTGTCTCTTTTATTTCTTTAATCGATTTAATAAACAAAAATTTACGTTAAGATTGGTTTTGTATAGATTTGATCTCTTATAAGATTCAGTGAACTTCGAAAGGGAATATAATGCGGAGACAGTATGTGCTCTATTACGAAGAGATGCTTCTTCTTATCACACATTTTAAACCCTTCATTTTTTCCAAATAATTTATGAGAATACTGATACAAATTTACTAGAAATAAACGTGTATCGACCCCCACTAGGAGTTGTTACCTTGTCGTGTGCTCTGAAAGGCGCCGGTATGGGAGCTCGTCGGGGGGCCTATGCGACCGTCCCGTAGCCGGGCCGGGAAGTAATGGTGCAACGAAAGTAGACAGTAGCGGGGGGGGGGGGGGTCGTCGGTTGATACGACGATGTCGGCTCGCCGCCTCTTCGAGCTATTAGCAGAACGCGCCCGAGGCGTGGAATCTCGGTAAAATGGGCTCTTCCGGGTCGGGTCCGGACCTCGGGGTTCTCGAGAACGGTCGGGTGGACCTCCCGGACGCTAAGGACAACTCTTCATTGCGTTCGGAAGGGGGCGTAAGGGGTATTACATCCAACCCCCAATCCCATTGTGTGAGAAACCGTGCATAGGGGACTGGTTGGCCACGGGGTCCAGTGGTCGCAAATGGTGCCCTCGGGATACCAGGCGCCCTCACGAGGTACGAAAGCCTTCCCGCTGCAAGCGGGGCTCTGCAGCGGGTGACCTCTATTTCCCTAGCTACTCGTGGGAACAAAATTAATACAGATTTACAAATTGAAAAAGAAGAAGGGAGGAGTGCTGACACCCAACCGGCACAGACTGGGGACGACGAACTGGGCAGAACCGTTTCACAGAAACAGGTGAACCCAGGGGTTCCTGACCCACTGGACCGGATGGAGGTGGAGGCAGCCGTAATGGTGAATCCGGTAACGGAGGAACCAGCGGCAGGGGGCTCCAAGGATCCCCCCAAAACTGCCACCCGGCAGAAGAAACGTCGACCGGGAGCTCGTGAACGCAAGGCCTGGAATGCCCAAAAGGCGATAGAAGGCAGAAGCGGGAACACCCCGGTCGAAAACAAAAATAATAGCAAGAAAAGACCGAAGAACGCAGCGGACCCCCCCCCCCCCCCGGAGGGGCACAAAGCCCCCAAGAAACCAAGGGAGAGGGAAGCTGTGGTACAGACGCTGTCACTGGCGCAGAGGACCAACCCCTTGACGATGGTCATCTTCGAAGAGGAATACCCTGAGGCGCTTATAACCTATGAAAAGTTTAAGCGCTTCAGGAACGTGATAAGGGAAGAGGTGGACAAAATCCCCTCCGAACTGCCGCTAGCCCGCTTCGAGGAGTCCATCTGCAAGGGGGGGGGCATTGTGATGGTGGCAACCGACCAGGGTGCCAGAACCTGGGCAGCATCCTGCATCCCTAAGCTGGACATCTGGGAGGGAGCCAAAATCAAGGTGGGAGGGGTTAAGCTTCTGCAGAAGGTAGTTAGGACCGTGGTCTGGGTCCCTGGGAAACCAGAGGAGGCAGTAGCGATACTGGCGAGGCTGCAGAGGTACGACCCCACCCTAAAAACAGGGGCGTGGAGGATTTTGAACGCCGAGAAGAAATCGGGTGAGGAGGCCGAAGGCACCTTGCTAGTACTGGGCATCCCCGAAAGTGGAATTAAAACGCTTTCGACGATGGACAACAAAGCCTACTACGACATCGGGAAGGTGAGCTTTAAATACTCCCTGACCGAGTCGCAGTAAGGAACATCAAGCGTTAGGGGAGCTGTTGCTGTCAATCATGGCTTCGACAGACATTCCAGTAACGCAGATTAACTTGCACCGCAGCAAGGACGCCTCGGCGGTATTAACCAGGCGTTTGGCAGCGGTGCACACAGCCATAGCACTAATACAAGAGCCTTGGTGTTACAGAGGAACGATCAGGGGGCTTGGAGGGGCAGGCAAGGTCATCAAGGACCCAAGCAACGAAAGAACAAGGGCGTGCATCGTGACGAAGGGTCTGGAGACAACACCACTACTGGACCTATGCACAGTTGACCTTGCTGTTTTAGCCATGGAGGTAGCAAGAGGGGAGGGCAGGCAGCGGGTGATCATCGCCTCGGTATATCTCCCATTCGAAAAGTAATCACCAACAGAGGAAGTATCCAGGCTGTGGAATACTGTGAGGAAAGGGGACTCCCCCTGGTTGTCGGATGTGACGCCAACGCACATCATCTGGTGTGGGGAAGCACAAACACTAACGACCGGGGGACGACCCTACTCGAGTACCTGACTACCACAAATCTGGAGATCATCAACAGAGGTAACGAACCTTCATGAATGTAAGGAGGAGAGAGGTAATTTACATCACACTCTGCTCAAGGCAGCTAGTGGGATATACTAGGGACTGGAGAGTATCGGACGAACCCTCACTCTCCGACCATGCACAAATTTGTTTTATGATTACAGGGGAAGCGCGACAACAGGAAACATGGATCAGGAATCCCAGGCGCACGAACTGGGTAGAATACAGGAAAGACCTAGAAGGGAAACTAAAAAGAGGGTTCCCAAAGGAGATCCACACGATAGGAGAGCTCAACACTGCGGCAGAATCGCTGCAGAGGGCCATCACCGAAGCATATGAAGCCAACTGCAAACTGGTGAGGGGCAGAGGCAGATATGAGGTACCCTGGTGGAATAACCGGCTGGAAAAGCTGAAGAAAGCGACCAAAGCTCTACTCAAGAAAGCAGTTAGGAGCAACGATAACCAGAAATGGATAACCTGAAGAAGTAAACAGAAGGAATACCGCCACGCAGTAAGGAAAGCCCAGACTGAAAGCTGGCTAGGCTTAACAAGATCCTAGCCCGCAATCCCGAAGCCTGGCTGGGAGCGGTTAAACTTCCAACTGGCAAGTATACGGAATCGTACGAGGAGACGCTGGCGCACCTCATGGAGTCGAACTTCCCCGGCTTCACGATAGCGGGGGATATATGCGAGACGGCGGAGGACCAGGTGGAAACCGGTGGCGAGGATTCGCGCCACAGCAGTGGCTGCAGGGAACTTGCTAATCTGATTGTCTCGCCGGCAAAACTGAAATGGGCCATCAACTCCTTTGATTCCTACAAATCACCGGGAGAGGATCGAATCCTCCCGATTCTGTTCAAAGAAGGAGTCGACATAATCATCGGACCTCTGGTACGACTTACAAGGGCCAGCATTGCAGCCGGATACACGCCAAAATGCTGGAGGACAGCTAAGGTGGTTTTCATCCCGAAAGCGGGCAAAGGAAGCTATAACACCGCTAAGGAATTCAGACCTATCTGTCTGACGTCATTCATGCTCAAAACTCTTGAGCGGCTGGTAGATAGGTATATAAAAGACTATATCTTGAAGAACAACCTATTGTGCAACGAACAACATGCATATAGAGAGGGAAGATCAACAGAATCAGCCCTGCACGTAACTGTCTCGCTCATCGAAGAACAGATTGAAAGCGGAGGATACGCCGTGGGAGCCTTTCTCGATGCTGAAGGGGCTTTTAACAACACGACCACAGATAGTATCTGCAAAGCAGCCAAAGATAAGGGAATACCTGATTCGTTAATTAAGTGGATTGTGGAGAGAAAAAGGGGAACACACAAAAGAGCAGTTCAAAGGAAAAGACTATGCTGTATTGTCAATGAGACTGGACAAGACAGTACGTAGATACAACTTCGAGAAAGGATATCACATCCAAATCCCATCAAGGGAAGATTGGAGCGAACACGAGCCTGGTCCATCCGCAGGTGAAACCTGGTACACAGATGGAGCCAGAAAGAAAGGCAGGACGGGAGCTGGAGTCTTCCGGAGAAGGCCCGGAAAAAGGCTTATAGCACCGCTCGGAAGGCACGCCACCATCTTCCAGGCGGAAATAACAGCTATCCTGCTCTGCGCACAACTCGCGCTCGAGGAAAAAAGGCAGGACTGCATCAATATCGGTACGGACACCAGAGCCGCCCTAGCAGCGCTAGGTGGCTCTAGCACTTCCTCCAGACTGGTGTGGGACTGCATAACGGCCTTAAACAGACTCGGCGGGAAAGTACGCAGACTCACCCTCTACTGGGTTCCCGGACACCATGGAATCAAGGGAAACGAGATTGCGGCCGAACTCGCCGGAATAGCAGCGGGACAAGACTTACTTGGACCGGAAGCCGCCCTTGGCATTCAGGCGTGCACCGTCAAAGAGGCGGCTGAGAGAGCGACACCTAAAAGAATGGTGCGACAGCAACGGGTGTAGACAAGCCAAAGCACTGATGGGATCGCGCATCAGAGGGGACTGGGCGTCGGAGATGCGAGATATTACCAGGACAGAGGCAAAGATCTTCACTCAACTAATTACCGGACACGGGACGCTGGGTTACCACCAGCACACAATAGGTTGAGTGAACTCACCAGTATGCAGGTGGTGTAACCAAAATGAGGAAAGCAGTATACATGTATTATGCTACTGCTTAGCCTTAGCCGAAAAGAGACATAGGGCGTTAGGAAGGACGACTTGCGAACCACTAGCGATCCAGTCACTGACTGTTCGGACGGTGATACACCTTTACAAGTCACTAACGGAATAAGATACACAGGAATGGGGCATACCACCTGACACATTTTACCCTGATGGATAAGTAATACAGGAATGGTGCATACCACCTGATATGCTGATCCTCAAAGGACAAAACTAGACTGGTACAACCACTAGTTAAATACCGGGGATGAAAAGGGCGTAAGCCTAGGCATCAGGACCTAATGGTCCACCCAGACCAATAATAATAATAATAATAATGTGTATCGAACGAAACTATTTCAGAATAAAATAGCGTGATTCCATGAGTCGACTTACAATCAGCCTCATCCAGCGGATTCGTCGCCCGATCGTACAGTGTCGGCAAAGCGTAGCTTGACGACGCTCAAAAGTTTTCTTCGAAACCTCCCATGCTGATCTAAGATTTACTTCTCCTACGCTACGTCACAGCGTCGGTGAATGTTATACTCATTAGGTCTTACGGAGCCTAGCAACGCCGTAAGCTCCGAAAGTACAACTCAGCACCACACGTCAGCTCCTGAATAGGATGAATATCGGCGGAGAAGTTGTTTAGGCTATCGATATTCTCGGCTATAGATACTTTTGTGGCCTTGAATGCTCGCTATGTGTTTATTGTATATCTAGAACTTTCTCGTACTCGAATTTAAAATAATTATTTCAAATACTACTTCGGAAAAATTGTCACTTAACAGGCGCCTATATATTGTGTTTTCAAGTAGCCCCCGCTCACCACGATCTCGCTTGTGGATCGCTGCTCGCAATTCTTATTCATAAAATAGTGCAAAAAGTATTCACAATCCGAAATTGCAACAATGATCTGATATGTGAGTGTCAGACTATTGAAGAATGCTGCAATATGGGAAGATACGTAATTCCAGCGAGAAATTTGAGTTTTTACGTTGCTGGTGTATTCAACATCAAGATAATTTTCATACATCGATTTAAGTGATTTTTGAAAGTATCACCTGATCACGCACTAATTGATTCTGTCACCAGACTTAACAACATTTATATACCGTCGTGATCAACGTGGAAAACTGAGACTAATAGAATTGGTCCAGAAAATTTTCCTTCTCGTTTCAATTTTCCAGAAAGGAATAGAAAATTCCCTGTGATAAATTGTGGATCGCACCAGGAGGTTCGAGGTAACACAGGGTGGTTGGTGATGGACAATTTATTAAGTATCTAGAAGCTCCGTCCACTAAACCGGTTAACGGTGATCTGCCCGCTTCTCCGTCGATGTGGCGCAACGACCGAGAGCGGTCTCGCGCTCAAAAGTGCATAGGCTGCACTTTTGTGCGTGTGAACCGTTGGGCCTGGCGCTCGCTGACGGTTCGCGGAACACACCGTCAGCCGGCCTCGTGTCACCATCGGTTAGCTTATGGCTTATCCGTGACACGTCCGGACTAAGCTGGCGGGCGCCCTCGCTGCCGAAAAAAAAGGCCTCTAAACATTCAGATTGAACCTTTAAGATGATAAGATTCAGCGAGCGTCGTGCCGGCAGGCGCTTGCGAGTGCCGGTGCTAAGCGCTTCAAACGACATTAAAGCACTCAGCACTTAGCGTGTATGTGAGCGTGAGTGTAAGTCTGTGTGCAAGTGTGCTTTTCCCCTTTTTTCTTGTGAAGGGTTGTCTTTCTTATCTTTTGGAATTCTCTTAAGAAACCAATAAAAATAAATATATCTTCAAAACTTTTTTTTTATGAGTATTAGGGATGCCAGCGCTTGAGCGCGAGAGGAAGTGCATTGGATTTCTATGTCAGTTCATGTTGCTCGTTGTGTGCGTGTATGTCGAATGTTTGTGTTGTTTTAGTATGATGTTTTTGAAGTGATGAAGTTAATCGCAGCCGCTGCTGCTTACAATAATTAACGGAGGCTTCGTTTCTTTACATGGTTTACAGATTACATATTATATAAAATTATGGCACGCGTGCCATACAAAAGTTCTTGGCTTAACTCTAGTGGCTAATATAAACAAGTGTTCTTGTTCTTGTACGTTATTTTAAGGATTATAAAATACATTGCTTACATGCTAAGGTTGATAACTAGAGCCTGGTGAATCACTGGCACTGTAAATGAATAATCGAGAAATGTGACAAATAGAACGTAACGTAAAAATATAATAAGAACGAATGAAATATTCGAAAGCCGTTACTCTCTATCAGGCATGTGACCTATACATGTAGGTATTATTTTTTAGATTTTTTTTTGCTTAGCATTAGTATTTTTAATGTACCTAGGTCGTCCCCTCCTGCTATCACGAGCCTGGCTTCTCGGTACGGCTTTCGGGCATTTGCTGAGTAGTGCGTTCTTATTTCTTGAAAATTCTAATGTTGCAATATTTGTCTGAAACCATTCTAATTACGTGCCCCTGCTTGACAGGTCAATTTTCCAGTCAATACTTGCTGGTGGTAATAGTTGCTAGTGGCGCAATTTTTTCGGTGATTAATTCTTGATTTCGGTATAATAAGTGGATCTACTTGACGCTATAAATTTTGCTCGGCTTTCCAGTGCGTCTCGAGCGTATTTTGTCTTTCTTTTACACGGCACGCCCGGTGCCAAACAAAAAACAGGAAAAAAAAGGTCTATTCTCCGGGATCGCTCGATAATTGGTCAACTGATCTGACGAGTTCGCATGGCCGTTTTAATTTGTTCGCATGTATTTTTTTAATTAGATTGTCGTGTTGAATCGTAACGATATGACTTTATCTATCAATTTTTATGGCTTCGAAGGGGCCCCGATATTCTGCGCTAATTTTACCCCTTTCAGGCTCTTTAATCAAAATAAACCGTCTCACCTTCGCGAAAATGTTTAGCGTTTAATTTACGGTCATAATAGTATTTTAAGCGATACTTTGACTGCACCAAATTCATTGCTGCCGCTGTTTGAAGTTTGGCAAGGTTTACTGTCATGTTTTTTTATATATCCATTGTATGAAACTTCCACGTTACTGCGAGGGAAGCTGGACGGCGTCCGCGACTTAATTCTGAATACGAGCTCAAACGGCGTGTACCGCGTGCTCTCGTACTCCGTCGAATTATAGGCGAATTGACATACCGCTGTCCATTTATCCCACTCGGAAATGCTTTTGACGTACTTGCGCATATATTCGGTTAGAGTGTGATGCAACCATTCTATCGATCCATTTGATTACGGATGGTAAGCCGTCGTGCAAAATTTTTGAATCCCGAATATTTTCGCTAATGAATCTAACACTCTGTTCTGGAAATGAGTTTCTTGGTCTGTCACGATGGCCGCCGGCGGGCCGAATGCGCAAATTATTTTTTCTATCAATGAACGTGCTACTTCCTCGGTCGAGGCGTATTTTTTCGCAACAATAATACGATATACTTCGTTAGTATGTCCTGAATTGACAGAATATACTTATTACCACGTTTCGTTGTCTCTAGTGGCCCGTAAATGTCGTGCGCGATTTGCGTGAACGGCAATGTCATATATAGGTGATGGTCTTTTGTTCTCATATTCTTCCAATAAAAATCACTGGACAGTTTGCTGTAAGTTTTCGCGCGCCCGTGGTGACCGCGGATGCTTCGTCATATTCGCGAATTATTTTAAGACGATCGCTCATTGGCGGGACCGGCAAATTATTTTTATATAATACAGTAGGTTTATTCATGATAGTGTTATCGAAAATGTCGATAAAGGTTGCCCATTTAGTCAGTGTTAAAAGCTTTAAATCTCTAATGATTGCGAGATATTCGTATATTCCTATTTAATAGTACGTTCTTTAAGGTTTTCAAGCATTTACGAATATCTGATTTTAATGGCCTTTTGTCTACGTATTTTTTTATATACAGGCCGATTACGTAAAAATCTTTGCACTTCGTAAAATTTACTTCGCCTAACTTGAACTTTTACTCGATGAGTAGTTTTTCGTTTCGATAAGCGCGCTCTAATAGGCCACTTTGCACTTCTGATTCGAGAAAATCGCCGGCCGAAGCGAGGTAAAGTAAATTTCCTCGGTAGCGAAATGGGTGTTCGTTTAGTGTTTGCAGATGTATGAACGTCGGTAGGTCCTATCCTTTGGGTATTGCCTACGGAGGCTTTTCCCGTGGCGGCCTTGAGCTAGCGATGACACAGCGCTCATCGTTGACTAATACCGCTGCGACTACCGCTGCAATCTTCGCGTCGTCGCCCGAGCTATCGCTGCCGCCTGCGCTGACGTCACCTCGACCCGGTGGTACTGCGCGTCTACCGCCGGCTGTAGGCTCGCGATCAGCTGACTCCCTCTACGTGATGAATTTGAATAATCAGGTTGAAAGGTGGAGAGTTCATTACTGTCACCAATAACTGCCTGCATTCTACCAGTGAGGTAGAATACAAACCAGCGGATAACCTGCTTAGAGAAGCCGGAAGAGGTTAGCTTTCTGAGTAGTCTAACGTGACACACAGTATCAAACGCCTTGCTAAAGTCAAAGAGAAGTAGAAGTGTTACCTTCTTTTTGTTCATGCCAAGCCTGACATCGTCAGTCAACTTGATCAAGCCGGTCTGTGTGCTGTGGCCAGTGCGGAAACCAGTTTGTAGGTAATCAAGATAGAGTCTTGATTCGAGATATTCAGAGGTTTGTATGTGCACTAGCCACTCCAGCGCCTTGGGTAAGAAACATAGGAGGGAGATTGGACGATAGTCAGTTAGAGTTGTTGGAGAGGTAACTTTATTCAGTGCGTGCACTAGTGACTTTTTCCAGTCCAAGGGGAAACCTGACTCACTCAAGGATAGGTTGAAAATACGACATAGAAATGGAGCGAGTACCGGCGGTGCTTTGTAAATGACAACCTGTGGAATACCGTCACTGCCCTTGAAGAGCACTCTGAAAAGAAGTACAGTACGTATGATAGGGAGCTTCTGATGATCTACTTGGCGGTGAAGAACTTCAAGCACATATTGGAAGGCAGAATCTTCCACATCAACACTGATCACAAACCGTTAATCCACGCTTTCAACCCGAAGCTGGATAGAGCGTCCCCCAGGCAAGCACGTCAGCTTGACTTCATCGGCTGGACTTCAGTCTCAACAGATCTCCACTACGTAAAGGGAGAGGATAATCCTGTTGCAGATGCTCTTCCATGGTAAATACCGTCTCGATGCCCTCTCGTCTCACTCCTGAGATGATCAGCGCAGCACAGAAGGACGACGAGGAAATCAAAGGCGTCCTCGAAATCACCTCACTCAACCTGCAACAGCTGGACATCGAGAACCACACACTCCACTGCGACGTCAGCACTGGCACGGTGTGACCCTATCTACCAGCAACACTATGCATATCTGCATTTGAAGGGATACACGGCTCAGCTCACCCCAGCGGCCGCACAATTTTAAAGGCTCTCATGTAGAAGTACATCTGGGCAGGCATTGAGAAAGATTAAAATCTCGCTTGGGCTCGAACCTGCATTACCTGCCAGAAAGCCAAGATTCACAGGCACAACAGAGTTCCGCCAGCCTCCGTAACTGCGGCAGATGGCCGATTCAACCACGTGCATCTTGATCTCATAACACTTCCACAAGTATACTGAAAGAAATTTGGTAACCGGAGATTCCAGTAATATGTCGAATCTCCCCATCACCATCGTATGGAGCTTTAGCATTACGATAAACGAGACCCACGAGCTCGACCATGGTAATATACGAATTCAATAATATATTGAAATCAAAGAAGCCCAAATTCGAGCTACTGTACTCCCAATTCGGTGGTGCCACAGTTCGAAAAAGCTTTGAGCGCTTGGAGCCCGATAATGGGAGCTTCACACGCTTATCTATAGAGCTGCGGTAGGACCGCACGGTATTAACACAGCTCTACTAATGGGAGTCAGAGACGCCCATTATCGAGATGCGGCGCTTCCACGTTGTGGAGCTTCGAGCGCTCAACACGTCATTGAACTGTCGCAGCACCGATTGAGAGTATAGCGACTCGAATTTGGGCTTGTATGATTTGAATATATTAGTGAAGTCTTACAATACCACTGTGGAGTTCTTACATTTCAATTTTGGAGTTTGTACTCCACAACTATAAATGAAGGTGTGGAATTCCAAAAAAATCGAAGTCCCCGATTACCAAATTTTTTTCAGATAAGTGACTTCAGATACTGTCTAACGATGATTGATCGCTTTTTCAGATGGCCAGTTGCCATCCCTCTACAAGATATGCAGGCTGCAACTGTAGCCACAGCGTTCTACAATCATTGGATTGCCCAGTTTGGCACTCCACTCACCATCACCACAGATCAAGGCCTCCAATTCGAGTCGGCACTCTTCAACTCTTTGACCAACCTATACCACCTTCAATCAAATGGACTAATTGAGAGGTGGCATTGCACACTGAAAGCAGTCCTTATGTATGCGCCAGAAGTACCCTGGCCAACCCTGCTGCCAACAGTGCAGCTCGGCCTACGAACAACCTTTAAGAAAGCTCTCGGGGCGTCACCGGCAGAACTTTTATATGGCACCACTCGAAGGCTCCCGGGCGAGTTCTTCGTCAGCACCGACAATCCAGGACCGCCAACAACCTTTGTAGATGCCCTTCGTTTTAGACTCCTTAGGCCAACTCCAACATGTCACCCCGTGAGGAACATACACTATCAGCAGCGAGAACTCTCCAGCTGCACACATGTCTTCAGAAGAGCTCCACCAGTCAAACTAGTGCTCTCACCCCCGTACTCAGGATTCTACGTAGTACTACAACGCTTAAATGATAAGCGCTATGTGATTGACGTCGACGGAACTCCAAAGACCATCTTAACGAACGACCTCAAAGTAGCACATCTCGCAGCCAATCACCTTCCCACCATCCCACCCTCTGTTTCAGATCCACCTCAGTGCAGCGTGATCCGCCAGGGCAGGGACGACGAGTTACCTTCGTTCAGTCTCCAACCACAAAGGTCATTCCAGGGGGAGTGGTTGTGGCGGCTTGTCCTCCTTCCGCCGGAGCAAGCCCGTCGCACACTCGCGCGACTCGTCGGCGCAAGCAGGTGCTGCGCCCTCGCAACGACTAGAGTCGGAGCGAACAAAAACTAGCGCGTCGCCAGAATCGCTCTCTTATCACGGCGCTTCTTCAACTGGACGGATCTCTCCTGGTTTCAGCAACCACAGTCCAAACTCCAGTCAACGTCCGACGCCGTTCAATCCCAAGCGCTCTCCTTCGCTCACCACGTTGGCGTGGCGGCAGGCCAGAGTGGCTTGCGTGTAACCTTAAGTGCAAATAAAATCAGACATCAACTGAAGCTAAATCAACGCTCTCATCATTTCTCTCGACCTGCTCTCCATCGCATACTTCTAATACGGAAGCCGGGACTCATTCTAACCCGGGCTTCCCCAGGAATCCGACACCGACCCGGAGGATTTCCTCGTGACCGCTAGCTTGCCCTGTGACCAACGGCAGCGCAAGTCCGCCAGTTGTGCGCGACTGCAACGTCCCTTTCATCCCCTCTCGGAAAAGTGGACTCCCCAAGCGGACCCAAAACGGAAAAAATATTAGGTCGGGATGCAGATCCGTAATAGGGACCCATCCGACACTCAAGTCGCTGTTACGAACACGCGCACCGATTACCATTTTTACCCGTGGAGGTATGGTAATTTTTTCGTCCGTATCGAAGGGCAGTATTTCGCCGCCAAGCTTTAGACTCCGGCTAGAAGCGTTGACGCATCCTTTATGTGCGTCAATTATGTCCCAGCCGATGATCCCCGAATTTTTGATCGGAAAGTCATCTGGCACTATGTTTTTCTTTCTCGATTTGACGCCCGTCGACTGAGGACTCCGGCGAGGGCAGTGCCACGCCAAAGGTTACTATTCCCGTGCTTTTTTTTCCCTCGAACTTTATAGCAGCCGTGATTGCTGCATCAAGATTTAGGGGCTGCTTACTGCGGACGAGATCATCGAGAGGTGGTCTTAACCCGAAAAGAAATTGTTCGAGTACATCGGCATTAGCCTGGCGCATACGCGATTTCCTGTCCTCGATCAAAAGGTCTGGAGCTGAACCAATGATCCTACGGAAACGATTGTACAACTTGCCTACTCGTAGCCCATATTCTCCGGCAGATTTTTCCGGGTTTTGATTGATTGTGCGTATTTGATTGTAGATTTGATCCGCGATGCCGATGTTGGCGTAGTAATTCGTAATTCGCGATGCATGCCTGGTACCATTCCGTCGCTTTGCCCCGGAGTCGGTTAGCTATGTGCACTTCTCGCACAGCATTGCAAAATAGATTTAAACTGTCGAGATCCCCGTCGAAATAAGTTATGTACGTGACCGCCTGATGGAAGGTCATGCGCTTTACAGAGCCGTGCTTAACATTGTCGGATTGTTTGAACGTCTCCTTCGGCGGCGAGCAAGGTTCATAACACTTGCTAAACTCGACTATCTCATCGTCAAGCTCGTTACCTGACTCGTTGTCCGAATCGCTATTCGACGACTGGCGCTCGGCGTAGTGTGCGCAAAGACGGTTCGAAGGTTCGTGACCGCTGCATGTATTTATATTTTGGCGGGTTTCTGTGGCGACTGGGATTACATTCGCGATCAGATCAGTACCGTGATTCACCAGCTATATCTAATAAATTCGATAGTGTCACCTGACAACTCGCGTCCTTTTCTACGCGTTCTGGGATATTTAAAGGTAACCCGGCTTCGCCCTAAACTACTAGTGGGCGTTCTAGACTGGCCATCTCGACCGCTTGGACGTTACTTTCCTCCTGTAGCGGTTCCGACTGCATTTCTCGCGTCGGTTTTACAATAACGTTATAACGCTTGGACTCTTTGCTATAATTTTCTAGCAACTTTTTCTGAGCCTTCACCCAGTTATCCGCCATTCGAGTTGCTCGGGAGCGACCTTCACTGGGGCTACTCGAAACTAATTTTGGCGGACAGAGTGTTCGAACGACAGCTCTGCGAGACCGCGGTGTCATTTTTCCGTGCAACTTAAATACGGCCCAAGCCTTCTTTTCTGCTTTAGCAGCACTCTCTGGGTCGTTTCCCGCACCATTCAACTTTTCTTTAGACCGTACACCGCCTTTGCCCGTACCGAAAATTCCAGCTTGCAACATTTTGGTTCCCTACTTCTTACTATTATTTCTTTTTCCTTACTGAGTTTAACACTGAAACACTGACGAATGAAAACAGTTGAGCGCTAACGCCGTGTGCTCTGTGCGACCTGAAGCCAAGCTCGATAGACAGTAGAAAAGGGTACTTACAGTATGAAGATCTTGATGATACCGCTCGTACGCATGGTGGCTGCTAGAGTACTTGACGCTGAAGTTGGTAAAGTTCTAATCGATGCCGATGTACTGCTTGGTGCTGATTGCTGCTGGCTGGCTGCTGGTCGCGCGCACCGACGGCTGGTCCGCGTCGATGACTGCGTGCGCGTGCTGACTGCTTCTCTCTTTTCGGTGACCAAGGCGGACTTGGTTAGCTGCCGGCAGCTTTGTAGGCCCAGGTGCACTTGGCCGTACTGTGGGAGGGCTCGGTACTCCTTATTGACGAGATACCCGAGTCCCCTTCTGAATTTGAGCTCCGACTTCTCGTGTGCCTCGTTGACCCAACTCTTCTACGTTTGCCGCTCGCGGCACAAATTTCTCGCTTCGCTCGGGCGACAAACCTCTCACTCGTGTATAATCAACTTTTACGCACTTGTTTAGCGACAGTCCCAGGGGCATCCCTAGGCTTCGCCTCAGAAGGAGTGGACGAGCTCCGAGAATGATCGGAGACGAAATGCTGGAGAAACAATTTATTTAACCTCTTTTACAATTACCACTGAATGCTCGTGCGTTCAGGTCGATCGCTGGGGCGAGAGTGCATGTTCAAGCGAACGCGCGTTCAACCGTGCTCCGACCACATATGTGGCGCCACCGGCGGGTGACGATCCGGAGTCGAAAACAACCCTAGAGACTAGGCGCTGCTTGCGGCGATGAGGTTGGCGGCTTGGCCGAGCCTCCACATTTGTATCGAAAACTACTATTTGGCCTTACCTATAACTTTGAAAATTAGAAATCTCTTCTCCTTTTAAACTCAAACGTATCTCTAAATTAATCAGAATTGAAACATCAATCGATGTTTTATTGATCAAATAATAGAATTGCACAAAGAAATAAACTTATTTGTAGAATGTTTGTGATTTAATTTTTGTAGGATGTTTGTGATTTAATTTTTGTAGAATGTTTGTGATTTAATTTATGAAGTTGCCTTTGAGTATCGGACGTCTTAGATGTTGTAAGTTCATGGATATCTGTGAGTCAACGTCAGTCTCTGTCAGTCAACGTGTTGAATTAACTATGTCCGAGAAAAAATCACTTACGTTCCGCTTTTCTGATCATCCGGAAACATACGCATTCCTGGTGAAATGTTAAGTCAAGTCTGAAGATTCGGAAAACGGTTTTACGATTAAGAGTGCTGTATAATAACGTTTTCGATGTGCCAGCTTCAATCGACCAAATTTTGGAATTAAGAATATCATTCATGCGCATGAACGAGAAATTTCATCGCACATTCAGTAAGTTATATCATTATATTTGTTATTCAATTATATAATTTATTGTCTGTTATCAATGTTAATGGTCGTTAAATAGTCCTTAAATAGTTAAATGTTAATAGCAAGAATAGTCCCTGTTCAGTCATTCTTCTAAAATTGCACCTGATAAATATATTTTTGAAGCGTGTTCGTATATCGAACAAACACCACAGTTTGTAATTTTGTTAATATACTGTGCGTACGAAATTAATCGGACGCACCTTCACATTTTTAGTTCAATGAATGAGACTCTGAAGTTTACTGTAGCAAAGTATGTATTTCCTTAGACTAACTGCTGGCTAAAACTATCCGTAGACTATTCGTAGATACTCTATTAAACTCCCTCTCACGGAGAATAGATCAACTAAACACTAGCTAAAAAATGATGATCGTAAATGAATGCGCGCGCAGTGAGAGGAGACGCCCCCGCAGGAGTGGGGTAGGTTCGACCTAACCGAGGGCTAGAGCTGACATTTACAGCGCTACCTGAGTACGCAGACCCACACTAATATGTATAAGCATTATGAGGTACAATAATGATTTGAAGCTTTGAACTTGACAATATAAGTTTCTACTAATCAGTCCGGGGCTCCGGATTTTCCCCAAAATAATCATAAAGACAGAACATAAATTTTCTCGAAGAGAAAACATAAGTATTGAAGAAAAATAGCCTTTTACAATAACCGCGGACATTCGTTGGGAGACCTTACCAGACAATAAACGAGTGTATTGAGGAAAAATCTCAGAATGCGTAAAGGTTAAGAATTTTCAAAAAATAAATTTAGCTGGTAAAGCTATGAGTATGCTAATATGGCTGCATTTTAGTGCAGATTTTTAGATGACTTATTTTTGGACTAACTTCAGTAAATATTAGTCAAAAAAAGAAAATTACACAAATATCCGATGTATTTCAAGACGCCGATGTTGACATAGATATTTTAGACAATTTACTAAAAATCGATGCATTTAGACAATTTCAATCTGTAATTACATTTAAAAAGTTAATTCAAAATTATACTTGTAATACATATAAACTCAAAATCATAAGCGATGTGGTACAATCTGATTCGTGTTTCCGATGGTATCACTACCGTTGTCTTGGAGCTCGCAGGAAACAAAAAATACTTTGTTTCAAACGATATAATCGGTTTTGAAATTACTGTTTATAAATAAATAAATAATTTCCATCCTACGTATATTTCGCTTTATTATCCAATAAAAAATTAAAATATAGCTGGAGCTGTGTTGAGGAGAAGCTATCGCAGTGTTCTCTAGTCTAACTGACTTTCCCTCTATCGCGAATTGCTTCACGAGCTCGAGCCGAGGTACGCTTAAAAACATGGCGGTATTTTATAATAAAAAGTTAGCCGTCACGGGACGCCTGGCAGATGTGAAACATGGAAATTGATTATTATTGAAATAGAATTAATTGAGTTTTATAAGAAAAGGATGCAGTGGAAGGGAATACACAATTATTGAACAAGTTAAAATGATAAAAACATTTTTTTAGATATATTCTAGCAAGACGATGTTGATTATATATATATAATTACATAAAAATATACATGAATTATATAAAATAATAATAATCCAAATAAACTATTATAAAACTATCAATATTTGTCGAGAAATTTGTCGCCAACATGAGCAGTTAAATGGCGATGAATCAGAAATTCATGACGTTCATACAAGATTTCCAGAACCAAACCTTTTTCAAGAATTATATAGAAATCCAAATGCTGCAGTTAATGAAGATTTACGTAGAATAGCAACACTTAAAAATTTGGGAGCAACTGCCAAAAAAAAGAAAACACAATGAGTCTTGATCAATTGTGTAACCTTATTAGGAATGCTAACGAAAAACAAAAAGATTTACTTTTATGTCATTCATCATATTTTATCTGCAGAGAGAGAGAGAGAGAGAGAGAGGGAGAGAGAAGGGAAGGGAGGGAGGGAGGAAGAGAGAGAGAGAGAGAGAAAGAGAACCGAAGCGAGATCGACGCTGACAACGGTGTATATCTATATATACTGTTGTGGTCAGCATGTGCTCTGCGTTCAGATTGGAGAGGCCGGGGAATTGTATCGAGTGACGATTGTATGCGGAGTAAAAATTCATGCTCGTTTGTTTCATCAAGATCTGAATCGTACAATAAAGTGATAACAAGTTGATAGTAATTCATGTAATTGTGATTTATTCCTTGAATGAGGGAAAACCTTATCTCGATTAATTATCGTAACGGAATATCCTTGCCAGAGTTTCGTCTAGCTGAGTGGAACCGTGCTGAGCAGTGCAGCGGAAACCTGGCGCCTTAAATATTCGGTTTTCGCATTTTCAGATTTTTAATGTGGTCAGCAGATTAACAGTATTAGTGCGCGAAATTTTTGTAGCCAGAGAGACGCTAAGTCGCCATTTTAGGAACTTGGCGTTAGTTGGAGATTCCAGGCGAATTGCGCGAGTTGATGTTGTGGCCGCAATAAATTGACACCGGGCAATGAAAAATTTGTACCATGTTTCAATTTAATAATAAAAACAGAAATCTAATGCTCATTAAATTCAGTAAGATGTCTCGCTACCAGAATAAGCAAATACGGTCGCCACTTGTCAAGGCAAAGCGCAAAGCAGGGGTTTGCAAGCGTGATCTGAGGGTTTACCTTGGCCGCGTAGCCGATTTTGTGGTATTCAAATTTTTGTGTTGCAGTGAGGGAAAGTGTAATTTCTGGGACGGTTACTTAGATGTCAAAAAATTTTTATTTTGAAATTTCAGTTGCCGGATTCCGTTGAAGAACATATCATATGGTAGATAAATTTTTGCCGCTGTTACACGATAGCAACATATTTCGTGAATAGTCAGGCTTAACAGTAATTATTGGATTCGAAAAATTCCGTGTCGAGTATTCACAGAAGTATAAGTAAAAAATTTCGTGGAATCGCAAGCAACGGGATTTACGTATTTTTGCCAAAAACTCGGATTTTGCATGCCTCACGGTTATTGAATTCAAATGAAATATTTATTGCAGCCAGAGATTTAATGCGTATTCGCTTGGACTGTACGCTTGGTGGTACGGTATAATTTATAACCATTAAATATATTACATATTAATTTATGTGTTATATGTGATAAGTGTTTACCAACTATTGTGTTATTGGGGGGTATAAAGGAACTTGCCGACAACTCGTGGATATTTTGCCGCAATTTTAATTGCTGCCAGTAAATAAATAAGACGGTTAAAAGTCTGCACGTCTCATTGGGAATTACTAATAAAATAAATTACTGTTTCTTTTAGTTGTTTACCGCGAGACAAATTACCATTTATATCATAAATAGCAGATATATACCTAGAACAGTTAATCAACATCAACTAATAGAATTAAACGAATTTGACGAATTTCGTATTTGTTATTATTTACCAAAGAGTTGCCAGCAAGTGGAATTAGTGAGATGACCCAAACACCCTGGGTTATTGTATAATATTTCTCTTGAGAAGCTGAATTATCGGAGACAATATCGGAGAAAATAATGAAAACTTTACTCCCGATATAAACATCGAGGACAGGTTTGATTTACAAGTGTTCCGTTGAATTAATAGAAGGTTTACAGGAATAAAGAGCTTTTTGCATCTTTATTTATCTCACTTAATTGCACAATTAAAAGTATTTTTTTGTTGTTATTTTTGGGTAGCTACTGGTTTGGCCCTAATGCCTACATAGGAATAAAATCATTCCAATTATGGTCAGAATAGCATAAAAAAAGAGAAAAGATTCTGAAAATTAAGTACTATAAATAGACAGCATTACGTCCTAACTATCCTAAATTGAACAGATAGGTACGTAATGATATATGTAGTGTCGAGGTTTTAAAAAATTATTTATTCGCCCCTAACACTCTCACTGTTAATAAAACAAAATGTGAAACTTACCTTTACCTTTAACCTGGTTGACTAGATTGCAGCTGTTGATTCGTACTGGGTAATTTGGATTCTCTCGTAAATGAATATAAATCACAAGATCCCTATTACGGTGAATCGATCGTTTATTCAGATAATTTTTAGAATTGAAAGTAAATAATCAATCTTACTTCAATGTAAAATAATATTCTCTAGATTTTGTAACAAATGTGTAATTATTATTTTGTACTGTATGTTAAAATGTTAAATCAAAAGATAACAAGGCCGCAAGTTGCACATTAATCCTCTACGCGCACTTGTATTTCTTAGGTGCCCAGTCGCACGACCACGCCTGGCTCTATGAAGACACTTCTCCCAAAGGGGGTCAATAACAAAATGATCTACACAGTATATTATTTTAAACTCTCGTATATTATACCTATGAGATATTACACGATTGACTTTTCGGCCACAAATCGACCGTCCGCAAACACTCGATCACATGAAAACTCTCGACTTAACCCATGAAAAAGATTTACTAATTGCTTCTCCCAGTAGTCTTCCTTCCTTTCGATAAGCGAAGTCTCGTTCTCTGAAAAACGTGCTCGCGAAAAGGTAATCGTGATGCTAACTTTATGTGAGCGGGGGGACTGCAAGAAGCAGCTACCTTGGCATCCTTCTGGACTAATATATCGGATATCTTTTTATTTTTTATAGTTTTAATTTTCTTCGAATTTTTTCTTTCGTCTTCGCTCTCTGACTGTTCGTCGCCGCTTCTGAATTGAAAATATAATTAGATCTCTCACTATTTACACAAATCAGTTCTCTAAATGTTGATCCAAAAATCTTTCTTATATATTCAGACGTTTCAATGTTATGACTTACATTCTCTTTGCATTTTTTGGTTACTTTTAAATAAACCCTCTAACAGTTCTTTAAAAAATTAGATGATTTTTTATATAGGGTAGCCTATTTATTTCGTTTATCATATCATGTAAATTATCGTACTTTGCGTGCGCAATAGCTAGTTTTACACTCGAGTTTTAATCGGTCTCTTCTATATCTATTTGAGGTGCTTCGTTATTTATTTCATTTATTGAACAATGTGAATAATTTGATAAAGTGTCATTATCAAAATGATAATTTTGAGTTAAGATACGCATCCAATTGCTTTCCAAGCAATTTTGAATGTGTAGTAATGTCTGTGGATACTGAATTTCAACAAGAGTTACCTTTCACGATTCTTGCAGTTATATCTCATAAGGCAGCCGCACCGTAAAATTTGAATGATTATTATCAGGAACATATTTTATACTATTATCACTTGATAAAGAAATATAAAAGTCATCTCTCATTTTATAATTTCTAAATCACTAGTATCCACGAATTGAATTTGTCAGGATATCCAGCCCAGCTGACAAAATATTTTTTATTATGACCTTTTCTTCTACTACAAATAACTTTCATCATAATAAAAGTATCTTTTGTTAGATCTTTGCCAAGACGAGACAGTTCTTTCTCGTAAAATATACGGTCGATTTCTTTCCCTGCTAAATCCTGCAGTGTACATGTAAATGGTGCTCGCGTTTTTGAAATAAGTATAATTTCAAAGATTTCCTCTGTATATGTTCCTTTATATCTTTTCGAAAAGACGTTCTTAGGTGTACTAACGTGTACACAGTCGTGTAGTTGGTATTTAGGCACTTGTTTTTAAAAATGTTGGGTATATATATGCATTAAATTCGCTCGTGCCACGTAAGAGTTTCGAATATTTACTTTACTTCGAGACATTCTAATACTAGACTATTCTGTATTATTGTAAGATTTAACTAAATCTTGTAAAACATGTATATATCTTTTAGTATTAAAAGTGGTAGAAAATCGCCACATACGTTATTTTATAATGCGATTAAAACGTTTAACTATCGCAGCTTTTACGTCTGGACTTCTTGTAACTCGAAAATTTATATTTCTTTCTTTTAAGAGACTTTGAAGAGACTTTGAATTTCTGAACATGTAAATTCATTTCTTTTATCTGACTATAAAATAACTGGAATGCGATATTCACTTCTGGAGGGAATTCGTTGGAATGCTGAAGTGACACTTTAACATCTTTTGTAATGAAACGATTCTACGCAAACGAATTTACTTAAACAATCGATAACAACGAGAATATATGAATAATTATCGTTATAAGATTTTATAGACTTAAGATCTATTAGATCAATTTCCCAAACATCATTAATGTTTGTTACATTATAATTCCGGCGTAGATATCGTAATCGTCACTGCTTATGTAAGGTACGAGCATCTTGGGGTTCCAGCTACTTAAGTATTTTATTTTTCGTAATTCGATGCTTTGACACGTTTAATTCAACACGTTTGATTCAATTAAGCTCTTGTATTTATATTTTGTGCTTTGGTAAATAGACGCACTCCTTTTGATCAATTGGAAAAATACATGTCCGAAACCAGAGCTCTTCTCGAATTGTTTGCGTCATATCGAAAAGTAGATAAGAATGGTGATTAGAAGTAGCATAACGAAAGATTTCGTATCATTTGTAGAACAAATTTAGCGAGAGAAAATATATGGAAACCGACCTATGAAGACTTTTTTTCACAAATAAATCGATGATAACGTTACTCCAATATTCACGCATAAAGTCGCCAAAAACAATCAGTTTCGGACGTAAGTTACTGTCAAAGTCCGTTGACTGCGGTAAATTTTTGCAAAACTTAACTTCTTTATCAAGTTCTGTGTAGCTTGTCAGCCATTCTGAATAATAAAATATTACTTTTGCACAGTATCGCTGATTTGCTTTCTGTATTTAAGAACATTCTTTACAAATGTAGTTTTTCCTGAGCCTAAAGTCCCAGAGCTGTAAATGGACGTTTCCATCTTGTGTCCATTTTAAACAATGATGCTTATAAGTTTTACAAGCATGTTATATACTCTTGGTTCAAAAGCATAATTGTGGTGAGGGGGCGGCGGCGGCGGTGCAGGGTCCAGCAGCTTATAACTCGCCGGTTGAAAGCTCATAACCGCGGATTGAAAGCTTATAATCGCGGGATGAAAGCGACTTACTTCGGGCTGAAAGCTTATGAGTATGTTAAAAAGCTTGTAGTACTCGGTAAAAAATAAAAAAAATAAATAAATCAGTAAAAATCAAAGTTGAATAAATACATTATTTTATTTACTATTTATTATTATAAATGAATACACATTTTATATACATACATTACTTACATACATGCTATATCTCGCTATAACCAAAAGGATAAGAAATCGTGACACTTTCAAACCAGCACTTCGCATACACAGGCTTACACGATTTAATTTCTTTACGTGTAATGTCATCATGAAAAGCAATACGTCGAATACTATCAAATTCTATTTGTAAAGGATTCTCTGTTTTCTCTGTTATGTATAATTATATACATTTATAATTTATTAATTTTTTCGTACTATAGTTAAGAGTTATACCTTTTACCTTGGAAAATTCTAACTCACTTCCGTCAGGTTTTTTTACAGTATATGCATAAAATGTAGGAGCTCCAGAAACACAACCTTTCATAAAGCTGGATTCGCCGTGGCATTTTAATTCGTCAGTAAGATCACCGAGCAAGGATCATGTAGGTGGTTCATATTCTCCTATTTTACCGATAATATATATATATATAATATGCATGAATCAGTACCATAATAGAGCAGTCACTTTTCTAATTTTTATGAATAAGTACATAATTTAAGACGTGCTTGATCTACAGTGTATGCAGCTGTTATAACATTGGTCATATCACCTAGATCATAAGAATCATCGCTATAAACCCATGAAACATAAATACTAGAATCGTTTATTAATAATAAACTAACTACATCAATTTTAGTACTAGTTATCAATTGTATGAAATGCGATTGAGTCTTCCCAACTACAGTTTTTGTAAGATTCCGTCGTTGTGCAAATTTTCCCCAGAAATTATTTAACATTAATTTTGATACGGATCGCAAGCCATGATTACTCTCAATCTTTTCATATTCTAATAATATGTTTTCTGATTTATGATAATTTACAATGTAGTCCTGTCTTGATTATTCACTCTTACAATCTACAGGCCAGCCACTAAAATCTGTTTTAAGTTTTAAAAAAATATCTATAAAATTGGCAAATAATCCACCTGTTTTCGATTCAGGATCACATTTTGTGACTGTGTGCTGCAAAATTTCGTAAATTTCTAATATTATAGAGCTTTTTTCCACAGCATTTTGCAACACATTGGATATCCAAGTTCATTCAAACGATCGCTCTCTGGTAACTTCATACAAATGATTCAAACTTCAAATATTCAAACTTTTTTCACAGCATGTTCTATATAACGGAAATAACAAACGTCCATACATTTTAACCGGTAACACTAGATGATATCATTTTTAGGGGGTAAAACTGTACATTTTATTACACAGTTAACCTGTGAGATATCGTTATCCGAACCTGCCAAATTGACACATTCTGTTCCAACGGAAATTTTAGAGTCACCTACCGAAAATTTATCGTATTTACAAATATATGGATAAAGCGAGCAGACATCGACATATTTAATTTTTTCTCAGTTCTTTGTTTTGCAGAATTTTACGATGTTTTCTGTCCGACCTGCATAAAAACAATCACGTGCTTTTAAAGGTTCATTAGCAAGCAATGTATGATTTTCTAATAACTCACTGATCTGAGGATTACTATGTTTCTCCCGATCGAAATCGCATTCCCATTTCTCTATCAAATCATATTTCAAACATTTAATTTTAGCTGAAGTAGCTTCCGTTCGAGCAAACCGTATATCTAACATATACCAACTCCTTAATTTTGTATCACGAGTTATATGGTAACACCTAGGGCATCCGTGCCAAAAGCATCCGTGAAATTGAAATACATACTTTGCATCATCCTATTCTAAATAATCATCTAAAATTATCCCTTCCCGAATTTGAAATTCACTTCCGTTGAATGCGTGCTTATTTTGCGCCTTTCTTTGCGACTTTGCCAGGAAGGCATTCTATGGTTTTTTTAATTGATTATTAATTAGTCGTTATCCATGAGGAGGTAAAATAACTACAAAGGATGGTTGTAAACATTTTTTCCGAAAATTGTTCATACACGATGATATTATGGTGACACATTTTAAAGAAGGAGCTGTGTCGCCTGTTTTATAAGTGGTTACTGAAATTGCAAACACGCTTTTCTAAAGATATCAACATTCGATGTACAGTACGCTAGAATTTCTTTTTGAAATTTGCATTGATAGCAAGAGTTATAAAGTCTCTTCATGCCAATTTAAAAATTTAACTCTATTCTCGTTGGACATTGTTATTATTATCTGGTGTATAATGATGTACATCAGGTAATGGACCAATGTATGATTGATTTTGGAAATGTGTTGAGAAGCATTGGTAGATAATTTAACTATCTAAAAACGAAGTTCAGTAATTTTCATGTTCATTTATTTTGTATCGTTCATTATAATTGATAGGAAATCGTATAATTATTTATTTACTATGTACTTTAAACTGAATTGTGCATCAAATCTTTTTGCGTTATACGCGATACATATACGCGAAAAGTTCGACGTTTCTAGAATCACAAAACTCCTTACCGGGATTATTCTGAAATTTTCATTCAAATCATTATTATCTAGACAATTAGTACAAACCTGCTGTACAACGCATAATGTAAGGCATGTGTAAAGTCTCTATGCTTCCTGACAGGCTTATCCTGTCTAGTTTCAAAATCATAGAAAACATATAATATTTTTTTCACTCTTTTTGATCATTAGCTATTCCAGATTTTTTCTTTGTTTTTCGCAGCGGATGTATGTAACAGAAATGATGGTATTTTTCTAGCATCGGCAAATGTTACAATATAAATAACCGCAAAAATGTTTCCAAACATTTCCTTACTAATAACATTTCTTAAACAATTTTTACAAATAAAAACGCGTTTACAAACACTCACTTACCTGTGTTTTGTAGAGATATATGAACCTTCTTTCTTATGGTGATCGTAACAATTCTGATTTACAAAAGTTCGCAAGCAATCATTACAATTTATACGTAAACTACTTTGACACGCAGCATTTCTCAAGCAAGATTTACATCTAAAAGAATATCTATGCTTTCGTTCGTTTTTATACAACTTGTTATACTGGATACAATACCCCTGAATACCAAATACTTTCAAAATATTTAAAATAGGTTGAAAATGTTTTCTTACTATAGTACAATATTTTTAAAGTATATAAAATTTCTTCTTTCAATGCTAATACTTCTTATGCCCCTTTTTCGGGGCATTTCGGAGTTTTCGAAGAAGGGGTTTTCGGAGTCGCTGAACAAAAATCCACCATCAGATTTTCGAAATCCAAGATGGCGTGCCCTGTATAAGTCACGTGACGGGTCAATTTACTCAAATCTAGCAAAAACTACTAGGAGCCGCTTGTTTGTGGATCTCGGGGATTTTCGTGGTTGCTGAAATAAATGCCGTCGTTAGATCAACAAAATTATCAATGTCGGCATTTTTTCTAATACAACTGTATTTAAAGAATCCTCTGATTGATCATATACCTCTCATTAATTAGATTAGAATTAAGAAAATTCTGCTATGAAAAGTTTCTGGCTAATATATACCCAGCGTTCACATACAAAATTACGTAGAATATTATCGAACAAATAAAAAAATTGTTCATAATCATTATGTGAAAATAATCAAACAATGTTAAGTAAAATATTGCATAACGTTTTACAATTGGAATAATACCTACATGTGAAATATTATCATAAATACCATCATAAATTTTGAAAAAAGTCCACCTGATTTTGAAAATATACGTTCATAAGAACATTTTAATCAGTCGAACAATATTTTGAAAGCCTCAAATTTTGGCCAACATGGGTGGCCTTTCTGACGCTGAATGCTTCATATATATATATATATATATATATATATATATATATATATATATAGAATAGAATAGAATAGAATAAAAATTTATTTGTCAAGTCAAAATAGTTAAGTACATTTCGCATAAATCTTATCCTATCGCGTCAATTGAACAACAACGCGGAGTACTACATACTAATATCAGGGTGTTTTCAGTATTATTAAAATATCACAGTTAATTATTATTTAATAGGTGGCAACGCAACGCCACCTTAAACCGCGATAGCGAGGCCAAAGTGCGGATCTCCTGCGGAATGAAGTTCCACAGGCGCGCCCCATAAACTCGAAAGGAGTTCAGATCCGCATCGGTCCTCGCTCCCGGATCCGCCAAATCCCTGGGCACCCTACCAGAGGTCCTGCACTAGTTCTTCTCGAAGAGGGCTGAAATGTACGGCGGCTGACCCATGTTAAGTGTCTTGTATATCAAGACCGCCGCGAAATAGGCACGTCTGTTTTTAACATCCAACCAGCCCAGTGTCTCCCTGTAAGGAGTAATGTGCTCGGCCCTCCCACCGCCCGTTACATACCTCACACATGAATTCTGCAATCGTTGCAGTCTAGTCTGGTGCTCACCCGTCACGTCAAGATACACTACGGAACAATAGTCCAAGTGAGAGATAGCGAGAGCGCCTGCCAGCTGCTTCCGCAGTACTTCTGAGGTACCGGATCGAAAAGATCTCAGGCCATAAAGGGCTCTGTTAACCTTTCGGCTAACTGCATCTACCTGCGGTTTCCATGTAAGCCTGGAGTCCATTATCACTCCAAGATTGGTCACCTCATCGACAAAGGGCACGAAAACACCATTTTGAATCTCAACACCAGGCAAGTCCAAATCTTGCAAGTAGTTAATATTATGCTCCGAACCAAAAATTATTGCCTTGGTCTTGCCAGTGTTGAGTCTCAAGGCATTCCCGGACGCCCAAGCCGACACAGCATGCGCCACAGCCGACATTCGCCCCACACCCCCACACAGATCGTTCCTCGTGACCTGAGTGTAGGCTTGCAGATCGTCCGCGTAAAGCTAATGCGCAACACTATCAGTCAATTTCCCTTCCATACCCTTAAACTTTGAAAAGACTTCCTGTATATCATTTATATACAAGCTGAACAGAAGAGGCCCCAGTATCGAGCCCTGCGGGACGCCAAGATTGATCTTTAGCCAATCAGAATCACCGTTATTATTTGTAACCACTCTCTGGTTACGTCCAGTCACAAAAGATCTGACCCACAGAACTACCGACCTAGAGAAGCCCATTCTGATCAGCTTACGAAGCAATTTGGAAGGAGAAATCGTATCAAATGCCTTACTGAAGTCAAACAACAGCAAGATCGTCATATGTCGCTACTGTCTATACCCGCCCTTATGTCCTCCGTTAGTTTCAGTAGTGCTGTCTGTGTTGAGTTATGCCTTCGGAAACCAGTCTGGAAAGGATCCAGAGTCTCCAGCGCCCCCAGAAACTCTACCAGCTGATCATGCGCCAACTTCTCCAGTACCTTAGAAAGAAAGCACAAAAGGGCAATTGGACGAAAGTCCGAGACGGACGATGGAACTGCCGTCTTTTTGAGTGCCACCAAGTGCGCTCTCTCCCAGGCCGCCGAAAAGACCCCGCTCGATAGTAAAGAGTTAAATAGCGCTACAAGGTGATGGCCAATTATCGGTAACGATTTTGCAACGATGTTTTGAGGTATTCCATCCTCAACGTTACCCCATCCCCCCATTATCCCATCGTACGTTTGTATCGTTTGTGTATAGCGTCTCGTCTTCTGTACAAGTATTTAATGTCCTCGTCCACCCAAGGAGGATGCCCTCGTTTCCTTGGCTTAAACTCTTTCAGACGGCGAGTTGATCAATGACGTTCATGATGTTCTGGCTGAGGTGTTCCAGCCGAACGTCTGCTCCACTGCTCGGACAACTGACCGGCGACCAATCACAAGCAGCTAAAAGGATTAGAAGTTCCTCCGTTTTGATCGATTTATAATCCCTATAAACAAAACCGTTGAGAGCCGGAGGTTTTTCTGTACGAATGTCAATCTCAACGTCTATAATATTATGTCTGCTTGGGAAAGTCGCCAGTGAATTACCCGTATTCAGCACCACATTGTCGTCGTCCGTAAAGATCACATCAATCCACGTGTGAGAATCCCCTACATGATGCGTCGCGCCGTGTTCATTTGATCGTTGTCCCGATCCCTCTTCCTATTCAAACCGCCGAATACCGCCGCCTTTGCGAGCACTACACAGGAGTGTAGTGCATACTGAGCACCGAGGCATCATCGCAGGTAGGCGACCACACGAGCGAGTACAGCATCTCGCAAAAGCAAAGTGCAGGAGAACTTTGCATTTGTACGGGGTACATAGGCAGTTAGCCGCCTAGAAACCACCCCGTTACAACTGGCGCCCAAAACGTGTGGATACGCGAGATAGGAAGAGAAAAAGTGTTGCGCGCGAATTCGAGATAGGGAATTCTCTCCTTTCCTTCGAGGTACCTGGATTCTCCAACACCCTTTCTGTCTACTTCTCCTTCTTGTACTCTTCTATCCCTATTATCTCTCTTGCCTCTCTTTAGCTAAGGGTCATGCTCGAATACTATAAGCCCCGCTCACTGTCTCTGTCCTTCCTCTTGTCTTCCTAATCTATACAGATCCTCCTGTAGTGTTTTTCCTGTAAGAGAACGATGTTGGGTTACAAACTCGAATTGATAGCATCTTTATGATTTCTACATTTTTATGTAGAGCTATATTCTTCTTCCTTTCTCTTCATTATTACAATCCCCATATTTTGTATCCGAGCTTTTTACTTTTTTCTTCGTCTTCTGCTTCAAGCTTCTCCTTATATGCATTCTCCATTTTTTCTGATCATCTAGCCGCTATTTTATTATTTTTTCTTATTTTCTTCAATCTTTCACTTACCAGTTATACCCTCTACTTCTAACTCCTACTAACTCCTTTCTTTCTTTATTCATACATCTATCTTTAGTGCTTCTTACCTCAGTATTTCCCACCTCATTTAAACCTCTTCCTTCCATTCCTGTTCTCGCGTTCATGTCACTGCACCATAGTATATTCTCTACTCAGGTCCTATCTGCCATGTTTTCCAAATCTTTGATGTTTCTCTCTCTTTTCTTATTCATATACATCTTTATTCGACCCCCATAAATTAATTGTTTTTTTTATCTATCCAATGTATCTCATTCCCTTTCCTATCTCTTTTCCCGCCATTATCATACGTCCCTTTACACTCTCTTTCTCTCTCTTTGTTTTCTCCTTTCTCTTCCCTTTTTCACCTCCCTTGTACTAATCTCATTTCCACTCAACCTCTTATTCGAGTAGTCTTCTTTCTTGTCCTCTAACCACGTCTTTTGTAAATCGGTAAGGTCAAATCCTTTATGGATCTGCAGATTTTCTCATCTACTCCTCTTATATCCGCTACATTACAAATAATCGACCTTAAATTTATTTGCACTTTTTCGGTTTCCTTCTGATATTTAACAGCTTTCCCTTCAAAAAATCTGATTCATGAAAGTTTTATATATAAGGGATTTCACGCCAATAGTTATAAAAATGTACAAAAATATAAGAAACTTACTTGATCTGAAAATGATGACGATGGATGTAAACTTGGCCTAGGATAGTTTTGATTGATTTCCAGCGAATTTGTTGAGCCTAACAGCGATTTATTACTAGTTTTTATATTTTTAAATTGTTTTTTCGATAACTGATTTTTAGGAATAGCAATTTGATTGTGTTCATGGTTTAAGTAATAATTCTTTACTGCGTCTTTGCTACTAACCTAAACAGATATTAAATAGATATTTTAAACAAAAAATATAAAAATAAGAATAGCTTTGTGAGTTAAACTCATACATTGAAATATATTTATTTATTTATTTATTTATTCATTTATTATTAACCATATACATATCCCTTTGCGAGGCATCCTATAGAGGCAAACATAGATGCCTGTACATAGGAATGGTATACATAAAACATTAATACTAAAAACTTACAACTACAATAAACAGCCAGGATAACGCAATCAATGCTATCATATTCTTATACATTTCCATAAAAAAGTTAACAATATTAAAATATCGAAAATCAAATTAATTATTTCCTATAAACATTTTGAGCTTTCTTTTAATAAAGACGTTACTTATTGATAAGACTTTGAGATCAGTCGGCAGAGTTTTAAATACACTTAGATCCACGTAATAGCTACCTTTTTCGCTTACTGCTTTACAGATTATTTGCAATGATAGATTCTTGTTTCATGTCTTATTTGTACTGCTTATATATTTTTCACTTAAGTTGGTGTAATGATATACTTATACACTAGTTCGAACATTTGCCTTATAGCTAGAGGTTGGTTCTGTGTTATAAAATAATGTCGGTATATAAGCTAAGAACGGACGCGAATAATAGGATAAGGTTGACACGAAAAGGAATAACACTATAATTTATAAAGGAGATAAACGTGGCTTTATTCTGTAAGTGAAGACGTATGTGAACATCGTGAAAGAGAGCTTGGCGTAAGCTGAGTACGTGTGACTTGCTCGAGGAGCGAACACGGAATGAGGCGGCGCGCGGAGATCGCCGCCGTACTCAACGGCGAATTCACGTGGTTTGGCGCTTCAGAGTGGCGCTGGGGTAGAGTGGAGAGTCATAGATGGCGAGAGTTATCGCCTATATTCCAACAAATAGGTTTTATTTATAATTCGAAGTATTTTTTTCTGTATACCTTGAATTAAATTTAAGTAATTGTTATAAGCCCCACCCCAAGCAAATATATCATAGTTTACTTTGAAAGAAAGGATAATATAATTACATTAACGTTTTACTATCCATAAATTTCTCTAGCTTCGCAAAAATAAAAATTAAATATCTTGTTGATTTTATAAAATTATAATATAATTTATGTGTTTATTTCACTTCATGTTATAGACTATAACGGATTAATTATAATTAATCCTAAATATTTATAACTGTCGACTCTATTTCTAACATTATCATCAATTATGATATAGGTGGTAGGTACACAATCACAGTATTTGCCATATGCAATATACACAGTTTTGCTTAGATTGAGCGATAATTTATTTAGTTTTACCCATATTGTGTGTGTCCACGAGTTATCACATGAAATGATAACTGTGTCATCTGCGTAAGATAATATAGTTTCATTTTGCATATCTATCCATAGGTCATTAACATATAATATAAAGTATAAAGGGCCAAGTACGGTTTCTTGTGGAACCTCTATCGTAATTTCTTTCCACTCACTCTTGCAGTTACTTATTTTTACACATTGTTTCCTATCATATAGATAGATAATCAGTAATTTTAATGCTTCTTCTTTTACACCGAACCTTTCTTACATGTCTAGCAGTATACTATGATTCGGTTTAGTTTTATCTAGGTTTCTATATATAATATTTGTTAGACAATTGAGAGCATCTTTCGTTCTTCTATTTCTTATAAAGCCAAATTATTTATCAGATATTATTTTGTGTTTCATGATAAAAATATATAACCTATTGCATATGATTTTTTTAAATATTTTGGCAATATTAGAAGTTAGCGATTCTGATCTATAATTAGAAATACAACTATTGTCTCCGGACTTATATATAGGTACTATATCCGCTTGTTTCAGTACATTTGACCAGATTGATTGCTGTATGCTTAGATTAAATGTATACTCTAATGGTTTTGATTGCTGTATGCTTAGATTAAATGTATACTCTAATGGTTTTGATAAATGTTTAGATAAAGTTTCGATAGTTATTGCACTAATATTATCTACCTCGCCACCTTTCCATTTCATTGCATTAATTATATTTTGAATTTCGTATATATTAGTTAGATTAATAAAAATTGAGTAATTGTTTTTAGCTGGCAACTTCAATTGCTCTGAATCCATTTTTTTAATTTGATTGCTTAAGTTTATTCCTACGTAACCTACTTGCTATCAGGACAGGCAGTGTGAGTCGCTATAGAAATAATGATCGAGAACTAATATAGGCTCGAGAGCCTTGTTCTTATTGTGGGGACAAAGCTACCGATACTAAACGGATGGTAATCAGTTCGCGTTTATGATGTTCGGCGTACGGTGGACTGTCTGCGTTTGGTACATTTGCAGCCAATCGTCTCCCGCACTTATGACGTTCTTACTTTTACCTCTCTTATATTGATGTGTAACGTCATTACAGTCACTCAGGATATATTATATTCTATTTTGTTATTTATTTTTATAAAGCACAATCCAAAGTCGCATTTGACATTAAAATGTTACAAAATTTTTGGATGTTATAATGTCGCTTGAATTTCTTGTTTTTTTAGTTTTTGTATATCTATTTATAAATGACTCTACTTGTATAGTTATATTATTGTTTTATCGACTTAATAATACGATCATTCTCTTTTGTGACCCGGATGTTGAAAACTTCTTCGTGGCACCGCAGATACTGATCAGTCTTATACTCCACGATTAATACGTGGCAAATATAAGAAATTAACTGGTGCAACTGTGGTACTCTACTATCGCCGAACGCAATTCGGCTGTACTTTGGTACGGACGTCTCTCTACAGCTCTCTGCTTTTTGCGAAGCTCGACGGGGTTCTCGGCTTGGCCCGAACAGCAATTTGTGCCGAAAGTACCGTGCACTCTCGTGCTCGGTGTAATTGTATACGTGCTGGCAGATCGGTGCCCAATCGTCCCACCTATCGATAAGTTTCACATATTTTCGCAGATATTCTGTGAGCGTATGGTGCATCCGCTTGATCGAACCGTTTGATTGGGTGCACAACTTCGTAGTGCCGAAGATTTACGCCACTTCTTCGAGCACGTGGTTTTGGAAATCAGTGCCATGGTGCATCACGCTTGCTTATGTACTTGGTAAGCATATCCTGCGCAAATTACTCAATTTTTCCAGTGGCCTGTAAAAATTTAATGCTATCTGGACAAACGAAGTTGCGGGCGTGTCACTGATTAGAAATTGCACTTTGTTGTTCTGGCATATTGCGCAGCGGGCAACAAACTGCTTAACAGCCGGGCGCATGTTATGCCACTAAAAGTCAATTGCGATTTCCTGTACGATTTGGCTGCGCCTAGGTGAATTTCCACAGCGGTCTCGTGATATTCCTTAATTACGTTGAAGCGCGAGGTTACCGGGGGGTACAGCTAGATTATTCTCTCTCTCTCTCTCTCCCCCTCTCCCTCTCCCTCTCCCTCTCCCTCTCCCTCTCCCTCTCCCTCTCCCTCTCCCTCTCCCTCTCTCTCAATCTCTCCCTCTCCCTCTCCCTCTCTCTCAATCTCTCCCTCTCCCTCTCTCTCTCTCTATCTCTCTCTCTCTCTTGCGTCTGGGCTGGCGAGGACTCCCACTTATCGTACATCCCGGCTAGCCCTGGTCGTTCTCTCGATTTGTTATCGCTGGTGATGCCTTGGGAATCGTTGGCTATGCGCGCAACAACGAATGAAGACAGTAGTCCTTATGGTGGCGGTGACACAAGGTGTTAACACCGCAGCACCGTCACTCACTCTCACTCTGCACAACACACACGTATCTCTCGCTCTCTCTCGCTCTCTCTCTCTCTCTCTCTCTCTCTCTCTCTCTCTCTCTCTCTCTCTCTCTCTCTCTCTCTCTCTCTCTCTCTCTCTCTCTCTCTCTCTTGCGTCTGGGCTTGCGAGGACTCCCACTTATCGTGAATCCCGGCTGGCCCTGGTCGTTCTCTCGATCTGTTGTCGCTGGTGATGCCTTGTGAATCGTTGGCTATGCGCGCAACAACGAATGAAGACAGTAGTCCTTATGGTGGCGGTGACACAAGGTATCAACACCGCAGCACCGTCACTCACTCTCGCTCTGCACAACACACATGTATCCGGGCACTATCGTGTCGTCGACGTGATGTCGACGAGGTCAGCACGAGAACTGACTAATTTGCGCGTTCTCGCGAGCTGCCGCGCCACATGCTCAAAACAATCTCGCGGGCCCGCTCATGTAAGAGCCGCGCTGATTGGCTCGCGGACCGCGCGATTCGTTAAGCCTCGCGTTGCAGCCAGCCGATAGTCTGAAACCGCGAGACGCTGGCTATAGCTACGCTCGCTATCCCGCGCTTGAACCTCACTTTGCTGCGCCGATTTCTTGGAAATCGCGCGGCAGGCAACAACAGCAAGCCAGCCCGGCGCCAAATATCAAAAAAACTGAATTAAAACTACTAAAAAACGTTATGCATAGAGAATTTACTATAATACAGGTTTTATTTAGACTATGCGTATACAGTTACTTTTTTTCGTAAATGTTTTGTAACGGTTCCCCCCTGCCCCGGATTTTGTCAGTCGAGATTGAGGATTCGGAAAGGGGTGAGGTTAGAAATAACTCCGCTTGGTTAAACTTTAATAATTAGTGTATATATTTAACATCTCCTACAGTGCGTCATCATTCGCCATCTGTAACCAAACAAAGTACGCTTTTTAAGAAGACTTATCTCTAACAGTTATTCCTTATTATCTAGGCGGCAATTGTGGTACTTATAAATTAACGGTACGGTCCTTAATTCTACGGTATTACGCTTGACATTAGTCGTTGCTTACATTTATTTCGCTTAAACATTCGTAACGCTAGTTCGGTCGCTGGTATGCCTCGCCTACAATTACTTATCGACTACGCTTCGAGCACGGCGGTTCGGTTGTTACCAGGTGTGTGATTGGTTATTGCGGAGTCCTCGCGAGAACGTGTGCGCACGATCTTGTGTGGACTCTGCACTGGTTCCTAATTTCCCCCTACCCTGTGTGCGCACAGCGGTAGGTGGAACGGAGGAACGTCGGCGGCATGTTTTAGTGTACAGGTGGAGTCTCACAGGACCCGTGTGCGCACGAAACGGTCAGATATCGTCAGTTCCTCTAGGGCGCTCCTAGCGGTGTCGTGTGCTCACGGCAACGCTCGGATCGGGAGCTCTGATCGAACTGCCGCCGTGCTGTCGCGGCTAGGCTTATATAGCCCAAGTCGCTGGCGCCAACGCCCTCTGGTGGTGATTGGGTCGAGTTTTTTTGTGTATTTGTGTGGTGCTTACCGTGCTCTTTTCGGTAGTGTGCGTTATTCTGTTTGCGCCCGTCGTTGGTTTCGTTCGCGGCTGTGTTTACACTGTACGAGCACGTGTTGCTACCCATGAGCACTCGGCTTGTGCTCATGTTATTGTCGTGCGGGTCTGCCTTTCGCTCGCTTTGTTTGTGTGCCTACTTGTACATATTCTGCACGAGACTGATGTCTCGTTGCAGTTTGGAGGAAAGTAAATATAACTACCAATTTTTAAACCTTTTCCTTGTATCACTTGTACAGGAATTGGTTTAATACAATCAGTATCGCGTATGGGTATAATATATTTTGAATAATCTATATTTACTTTTTGATTCGTAATTCTTGAAACTGGGTCATTACATTTTACTAAGCGTCGGATGAGTGCAAAGAATGCGTTATTCTATGACAAAAAACATAGTACGACTCCAAATAGAATTATCTCAGAAAATGTAGTAGTTGCACCGTTTCTTTTGCTGTTGATTTTTTTGAGAAGTAAAAATATCTTTTCTAACTTTGACTCGGGCATAAACTTTAACATTGTCTATTGTTATCTGAGACACGCACAATCATGTTATAGCAGCGAATTAATTTCCGTTGAAATTTTTGTTTGTAGGTTTTCCTTGACCGTCAATATCTATTTTATTTTCAAAATCGCTCATTGAACCTAATTTATCTTTCAGAACTTTATGAGCACTGAATTTATATATTGACAATTTCCATTTCAATTTTGTTTGGACCATGCACGATTTTTTTTATTTGTCTAGTACCATCTTCAAAAGGAAAAGCTAACCAAGCCCAGAGAGGCCCCCATAGTCGAACATTTTCAGATATATGGGTGAGTTGATGTACATTAAAGGAGCATTTATTACGTCCGTATAAAGATTCTATTTCAATCACGAATAGATTTAAAAGATTTTCTGCCAATTTCATTTCTTGTATGTGAATTTTTTGTTGTAATAAAATTATTGTAGCATAAGAAAGCATTAAAAAATGGTCGTAATATTTATTTTCAAGTTTATTTTTTAAAAGAATAGGAAAAATATGTATGAGAGTCTCTCTTAGTTCGTTAGCTTTCCAATAATGCATATATTTAAGCTGTCTTTATATACGTGTTACCTAGTCTGGAGAACAAATATTTGAAGATCCTATCAATTTCAATTTTCAATGGATTTTTAATATAAAATGGGAACTTATGGTTCTTTGTGTCGAACCATAGCGAAAGAAGCATGTGAAAAACTCTTAGTAAAATTGCATGCATATATTGTGGGAAGAAAGAAGAAGCTGTATCAAATTCAGTTTGTAGAGCAGTAATGGAAGGGCCTTTTACACCGTTAATTTGTGATACATTACTATTGACTGCTTAAGTAAGTTTCTAATGCTTGCATAAGCATTCGTTCTTTTGTTCGCAGTATCGCATACGTTATCGGTGGATAGACTATGGTATGTTCCTTCCCAGTTACACACATTTCGCCTTCCTGTTCACAAAATGTACGACCCCAACTTCCGTTAAATAATGTGACATTTTGAATTGGGGCTCTCGTAGGAGCATTTAAAGCAGCAACTGGAGCTAATACGCGGCCGGAATTGATTATATCATTATGCTTATCAATTCAGTCAATGCCGTTTGCATATAAATTTTGTAATGTTGTGAAAAAAGGTTTTAAGAAGGAAGCCATGTCACGTTTCTTTTCGGAATATTTACAATTTGCGCTTGCACGAGCCAAACTTGGACATTAGAGTTATTGGTTATAGGCAATCCATCTGTATTCCAAAGTAAAAACACATCGTTATCTCCAGGAAGAAATTCTTGCTTCAGCTTTCGAAAATTCGTGCTTGTGTTTATGTCGGTCACAAAATTATGATCAGGCGAAACAAGTTGGCTGTGAGCTTTAATCAGAGAACTAAGATTTCGTATTTTAAATGCGTCTCTTATAGAAGATTTCAAAACATATTCGACAAAAACACCGTTTATTTTATTACTGTTACAATTTTCGCATTCGGTAACCACACGTTGAGCATTATACTCGCCTAAATAATGCGAACAGTTTTCACATAAACAGTATTTTTTCGTAATTGATGAATTTTCAGGCATTATTTTTTCAAGAAATTTCACGAGAAAATATTTTGTTTTTAGAATATAGTTCGGTTTTGGAAGTAGAAGTCTGACGAGTTTTAACAATTTGTACAAAGCCATCTTTGTTAGTGTATGTCGGAGAAAAAAAAACGAGAATAAGAAAAACTGCTTGGCCTATGGATAATTCGACTCTCTCGAATATAAGTCTGCTAAACCACTCCGTCATCTTCGTTTCCCGTATCTTCAAGAATTTGTTCAAGTTCATCATTGTATCCATATCAGATTCATTTAACGATTCGATTGAAATCGCTTCAAATCGCTCGGAATGTAAATCCTCAAAATCATTGTTTTCCTCTAACATATTTGTACTGTTATCTAGATCCTATAAAGTACAATCACTTTGGTATATAATGGTTTGAATTCTTTAGAAAACTAACGTTATAAATTTGAAATGATTATTCGAAATGTGAGTTTAAACTTTGAAGTGGATGCGAATAAGTATATTTAATATACAATAGTTGATTGTATATATACCTCTATTTCGATATTTTCGTCAAAGTCGTTCACAACTGGATTATTGGCAACATCTGCAGCTTACAAGTTTCTTTGTAACCTCAATCGTTAACAAATACTGACGGCCAGAATTTCCACAAGCTTATATTGAAAACATTTCATATGGTATATTATTTCAACGATCCTTTTAAGCATCTTATAATTTCAAAAAGTCAAGTTCATATTAGGTTAGAATATCACGCGAATTTGGATACAAATTTAATTTTCAAAATGTAACAAAATGCTATAAAAATATTTACGAATTATGTACAAACCTCATCTTCTTGAATCCGATTACGATAATGTCGTGCTCTATTAAACATCATTACTTCTTATAATTCAACTTTATAAAAGTATGATGATTCGAACGCATACGTTTGGTGTTATGATATGTCGGCATTCGACCAATCAATATATAATAGCGAGAAGTGGGCTAATAATCCTTGAACGAGAATGGGATGCTAATGTTCTAAAAAGAAGATACGATTTGTTTTTTTCTCAGTCAAATCGCGGACGGTCGCCGAAGTTGGAATATCGATTAAGCAAAAGTTTGAGCTTTTACGAGAAAATGGAGATACAGTATTTGTTGGAGTGCAGTGATAAATCGCTGTGCATTATCTACGAGCGATCGATTGTGTATGAAGGCAAGGAATTATATGAAGGAGACGAGATTACTTTCCTTTGGTCCGAAGATTCTGAGAAGGCGAAAATATTAGCAGACGTATAATCATGTTATTAAGTAAGTATTCATTGACATGCCTTATCATTAATACGTTTTATTTTGAAATTATTCGTAATAGTTTTTTCTAAAATTTACAAGTTTGATTTTAATAACCTAAAATCACTCACCTATATCTGTTGACTTTTATCCGCGATGCAGTCGTTTGATGCCCTATTTTCTCTTTTATTTAGTTCGTGTTACGCTTTCAGCAATATATTTAAATGCCAATATTATGTTGCTATACTTCAATGCTTATGCGTTATGACGCATATTCCGTCAATGCACTTCAGAATATGCGCGCTGCATTCTAGCAGACTTTAACATATTTTATTACAGGATACATGATTTGAGTCGGTAGAATTAGAATACACGAGTTAGTTATATTTACAGTATATTTTACATTACTTAGCATTACTTCTCGTGACAATAATTAATCCGTTGGACGCCACCTACAGTCGTAGCACGAATACAATTTTAACTCGTGGACTCGAATTCGAACAAAGGTTTAATGCGCGCGGTCTCGCACAATAATTAAGTATAACTTACGTTACAAGCGATCCTCCGGAGTTGACAAAATCGAGTGCACTAGCAGCCTTTTTCGCATTGCAGGATCCTCTCGTGGAACTCCTCCAAGATACGATTTCGACGCACGAGATATGTGGTACACAGTCTCCGGAATACACGTGGCGAGGTATAATTGCGAGGTATATTCGCGAGTACAAAAAAGATGCTAACTATAAGCGATGCCAGAACAGAGTGGCCGAGGCCACGGAGATCCGGTAGCGGCGAGGCTCGATTCCTAATTTCCCTTATCAGCCGTCGAGGCGCTGAGAGGACCAGTCAGGTGACGGGGAATGGGGTTCTAGGTATGTGTGTGTGAGAGAGAGAGAGAGAGAGAGAGAGAGAGAGAGAGAGAGAGAGAGAGAGAGAGAGCAAGACCAAAAATGCTGCTACAGCATAACCCGCAAGTACAGTGCCGCGAGTGTGTACAGTGCGGCTTCCTCCTGGTGTAGTGTATCTACGACCAGTCAGCTGATCCTGTGACTGGTGCTGGTGAGTAGGCCATCCCGTCACCTTCACGAGGTTCCTGGACACGGGTGTTGGAAGATACTAGTGCGGCTTATGGTTTGGCAAGTGTAAGCATGAGGTTATGACACCTATATATCATGTACCTCTAAGTGTTGGCTGTACACCTCTGCCAGTGTTCGTGTGTAGTGACTATTTGTTCTAGGCTGGTCTGGTGCATGCTGCTCCTCTCTTCTACCAGGATATTCTAGGAAGCAGTGTCATTCCATGGTAGCTCTTTGAGCTATACAAGGTACTTTTCATCTCCATAGTTTATCATAGTGACCCCGTACTATTCTCTTCTTCTTTATAGGAGCTGCCCAGGCGTCGTGGTAAGTAACAGTCTGTGTCGTTTTACTATACTTTATCTATTGCTTCTCTCTCTTCTGACTAGATATGAATATCTCTTTTCTTTACAGGGAACTAGTTGGGAGGTTGACTGGCCTCCCAACGACTCAGCGCCTGCCTGGGTAACCGGATTGAAGAAGGGAAGGTTTGAAGGGGGAAATGGATATAGCTTAGAGTAGCATGTGAGGGTTAGGGTATCTTAGGTAGATATACTAGTTAGGTAGGGTTTAGTATATGAGAGGTTAGGTGTTGGGGAGGTTCTCTCGCATTGGCTGCATAGAGTCTTCTTAAATCTATGCACTCTGTTCGCTATCTAGGTTTTTTTATCAGCATTAGCAGGACTGTTGGTTGCACCATCGCATCCTGCTCTGCTATGTAACACAAACAAAGTGTGGCGTTACATGCGCGCCTGACACATTAGCGGCATGTACCGCGGATAGTTTTTTACTCTTTTACGCGTTTTATTTTCTGTATCGCAATTGTAGATGGATCATAATGCATCTATACAAAACTTTTGCCTTTTTCTTATAAGTGTGTGTGCTGCCATGTACTAGTTTACTCATTTTTTATTTATTGAATTAAAATGCATGATTTGAAAATGCACAACCGATAAATTTTTTATTAACTGATGAATCAATATCAATCGAGAGGATGAATGCAATTCTGGATCAGAAAAAAATAAAGAGACCAATTAAGAAAGCTAAAATAGCAGCAAGGCACGAATCAGACTCTGAATCGAAAGAAGATGGCGAAAAGGTATTGTTTTTTGACAAAATGCATGTATAATTAAAATGAATCTAATATAATAGTGCTAAATACATTAAATTTTAATTTTATAGGTTATAACATCAGTAAAATGGTTATAAAATTGTATAAATTCCTTAGTAGACAAGTATATTTAGTGAACTAGGAGTTAAAATTGCACCGCAGATAATTCATAAACCACAACGCTCTAATGAAGAAGAGAATTTGCCAAGTAATAGCAAATCAAGCGAACAATGTATTCCATTGAAGAACGGTAACTCAGTTTTCTAGAAATCAGGAGATATACAACTCAACAACTCGCAATATATGAGCACATTGAATTTTATACGCACGAAAATCGAAAGCTCGGAAGCTGATATGAGATCATGCTTTGCTGCTCTTACGGTAGTTGCTGATGAGCTAAAAATCTTAAGTATTGTAAGTAAACTTTATGGAAATTGTTAGGTGAATTTAATTCTAATTGAATAACATCAAATATTTTGTATTATTTCTATTAATTCAATCAGACTTTAGATGACCTCATTAGTTCTGCTCCAAAACCTCCGGACATAATCGATACTTCTCAAGCAAATAAATCCATCGGAATATAGAAAAGACGCTCTTATTACAACATGCCTGTTGAAGAAGAAGCCTCTAGCTCTGCAGGTTTCGAGGTTATCAATACTCATGAAAATCAACCGAGATGCTCATATAACATGCCCAATGAGGACACTATTTTTATCTCTAACGATGAGCCTTTTGATTCATTTGGATATGAATCTCCGGTACGTGTAATTAAACTTTTAAACTTAAATACTACACTTCACTGAATGAAAAAGTTAGATAAAACATCTAATTCATCTAAAACATCTAAATATATTATTATTATTATTATTATTATTATTATTATTATTATTGGTCTGGGTGGACCATTAGGTCCTGATGCCTAGGCTCACGCCCTTTGCATCCCCGGTAGTTAACTAGTGGTTGTACCAGTCTAGTTTTGTCATTTGAGGATCAGCATATCAGGTGGTATGCACCATTCCTGTATTACTTATTCCGTTAGTGACTTGTACAGGTGTATCACCGTCCTAACGGTCAGTGACTGGATCGCTATTGGTTCGCAAGTCGTCGTCCCCAACGCCCTATGTCTCTTTTCGGCTAAGGATAAGCAGTGGCATAATACATGTATACTGCTTTCCTCATTTTGTTACACCACCTGCATACTGGTGAGTTCGCTCGACCTATTGTGTGCTGGTGGCCCAGTCCTCTCTGGTGCGCGATCCTATCAGTGCTTTGGCTTGTCTACACCCGTTGCTTTCGCACCATTCTTTTAGGTGTCACTCTCTCAGCCAGTCGTGCACCGCCTCTTTGACGGTGCACGCCTGAATGCCAAGGGCGGGTTCCGGTCCAAGTAAGTCTTGTCCCGGCTATTCCGGCTAGTTCATCCGCAATCCCGTTTCCCCTGATTCCATGGTGTCCGGGAACCCAGTAGAGCGCTGCTAGGACGGCTCTGCTGTCCGTACAGATATTGATGCAGTCCTGCCTTTTTTCCTCGAGCGCGAGTTGTGCGCAGAGCAGGATAGCTGTTATTTCCACCTGGAAGACGGTGGCGTGCCTTCCGAGCGGTGCTATAAGCCTTTTTCCGGGCCTTCTCCGGAAGACTCCAGCTCCCGTCCTGCCTTTCTTTCTGGCTCCATCTGTGTACCAGGTTTCTCCTGCGGATGGACTAGGGTCGTGTTCGCTCCAATCTTCACTTGATGGGATTTGGATGTGATATCCTTTCTCGAAGTTGTATCTACGTACTGTCTTGTCCAGTCTTATTGACAATACAGCATAGTCTTTTCCTTTGATCTGCTCTTTTGTGTGTTCCCCTTTTTCTCTCCACAGTCCATGATTTTTCAGACGGTGTGCTGCTATAAAGGCTGCCGCCTGGATTGTTCTGTGAAAGGGCTCAACGTCAGTGATGGCTCCAAGGGCTGCCAAGGTCTTCAGATCTGTCCTTTTCCACCACACTGTAGCCGCGTAGGTCAGTCTTGGTTTCAGGATACAATTGTATATCCATAGGACTGTTTTGTAGCTCAAGCCCCAGCTCTGCCCAATGGCTCTTCTACACATCTAGAAGGCTGATGTGAATTTCTTGTACTGTTGGTCTATTTGAGGTTTCCAGTACAGTTTTTTGTCTAAAATTACGCCTAGGTATTTTGCTTGCTCCTTAATTTGTATTTCCTGTCCTCGCATCATTAGCGTTCGTACTGGTCCTATCTTGTACTTTCTGGTGAAGACAACAACCTCCGTTTTCTGGGGATTGATAGATAGGCCTTTATATCCTCGCACCATTTATTTAGGTGCCTCATTGTCGACTCGGTGATGTCCAGTAGGATGTTTAGATGTTTGCCTCTGGTGATTATAAGTATATCGTCTACGTAGCCGACCGCTGATCATAGACTAAAATTGATTACAATTTCAGAATTTTATTGCTGTTACTAATAATATGCCATTTATTGTTATGTTCTATTCAAATAAGCTTATAACGGAGATGATATATGTATATTGTTTCTGAATAATATAAAAAATTATATAAGTATTTTAATGTATGGTCAAAATAAAAATTGTATGCTTAAACTTCAATATTTATTTATAAAAATTCTATCTAATTGTATAGAATCTTTTTCGTATACAAATTATATATAATTTCTATAAAAAAGATTTTCTACAATTTCTATAAATTTTTTATAAAACTGTTTTACTTGGGTTCGGCCGGACTCCCGGTGCTTCGTTGCCCCTTGCCACGTATCGAACGCCTGCTGGGTGACCCCGAGCTTGTTTCGCTGGTAACTGAGAGCGAATGGGTTCACCACCGGCGCAATCGGGGTGCAAGCGCGCTGTCGAACTTTTTCCAGCACTTTCTCATAAGCTTCGCGCTGCTCCATAGTGCTCTGCCATGCCACGTTTTCAATATTGTGGTGTTCAGAATACCCGCGTGGCACTTTTCGGTGATCTCGTCGCGCTGAACTACGGAGAGAGGTACTACAGGTTCATCTTCGATTTTTGGCGCGAAGTGCGTGTGCTCGCTGAGCTAGAGTCCCACGAGCTTGTTCCTCAGCGTTTCTAACTCTAACTGGGGAGTTTCCCCTGCCCCGGCATGCGGTAGTACTCGGGCGCCGCTTACTGACGACAACAAGCTGGGCACTAGGTTCGGGTTGGTACTTTCGGTCTCCGTCACGCTAAGAAAATCGTCGTCCGTAGGCCCCCTCGCCTTACCGGCTAAAAGTTTTTGCTGTGCCTTCGGCCAGCTGGACAGCGTTCGTTTTTCCCGCGTCTGTGAGGTCGAGTCGTCAGAGCCCGCGAACTCTCGTTCGTATAGCATTTTTGCAGTGACTCTGTGCGAACGCGGCGTGTTTCTACAATGTGAAGTAAGGGTTTCTATCGCGATTTTTTCTTGTTTTCGCGTGTGTTTGTCCGTGTCACTTCTGGTATCGCGATTCTTTCTTTCGGATTGCTTATTGAGGCTAAACGAGGATTTAGACAACCCGGCAATTCCGTGGGGCCCCATTGTCCTTGAATGTTTGCGCCGAAGTCGCGGAAAATAACCCCGAATCGCAGTTACGGGAGGAATCACTTGTGTGACGGAAGCCAAGCTGCTCTAGATCGAAGGGAAAAAATGCCATAAGCGAGTGAAACTTACAGTATGTAGAAAAGTAAGCCGCGCATATTGGATGCTGCCCGATAGTGTAGGTGGCTGCTGGTGATGGTCTCGCGCGTCGGCGTCTCGTTTGCACCAGCGGCGGAACTGAATTTTTTTCTTAATCAAAAGCTCGAGTGTTTATTGAAAGCAAGCGGCCGTGGTAACGATAGGCTGCACTGCAGGTTCACTAAGTTCGTAGTACTGCTAAAATACTTGTAGAATTTTTTTTTCTAATAACCCAGAGAACTTAGCGCAGGAGTTACCACCCGAAACTCTTGCGCTGCTATATCTGCGTCAGAGGTCTGCAAGAGATGCCACAGAGGAACTGGGGGTGATCGGAGGTACTCTGGAAGCACAGCAAGATCACAGGACTGAAGGTGAATCGGTTTATTGAAGCACAAACCAGGAGCTCTGCTCCCTGTCGTAGTCACCGGAGATCTGCCCGCTCCGCCCTCGATGCATCGACGGCGAGCGGTCGCACACTTAAAGATGAACATGCTGCATCTTTGCGCGTGAGAACTACAGGCGGCGGCGTTTCCTGCTGACGACACGCCTAGCGCATCGTCGGCATCAGCCATCGGCAAGATATATCTCCGCTAAAAAAAGCCGATTGAACTCGATAGAAATTGATAAGATTTCTTATCGATTTCAATAGGGAATCTTGATTCTATGTTTCGCATTACGTCTCGATAAAATCTCAGATAAATCGAGATGGGTCCATATTCTACGTCAATTGGTGGCCGCCCTCGGAACTAAACAGTTGCAAAAGTCTATTGGGTTCTATGGGCTATGATGACAAAAATTTTTCATGAAAAATTCCTATACTCTTAAAATATTTCTAAATTTATGTATGCATTAACTACATTGATATTGATTTTACAAAAAGGTTTTCACTGTTTTAAAACAATAGTAATTGCGAGCCAAATTATTTGTATAACTGTCTATACAAGCCAATGTATTTTAGCATATCAGCAGTTCTCAGACTTTCCGTACTAGTGGTACTGATAGTAACTTGCGCACAGAGCGAAGAGGTCGGGAGAACTCTATACTAAAAATTACAATAGGAAACAGAAGACATCTTGGATGCTATCGATTTAAATTGTAACTATTTATATAGATTTTTATCGTATTATATCGACCTGTATCGGGTTATATCGACCTAAATCGTATTTTACGAAGTTATCGGAAGTATATCGGATATAACATAGCACATTACAAAGTCCTAATGCCAAAAATGGAATTAAAATGCCCTATTTTATTCGATTAGAAATCTTATTGACTTATATCAACTTTTTTCCATAGGAATGGCATACAATACTATTAAATAATGTACGACACACGTGTTATACACATGTTCTACATGGCACGGTGTTAAGCCGTGTCTTAAAATACGACATATACAACTTATATCGTATTGCGTGCTGAAAGGTATTCGTATCGTTTATACAAAAAATTGGCCTTATCGAAGGTTGCGTGTGAGACATCTGGTGACAGAAAAAAGAAAAACCCTTAGACAGGTAAACAAATCTTGCCAAGATGAGTAATTTTCAAAAAAATGGAGAGAGAAATTGTTATTAAATGTCCAGACTTAGAGAATTTAAAATGCCATAAAAACGCTAAGGGATATTTTAGATTCAATGATAACTTCATAAGAACCGCGTATTCGTATTTTTAAACGGAGAGCCATGAATTAAGAAGCACGAGAACGGGGGGAGCTGTTTCTACGCAATGCGACGACAAACTACTGCGGAAAAATGAGCACAACTATGAGAAAAAAACTAGCGAGGAGAGAAAGAAACCGAGGCGCAATATTCGACGATCTGGAAATCCATTGGAAACACGTGTGCGATCTCCAGTAAAAAAGAGACCGCGGGAGAGTTCTAAAAGAGACAAATTCTTAAGTGGTAGTCATAAACTATGATGTTTATGACTTGACCTGCTACGATTCCCTTGAAATTGAGAGAGGAAAATACAAAATAGTGAGGTGAGCCAATATGGAAATCATTAGCCCGAGAAGAACAAGGGGATATGCAAGTATATAAAGCCCGGGAGCAAAGGGCAAAAGTCGTCAGTAATATCCGAAATCTCTCGCAGAACGTTACTCTGCCCGTCGCCAGACCATTCGTAAAAAACAAGTATCACACATTATACGCTACTTGTACGTTTAAAAGTAGAGAGCATACCGGACTTAGTCGCTCAGTCGAGCAAGTGCATCAATCGGCATTCTTCCGAATGCCACCCCCTGCTGAAAAGAAGAAGCAACAGAGGCAGTGGACTCCCTGCGATCTACACTACGCACATCGAAAGGACGAGCCGTCACATCCAAGTGCATCTAGCCACCGCTGTAACCTGAACCACCGAGCCTAGGCTGGAAGGCGCCAAGGATTGACAGCTGCAGACACTCAAGAATCTCTTCACACATATATACAAACAACCACGCACACTTACACATTAAGGTACTTTTCTCTTCTCATAAAAATAAACATGTGTCGATTTAAAAGAAATAATGTATAGTTTAAGTGAGTTCGTATCCGACTCCCTTCCCCGGTAGGCAATGACCGCGTCCGCAGTAGCCAAAAGGGATTTCCTATCATTCACTCTTTTAATCATTTAAATTATTATAACTTCCACGTATCGCCAAGTTCGATTATCAATTCAGGTAGGAATTCATGTAATTGTATTAATGTGTTAGATTTTGTAATTATAAATTTATAATCTGGACGTAACATATCTTAGGCATAATTAATAAACTAGCAATAAATACCTCACTCGCTAACGCTCGCTCGTTTGTACTTCGATGTTGTTTTATTAACGTACATAAATTATAATAAATAACTTCTTTGAATTGAGTTTATTAAATTTGCCGTTTTAATAAAAATAATGTAGTACTTCCGAATAATTATGACCTTGTATAATAATTATTGTTATTATAGTATTATATAATAATTATTTGTATTATCTTTACTAATTCCATTTTATTTGAGTCCTTTGCATCATTACTTAGGATCCTTACATAATAATGGACCACAGTAGTGATATAAGTCACTATATAAACTATTAAAATAAGTAGAATTCAATGACAAAATCTATTTTTATCAATACATTGAAGTTGTGTGTGTGAGAAAGATAATACTGATTAATACGAATACGATGAAATAAGGCAATATCTTAATACAAGATATTTATGTGCACCGGAAGCTATGTTTAGATTATTAGAATATACTTTAAATGGAATATCACATACAATAAAAAAATTACCTGTACATGAAGAAGATGGACAAAATGTTTTTTTTTGAAAAAGGTAAAGAAGAAACGATAATAAATAAAAATGTTGAAACAGAATTTGAACAGAATGCTTATTTTAAATTGAATCAAATAGATTCAGAAGCTTCAAAATACTTATATTCTGAAATACCAGTATTTTATGTTTTTGATAATAAATCAAAAATGTGGAGTAAGCGAAAAAAAACTAAAAAGCCCGTGTTAAGCAGAATGTATTTAGTCAATCCTAAAGAACGAGAACGGTATTTTATAAGGTTATTACTTTTACATATTAAAGGAACAACTTCTTTTGAACATTTGCGTACTGTAAATGATGTCGTGCATAATACTTTTTATGAAGCTGCTGTAGCTAAAAAGTTAGTTGACGAAGACCAAGAATGGGATAGATGTTTAGATGAAGCAAAACAATTACAATTTCCTGTTGCACTTTGCGAACTATTTGCTTTCATATGTATTTATCATAACCCTATTAATGCAAGGCAGTTGTATGAAAAATACAAAGAGTTTTTTTATCACCCTAAGTACAAAAAAAGCATTGGAGAAAACATTGCTCTAAATACAATTGATAAAAATTTACAAATTAATGGGTATAAATTATCTGATTTGAATTTACCAGTTTTGACTTCATACATAGAAGAATATGATGATTCAGCAGTAATTTTTTATAAAAAAAACGTATTAGATGATTTGCAATCAAAAGTTGCGTCACTAAAATCAAATAAAAAAAAAATATACGACACTGTTTTGAAATGTTTAAATAACAAAAAGAATAATTGCATTTTTATTGATGGACCTGGAGGAAGTGCAAAGAGTTATTTACTTAATGTTTTCATCGACTATTTAAAACTGTCAAATATACTATTTTTGTGTGTTGCTTGGACAGGTATTGCGGCAAATTTATTGAGTAATGGGAGAACAGTTCATACGACATTTAAATTACCCCTTAATATTACAGACGCTACCACATGTAACATAAAACACAACTCTGAGTACAGTAAAAAATTGAAAGAAGTACGAATTATTATTTGGGATGAAATATCAATGACGTCAAAATTTGCATTTGAAGCAGTAGATCGTCTACTTCAGGATTTATGTAGTGACAAAGATGCATTCGGTGGTAAAGTTATGCCTGTGTCAGGAGATTTTAGACAAACATTACCAGTTGTTCGGCACGGAAGTCGAATACAAGTTATTGAGAATTCAGTTAAACAAAGTAATTTATGGACTAATTTTACACGTATGACATTAAACGAAAATTTACAAGTATCTAATAATGATGACGATTTTAAACAATGGTTACTAAATGTGGGTGAAGGAAAAACGACTACGTTCTATGAGAAAGAGCATGAACTAATTGAAATTCCTAATGATTTAATAATGAAAGAAGAAGATATCATTAAATAAATTTTTGGAAATGTTATAAAAATAAGTGATAAAAAATTAAAAGATAAAGTTATTTTGTCTCCCAAAAACAGCGATGTAACGAACATTAACAATGAAATTTTGAAGATAATGGAATGAGAATCGTATGAATATTTGAGTATAGATACGGCAGAAGATGATAATGGTGAGAATTTGGATGTTATGTTACCAACAGAATTTTTAAATTCATTAAGTCCAAATGGTTTACCACCACATAAATTACATTTGAAGATTGGTGCAATGGTTATACTTTTAAGAAATTTGAATTTAAATGAAGGTTTATGCAATGGAACAAGATTAGCAATAAAAAAATTATTTCAGTATTCAGTTCAAGCCGAAGTTTTAAGTGGAAAAAAAAATAGGAAAATTAGTTATGATACCAAGAATAACGTTGTCACCATCCAAAGAAGAAATACCATTTAATATGCGCAGAAAACAATTTCCTATTCGATTAGGTTTTGCTATGACAATTAATAAATCTCAAGGACAATCTTATGATCAAGTTGGTATTTATTTGCCATCGCCTGTTTTTAGTCACGGTCAATTGTATGTTGCTTTATCAAGAACAAGAGATAGAAAATACTTAAAAATTTTGCTACTGAACAATGCAGAAATAAAGAATAAATTGACTAAAGATCAAAAAGTTTATACTAAAAATATAGTGTTTCAAGAAGTATTGTAAAATATAAGTATAAATAGATAAATGACGATGATGAGACGACACTGAGGTAAATCGATATTTTATTTTTATAAAAAAGTATAAAACATCAGCAGTATTTTCGGCTGCAGCATCTTTATAGTGCAGCGCTGGATTCAAAATTGTCGGCAGCAGCATTTTTGTAGTGCAGCGCTGGAACCAAAATTATCGGCAGCAGCATTTTTGTAGTGCAGCGCTGAAATCGAAACTATCGGCAGCAGCCTTTTTATAGTGCAGCGCTGGAACAAAGTAAAATCGACAGCAAAGATATATGAAAATTGTAGATATATGAAAATGCAGCGCTGAAAGAAACACATAAATCTCGAAAATTTAACTTACCAGTACGTCCCTGTCGTGAGAGTCGGGCAACGTAAATAAGTTGGCAAACGCTGGAAGGTCATATTCCACACGTTTTATTTATATTTTGATTCTTCCAGATTCACAGAGATTCGCAAAATTTTAAATGCACTTTCGGTAAATTTTGTAGTAATCATTGCCGACAGCGGTGTCTTGGACGGTTCGGAGCACCTCAAGATTATCAAAAAATTCAAGGTGGATGAGCGGCTCTGAAGATGACTCTGCAGTTTTGCCGTATATAAGCGGCAGCGCAACGCGGCAGGCCTCAGTCGACAGCGGAGTCTTGGGCGAGTCGGAGCTCTTCAGGATCATCAAATAATTGAAGGTGGATGTGCGGCTCTGAAGATGACTCTGCAGTTTTGCCGTATATAAGCGGCAGCGCAACGCGGCAGGCCTCAGTCGACAGCGGAGTCTTGGGCGAGTCGGAGCTCCTCATGGAGCTCAACAATGGCGGTTCGGTCGAGTGTGTACTTCGGTGCTTGCGAAGTCCTCGCGAGAACGTGTGCGCACGATCTCGTGTGGACTCGGCACCTGTTCCTATTATCCCCCTACCCTGTGTGCGCACAGCGGTAGGTGGAACGGAGGAACGGCGGTGGAGTGTCTTGCGTGTGGAGTCTCACAGGACCTGATTGAGACGTGTGCGCACGACTCAACCCGGTGCGGTGGTTATCCCTCGTGGCTTCCTTTGCCCTGTGTGCGCACAGCGGCAAATGAAGCGGACGAGTGGTGAGTGATGGTGTGCGGGTGTGCAGAGCCTGACAGAGACGTGTGCGCACGACTCTGCAAGTCTCTGCAGTCAGTTTCGTGTTCCGATTACCCTGTGTGCGCACAGCGGTAACAGGAATGGTCGAAACAGTGTGACAGTTTGCGTGTGGTTTGTGCAGATTCTAGCAGAGACGTGTGCGCACGACTCTATTAGTATTTGCGGTCAGTTTCGTATTCCGATTGCCCTGTGTGCGCACAGCGGCAACAGGAATGGCCGAAACAACGGAGTGAGGTCTAGCTACGGTTACTTCGGTATCTTTACCGTTACGTGTGCGCACGAAACGGTTAGATATCGGTAGTTCTTCTAGGGCTCTCCTAGCGGTGTCGTGTGCGCACGGCAACGCTCGGATCGGGAGCTCTGATCGAACTGCCGCCGTGCTGTCGCGGCTGGGCTTATATAGCCCAAGTCGCTGGCGCCAACGCCCTCTGGTGGTGATTGTGTCGAGTGTTGTTGGTGTATATGTTTGGTGCTTACCGTGCTCTTTTCGGTAGTGTGCGTTGTTTCGTTTGCGCCCGTCGTCGGTTTCGTTCGCGGCTATGTTTATATTATACGAGCACGTGTTGCTATTCATGAGCACTCGGCTTGTGCTCATGTTATTGTCGTGCGGGTCTGCCTTTCGCTCGCGATGTTTGTTTGCCTGCTTGTATACATTTGCACGAGACTGATGTCTCGTTGCATTCCCCCCCCACTTCGGAGCGCGAAACTAGAGAGCGACGGAGCGGTAAGTTTCGCGGCGCGAGTATAATGCAAAAAAACTTACGCGCGCTGGACCTATGTGTCGTAGTTCCCCCGTCGCCGGCACCAGTCTCAGCAGCCTTTGCTGGCCGTTGTACCGCACGACGTACTTGCGTACGCCGATTGGTACAACCACCTCGTGGCCGTCTGGGAGCCTGTGGAGGCGTCGGGGTAGCGCTGCTGTTGGGTCCGGGCGGCGTCTTTGAGGTCGTGGCGGCGGGGTTGACGCTGCCCCTGGTAGAGTCGGTGGTGCTGCTGGTGGCGACGGTTGCTGCGGTGGTGTAGGCGGTTGTGGCGGCTGCACCACTGGCTGCGGCGGTGCTGATGGTGGTGTTTGTTGTCGCAGCTGCGCCACTAGCCGCGGCGGTGTTGGTGGTGGTTGTGTTTGCCGCGGAGGCTTCACTGGTCGCGGAGGCGTTATTGGTCGCGAAGGTGCTGGTGGCGGTGACGGTGACAGCGTTAGATCGATAGTCGCTACCACCGTGCCACCAGTCAACCTCTTTCTAGCCAGTTGTGCGACGGGTGGTCTCGCCGGTGGTAGCGCGAGTCGCGGTCGCGTTTTTATCCGCCGCACCGCTGGCAGATCCTCGACGTGCACGATGCGCGGTCGAGGGCGCTGCGGCCGTGGAGTCGGTGTATAGTCCTGCGTTGGTGGAGATCCGCCAGGACTATACTCCAACGTCCCCGCGGGGAGGTCTCGCTCCAGGGCTGCTAGTATCTCGTCAAGTGTTTCGAGATCGGTATTCATTTTGACTAATTTCAATATTTTCGGCCGGCTATTTATATCTTGTGACACTTTGTGTGTGTGAATCCGTGTGGATTTTCTAATTGCGTAATACCGATCTCGAAAATTCTGTGCCAATCCTAGTTTAAGTAAAAAAAACCCTTCAATCCTAGACCCTATATAGAAAAAAAAATTCGCGCGTCTCCGATTTGTTTTGATTCGCTTCGGCTTTATTCGGGCGAGATCGGCGATTTTCGTGTTCTTGCGGATCGTGTTACAACAGTTTCGCTCGCGGCTGTTCCATTCCCGTTCCCTGTGTGGTTTTCTAGGACCTGTTCCGGCACAGGGTCGTTCCGCGGACGGATATGGACCTTAAGGTCCATCTACAATACTTTTGCGCGCGCTTACAATATCTGTCGGTTGCTAACGGTTATATGAGTAGTTTCGGATTGCTCTACCTTCGTCGACGCTGTCCCCTAGTCCTTCGTCCGTCAACCTCCACTGGCGTCTCCGTGCGGTGACTCTTCTTCTCCTATTTTTCTGCTTCCTGGACTCCTCGTCTTCCAGGGCGATGAAGAGGCGGAACCGGAGGGCGGCAAGGATGTTCATGCCCATTATGTAATCCTGAGGCTGATCCTGGATGACTGCCCATGGATATGTGATCTCAATCCCCTTGACTTCCACCGTGAGCTCTATGGTGCTGGTGGTTTTGGTGGTGTTGTCGCTATTGAACTGTATCGGGAGATCAGCCTCCCCTGCTATCGTCGGTGCCCCCCGGTTCGTGCAGAAGACTGCCGCTCGTTGGCTTAAGCTGGAGATCCTCCTCCCGGTGTCGACGATGGCGTAGAATGGCCGGCCGTGGATGGTGATCTTCACCGGGAGTTCTCGGGGCTGCCAGAGGTCTTCTGCTAGTGGATGTAGATCCATCTCGGATTTTTCGAACTCGTAGACTGGTTGTCGGTGGCGTTTGCCTCGGTATTTATACTATCGGCTTCGTGGAATGGCTTGAGGTCCTTCACATGTATGTGTTTGACCCAGCGCCCTCTGTTGTCTAGTAAATCGAAAATGACTGGCGAAGTTTTTCGTTTTACCACTAGGGGGCCGGTATATTTTGGCGCGAGCTTTGCGTTGCGGTCGTCCTTCTTACTGGATAGTGTGACTATTCTTCTGGCCACTTTATCGCCAATTGCTGGTTCCCAATCCCGTCGGCGCAGGTTGTAGTGTTTCTGCTGTTTCCCGAATTGTTGGGCTATTTGCGTTTTGGCAAGTTCTATGGCGTCCTTGATGTTCTGTAACCGTGCGGCTAGCGGTGTTACGGACTTGTTTTTAGTCCTTTGGTGCGAACTTCCTGGTACTCGGTGGCGGTACTGCTGGCAGTGTTGTAGGCAAACTCTATTTCGTGGAGATTCTCGTCCCACTTTTTGTGATGTTTGCCTACGTACTGCGATATCATAGTCTTTACAACCCTATTTGTGCGTTCGACAGGATTGCACTGAGGGCTGTACGGTGGGGTTTTGCGGTGCTCCACCCCGTTCTCCTTCAGGAAAGTTTCGAACTCTTTCCCGACGAATTGCCGGCCATTGTCACTCACAATGGTGCGTGGGCAGCCGTGCCTCAGGAATATTTTTTCCTTTACCAGGCGGCTCATGGCTTTCCCGTCGGCTTTTCTTAGTGCTGCTAGTTCGATCCACTTAGTCAGTCGATCCTGCATTACTAGCAGCCAGATATTTCCCTTCGTTGATCGAGGTTGAGGTCCCACCAGGTCAATTGACACCATCTCCCATGGCTGCTCTACGTTGGTGGCATGCATCTGTCCTGGTTTGGCTTGCTGTTGTGCCTTATAGGCTTGACAATTCTGGCAGTTTCGGACGTAGCGTGCAGCCTCTTGTAGGATTCCTGGCCAGTAATAGTGTCTGGCCAGTCTTTGTAGAGTCTTTGCCACTCCGAGATGTCCTGCGGTGGTGTCGTCGTGCGCTTCCTTTAATACGGCGGCTCTCTGGTCCGTTGGTACGCAGATTTTCCAGTCGTCTGCTGTATCGTTGTCATTGAAGTCCAATGTGTGGAGGATATGACGATATAAAGTACCCTCTTTTATGGTATATTCCGGATTCGCTCCTGGGTTCTCCTGGACTTCTTTTAGTTTTCTGCTGTACCAGGTGCATTTAGTTTTGGTATCTATTTTGCATACCTGTAGTGGTTGCCTTGATAGCGCATCTGCGACGGTGTTCTCGGTTCCCTTGCGGTATTTGACCTCATAGTCCCACTGGGACATTTCGATCGCCCATCTGGCTAGCCGTCCAGACGGGTTATCAATCTTTTCCAACCACTTGAGAGATTGATGATCAGTAACCACCTTGAAGTGGTAGCCCTCTAGGTAGTCCCTGAACTTCCAGATCCCCCACTTAATGGCTAGACACTCTTTTTCTGTTGCTGAATAATTTTTTTCGGCTTTATTCAGCGAACGGCTGGCATACGCCACGACGCTTTCTTTCCCGTCCGTCTCCTGGGTCAATACGGCACCCAGTCCTTCGTTGCTAGCGTCAGTTTGTACCGTGAACATTTTTGAAAAATCTGGGCACGCTAACACTGGCGCCTGGACTAAGTCTTGCTTGAGCTGCTCGAAGGCTTTTTGTTGTGGTTCGTTCCACTCCCATTTCATTTTTTTCTGTAGTAGCTTATTTAGCGGGGCGGTTTTCTTCGCAACGTTAGGAATGAAGCGACGGTACCAGGATATGAGTCCTGAGAATCGGCGGAGCTCCTTCAGGTTTGTCGGTGCTAGGAGTTTTGTGATGGCCGCTACTTTCTCCGGGTCCGTGTGCAGTCCCTCCTCGTCGACCACGTGTCCTAGATACTTTAGACGTCGTCGGCAGAAATGACTCTTCTCCCAATTTGGTTTTAACTTTGCCTCCCGGAGGCGTTGTAGTACGTTTTGGATCAGTTCAAGATGGTGCTGGAAGTCTTGGGAGACGATGACGATGTCATCTAGGTAACAGAAGACGTTTGGTTCTAGATCTGGCGTGATGACACTGTTCATCAGCCGCATGAACTCTCCGGGGCGGAGTGTAAACCAAACGGTAGTACCTTGAACTGCATGAGACCTCTTCCTGGAACGGTAAATGCGGTATATTGTTTGCTTTCTTCCGACAGTGGGACCTGCCAGTATCCGTTTTTGAGGTCTATAGTTGTAAGGTACTTTGCACCTCGTAGTTTGTTCAATGTGGCGTGTACTTGCGGCAGCGGATACGCATCCCTGACGCTGATTTTATTTAGTCGGCGGAAATCGATACAGAAACGGTATCTGCCATCTTTCTTCTTTGCGATGACGATCGGGGAGCTGTATGAGCTGTTGGAAGGCTCGATTACCCCCTCCGCGACCATTTCGTCCACTGCTTCGTCGATAATCTTTTGCATCATGGGATTCCGTGGGCGGTAGCCTGACCTTATCGGCGTGAGGTCGATCAGCCTGATTTTATACTCTGTGAGATGGGTGGGCCCCTTAATTTCGTTAAACGTCGTTTGTTGTTCTTGTATCAGAGTATCGACTTGATGTTGCTGTTCGTCGGTGAGTCCTTTGATTCCGATGCTCTCAACTTTTACTGATGCTTCGTTTGTCGGTGAGTGTCGTAGCTCCCGATTTGCCACGAATATCCGGGTACCCAGGCTAGATAAGGCGTCCATCCCCAGTAGCATGTCGTGACCTAGACCGTCCATGACGATGTACTTAGCACGGAAGGTCATGCCGAGAGTGGAAGCGGTTCCTTGGACGTAGCTGTTTAGAGTGGTGACCGATCCATCGGCCATGGTGGCTAGTACTTCTTGTTTCCTCCTCTTCCAGCCATTCTCCTGTCCTAGGATGGCGGTGCCTTCGGTCACAAATGAACTCACTGCCCCTGGATCGACTAGAGCCCTTACGATGTGCGTACCAATGCGCACGTTAATGAAGTATCTTGGGTCTAGGGCCGGGCTCCTGCTACCTTGGAGTCGGCCCTCTCGGCGTTTCCCGCCTTCTCTGGAAAACCGTGGCAGTCTCGTGTCAGTATGTTGTCTTTACCACATACTGAGCAAAATTTCCGCGGAGTGTTGCGGCAGTTTACCCTTGAGTGTCCTCGCTGTTTGCATCTCCAGCAGCAGTCGTTGCGGTTGTAATACTCCGGAGCTTTTGTGGCGGAGCTGTTCACGGTGGTGCTACGTTCTTCTTGTTTCTCTTGCTTTCTTACTTTCGCCGCTATTTCTTCGTATTCTTCTATCCGTTGTATCAACTGGGTAACCTCCTTGACCTCCTCCCGGCGGACTCTCAGTTGGAGGTCAGGCCTCATGTTGTAGTAGAGGTTGTCGAGCTGCTCTTCTATGCTGTATCCTCCCCTACGTCTCATTAGCGTGGTTAGGGCGGTGCAGTAGGCGCGAATACTCTCATTCGGTTTCTGTGTTCTCTCTGCTACCTGTCTGGTGAGGTTTCGCCGCTCTCCGCTTGACAGGTAGAAGTTTCTCAGCCGGTCCTCGAATTCTTCCCAGGTTCGGCAGTCGCTCGCGTAATTACGGCGCCATTGCAGTGCATCTCCTCGTAGCAGTTCTGGAGCCCCTTGCAACAGCTGGTGACCGTTGAACCCGTATGCCGTCTGGAGTTCTCGGACTCTTTCTAGGAAGGTATAGACATCCCTTCCTTCGAAGTGGCAGTTCCACTTCCTCATTTGGTCGAGAACTTTGTTTGCTCCGGGGGCTGTTTCAGAGAGTGCAGCTGGTGGTTCCGGGTCTCGTGGTGTCGAAGAGCCCTCTGGAGGGTTGTTCCGGTTAGTTTCCTCGAGTATTCTTCTGATGGTCTCGTTTCTCTCTACCTCGAGGTCGAACTTCAGGTCCCTTTCTTCGTCGTAGGTGGCTGGGTCTTCCGCTTTATCGGCGAACTCCTCTGGATGGTCCCTGACGTATCGCACGAGTCGTTGTCGTACCTCTACTAACTACAATTTTTTCGCTTTTTTCACAATGTTTAACGCTTTCGGTTGAGATAAGTCTTTCTTTAAAACGGTCCCTGTTCGGGCGCCATGTAACGGTAGCGCTCCCCCTTGCCCCGGATTCTGTCAGTCGGGATTCAGGATTCGGAGGGGGTGAGGTGAGAGATAACTATGTTTGGTTGGTTTTAACAACTATTTATATATTTACAAAGTGTTCTTATACAGCGTCGTCATTCTCCATCTGCAAACCAAACAAAGTGCGCTGTTAGAGAAAGACTTATCTCTTTATGTCTTATAAACTAAACGGCGGTCGCGGTACTTATCAGCTAACGGAACGGCTCTTAATATTACGCTGGTTATCGCTTACATTAGTTCGCTTACATTAGTTCGCTTATATTTATCGTCGCTAGGTGTCGCTTACTTTCGAGCACGGCGGTTCGGTCGAGTGTGTACTTCGGTGCTTGCGAAGTCCTCGCGAGAACGTGTGCGCACGATCTCGTGTGGACTCGGCACCTGTTCCTATTATCCCCCTACCCTGTGTGCGCACAGCGGTAGGTGGAACGGAGGAACGGCGGTGGAGTGTCTTGCGTGTGGAGTCTCACAGGACCTGATTGAGACGTGTGCGCACGACTCAACCCGGTGCGGTGGTTATCCCTCGTGGCTTCCTTTGCCCTGTGTGCGCACAGCGGCAAATGAAGCGGACGAGTGGTGAGTGATGGTGTGCGGGTGTGCAGAGCCTGACAGAGACGTGTGCGCACGACTCTGCAAGTCTCTGCAGTCAGTTTCGTGTTCCGATTACCCTGTGTGCGCACAGCGGTAACAGGAATGGTCGAAACAGTGTGACAGTGTGCGTGTGGTTTGTGCAGATTCTAGCAGAGACGTGTGCGCACGACTCTGCTAGTATTTGCAGCCGGTTTTCGGGTTCTGATTGCCCTGTGTGCGCACAGCGGCAACAAGAATGGTCGAATCGGCGTGGCGGTGATGCGGTATGCGGGTGGCGTGTGTGCAGATTCTAACAGAGACGTGTGCGCACGACTCTGCTAGTATCTGCAGCCGGTTTCGAGTTCTGATTGCCCTGTGTGCGCACAGCGGCAACAAGAACGGTCGAGTCGGCGTGGTGGCGTGACGGTGTGTGTATGGCGGGTATGCAGATTCTAATAGAGACGTGTGCGCACGACTCTATTAGTATTTGCGGTCAGTTTCGTATTCCGATTGCCCTGTGTGCGCACAGCGGCAACAGGAATGGCCGAAACAACGGAGTGAGGTCTAGCTACGGTTACTTCGGTATCTTTACCGTTACGTGTGCGCACGAAACGGTTAGATATCGGTAGTTCTTCTAGGGCTCTCCTAGCGGTATCGTGTGCGCACGGCAACGCTCGGATCGGGAGCTCTGATCGAACTGCCGCCGTGCTGTCGCGGCTGGGCTTATATAGCCCAAGTCGCTGGCGCCAACGCCCTCTGGTGGTGATTGTGTCGAGTGTTGTTGGTGTATATGTTTGGTGCTTACCGTGCTCTTTTCGGTAGTGTGCGTTGTTTCGTTTGCGCCCGTCGTCGGTTTCGTTCGCGGCTATGTTTATATTATACGAGCACGTGTTGCTATTCATGAGCACTCGGCTTGTGCTCATGTTATTGTCGTGCGGGTCTGCCTTTCGCTCGCGATGTTTGTTTGCCTGCTTGTATACATTTGCACGAGACTGATGTCTCGTTGCAATACTATATTTTCTATTCTTTGTCGACAAATTTTACAACTAATTATTTTATGAAACAACTTCTACACATTCAAATTAAAATCACATCATTCATATAAGAATAACAGGTGTATAAAACTTGTAAAAAAAGTTTAAGCCTATTTCATCCATCGGTTCACTTGGAATCTTACGGACTGTGCCAAAATACTTTGATACGTATACGCACTGTCACCACTATCAGGTAGGTGAATATGAAGCCTAGGAGGGCTCAAATTGTAGGTAATTTGACCTACTATTATTATAGAAGACTTATTTTCATGAAATCTAATTTATATATTAATTTTACTTTTTTTTTAATATTCTGGTAATAGGACTGTTTTGTCCCCTTAAGACAATTAAAAATTGTATCTAATTCTATCGACTTTTATTCTCGAAGGCTATTCTAAAAAATAAAAAATTGTGTACACCACAAGTGAAAAAAGTAGCTTCTTTGCCCTCGTGAGTTTGCCACTCCTTGCCTCTAGTTTGCGGTATGATCTTCATATAGGTTTGCACATTGTTTATTTCTTTCCTATTTAATCTTCGTTATAGCCATTATGTTTCCTTAAAAAGCAAAATAAAGAGTTATAACTTTATTATTGCTGATTTAAATTTTTCCCAATCATTTTCATTATTTCGGCAAATTTCATTAAATAACACAATTTAAGATTTATCTAAGAAATAAAATGTTACAATATAATATTTTCGCAGTTATACAAACGCAAGTAGGGTGCGAATCTTTCGGAAAACAGACAACACGGTAAAACACATTTGATTAACGTCATATTTAGTTTTGCCATCCTATGCATAACAAAATAGAATACTTTTCCTCCTTCAAAATAAGCTATAAGAGAATATCTATAAGAGACGTAATCCCTCCTAAAAAAGAATGATTGCGATTTTACATCGAAATAATTAAATTGACATATTCCTTTTTTGCCGTTCGTTCGTATTTGTATCATATTATTTTATATTCAAAATATATTTTAAATTCTAATTAGCTTGTCCCTTTTTGTTGAGATAAGTATATTTATTACATTTAAGTGATTCATTTTCTTTTCTCAAGTGGAAAGTAGAGATGATACAGTTGCATGTAACGTTCATGTTTGTAACGTGTATATTGCACAAAAGCGGGATTCCTATAAACATATATCAATTGCTAAACTCAAAATTAGATTTTTTTATAATTATAGTAATTCAAATGTTTTAAGCAAACTAAAAAAGGAGACATGTATTCTGTTATTCTTCGATTGGGTGTTCATTTTCACGCGCGATCTGCAGCTTATGTTTCAATTTCTATGTCTCAAAAAGTAGTAAAAATTTATAACGCGCGTAGCGCGTCTAATAGTTGTTAGTAACATAATATTTTTAACAGTTCTTTGTTATTTTTAGTATCACATAGGTCGAAATACATGGTTAAACGAAGCTGTCTACGACGAAATCATGAAACCCCACTATAAGCCGGGGCAATATACTGGCTTAATTATGAAGGCGATTTTTGGGGAAAGAACTCACGCGCACTGGCTGACATTGATGAGGAAGATATTGAAGGAAATAAAACAGATACACCCAAGTCGGACAATTGGATGACACCAAACTAGCAATGTGTTAAGGTAAATATAAAAATTATTATTATTAATAAGCATACTTAATTATGCTATGTTGAAGAAAATATGCCTTCTAACGGGGTATTTCAAACTCCCCTCTTGAAAAAAGTTTATAGAAGTTTGACTTGAATAGAAAATATTATCGATTTCTATCGGTTTCAATCGGCTTTTTCCAGCGGAGTCTCGAATCAGCTGCTATATGCATAAATTCCTAACTTCAAAGAAGTGTAAATTAACAAATATAACAAAAAGAGCGTTCAAAGCATATCTTAAGTACACTGTTGACTAACAATAAGTAAAATAAATATTGACTATCAAAAATACTCGCTCGCGTGTTGGGTCCAAATCATATACTTAATTAATACTATACTTAATCCTATATTTAATTTAGATTTAGATATTTTATTTTTAAATTTTACATTTTGAAATTTATAGACTTCTACGTTCATTGGCTTAAAAATCGCCACATAAAAGTCGATCCAAAAGTAAATATTCTAACGGAGATGAGTAACTTCAAACCTTTATATCCAAATAAATATCACATTTATAACGGCCTGCATAAAAAAGGAAGCAGTTGAATAAAAAAAGTAGCGTATTTTAAAAGAATTCATTACATTAACAAATGCAATATTAACAAAATATTAATATTTATAATAGATCTAACCATGCAATTTCTTTTTTATTAGCGAATTAGTGGAGAAAAAGTCAGAGAAAAAGAAAACCCATGGAAGCAAAGAGAGAACAGTAGAACCAAGTTCTAAAGCGATGAACAGTTTAATAACGTGAATTAAAAACGAAGAAACTTCTGTAATAGAAGAATTAGCAGAAAAGGAAGAAAATGAGGTAGAAAAAGAAAAAAAGGATTACTGCGAAACGAAAACAATACAGAAAATCCGCAATGCAACGATATTACAGATACTCCAATTCTCTTAGTCGATTATGCAAATTTGACAGATCTATCGTCTGCAAGTGACGATGATGTTATCAAAGAATCGAATTCGTCATTCATTGAAGAAAATGAAGCTATAGAAAACGCATTGAAAATCGATTGTAAATTGAATTTTTTTTAGTATTGTTTTTATTTTATTATAATAACATTGAAAATGATTATTATTATATGAGAAACCTTGTGTTTATAAGCTAGTATTTTTATTACATATTTATTATATGTATACGTTAAGTTTTGACAGAAATATTATAATTTGATAATATAATAAGACCAATAAAAAGACCAAATGCCAATAAATTGATTTTAAATTAATTGCTAGCTAAAACGATATATAGTAGACGAAAGAGTTTTCTAATGAGTTCTACTGTAAATTGTTATTGCGTTTGCTACGTTAGAATTCAATAACTAACAATTTATAAGCCGACACGTGGCCAACATGGCGGTGGAGCATGAGTGCGGCCTTAACATGCTTCGTCGGGTTAACGCCGCGAGTCGTTCGACGCAAACAGTAATCGCTAAGCAGCGAATAAATTACCGCATACCACGATTTATCGCCAACAGACTGACAATGACTACTGACGACCACTCCTATCAGCCAGCTACCGTTTACACCATGATTATCGTTATTACACTGACGCTACTGTTTACACCATGATTATCGTTATTACACTGACGCTACCGCTTACACCATGATTATCGTTATTACACTGACGCTACTGTTTACACCATGATTATCGTTATTACACTGACGCTACCGCTTACACCATGATTATCGTTGTTACACTGACGCTACCGTTTACACCATGATTATCGTTATTACACTGACGCTACCGTTTACACCATGATTATCGTTATTACACTGACGCTACCGTTTACACCATGATTATTTTTATTACACTGACGCTACCGTTTATACCACGATTATCGTTATTACACTGACGCTACCATTTACACCATGATTATTGTTGTTACACTGACGCTACCGTTTACACCATGATTATCGTTATTACACTGACGCTACCGTTTACACCATGATTAACGTTGTTACACTGACGCTGCCGTTTATACCAAAACGATGACAGAAATAATACTTGCTCTGACAGACTATCGTCCTCCTTCTCATATACAACACGACCTCGACCTAACCGACAAGATGCACAGTCTCGACTCGCTCGAGGCTAAGACATAAACAATTCTACGCATATTTTCGGTACGACAGAGACGCACGCCACTAATAACGTTCGATTTAGTTCAGTGCTCTCGACTGCGTGAAACGACAACTATCGCTAGTTATAGTGCTCGCGTTACGTTATTGTAGAATACCACTTAGTAATTATATTAAATTAAGACTCGATGTAAGTTAAGTAGACTACGCACTTTTATGCTAAAATTGCGTAGTCTACTTGACGTAACCGACGGTGGTAACTTCTTTAGCAATCCTGAATAGAAAAATTTTCAAAAAATGAATTTACAACTATATAGTATCATTAAACACAATAAATAGAAAAACATAGTAATACCTACATATAATAAATACAAAAACATAGTAATACCTATTGTGTGATGGTGACGTTACACCTTTACAGTATCTAGCATAGAAAATTTGATAATATTTGATACATTTGGTACCTAGAATACCATTAATAATTATATGATTATATGATTAGGAGAGGGAGAGGGAGAGGTTGAGGGAGAGAAAGAGGGAGAGGGAGAGAGGGAGAGGGAGAGAGGGAGAGGGAGAGAGGGAGATGGAGAGAGGGAGAGGAGAGGGAGAGGTTGAGGGAGAGAAAGAGGGAGAGGGAGAGAGGGAGAGGGAGAGAGGGAGAGGGAGAGGGAGAGAGGGAGAGGGAGTGGGAGTAGGAGAGGGAGAGGGAGAGGGAGAGGGAGAGGGAGAGGGAGAGAGGGAGAGAGAGAGAGAGAGAGAGGGGGGGGAGAGGGAGAGGGAGAGGCAGAGAGAGAGATTAGATTAAATTAGATTAACTTTATTATTATAGGCTACTGGGTATAACCCTATACAGCCCTGTAGGTAAATACAATAGTTGATAAATATAATTATATTAAAGCTAGTTAAAGTTTAATTCTAGGTTTAAATTAGAGTAAGGGTTGATCAACAAGGCGTTCGCAAGAGTTTACAAAATTAAAGTATCGCTTTTTACAATGTCTGAATAAGACTTACAACAAAACCGCTTCCTTATTACTAAAAATACATTTGTAAGTAACGAAGGCACATTTCATCAGCGCAGGGTCTTTACTGGAACTTTATAGTGTGACTAGTTGCAGACTAGTAGTTATTATAAACTGGATAAGATTGACCTCCCTTTAATATCACAGTTAACGGGACACTGCACTAAGAAGCAGAGTTTGCTATTAGCTCCTCCAGCATTTTATGAGATGCACTATTTTGTGGAAGCGGATTATGGACAAGGTTCGGATCACTCTCCACTCTCACACTCCATTGCCTAACTTCGTCCCGGACCAAGAATTCACGAACTCTAGACTTGAAAGTAGATAGAGAGACTTCATTAAACAAAATTTGATGACCACATAAAGAGTTGAGAAGTCTGGATGCTGTGCAATGAAAAGAGCCCTCTGCTGAATACGTTCGAGCTAAGGGAATGATCAGGGGCGGTGGTGGACGCCGCGCTATCAACCGTCTGTCCGTAGCATCGGAACTCAGCTGGAACAGACCAGCTAGGTAAGCAGGTTGACCTGACGTGATCACTGTATGAGCGAGAGAGGCAACAAAGAGTGTACGACGATTATCCACGGTCGTCCAGCCCAGTGAGAGTCTATAAGGTATCACTGCAGCATCCCAGGGAATGAAGCCGCGAACAAAACGAACAGACTGATTTAGAAGGCGGTGAAGTTTAAGGTTTAGCTCGTTCGTTATGTCATTATACACCACGCATGCATAGTCAAAGTGCGCAAAAATGAGAGACTCAATAAGACTTTGTCTAAGGTTTCGAGTGAGTGAGTGCCTGTAAAACCGCAAAGAGTATAGTGCCCCATTAACCCGACTTGCAATTTGGCCAACGTGACGAGTCCAGTTTAGAGTAGAGGTCAGCTGAACTCCCAAATCCTTCACATGACTAGAGTACTCTATTCTGACACCATCTATTTGAATCGCTGGCAGAGAGGCGAAATCCAGTCTAGCAATGTATGGTTGGCTACCTAGGATCATCATTTTAGTCTTGGCAGGGTTCAGCATTATCATATTCGCATGCGCCCATTCTGCCACACGAGACGCTTCTTCCGCTAGTATATGAATATGATCATACAGTTCGTCAGGTAAGCAGTGAATATAGATGCGCGTGTCATCAGCGTAGATGCCATGTTTGGCAACCCTAAGGGAGTGAGGGAGATCATTGATGAATATCCAGAAGAGTAGTGGTCCAAGTACGCTCCCTTGCGGGACGCCAGCAAATGTTTCAACGGGATCAGAGTCCACCATCACCCTTTACAATCTGCGATCTGCCCTTTAAATAGCTCGCAAACCACTTAATTACTCTGGACGAGCAGTTCAAGGCACGAAGTTTTTGGAGGATGAGCTTATGGGATACAGTGTCAAACGCTTTGGAAAAGTCAAAGAGAATCAAAAGAGTTACCTGGCGTTTGTCTATACCCCTTCTTACTTCCTCTGTGAAGCCTAGTAGTGCTGTTTGCGTCGAATGATGAAGAGAGAGAGAGAGGGAGAGAGAGGGAGAGAGAGAGAGAGAGAGGGAGAGAGAGGGAGAGGGAAGGAGGTAGAGAGAGAGAAGGAGAAATGGTTTCTTGTATGCTGCGTATAATACATTTATTATATTTATAACAAAATTTAAATTACACAATTTTATCATAAATATATTTTTTATATAAATATAGACAATAAATATATTTTTCGAATTTACATTTCGTTTAATGGCATAAAATGTAAACGTATCATTTTTAAAATACCAAGTATTTGAATGAAGTCGAATTGTAAGTATAGACTTCATTGAAAATCAAATCATCTACATTTGCTACTGTACTAGTTCATTTTTGAAGTTTTCGACAAATTGCGATTTTAATATTTGATTTTAGTAAAATCTTCGAACGCTAATTTTAGTAAATATCTGTGCATAGTATAGGAAATTATTTAGAATCAAATAAGCTATATAGTTATATATAGCTATATTTGTTATGTTATTCATTGCATAGCTATAATTTCTTTAGAAAAGATTTCTTGAAGTTTTTTGACGAAAAACCACAAATGTAATTTAATTAGTAATAAAGAAAAATACTTACAATTAATTTTTTCATACACGAATTTTATTTTTTTATTTTTTCTCTGTATTATCATTTAAAAACTTTTCCTCCTTTTACACCATGCAGTTTGTTTAATGCGCCAGCGACGGATCTTGCTGTGGCGCTAGTGAATACTTAGTTAAACAACATTGTATCGTTAAGATATTATCGTGCCCGTCCTCTGATTTAGGTAATGGCCCAACTAGGTCAATCGCGATCTTATCGAAAGCACCCATTAGTGTATCTGTAATTACCATAGGGTTTTTGGTTTTTACTCTAACGAGCTTTTTTAATTGACATGGTAAGCACTTCCGTATGTACATCTGTACGTCAATTTTCATATTTTCCCAATAATATCTTTGCTTGATACGCTTATAACTTTTAGTTACGCCTTTATGTCCGCCGATGGCTAAACAGTGTGCCTCTTCTATTTCCTGCGCGCGCTCATTTACAGATGTATAAATAATCGTCCTTCGGTAAATAATTATTTTTACTGTAAATCCTCTCAAAATAGTTCGAATTTTGCAAACTATCTCCTCCCATGGTATGTTTTCTATTGAACTACTCTTGGCGATGCTGATTGATTTCGTCCCGTTTTTAATAATAAATATTTTTAATTGCTATAATCCGTTAGTTAAGTTTTCAAATATCGTTGATATACTTTCGCCTATTTCGCCCCATAGCGTTATTATAAAATGATATTTATTGCTCTTAGGGATCACTCTCAACTCTCCTATGGATAAAGTATGTAAACGTGGTAGTTCTCGACGCTTTTCTAAAAGTCGTGCTCCATCGTCATACAGCTTGCCTTTATTGGTTACAAAGTACAAATAATTGTCTTTGCGCATGAACAACTGTTGTCTACATTCGACGAATATCTTCCCGTAACTTCGAGAACGTGGTTCTGAGAATATCATCGTGTTTCTTTGGTCATTCTCTTGATTTTACTTTGCAATGCTAATTTGGTTTTCGTCTTGCGTCCTCGTATTGTCAAAACTTTCATTCATACTTCCTTTAAATGCATTGGACTCTGTGTATATATTTTGCGTAATAGCTGTAGAATTATAATCATACTTTTCTCTGTCGTAGAAGTACGACTTTCGTTCTCTTGGGTGACTTTTACCTTCCCCCTGCGTTCATTCTTACCCTTTGATTTATTCGGAGCCTTGTTTCGAGCATCTCTGTAATTCGGTCGCTCTAATTTACCTGCGCGCGTTCGCGTCATGCGGACATTCTGAGGAACCGCAGGGCTTGGGATCCCCTTTTGAATTTCACTATTTTCTGTTCCTGTTATCTCGTTCGCTTGACTCTCGTATTGCTGCTCTATATCATGCACGGTCGTTAACACAACTTCGTCGGTGTAGGGCTCGATATTCGCTTCTCCTTATTTAATGTGCATTATAGTTTCGGAAGATTCTTCTATAGGATTGCGTGATAGCGCGTCCGCATTAACATTTATTCAACCTGGCTTATATACAATATTAAAATCGTATTTGGTTAATTTCAGTCTCCAACGTGTTGCGCGGGAGTCCGGATCGCGTGAATCTTTCCGTCAACACAACAGCAAGTGATCAGTGCAAATTGTGAATTTAGTGCCCAATAGATAGTGTCTGAAATGGCGAATATCAAAAACCATGGCTAGTGCTTCCCTTGAGTAGTGTCATATCACGTCTCGGCGTCGTTGAGTACTCGCGAAGCATACGCAATCGGGCGATCTTGGCCTATGGTTCCTTGAGATAGTACGGCTCCGACACAGGTCAGACTAACATCTGTGCTGAGTACAAAATGTTTCGAAAAATCGGAATAAATAAGTATAGGTTCTTCGCACAATTTGTTTTTCAAAATCTCAAAAGCTTCTTGAACTTTATCGGTCCACTTAAAAGGCGTATCTTGTTTAAGCAAATTGCTAAGAGGCTTGGCTATTTTTGGAAATCTGCCACCTCTAAAAATTGTCAAACATTTTTAACTGTTTTTAGTGGCGGACATTTTCTTACGGCTTCTACTTTTTAGGGAGGAACTCCTTCTTCGCTGATAATGTGTCCCAAAGAACACATTTCTCGATGGAAAAAATCACATTTATCTGGTTGTAATTTGACATTTGCGGCTTTTAGTCTTCTCAATGATTTAGCGAATTTTTCATTATGCTCTTCTATTGTCTTAGCATATACGATGATATCGTCGAGAATACACAGACTTCTAAAGGTCCTGAGTTAAATTCTTAAGCATCTTCGGGTGAGATGATGAGTGAGTTTTCGGCTTCCTCTTTTTTAAGAGGTGTATTATGAATGATTTTATTTATGCACCGCATAAAAGTGGCCGGACTGCTTTTTAAGCCTTGCGGTGTTCTAGTCAACTCAAACAATCCTACAATCGGTACTGTGAATGCTATCTTATGACGATCGTCCGGGTGCAACGGAATTTGATAAAATCCTGACGTTAAATCTAAAACCGTAAAATATTTTGAACCGCTAAGTTGATCGAAAATATCTTCTATATTTGGCAAAGGGTAGTTATCCGACAAGGTGATTTCATTTAATTTTCGAAAATCTGATACAATTCTATATCTTCAATTTCCTTTACTGTCATCTTTCTTTCGCATACACCAAAGCGGACTATTGTAATCCGAGTGGAACAATGAGTCCTTCATCTAAAAATCCTTTAATTTTTTCCATTATTGGTTCTCGATGCACATTCGGGGGACAATATTGTTTGACATTTATAGGACGATTATCAATAGTCGGAATGCGATGTTAAATTAAATGCGTAGTAGTCAATTTTTCACCAGGTAAGTAAAATTGTTCGTGATAAATATCGATGAGGTTCTCAAAGGCTTCTCTTATTTCGGGTTCGAGATGGTTTAGTCGTAAGAGTGCTTCGACTCTCTCGGTGACTTTCTAATAAATCTTGTACCTCTTTTGAATCATATAATAAATCTTCTTCCTCGCATAGATCTCGTGAATTTTTAAATGGATTTGTCTTTGTATTATCTTTACTCCCATCGGTGGTTGTTTCTAATGCTTCTTTCTTTGCATCGAATTTATATACTTTGGCGCTTTCTTAGCTTTTGTTTAAAATTTTTCCCTCATCTGATATATTTATAAAATCTTTGTAATTATGGCTCAGTTGCATCATTTTTTAAGTGCCCCTTTGGTTACCGAATTCAGTTTAATTTTCTTAGGATTTGACTTTTTTACTTTATGCTTGAGTGCATTTTTATTTTCTTCCTCTTTAAAATCACACTTTTATTGTCTGCGTTTGGCCTGCTCCTTATTTCAAAAGTCGGGATATCATCATCACTCCCTATTATATCAGTTTCTTCGTCACTTGAATTAGATGAACTTATTATAATTTCATAAATTTCTTGTAAATGATCGTCCCGAAACGCACTTTCTTTAATGGCTTTTGATTTTTCATAATCGAGCTAAATTCAGTTTTCGATTTTCCTTTTTTTCTGTGGATCCTCTAATGTCGTACTTTTATTTTTGTGCTTTGACTTGTTTTTTTATAATATTTTTCTCTATCATACACAAAATCAAGTAAATAGTTCCTTCTGCTGTGCGCAGGTAGTTTTCTTTCAATAGCCTCTTCGCCGTGCGACTCTATACATCCGCCTAGTATGACCTCTAATAATTTTAATATTTACTTCAATTCCTTTTATTTTAATTTCTTCTCCTTCACACTTTTCATCTTCAACAAAAATTGTACTTGTATTATGATCAACACTTCCTTGTCGAACAATCGCAAAAATATCAGCTTTTTTTATGTCATTAAAAAATATTAACTTCTTCGTGTAAGCGCACGAATTTTTACTTCATTAATTTCATCAATTATACCTGCGCCTTCATCATCGCTCTCTCGGCGTGTAATCGCGCAGAACCTCTCCTCACTTAATTTATTTATACCTGCGCCTTGAACATCGCTCTCTCGGCGTGAAAGCGCGAATTTTTCATTTTCTTCAATTTCACTGATTATCTTTTTGATTAAAATATCGCTCTCTTGACATGTCAATGCTTCAACGTTTGCCAAATTTACCACCGAAGACACTTGTATTTTCATTTTCACAATATAAACTTGCATTATTAATTTCTCCTTCACAATTATCTTGTAGTCTACACACTTTCTTAACATCATTCTTCGAATGCTCATTTTAGAAGTAATCATTTTCTGCTGTATTTTCTTGAGACGTATCTCCTTTTAAATCCTAATTTTCGTTCGCTTTTTTGTCTTGAATAATATTCTTTGTAATATTCTCTTCGAGCTCAAATCTATAAATTCCCTCATTCCAGTCTTTTAACTGTGATCCTATTTAATTTAACCTCCTCCCGCTCTCCCCTTGCGGTAAAGGTTCGATTCTCTTAGCTTGTATTTGTTGTGTATTCATATGGTTATACATCTAATAAAATATAGTTGAATCATATATAAGGATAATATAAAATAATTACCTTGACAATTTTTCTTCCAGTTGTTTAAATGTTTGCAGATAATTTTATCCGGTTGCTGTTAACATCCTCGCGATCTGAAGTAGTTCGTTTACCCATTACAAAAAAAGGTTTAATCAATAGAATTTTTATAAGAATCAATAACAGGTGAACTTTTATCTAAATAAATAAAAGTACTTATAAGATATTACACAATACAAGATATGACTGTTATACTGTTCGGCAATCAACACTCAAATAAAAAGTTTTCGCAGCGATTGAGGACAGAATGTGACTGATGAAAGCGTATAGGTTATTAGTCCTACTCTCCTTGAATTTGCTCAAATTAAAAATGGTTTAGAAGTATTATTTTAACGTACGTATTTATATCATGTTGTGGTCGATCAGTAGTGATATTATTATTTATTACCAAAGAGAAAACAGTGAATATAAATCCTCTGATAGTAGTATAGCTTCTTCATGGTATAAGAATACTTGCTCTATAATATAAGACTATAAGTCATTAAATATTGTTTGAGTAATAATTATTTTTAAGTATAAATTATGGCTAGATTTGTTGCAAAATGTAAGACTTTTAAAATAGTATAAATTAATTATAATTAAAATAATAACATTACAATTCTAGTATTGATAAAACAGTTCATTTGTATATTCAGAGCCCCAGTAGCAATCCTAACAGATGAAGGGACGAATTTTCTAAACAAACTTATGAAACACGTAGCGAAAAGGTTTCGTATTACTCAATTCAAAACGGAGAGCAAAATATTATTACGATCGGAGTGCTAATCCACAAAATATTCAGATTGACGACTATATATGGTTATTAAAAGGAGGAAAAATTCATAAGCTGTAAGATCAATATGAAGGACCTTATTTAGTAGTTGATATTCTACGTAACGGTAACATTAAAATACAAATAGGACAAAATAAGTATAAAGTAGTACATATGAACCGCGTGCGAATATCCTATATTGAGCCTCCAATAGAATCGAAATAAGTGTCAATTTCACAGAAAATGTCAATAGAATTAGTTTTATAACTATCGTCGTACTATCAGGTAATAAATAAAAAGAGGCTTTTAAGAGGGGATAATAGTCGCAAGGGAGGGCACACCAAACAGCCCACGATTAATACTTAAAAATGTTGTATATTGTGTAACCTTGGAATTAACATTGAAAATCGTATTTTAGTCAGTCCAAGTATAAGTAACATAACTTAGTTATAGCTGGAAAAAAAATATAGATCCAAAATTTAAGGAGGCGTCTAAACATAAAAACCAGCGAACAACCAATGACAAACACCGAGTCAAGTAACTCCCGCCCACAAGAGCAGCGACAAGAGCTAGAGGAAGAAAATACGTTAAATTCGAATCATATTCGATTTAATCCTCTTAGTGAATACATCGGCAAGTAACAAATATTAATTGAAAATTATACAATCACGGAAATAAACAAGGGAAGTGATCCTAACAGTTATATTGACTTGCCAAGGTCGTAGTGGAGACAAATAGAGAACAGCGAGAGGTCATTCAAGTCGGAATCCGAAATGAAGGAATTTGAAGCGGCACTAAATTGGGTATATGCCGATGAGTTAGAGAAGGATTGACGACGGCTAGAAGAGGAAATCCCGGGCAAGCCTTCTATAAAAGAGCAAAATGGGGCAAACTTTGCGAGTTTGTGACACCTACACAAGAAGCTGCACAAAATGATTATATTCATAACAAGGAAATTCGAAGAGTTCGCTATTTATAACAAAACGGTGTCATAAGACGTTACTAGAACGAATGCGTAGAAGAGAGGGAAACGATAGTAATCAACACCCCGAGTTCGGTGTTGTTAAACAACGATTTGCTAGGTGCGATTATGAAGCAGCCAAGATGCGTATAGAAAATGGTTTCAAGGAAGAAGATTATCGGAAAACCGAAAAACAAGTATGGCAAGCTCGGAATGAAAATACAGTACATGAATGGGCAGGTCGTACATATGATAACTATTTACAAAAGTATACATATGGAGGAAAGGGTTTCGCTGATCACAAGTACCATGGAACCTGCATCCGATGTGGAGTGTATTTGCCCATTTGGTGAGAATGTTCCATGTGCATTTATCTAAATGAAAAATATGACGGAAGAAATATTTTTGCTCTTTCAACTTATTGTTATCTTAGGGAACATCAAGACCAGCTTTCAAATAACATATGCGAAAATTGTATTCCAAAAAAATATAAAAGAATAAAAGAAAATGAAGAACGTCTCCACCATAATTGCAGCCGTGAGGAAGCTATCAAGTAATGACAATAGGAAGCAGAACGTACGAATGTGTTTATTAATAATCATGGAACTCAAATGGAATTAGAATTAGAATTAAAATAATTATACGAACTATTAAATGTAGTAGATCGTTAAGATTCATCAATAAACTTTTAATAAACCATCTATCTAATAACCATATCTCCATAATCAGCCTCGCGAAAGAAAAAATATAAGATAAATAAAAAATAAAGCCACCAACACTTACACATCATTCCCATCACGTTCGAAATAAGGAAAATAAATATATACACATATTGAATTCAATAAATAAGAAGGAAAGAAAATTCGCCTAAAAATAAATAATAAATCGACTAGAATAGGAACAATAAAAACCGAAGATTTACTGTATACATTGTGAATGAACAATATTTAATTGATTGAGACGAAAATAGTATAATTTTCCCTCCAAAATAGGCAAATTTTTGCGAAAATAATGAACACCTTTTGACACCTAATATCCTTTATCCCGGAGACGAAAAGAATGGACTATAGATACGAAGAGACAAGGTGGGGCGGCGGGAGAGCGGTAATGCTGTAAACAAATTTCGGAACTGGAAAAACACCGGGAATGGGTGGAGTGAGAGAACTCGGACTTGGAAGTCTACGAGTTCCAACATGGGATTAAAGCATTCAATGGCTTGAATTGTAATAACTCCGAGAATATTGGAATTCGTCCATTTCCAGTTGGAACTGTATTATTACCAATTTCGAACTCTAATACTACAATTTTCTCGGAGTTTATTTACCTCAAATAATGCGCAGTATAAATTCCAAATTCGCAATAAATAAATACTATTACGTGTATTGTTTTACCTCCGAAGATTTCGGTACAGTGGTGATTCAAAATTCCTTTCCGTGTAGACGCAAATACGATACCTGCATGGCACCCTCGCAGCAACGACGTCCATCAAACACAGCTACGAGGATATCAACCGGGGACCGGTTCTATCATTACAACTAGAACCTTAACAGGAGAATGGAGTGATAGGGGTAACACCGTGTCATGGAAACCGGAATTTTTAGTGTATATAAGCTACGAGACTAGATTGTCAAGCTTCAACAATTGGCAGTCAATTCGTATCCACCAAACAAAGGAACAACTCGCTGAAGCCGGGTTCTTTTACTCGGGATGTGGCGATCAAGTCACGAGTTATCACTGAGGCGGTGGATTGAAAAATTAGGAATCCAACGACGAACCCTGGGAGCAACATGGTAAATGATACTCTGTGTGTCCACGCGTCCGGTTAATGAAGGGACAAGCATGTATTGATAATGTATTAGGAAAGCATTTATTCCCATTGGCTAGAGAAGGACGTACAATCTCTGTAGATAACGCAGAAGAAGTAGAAGTGCGACCTAAGGAAGAATTAAACGACAAAAACAAAACCCAACAACCCCAATTATAACAACCGCCAGAAACAAAATAGACAGACAAAGTGCACATATGCAAAATTTGTTAGGATAAGGAGCTAGGAACAGTGTTCTTATTGTGTGGCCACATAGTCGCTTGTGTAGAATGCGCTCCAGCCCTGACAACATGCGCCATGTGTCATCGATCCATTGAAACAACGGCGCGTGTATTTTTCTCTTAAGAGTAAGAAGAATAATAAACAAACGGAGAAATCAAATAATAAAATTTATGATGCGAGACCACTAATGTCGAAATCGACTATTAAACTAATCCGAGCTTCGTGTAGAAATTATTTTGGGTTCAATTTACTCGTCCTATAAATTAATGAAAGAAGAAAATTAGAAAATTTACCCATTAATTAAGCAATACTGATTTTACTCCGTTGATTCACAGAGTCTGATGTCGACCTATCAACAAAAACTCCGGAAAACAAAGATGTTAATTATACGAGGAGCAGGGGAAGCGGCTCGCACGTTAATCAAAAATCTATTACCATCGATCTTACCAGAAGAGATAGCAACAATAATTCATCAAACAATTTTAAGTGATGATATTGACTCGTTAAAATTTTGCGTTTATCAATACAAACAACCGACTATTACAAAAGTATAAGAGTGGTAAAAATGTATTGCATGTGGCCGTAGGAGCAGACATAGATGAAACTGTTGCAATCATTTTGAATAACAACCTATATAACAATATAAACACAAGGGACATACACGGAAATACCGCCTTAATGATAGCATATTGGAACGATAACAATGCAAAAATTAACCTACTATTACAAAAGGGGGCCGAATTCTACCCAGATTGGGGCATTGACTGCTACGTACGACCCGACTACCTGCCTGCCAGAACATCGAGGTTCTTAGTGAGATGCATAGCCCGAGAAGAAACGGAGGCTAGGATAATATCAAAGGGATAGAAATTTTAAGAACCTATCAAAATACGACCTATCGTCAATTTGAAGAAGCGAAAGCCGAATGGAGGAGACTGATAGCTACGCCGTTTATCAAAAATATGTCACATAGAGATCTAGTCGAAAAACCAATTGACTCTTATTTGAGATTGACAAGATCCATTGGATTTCGCGAGAAGGAGAAGGAAACATACGACTATCGTTTTCCTATCTGTGGAGCAACTTTACATTACGCATTAAAATTGATTGAGGAACGGAGAAACTAAAGGAAAACAAGAGAGAAAGAATTGAGTGAAATAACGCACAATCTCGTACCTAACGTTATCCTAGAAGTAATCGCTTATTATTTATGTATCGATTAAATCTAAATTAAAAATTAATACCGAAATCATTTTAAAGAAACGTCGGGAAAATCATTAGATTATAACGATCGCAATAGAATAAGGAAACCAACGGATTATTATAACAATTGCAATAGAAAAGGAAAAAACAATGGATTATGAGAAAAAATTATCATTTATTATAATTACAAATCATTAATAATAAAACAATAGTAACTGGATAAAATAATGAAAAAAATAGCACCGCTGGAGGAACTCGGCGATACCAGGACTCTAAGGGTTGCAGCAAGACAGGCCAGGAATTAGAACCCACCCCTGAAACAAAAATTAGAAAAAAAGATTAGTTAAGTAAAGTTAAAAGAGAAATATGAATGTATCAGCAAAGGAAGAAAAGGGGGAGAAACTCACTTCATAACCTCCCAGGCGCATACGGCGGGGGGGGGGGGGGGTGCTCACAGGGCTGCCCGCAATAGGGACAGAGAGTCGTTGACTCTAATTCGCCCCAGATTTCCTGGTGACGGATCTCCCAGGCATTCTCGGGATCGCGGTAGCGGTAGACCCATGCGCGACAGATTGGAAGACATGCTGAAAAAGAAACAATGCATTAATAAATACCAAACCACGCAATTGAAAACAAAGAGAGGAAATCAAATTACCCGACTTCAAAGCGACGTCGACATCTGGGCAATCTAGGAGGGACCACCACGGGGTTGATGGCACACGTCGCAGAGTGTCTCACCGCCTAGTCCTGGAGATAAGCGGGTGTGGCAGGGCACAGAGACCTCCGGTTCCTCTTCCTCTTCGCCGTCGGTGAGGAAGGGTCAGCATGCGCCCCCTTACTCAGATCTGCATCCAGAGAAGATCCAGGCGTCCCAGAGAGCAGAAAGTCCAAATATAAAAAAAGGGAAAAGGTGGAACAATTACTGAAAACTACAAATATCAGAAGAAGGAGAGAAAAGGAACAAGATTAAGTATCACTTATCGAAGACACCCGAATGATACAAAATCGATTGATATTTTCTGATGTCGATTTAAAAATAAGCAAGAAATACTGACTAATAAAGAAAATTTCGAAATTTATATCACGCCAGAAAAATAATGTTAGATATGAGCATTGGGATTGTGACAAATCTCTTTGGGAATTAGAAGTAGAAATAAAAAAATTAGAAAGTCCAGAAAGTTCCGAAACGGAACAAAAAAGCATAAAAATAAAAATATTAACTACCACCACACTAAACAATTTCTCGTAAAAGAAGACCACACAAACTATAAATTCAACCTATGCGGAAGAGAAATAATAATACGAGTCTATACGATGGCATCTGAGATGCTTTTGAATTCCTTAGAGTACATGAAGCACTGATAACAGCTACAATAGAGAAAAGGGAAATAAATATATAATTAACATTGATTCCAAAATAAGCTAGCCAAACCAACAGTACTAACGTCGTTAATCCGTTTAATCCTTATTTTTTTAATGAGGCATAAAAACGAACATGATAAAAAGAGAGGAGAGAGCAATAATAAGAAATAACTCTATTCAATAATTAAACAATAAAATATTTCAGATGGGAAAAGTAAATTGCAACAAAACCGAAACATATCACAGCTTAGATAATCGAAGAATGAAATATTGCAGCAGATGTTATTTAAGAGTAAATCAAGAACAAAATTTACATACGACGAGTCACTTACAATTTTAGACCAGTTATCACTGTTCAGGGTGTAAAAGACTGTGTCAGACATAATTATACGAGATTTCCCGAGCATGAATTTCGATGTAAATGAATACTTTACACAAAGATCATCGATTGAAGATTTCTTTGATTATACCGACATGAAGTTAGCAAATGTGTCTTCATTTTTCACAGAGGACGAAAGTAATGAAATAAAAACAATAGATTTATCCAGAATAGTGCCAAGACTTCATCATCAAAGAGACCCTATCGAATTATTAGACAAACATCTACGACGAAAAGAAATTTTAGATTATTTTCAATATATCGAAGAGACGGAAGACGAGGACCCCTATGGACTAAGAAACCTATTCAAGGAAATCTGAATACACCAAAATGAACACTACGGTCAAACTACCTATATTATGCATCCGATGAAACTACCTCAGAAGTCAAGAAAGAAGCTTATCATAAAGGTCACAACACAAGTACAATTGTAGAAAAACTAGGAAGGAAGAAAGAATCTCAGACTACAAAAACAACTAAAGTAAGTATATTTCATAGGCAAATCAAAATTCTGTTCTCTCTTTATATTATTAGTTATTACACCAAAGTATTTTATTATTATTATACCAAAGTAATAAATTGCCAAAATAGTTTAAATTTGAGAGAACTAGAGGTTGATATCTTAAGAAATATTATAGAACTACAAACTATTATAAGAATACACATTTTATATTATGACCAATTGGGGGAATATGAAAATGCTAGCGATACCACTAATAAGCCAAGTAGAGTTATACGCTTAAATTGTTATAAAATGGAAATTATAAGGAAAAAGAAAAACAGTGCAATCTCACAAACAAAGTGAAGGAAAAAACTTATATATATATATATATATGGGAATGTGTGTATGACGCGCAGAGAGAGAGAGAGAGAGAGAGAGAGAGAGAGAGAGAGAGAGAGAGAGAGAGAGAGAGAGAGAGAGAGAAAGAGAGAGAGAGCGTATGCGAGCTCAGTCGGTAAGCTAACGCTTGCCGAGCGGCGCTGCGTGAATGCGTAGGCGTTTTCAACCCTCACCCCCCCACGAAGGCCCGAGAGACAACGAGAGGGATGAGGCGACGCCAGGGCAACAGTCCCAAAGTGAGCGTGAACGAGTGAGCCACGAATAACCAAGTGTAAACCCCTAGACACACGAAGCCATACTTATACTCAGACTTTGTACTTTCAACTAAGCTAACTTTTGTATTTCGACTCATTGACACATTATTTGTCTCAATAATAACATAAAGTTCAGTTTAAACAACATCAAAACATCATTTATCATAACCCCTGTAGTCACGTATCCCATAATTGGGGGCTTAGCCGGGATACAGGTTCCTTATGATAAGTGTTTTCTCAAATCCAAGTGAATTAAACAGGAAGATCAGTTTAAGTGCTCAGTACTCAAGATAAGAAGTTAATCTCGCAGAGGAGAAAAACTTCAATCGACAACGGGAACTCACAAGACGAAATTCCAAGACGAAAGACGAGACCAGCAACGTAGAGAAGACGCCAAGGTCAACGAAGTCGCTGTGTGTCGGCGCAACGAAGAAGATTGAAGACGGAATTTGCGACGGTGAAGAAACGTCGAGATTCAACGAAGTCGTCGTGTGCCGGCGCATCAACAGCTACAAAGACGCTAAAGAAGGTAAAGACGTTTAAGACGAAAGAAGCACAGAATCTAGAGTGATTCAAAAGACGACGCGCCGATTTTTTAAAATCTTAAAACTAAAGACGCTAAAGACGCTAAAGACGTTAAAAAATGACGCCAAGCCGTCACAACCGACGCATCAAAGGATGCCAAGCCATTGCAACCGATGCTAAAAAGGACGCCATCAGCAGAGGCGGAGAAAGTTCGGGAATTCGGAAAAACCCAGGAGCAGCGCTAACAGGCAAAAAAACTGTAAGTACTGTCATAAAATATCATCTGGCAGCCAGAGCTTAAGGACCGCGCCGGACCGAGCCGAGCGTGCTTCGTTTAAAGCAGGAACGGTCAACGCGTCGAAAGAAGCAGCAGATAGACGCCGTAACAACTTCGAGGAAAAACGCAAAGATGACCGAAGAATACGAGAAAATGATCCAAGCCGAGAGAGCCAGAGCCGACGCTTTGGAACAGGAGAGAGTGTCAGCAGTGCATATGATTGAAGAAATGCGCTCGAAGATGCGTAAAATGGAGCAGCAGCTAACTGAAGTCCGGGCCGCGGGGATGCCTGCGACCGAGCATCAGCCTTCGCCGCAGCCGCCAGGAACGTCGTTTTCGACGCATAACGACTTGCAACCGCCATCGCCGCAGTCGAACGATACTGCATCGGTAGAAGGTGAGCCGAGCTGGGCGACGACGCTAGCCAGCGTCTTGCAGAAGGCAGTCGCGCCAGTAGCACCACCACCGAGACCGAGGATTGCCTTTATTGACGAAGCGAACTCACTCAAGTCTTTCATGGGGCAAGACGAGTTGCTGCCAGTGAAGTCATGAATAAGAAGTGTCGAAGAACTAGCCGAAATCAGTCATTGGTCGGAGTATGAGACGTACTTCGCAGCCAAGAAAGCGCTTAAAGGAGCGGCCAGCGATTGGATGGAGATGCGCCACGACCTTAAGACGTGGGCTCAACTACGAGAAGCCATCACGAGAGATTTCGAACTCGAAGTCGACGAATATCACATGATGCAGAAGTAAAAGAAAGGACGCCCAGAGAAAGACGAATCACTGATTCAGTACATGCATCGCATAAGGCGCCTAGCGCATCAAGCCGAAGTGTCTGACAAGCTAGCCCTCAAGTATATTGTGAACGGCATCCCAGACAATGCGTTCAACAAATTACTACTGTATGCATGCACGAGTTTTGAAGAACTCAAGAGAGCGTTAGCCACATATGAGAAGGCGAGACGCGAGCAGAAAGAACACAACCAGCGCAGAGGTGAGCAATCAACGACGAAAGGAGGACAAAATAAGAAGCCAGACGAGAAGAGCAAATCGGACAGATGTTTCAATTGCGGGCAAGCCAGTCACAAAGCTCGCGACTGTCCCGACAAGAGCAAGGGACCGAAGTGCTTCGCTTGCAACCAGTTTGGACATCGAGCAAAAGAGTGCCCGAACAAGAGCAATTCGACGCGGCCGAAGAGCGAACCAGTCCATCTCGTTCGCGAAGAAAAATGCGAGAGCATATATTCATTTCAGCAAGAATCCAGTATAAGCCACGTCAAGGCTACGATAGGAGGAGTAGAGACGTCGGCGATGCTCGATTCCGGGGCGAAGAGAAACATTATCCGAGCGGATCCATGGGAAGATATTAAAAGAGCAGCAGACCAAGTTCCTGAAGTCCGACAGTTTCCTGGAAAACTGAAAGGCTTTGGAGGCAGCATCGTCATGCCTCAAGGACTGGTCACTTTCCCAACGATCGTCAGCGGTACCGAGTACATCCTTGAGTACTTGATCGTGCCTGGAAACGTCGTCGAGGAACGTGTCATACTAGGAGAACCTCTCCGGAAGATGGCTCGTTTCATCTTCGACCCCGACAGGGGAACGGTCGTACCTCTAGTGAACACAGAATACATCATGCTCGTACAGCAAGAGCTCGACGATGTCGAACGAGTACTCAGCGCAGTATCAGCAGAGTATCATGCTGAAGTTCGAAAGTTAGTTCTGGGCTACAAGCCAGAAGGACTAGCTGCATCACCCATCAAAATGCACATAATCATGAAGACCGACGCTCCAATAAGCTGGAGGCCAAGATTGTCCCCAGAAGAAACGAGAGTAGTTCGAGGGCTGGTGAAAGAATGGATAAAGGACAACATCATCCGAAAAAGACTCTCTGACTATTCGAGTAACGTAGTTGTTGTGCCGAAGAAGGATTCTACGAAGAGAGTCTGCATTGCGTACAACGCAGTCGACCGAAATATGGTCATTGAAAAGACGCCAATGCCATTAGTGGAAGAAGTGCTAGAGATAGTCTAGCAGAAGCCGAAGTATTTTCGACGATAGACCTGAAGAATGGATTCTTTCATGTCGAAGTCGACGAAGCAAGTCGCAAGTACACCGCATTTAACACACCAGACGGTCTGTATGAGTTCTGCAGAGTCCCGTTCGGACTTAGTACGTCACCAGCAGTTTTTACGAGATTCGTGACGTACGTATTCGCCGAACTCATATGACAGAGAATCATCGTAGTGTTTATGGACGACGGGATTATTAAAGCTCGTTCTTACGAATAAGCGGTAGTGAATTTGAGAAAAGTTTTGGAAGCAGCCGCGAAGTACGGGCTGAAAATAAATTGGAAGAAGTGTCAATTGCTGCAAAAGAAAGTTGAATTTCTCGGACACGTAGTGGAAGGCGGCAAAATATCACCATCGCCAGGGAAGATTGCTGCATTAGCCAACAGTCCCGAGCCGAGAACGCAGAAACAATTGCTACGCTTTCTAGGATTGGCATCATACTTCCGTAAGTTTATCAGAGGTTATGCGCAGATTGCCAAGGTTTTGACCGACCTAACGAAGAAAGAGGCGAAGTTTAAGTTCAACGAAGAACATCGAGGAGCATTTATCAAACTGAAGCAAGCGCTGATAGAAGCACCGGTTTTGCAACTGTACAGTCAAGACAGGGAAACCGAACTTCACACAGACGCCTCGAAATGGGGATATGGAGCGATGTTATTGCAGAAACACCCGAAGGACGGCTTACTACATCCTGTGTATTATATGAGCAGGAAAACGACGCCAGCGGAGTAAAATTACAGCAGCTACGAACTGGAGTTCCTAGCAGTGGTCAAGGCTCTGGACAAGTTCCGAAACTACTTGCATGGAATAAAATTCAAGATCGTGACGGACTGCGCAGCGTTTAAAATGACGATGAACAAGCGCGAGCCTGCACCGAGAATCGGACGATGGGCAATGTTCGTCGAGCAGTTCGACTACACGATAGAACATCTCACAGGAGAGCGCATGAAACATGTAGACTGTTTAAGCAGATTGGATTCGATCTACTTAATAAGAGACGATCTGAGAGAAAGATTTGCCAGAGCGCAGGAACGCGACGAAAAAATAGCGGCCATCAAAGCGAACCTCGTAAGAGGAGACTACAAGGATTGTTCTCTAAAGCACGGCCTAGTGTACAAAGGCGAACTAGGAGTAGAGAAACATGCGTACACTGCGCGACAACGCGAAGAAGAGCGCGAAGCAGCGCGAAATTCAAACTAAGAATACGCAGTTAAATCCCTTAACCCCTAATAATAACGGCGCGAACATCCCACCCGCCTTCGTCTGACGGACGAACTAACCACCTGAAACATACTCAGCCCCCTTTGTTCCCTTCCTCGATATGCAAAGGACAAAGACGAGAAATATGACGCCGAAGGGAGGTACTAGCAGTTTTCACTGTAACGACACGAAGATTATCTGAACCTGGATGCACCTCGATGATTCGTCCTAACGGCCACTGGGACGGGGGATACCGATCATCCTTGACCAGAACGTATCTACCTACCGAAAAATTCTCTGTCGGGCTTCTCCACTTCTCTCGCTGTTGTAGATGGAAGAGATACTCCGACGACCAGCGCTTCCAGAATTGGTTACGTATCCGATGGAGACGCAGAAAACGATTTAAGCGATTCTGAGGAACGTCAACCGCGTCGGCATCTGGAATCAACGCTGAAGCACTCTCTGTAAGAAAGTGAAAAGGTGTCAACGCATGAAGGTCATCGATATTCGACGTCAAGGCCCCTAGTTGACGCGAATTGAGATACGCTTCTATTTTAACGAGAACTGTCGACAATTCCTCAAAGGTGAGAGTATGTTCACCTACAACCCTTTTTAAATGGTGCTCCACCGACTTCACACCAGCTTCCCACAAACCTCCGTAATGAGGAGCACTAGGCGGAATGAAGACCCAATCGGTTCCGTCATTCGTTAGAACTGAAGCAACCTTCTTGTAAAACTCCAATGCCCGCTGGAATATCGCCTTTGGCTTGTTATCAGCGCCATGGAAATTAGTAGCATTATCGCTGTAGAGCTTCTGACAAACTCCACGCCTACCTACAAATCGACGGTACGCGCTAATGAAAGTAGCTGTAGTTAAATCGCTCACCAGTTCCAAGTGAATCGCACGTGTGGAAAAGCAACCAAACACCACGATGTACCCCTTGTAGGATTTATGCCCGCGACCCTTGGTTGTACGAACCTGAATGGGACCAGCATAATCCAAACCGAAGATCGAAAATGGTCTACTGGCATGCACACGATCAGCAGGAAGATCACCCATCAACTGTTGGGCTGACTGAGGTTTGGCACGCTGACACGTGACACACTTGTGAACCATGGACTTCACTAATTGCTGTCTGCCCAAAATCCAAACTTGCTGCACTAAGATCCTTGCCAACAAATGGATTTAATTTACTGAGCCGATTGCCTTTCGGTAACCCCCTTCCAGCCTTCAATGCTTCGATCTCTATGGCAAAACTGCTTGCCTGCGATAGTCGACTGGCAATGCAGCGAACCTCTGCTAACTCTGATAAAGTGTAAAAAGTGGCTCCAGCGCCTCCTTTCACCTACGACGATTAAGAATAGCACGTCTAGTAAACGCGAAAAACCTAATGCAGCGAGACAACGAAGAGAACCTAGTTAAAAGCTCCAATTCCGACGGTGTCTTCTTCGTATGGGAAGTCTGTCGAGTTTCTCCTGGCTGCGGCCACTCGTCCGGAGGTAGTGAGAGCCAGCTAGGTCTATGCCATCAGAGATTACTCCCTGCTAACTCTGCTGCTCCATAACCCCGAGCCGCCAAATCCGCAGGATTCTCCTTAGTTGGTACGTGCGCCCACGTCGCCAACGGTAACTCCGTTTGAATGTACGATACCCTATTTGCAACGAAGATCTTCCAATGACAAGGATGTTTTCGGAGCCACGTAAGCACAATTTGACTATCAGACCAGGCAAAAACCGGAGCCACATTAAGAAAATCGAGTTTTCTGACGTGGCAAAGAAGTTTGAAAAGAAGAGCAGCTACGCATAGCTCTAAGTTAGGAATACTAACCGTCTTTACTGGAGCTATCTTCGTCTTAGCAGCTAAAAGCGATACACTAAAATTGTCTTCTCCTTCGCCGATCCGCAGATAGATTACAGTAGCATAAGCCCGAGAAGATGCATCAGAGAATCCATGTACCTGATATGATCTAGTAAAGGCAACACCTAACCACCTATCGATCGATAATGACGACAGATCAGACAGCGACTTACAATACGTTTACCACCGTTCACGGATCTCTTTAGGCAAAGTAGAGTCCCAGTCACACTTCTGGATCCACAAATCCTGCATCAAAATTTTCGCAGTTACTGTAACTGGCGAAAGCCACCCGAGAGGGTAGAACAAATGAGCGATATTGTACAGGATGGAGCGCTTCGTTAACGCTGCTGACAGCTCGGCGATATTTGAAACGGAGAATCAAAATTGGTCCTGCGCGGGATTCCAGTAAACGCCGAGAGTTTTGACAGATTCATCCATATCGATCTGTTTCGTCGGGCTCTGCCCTGTCTGTGGGGGAAGCAACAGTAAATGGTTGGCAGCCCATTTATCGAGGGGTATGTCTGCCGAACCTAAGAGCTTTGTAAGCTCGATCCTCCTCTGCACCGCGGTAGAAAGCTCATCTGATCCAGCAAAAGTGGTAATTTACCTAAAAGACGCGAAGAGAAAAAAAAAGAAAAGATCGAAAAACCGCTGCTAAAGTTTGAGCACGTAACTATACCTATAGCGCGTCTCACAAGTCGCCGCTGCCTTATAATCCGGCGATATAAATACACGCGCGGCGCTACGCTTCTTTTCGGCGAACGCTGGCGGCCTGCCGGTCGAAGCCTAAACAACAGCGCGCGCAAATACTCCAAAAGATAGGAAGCGGGAGACGATAAGAACAGGAGAGACAAAATGATCGCATATGGAATTAATATAATTAAAGTAAAATGATTGATATAACAAATATCCAAAACAAAATACGAACAATCATACGCGGGACGATATTATTATACGAACACAAATTTCGGTAAAATAAAATAACTAACTCAAATACGTCGTAAGATTATAATACACGAAAGTTAAAACCAGACTGAGATTTGAGAATATCGAACGTCGCTAGAAGCAGTTCAATAGCGAGTGTAAAAATGTATAAACATCATATCCACAACGAGGGAAATCAAGAACAATTTAGGACATACAGACGCTAGAAACGCAATGCTTCACCTATTACCGACAGACCGCCTTACCTATGCATCGCGGGGCCTAAGCCAACAGCGGTCCCTCTTTCGATACCTATTGCAAGAAAGGTACATAAAAGAAGCAGCCTTACCCGCAAACAGTAAGAGTTCATATTCACGGCAAAGTAGATCACTACTTTGATGACTACAAGAAGCCCGGAGAAGCAATACGATGCAAAGGAGCTCGACCACCTGAATAAATATAGAGCCGAGCAGGATGGAACTATATCCGGCTAGCCCCTCCTATTGGGGATTTTCGTTGAGAATATTTTAGAACATTCGCGAGCCCGGACTATATAAGGGCCCGGATAAACTGCACGGACCCCTCATTCGGACTTAATCTCTCAGTCGGGGTTAATCTCTTTCAGTCGCACTTATAATCTTGGGCGGGGCCGGACACCTGCATTATGACGATCTCAGAAGTTCAATCGGGACTTAGTCACCGTCGAACAAAATTTAGCCGATTCGGAATTCGGGACTTAGGATCGGTGCACATAAAATTATTCGTTTCGGGACTTAGCTTCAGTGCGCGCAAAAATCATTCGGTCCGGTATTCAAGTTTGGCAAGACTTATTATTGAATGCAATTAGAACCTCGCGTCTAATTAACGCAAACACGAATAATTTTCATATAGTATAAATTTGGATGGAAACCTGGAAATCGAGCCGTGAGATAAAGTAGTTACCGCATAGCAACGGGCAAAGACGAATAACGATATCATAAAAGATTTTCAAACGCGCTTTGGAGTCAAATAAAGTAGTCATCTGAGAACCAATCAGAATCGAGTGTATTTTAAATTATTCATTTTGGGTACTAGTAACCCTTTCAGTAAAGAAGTATAAGATCATTACGTCCGCACCGTCTCTTGGAGTAGATCGTCTTACCTACAGTTGTAAGCTTAGCACTACTACATCCACTTAGTATATTTCATTAACGCGATAGAGACTGAGCGTCGACAAAGTTCGGGTGATTGTTATTTTAAGCAAATAAAAGAAAGGATTTATTGCTATTAAATTACGACTTTTTAATCGAAATCCAAATTCCGAGTCTTTGCACTAACTAAATAACTTATGACCCGCGTCGACCACTGACTCAGTGATTCCGATTACCCGCCGAGAGGACGAACAGGTAGCAGAGCAACAAAGCTGCCGACTTGACAAAAGGTAAGTCAATTCAATACAGCGCTACTAGCCCGCTAGAAGCTTCTCTCTCTCTCCCTCTCTCCCTCTCTCCCTCTCTCCCTCACTCCCTCTCTCCCTCTCTCCCTCTCTCCCTCTCTCTCTCTCTCTCTCTCTCTCTCTCTCTCTCTCTCTCTCTCTTTCTCTTAGAAGAATAGCTATAGAACTAACGCGTAGCATCGATTATTCGGGGTTTTTCAAATCGAGTTATATTCTGAAGGCACGAAATTAAGTTCTTTTTCACTAACAAAAGGTTTTCCAACCAGGAATTTTACGCTGTTCTTCAGGATCCCGGGAATGTCTAAACACCGAAAGCCCTACGATTTTCTCATACAAATTCTCGTCGTTTTCCGTGTTCCCCCATAATAAACTAACCAAAAATTTTGCAACCAACGACAGCATCATAGCCGAGGACGTAACAGACTCATCAAAATAGTCAATATGGCCTATTTATTTAATTCTGAATACAATTCCCATCCAGAGCCGAATGAAAAATGCTTTCACGATATATCCTGTATGATAAAAAAGGAAGTACGCTATGTAAAAGTTTTTTCATTGGTTGCTACTGTCGATATTGTGCGAATTCCGTTACCAACTAATAGAAATCTTGATACTACAGTTTAGTATGCAGCAAAGGCAGTTGAAACAGGTAAACGTGTTTTTGGTATCATAACTACATTGCTATTTAGCAGGCGTTGCAAAATATTTTACAAAAACAATTTTAGGACATTTACGTAAAACTTAATCGATGATATAAATCAGCAACTTAAAGTAATTTGTGCTTCTCACCAAATAGGTCGACTATCAAGATCTTTAAACAATAAAAAATATTGGAAAGCTAGATAGTACGAAAATTGGCTTTTGGACTTTAGTCTTCTTCTATTAAATTAAGTTATCGATAATAAAATAATTTTGAAACACTGGGCCCTTTTCGTAGATGTTCTACACATATGTTTAGAATGAAACATTACATATGTTGAATTCAATCGAGCAAATGAAATGTTACACAAATTCGTATCAAAAACCGAAGAACTATACTCTTTAACTTCTATGCCATACGTATGATGTACAATGTACATCAATTACTTCATCTACCAACGAGTATGTACAAATGGGACCCCTTATATTCACATCCGATATATCCTTTTGAATCAGCGTATTGTAAGTTGTTGCAGGCAGTTCATTGTGCTAAGGGAGTTATCTTACAAATAGCAAGATATGATGAAATTCAGAGGGCTATACAGATGTTGTCTAATAGTATCTATCTCTAAAAAAAACTTTTAACAAAAGTAAAAGGTTAGGCGAGTTTCATCTATTCCTCACATTATTTTGCATCTCAATAATATGGTTGGCTGACCCATTTATATGTTATAATCATCACAAAATCATTGTTACCAAATAAAAATGTAATAACCGTAGATACAATTTCATTACAAATAATTCTGTTAACAATAAATAAAAATTTGACAACGAAATTACGGATAAAAAAGAAATTGACAACGAAATTACGGATAAAAAAGAAATTGACAACGAAATTACGGATAAAAAAAGAAATGAGATCAATAAAAAAGTCAAGTTTATTACCAAATTATTATTTCAACAATAATATTGCAAACAAAAATTGTTGTATTCAATTCTGGGCTGAGTCGAATAGTTGATTACAAAACTAAAGATTGATCTAAGATTAGTAAATAAAAACTTAAGTAATAAATTGATCAATCACAAACAACTGTTATGATAAACTTACTAGGTAACTTGCCAGGCCCGTTTGCAATAACGTAATTGCGTCGCTGGCAATACGATAATGCTAGTGCTAGTCATGCTAGTCCTTGCGCGAGTATTTTCAGTAGAGAATCAAATGACTTTACAAAAAATTTCAAATATGTTGAAATATCGAAGCTATTGCATATTCTAGCATATACCGATCACCATATGATGTAATATTTGTATCGTCAAATATGAACATATAGGAAAATGGAGGGAAAGTAGAGGGGGTGGAGGGGTAAGTGCAGGGGTAGATGGAGAGGAAGTCGATATGTGTATGAATTTGGTCCCATTAACAAGCACTTTGTATATATATGTATGTATATATATATATGTATGTATCTTCCTATAATATATAGTTGTAAGCGTGATTCTAACTTGAAATCCCCTTCACCCCCTCCACTTCCCCTCCACCCCCCCCCCCCCCCAACCAATAACGTTAAATTGTTTCAAAATCTACGTTATTTTTTTCATGACTAGAAACTTCGTGCGCGCTTACAGCGCGCGTGAAAATTCAAATACAAAACATTGGGGTTATGTTCCGTTGGGACTCCAGTCACGAGAGCAGTATTTAGGCTGTCTTTTGCTTTACTTTATATTTAAAATTATAATTTATACTAATATTTTCTCACTAAAAATTTCAATAAATGCATATAAGTCAATATTCACTTATAGCTGACTAAAGCTGTTAACGATCTTCAATGTGGAATCTTTAAGTCAGGCAATGTTATTATCCATCAATTTTCAAAATGAAGTTGTGAAATCACTGAATAAATTGTCAAGTATGGCTTCCGTGTATAGTATAATCATTATTGTTTCTACACAAATAACATTTTTGTTAAAAATTTTAACCATCACATTATGCACAATTTCTCTTTCCCATGTAGTTTATCGATTCAATTGCTTCAACAGCTATTTGATAGGAAGTGTTACAATTTAAAATCTTCAGAAGGGCATAAACTTTCAATTTTACAATTTTCAATTTTAGATTAGAATTATTATATACGTGCCCTCTTCAATCTTATCGATTATTCACATGTAATTATGCTGATTTTGCTGTGATAGTCCTTGGTACAATATGCTTTATCTAGATTCTAACATCTAAAATGTAATTTCCTTAATATATCTAATTTAAAAAAAATAAGTAATAGTAATCATTCTAGTCGTTTTTTTATTGGAATATTTCTTTATAAACATAGTTTTTTTATTTGATTCTGATTTTGAACATTTCCTAAAAATATCTTCAAAGAATCCCAACAACGAACTCTTGACATTGCTACATAAATAATAATACAATGTTTTATAATTTTAATTAATAAATTGAAATAATATGATCTGAAAAAAGTCAAAAGTTGTGAGGATATTTCAGTAATCGATTGTAATAATATTTTAATGGAAATTAAAGTGCACTTAATTGAGACAAAAAAGAACTTTATAAAATGATTGATGATATTTATTAAGTTTACGGCGAATGAGTGAATTAATGAATTCTGATAGTTTTCCACATCACCCAAAGGGTACTGTAAGAAGCACATCATTAGAATTATCTAATAATAATAATGTACTTCAGGTGCGTTGTTTTTTCTTCTTTTTATTTTATTGTATAAAAAATACCGATAATATCATATAATTTCATAACATGATGAAATTATATAAAATTATATTTAAAAATTAATTTTTCTAATGTTTTTTGTAATGCATTTAAAAATGAAATTATTAAAACTGATTTATTTTTATTAATTAAAATTTGTATACAATAATCTAAAAAAAATGTGGAATCATCGCCTAGAGCCATATAACCACAGTAATTTAATTACTGAATTTATACCATATCCTTCTTTCGTAAAACTCCACCTTATACTATCCCCCATCCGGATAGAAACACATTTTACTTGAAAAAAGTTTCCAGGTGTTCTACTATTAATTTACAAATATACATATATATTTATGAATTACTAACCTGTTCAAAATATAATTTTTAAACACGATAATATCTGAATTGAACTTTTTTCACGTAAAAGTGTACAAATAATCATTAATTATTAACTAAGTATTATTACATCATGGCCTATAAAAATATCAAATTAATTTGTTTTATAATTTCAGGATTTTTGTATGCTTGTTCTGTCTGTTTCTGTTTTTTATTGTGTCCAATAAATTTCTTTAAAAAATTCAAATAGAAAAACTTTTATTAATTTAAATTTTATTGAATAAAAAATAATAAATAATAATACAATTTTTATAATTTTAATTAATAAATTGAAATAATATGGTGAAATAATAAATGTCTAAAAAAATATAGTTATAATAAATTTGCATATATTTTAAATTTCATCTTTAAAAATCTCACTCCACACAATATTATCGATTTTTGAAGAATTTTCTAATTCATTTTGAATAAATATATTGTTAGGATTTCTGCATCTAGATAAAGCTACATACAATTGACCATGGGAAAATAATGGCCGTCTGAGAAAAATTCCTAAAGAATCAAAACTTTGTCCTTGGGATTTATTTATGTTTTCTGTAAAGAGTAAAAGGGAATGAAGAGTTCTCTCGAGTATTTAAGGTGATTCTCGGTATAAGGACTTTATTTCTAATATTCTCTCCTGTAATTATTTCTCCTTCAATTATTGTATTGATATAATTTACTGATTTTTAAACGAGTTTCATTGCATAGACCATCTATTATACTCAAATTTCGAATTAACATAACTGTTGAATTTATTTTTAAGTCCAATTTATGAGGTGCAAGACCTTCTCTGATTTCATTTAACATTTCAATTGGATAATTTAGATGAATATTTTTGTCTCTTTGATCTACACCCTTGTGTGTTGCGTAATCTATGCTATAATATGTCCATGAATCACAATATAACATTTTTAATACTTTATCATTAATGATTTTAATATCTTCATTATGACGAGCTAGAATTACGGAATTTATAGAGATGTTTTGATTAATATTGCTATAAATTTTTTCACAAACATTATCAGTTTTCCAAAGTTGAGGTATTTTGAAAGGACTAATTTTACCTTCTCCTAAATCTAATAATAATGATGAGAAATCTTTATTATTAGAACGAATATTTTTTTTTAATTTTAAAACTTTAAAAAGAGGCCATAATTTGGAATATTTAATTATTTCCTCAACAATAGAATTTCTATAACCATCTTTCATTACTGGAAGAATTTGTCTAAAATTACCTAATACAATTAGTTTTTCCCAAAAGATATTTTATTACAGCATACATCTTGCAAGGTTTGATCTATAATTTCTAAAGCTTTCTTCGGAATCATAGATGCTTCATCCCAAATAATTAAATCAGCCAACCTTAATTTTTTTTTATCTGAAACTAATTTTAAAAAAGCAGTACCTACATTATCTAAATCCAAAGGTAATCTAAAAGTCCTATGACTTGTTATTCCTTTTGGTAATAATATAGAAGAAATACCAGTCCAAGCCATTGATAAGATTTGTTTGTTTAATGAAATATAATAGTGTATTAAAGTTTTATATAAGAAAGTTTTTCCTGAACCTCCAGGACCATCAATAAAATAAATTTTAGTTTGGCTGTTAATGAGTTCTGTGAAAATAGAGTGTTGATCTTCATTTAATTGATTTACCAGTTGTTTAAAAATAGTGGTACTATGCAATAGATTTTTAGAAGACATGTCATCATTAACAATAAGATTATCAGGTTCTGGTAAACTAAAATCCTTACAACATCTTTCTCCTGTTTCTAATATACTTTGAATGTGAGATAAAGCATTATTTTCTTTATTTTCTGTAAAATCTTCAGTAAACAAATTTTTAAACTTATTCCAAATTGTATTTTCTTGAATGTTTTCTGCTAATATAAACTAAACGAAAAATTTACGTAATTGAAAAGGCAACATTATTTGGCAGGCCTCTTGAAAAATATTATAAACATAAGAGTTATCAGCTACTAAACCCATAACATGTGCTGCTTCTTTATAAGTTTGATACAGTGTATTATCATAAGTTCGTAAATCTTCAAAAGAAGTAGCACCTTTCATTCGGTTTAGAATCAACTTTAGAAAAAACCTTTCACTATCTTTTGGAGATACAACATTTAATCGTCCGATGGCACTATATTTATAATTACGCGATCGTTTTATCCAAGATTCTGTTTTTTGATCAAATCTGTAATATTGCGGAATTTGACCATATTTAATATTATTTGCAAAATCATCCATTTTATCTAATTTAAACTATGCTGTTAAAGTTGTTTCCGTGTTGCGTAATGCTTCTGACTGTTTATGTTCTTCAAAAATAATTTTTTGTTGCTCTTTAGTATGAACTGCTAAACGTGTAACAGTATATTTTCTACCACATAATGGAAATTATTGTAGTCGCCAAGCTGCTTCCATTCCGCTCAAATACCTTCCATCAATAAAATGAGTAATTTTATCATGAATTATAGCACCTGTTTCATCATTTTCTTTATTCTCTATTTTTTGGATTTTGCATAATGCTCTATCTCCACTAGGGTGGCGCTTATTTCCCAAGGTGCACCAGTTTCGGGAATCACTTGCATTTACCCAAAAACGATGAATTGAGCAATAAAATGTGATTTAGCAAGTGTTTAACCCGTTTCACTTTTCAAAAAAACATGATTTTTTCGCTCCTACGTATTTAATGCTGTAGCATTCAAGGATAGCCAAACGTCAATTTCCAATATGTAAGATATGTTTTCGATGTATTTTTTCACGTAGAATACGATGGCGCTATTGCTTTTATCATAAAAGATAAGCTAAAAACGGTAGGCGCATAAAATCGTGTTTTTTTAGTGCTTTTCAGTGATTTTTGGCCCCTGCTGCTTTAAGGTTATGTTTTATGATAAACTTGGTTGCCCTTGAATTCGAAATAAAAGAAAATATATCGAATTTGATGTTACTCGGAGAGTAGACTGGCGCAAAGTGTCGCGAGCATCATTTTATGTTTTCAATTCAATTTTTAACGGCAAGAAAGTTTTATTTCCAAATATGCGATATATGTTTTCGATGTATTTTTTAACGTAGAATACGATGGCACTATTATTTTTATCATAAAACATAACCTTAAAGCAGCAGGGGCCAAAAATCACTGAAAAGCACTAAGAAAACACGATTTTATGCGCCTAGCGTTTTTAGCTTATCTTTTATGATAAAAGCAATAGCGCTGTTAGGTGATTGTGAGTCACCTAGCAGTATTAATTTAATTATTATGCGAGTTGATCTCGCGCGCGCAACTATACAGCTACGGGAGAGACTCCACTCCTCGAGTCTCTCCTGGCTGTCAGCTAGATTCTTCTCTCTATTTGAAACGCGGACTTGTATGTGATAGAGTCTCTTACCTTTTACTATTTTGTTCTTATTTGATGATCTGTTCCTCTCTCTGTTGGCCTTGAACCAAGGAAATTATCCAGCCTATTTATATGTGGTTTGGACAACAAGGACGAACACAAATGTGTCTTCAGAAATAATCTTAGCTTTATTTGGTCCTTTGTACACAATTATGACCTTTTCTTATATCTGTATATATATATATATATATATATATATATATATATATATATATCCGAAGAAAAAGGAATCGCCGCCGCAGGTTAATTTTAAATAACACGAGTGATTCTAATGAACAGTTGAAAAAAATTGAGAAATAGAAAATGTGTTAAACAATTTGAATAAAAATGAGAAAAAAACTATTAAAGAAAACATTCGTCCGTTCGGCAGCTCGCCTCGAATCGGAGTGCCTGAGGTAGCGTGGCTTGGGGACGCTTCGGAAGTATATCTGGACCTCCCACGCGTCTCCAAGCTCCACTTCCCCATCTTGACGTCAGTGCGTCTGCACTCGTCGCACTCATTAGGCCTTACAGGACCTGTCGATGGTGCAAAGTTCAAGACTGCAGCGTGGCTTCGCACGTGCGGTCTTGCGCAGTGGAGGGGAAACTGTTTAGGTCAGCGAGATTCTTGGCTACCTGATACTTTTGTGGCCTTGAGTCTCGCTGTACTTTTTATGTGCAGAACTTTCTCGATTTCATATTCGAAATAATTGTTCGAATGTGAATATCGCAAAGTTGTCACATAACATCCTCCCCCCCTTGAAAACGTTTGTCGTCCTCGACAAACTTCGTGAGTCCTAAGGGTAGTGTGGTTCAGTTGGTGGTCCATGAAAAGTAAGGTTCAAAGGTGTGAATGTATCAGTTAATGAAAAAAAACTAAAATCTCAAATCAAGGACAAGAGCGAACGTGTTACATGGATGATCTGTTAGTGTGTATTTTGCTTTTGTAGATATGGAGCAAGTTTTTATGACACGTAAGCGTGATGGTTCTACCAATCACTTGTTTAGTTTGGGTGTGCCGTCATACCCTACACAAGATCTATATGTTTTTTATCTTGTTAGTTTATGCGTTTTCCCTTCTTCCCCTTTTTTTATATATATGTGCTTTACGTTCATTGGTCCTTTGTGATTTGTGTGACCTTTCGAATGAATTTCATTCTTTTATTTGCACGATGGGATGGGTTTGTTGGATAGGTTATTTCTTTCAAGTCCTTGATTTGGTGTTGAATAAAAAGAAGGTGAAGAAAGCTTATTGAACTTAATTCTGGCGGTTGCCACTTACTTGTTGCTGGATTATTTGGTCCTAGGGTCCTTTACAATCTATCTTAGTTCCTGTTTCATTAGTATTGTTAGTTTCCTATGCTTAATGTATTGCTTATTTTCTATTGTATAAATTGTATATGTATTAAAATTTGTTTAAATATTGTCATTTGTTAGTACTTATTCCTAAGGGTGTTATATCTTAGCTTAAAATTTGACAATATATTTTATTTTGTGATATGGTTGGTGGGGTTTAGAGTTAAATGGTCCGGGTTTTATTATAAAAGTATAAAATATAATTTATTATGAAAGGAATCTTACATTAAAATGAACTGTGAAAAACAATGATTTGGTCCCATTGGTTTTTTTTTTTTTTTGGGACTAAGACTGTTATTCCATTTTGTTCCTCTGCTATGCTCTGGTCGAGCAGGGTTTTCGTTGGTGCTTCTGTGGTGGTGGTTTCTTCTAATTCCAGCAGAAGTTGTTCCCACGGATCGAAAGACATGAGATCCGGTTGATCTTCTTGCTGGTCGAAAGAGATGAGGTCCGGCTGATCATTTTCCTCAATCGTTGTCCTTGGAGTTGTTGGTTTGGAAGGCTCAATTATTTTGCATTCTAACATGTGGTTGGTCCAATTTTTGTATGGTACCTCCATTCCACATGTTGAATGTCTTTGTAAAACCTCAGGGTTCTGCATGCTACAAATTCTGACATGGTCCTTTTGGTTCCTGATGTCTACCATCTGTCCGCAGACTTTGTGGTTTTTCCTATATACTCGTAGGCCTTTTGGAAGATGTCGCCTACTTGCCCACCTAGGTTTGTAGGCCTGGTTGCATTGGTCCATTGCAGCGACTGTGTCCTCATGCTTGAAAAATTGGACAAAGCCCATTTTTCTTTTGATTCCAGGATTGTTCTCTTGGTCCTTCATGACCACTTCATATATGTGGTCAATTGGTCCAAACTTCATAAATTCTTTTAGGAATTCCTCCGTCGAGTATCCTAATGGCACTAAAACGCAGAAGCGTAGTCCTTCAGTATCGTCCTGCTCTCCCGTTATTATTGTTGGTACCGGGATCGGTCTTTGGCTGGGCCTCAGTTCTAGAGCTGGTAGTGGTTCCTTTGTCTGTGGTCCTGCTTCCTGCTTCTATTTTACTCCCTGGTGCTGGTTGGTTCCGCGTTGAAGGCTATTGCGGCGGCTACCGCGTCTTCTTCTTTACTGTATTGTACCCTTACTGTGTGTGTGTTCGTGAACTTGTGGTACCTAAAGTGTATCACACACATGCCAAAGCTTCTCACCATTTTCGTGATATCGTCAGGGTTCCCAATGAACTCTATTAGAGCTTGTTTTGGTCCTCGCCTCTCCATCTTGAGAACCTTGGTTTGATTGTCTAGTTCTTCTAGTTGAAAATCCATTTCTAAAACATAGGAAATAAGAAGAAAATTTGTTTAATATACATGTTTGGATACGGGTATTTATTATAGTTCCTATTTCATTTCACGCTTGGCCATGCAACATGTATTGGATCCCTAGTGCATGCAATTTAGGTTGCCTTTTGATGATGCATTCTCTCTTATGTTATGTTATGATTATGTGAATGCGTTGAATATGCATTTGGGAATAGGGTTACAATGTTGTTTTATATTCTGGATATATATTTTGATTCGGGATGGAACGAGATTATTGGGGATAAGGTGGGGTATGCTCTGATTATAACTTATTTTGGGGTCCTAAATTTTATTCGTCCACATTCATCCGTTCACATACACTCTCATTTTCGTTTTTTATTTTAGTCGTTGGTACGGGTTGGGTTTGAGGTTCCATTAGTCGGTCGATTTTTCTTCCTTCCAGGCTTTCTAAATACGCCAAGGTCTTCTTTAGTTCGTCCAGGGTTGGTGTTTGGTTGCTTTGCGGTGACTGTTCCGGATCTCTGAAAGTGGTCCACATGGTCTGTTTTTTGCAAGTTATTTCGTGTAAATGGTAGAGGTCTAGGTCTATTTCCTTTTTGCAAAATGAATGGAATTTGGTTTCCATTTCAGTTTTGCCTCGTATCTGTTTCCTTGGTTCTGCAAAAGTTGCTTTGTAAATAGGATTGCTTTTCTTTCTTGCTTCTTCAGCGTTCCGGTCTTTGAAGTATTGAACGTATCCGTAGGATAGGCGTCCCTTTTTATCTCGTACGGTCTCATAGTATACCATTGGTCCGAATTGAGCGAAATGCCTGAAGAATGTTTCATCCTTTTCCATGTCTTTGCCTTCCCTGGGTATTAGGCAAAATAGTCTGTTTCTGCTGAGTTCTTTGTTGTGCTGTATGTTGGTTACTACATGCACTTCTAACTTCATGTTGGTTTCTCTTCTCTTTGAAGTTGGTATGCCTTCCCTTGATAATGGTTCGGACACCAGTTTGGTACGTCGTCTAAGTTTGTTTTGTTTTATCAATGATGTTTTTAACTCGTTGGCCTTTGTTGCCCGTTTTTCTGTGCCAAAACATAGTGTGACTTTTACTTTTTGGGTCCGCTCGGTGGTCTTCCACATATACGGCATGTGGTGTGCCTATATATTCAAATTCCTTTACTATGCTCCATAAAGGTATGCTGATGTCACAGAACATGGATGTATTGGTTCTGGTATTCATGTTGTCCTGGTACAGAAATAAACATTATTTTTAAAGAATATTAGGCTAAATAGTCTATTGTATGAGGGTTTAAGTGTCCGTGCAATCATTTGCTCAATGGTCGCCTTCAGCACGGTTCTGAAAATTATTTCGAGGTACTTTCGGTGTTGGTGGTTTTGGGTCACTTATGAGAATTGTTTCTGCTTCTGGGTTGATAGAGTCTTTATTGGTATTTACAGCTGGGTGTTCTACCAGGTAGAGGTTGCTTTTTGACTTTGATTTTGCTCTAGGCATCGTTATTCTACGTTTCATCCCTATTGCCATTATTATAATTATTATGATGACCACTAGCTGGAAGGTTATGCTACCATACAACAAATTATTTGTATGGTAATCCCGTCTTTTGTGACCTTTAATCTCATTTAATTCATTGATTATTTGTGCTAAAGGTTTCGCTTAGTTAAACCCTGAATTGGGTCCGAGTATTTCGATGGTTGGTGGTAGATCATTGTCAAGGTCCGTGGCTTCAGGATCCAGGGATGGATACATATTTTGTATTTTTAGGTCAATTTCTGGTTTATACAGGTACGTTGTTTGGCTTGCTTTGGTTTCTTGTCCGATTATTAAGGTGTCTGCTGTTCTGCCCACGCATGCTGGTGAGATACGTATGATACCGGCTCCCATTAAGGTTATTTTCGCGTCTTCTTGATTTGTACATGAGTGCCGCAGTTGGTCAGGATCTGTCGTGGAGAATAGCCACGATTGATCATTCTCTAGGTATTTCCATTGTGTCTTGGTACCTGTTTTGTATTTTACATTACAGTTTTTCAATGTTTGAGAACTAGGATTTAGTAACATTGTTGCTTCGCAGTCTTGGGCGTTTGGAGCACTCTGTAGGGGTCCTAATACTGGGCAAATTGATGTGTAATGGGTTCTAATGCACTTAGTTGCAAGATTGTCATCGAATTTTATGTATTTTTCTTCATTTGAACTTATTGCGATATACTTGTGTGAGGGCTCTATGAAAGCTAATCCAGTGGTTCCATTGGCTTTGTGTTGTGGTATTGTCACCGCATGTAACTTGTATGTTTGATAGGGGTCTCTTTCAACCAATGGGATGTGTAACACCGCGATGGTCCTGCCATTATCATGGATGGCATCGATTTCCGATACTTTCGTGATTTCTTCTATTCTTAGGTGTTCTGCTAGTATTGCAAAATCCAAACTACCGCTTGTTCTCTTCACGTCCGTCATTATCTGATGTATCATGTTGGTTGTTAAGAGTTCAGGGTCTATTTTTCCTTCTTTCAAGTATCTTAGTACCTGTAGCACTTTTTCATTGCTCCTTACTAAATGATCTAGTGCTGATTCCAGACGTCTTACATATACTGTCATTTCCACTAGATGTTTCAATTCTTCTTCTTGTTTGACCACGTTGTTCACTGTTTTGGTCAGAACTGCTTCAAAGTTTTGTAGTACCTTTTGATGATTTTGAGTGATATTGTGTAACTCTTCAAATTGGGCTGCGACTATGTGTGCATTCTTGTCTATGATTTGTACCATTTTGGTTTGGTCTTGAAATAGATTATCAATGTTTTTATTGATGTCGTCCACGTTATGTGTAGTGACTAAACCAAATAAGCTTTTGCTTAGAGTGCCGACTATGTCTAGTGGGGCTAACCTCTTGGTGCGAATACTTCTGGGGTTTCTTGTGATTGGGTGGTTATAATGTCCCATGGTCTTGATTGTTTCGTTTATCTCTTTTTGTATGCTACGTAAGGTCTGGTGTTTGAGTTCTATGAGGTCCAAACCTAAAGCATGTTTGCACTTATTTTCTGCTATTCTTGCTACGCAGTTATTGTAAACAGTTTGATAAGAGTCCAGTGGCTTGTGTATTTGCATGAAGTCGTCGACATTGATGTAGATTTGTATCTTCCAATCGGCCTTCTTGATTTTCATGGGATCCATTTTTTCGTAATATATACCGGGATTCGGGTCAAGGGGGTCTAGTTGATACTGTGGTATTCCTCGGATCATCATACTTATGCTTAAAATTATTATAATGTTTATATTCGGGTGTCTTATCCTGTCAAAATATGGCCATTAGTTTACATACATAAATGATATTGTCCCTTTTATTATTCTTTTTATTCATGTGATTTAGTCAAAATTCAGGTCAGAATCCATCTCGACGTCCTTTAGTTTGTCAATGTGCTTTCTGACCCTCTTTCCGTTGGGGTATTCTAGAATTACATTTTTCCGACCGACGAATTCTATGATTTTTAGTGGTTTATTTCTATATGAATCGAACTTATGGACGCGGGGTTCTTTAATTAATCTAGCATATCCGCCGACTTTTCCCTTGAAAGTTCTGACCTTTTTGTCATACCTTTCTTTAGTCCTAATTTTGTTGGTTATTTGAGTTTCTCCTGCTAAAAGTTTCATTTCTTCTAGTCTTAGTACTAGGTCTCGCATATAAACGCTATATGTTTTTAATTTTTCATCGGAGGGTATTCTCAAAGGGAAACGTGATATCTTTCCATAAACCAATTCAAAGGGTGTAAAGTTCGTGGCTGCGTGTACACTGGTATTATATGTAAAGGTTGCAAAGGGGGTTAGGTGGTCCCAATCATCGTATCTTTCAGAGTATATTCGGATGAACTCTATGAGTGGAGCATGACTTCTCTCCAATGACCCATTTGTTTGAGGTCTATAGCCTGAAGTTGTTAGATAATTTATCTTGAATAGCTTCAGTAGTGATTCTACTATACTTGATAAGAAACTGGTCCCTCGGTCTGAGAGTATGGCTTTCGGAGCTCCAAATTGACAAATGAGATATTTCGCCAGTGCGTCAGCTATTGTCGTTGCATTGAGGTTTTTGATGGGTATTGCTATTAGGTATTTGGTTAAGTTACACTGCATCGTTAAGAGATGACAGTTCCCTCTTGGTGCCATCCTCAATTTTTCCACTGTGTCAATTGATAATTTATCAAAAGCTTCTATTGGCGTGTCTGTGATGATCATTGGTTCTCTCGTCTTGAACCGTTCTATTTTTTGTTCTTGACAGTTTGCACATCGTCTGACGTAATTTTGAAGGTCGTTTCTCATTCCTGGCCAATAGTATCGTTCCCTTAGTTTCTGGTACGTTGGGTTGATTCCTTTATGTCCTCCTGTCAGGCTGTCATGAAGGTGTCCAATTATTTCTTTTCTGTCTTTTTCAGCGGGTACTTCTGCTTTTCCGTAACATATTGTTACTCTTATTTCACTTTTGTGGAAATGTTCATGAAGTATTTCAATGATGGTTGGGGAGCCCATCTGGTCCAGAATGTCTCCTTTTCATGCTACTCTGAAGCTCTTGATATTTCTATTGAGTAATATTTCTTTTAGGTTCTTGAGTCCTTTGTGTACATTCTCCATTTTTATTGTGTTGAAGTACTTGTCTTTCACTATTACAGTAAATATTTGATGTTTCTGGAAAGGAGTGACTAAGACTTGTCCTGGTTTTGGTCCTTTGTTTTTTATTTTCATTAGATCAATGGCTCCTATTTCTTCGAGTAGTCTTGTAACGGACCACGTGATGTCACAATCCGCTGATAGGAAATGCACAATATTGTCTCGCTTGTGTGCGAGGCATTCTCTCACGGTAATCATGTTGTTGGGAATTCGCATGGTCTTTTCAGTGGTACGAGTTAAATCGCTTTCGGATTTTTGCTCGCTTTCTCGTGTGTCATGACCTTTATTTAGGGGCTCTAAACCTGGTGGGGTGGGTAGGAGAAAAGGCATTGTGGGTTCTGGTGGTTTCAAAAATCTTATATCTATAATGGAGCCTTCTTCGGCTTCTATTTCGCTCAATATCCCTAACTTCTTGTGATTCTTTGACTTATTTCTTGGCGTACTATTGGCGGTAGGGCTGTCACTTTTTATTGTAGGTGTGACTGATAATGTCTTTCTCACTGGTGGCAGTATTATGTCAGTTACGCTTTCGACATCTGACTCATTTCCTGTGTCCTCTTGACCAGATACTTCTTGTAGCTTCTGTCGTGCTCGTTTTATAAGGGTTTGAACACTTTTCCTGCAGACTTTGTCCACGTCGATTTCTTTCTCAAATCTTGGATCAGATGTGTAGATTCCTTCACGCACATCATCAGGTACATTGTCATCGTCAGAGAAGTGTGAGGGTATATCCAGTTGTGTATCTGCTTCAGTTGTTGACTCATCAACTTGTTTATCCATTTCATATTTTCTCATACTTTCTTCAAACTTCCTGCTAGCTTCTTCTACTTCTTGTTTCGTTAGGGTGGTTCTGACTGATAGATTTTCTGTAGATTCTTCATCTACATTATCTTCATCTTGAAAATCTTCTACTGCAGTCATGTCTATTGCGATATTGCTTATAGTTTTATTCTGACTATCTTCTGAAGAAGATGTCTCGTCCTCGGGTACTTCTTGGGTTTCATCTTCTGTAGTTTCTGAGTCTGGTTGTCGTAATCCGCTGTATCTGGGGTCTGGTATGGGTGGTTCATCTAGATCGCTGTCTTCATTAGCCGTTGACGATAGCCATGATCTCCTGGATGGGTTGACTGTCATTGAAACATCCGAATCTGTATCAGACGAACTTCCTGGCACTTCTCGTGGTTTGATGGAAGTTGTCTCTGTTATTGCTGTTTCAGTTTTTGTTGGCGTCTCTGTATGCGTAGTTTTCTTTGTACCAATGGGTTTGGACGTTTTGCTTGGTCCTCCTTGTTTGATGTATTGTCCTACTGGGCTTTCTACCTGAGCACGTTTTGCTCTTGTCCTCTGCGCTGCCACACTATGTTCCAGTTTGGGCGCTTCTTTATTTGTTTTCGCTCCTATGGGTCTACCTCTGCCTCTGGGTACTGTAGTCTTCTCCGATGCTGAGTGTGCTCTGTTGCGAAAATTAGTCTTCTGTGATGGTACTTTGCTTTTAGCCTTTTCTTGTTCTTGTTTCGCCTTTTCTTCTATTATCATCACTTTGATCCTAGGTAAATTTTTGTTTATTTCCTTCGGTGGTTTCTGGAGGGTTCCTTGAAAGCGCATCAGCATTTTTGTTTAGTTTTCCTGGTTTGTATTTGAAGGTATATTCATAGCCTGTGAACCTAAACATCCATCTCATTAATCTTTGTCCAGGGTCTTTTCTGCTATGCATCCAATTTAATGGTTCGTGGTCAGACACTAAAGTGAACTTGCGACACAGTAAGTATGGTCTAAACTGATGTAGAGCATATAGTACCGCTAAGCGCTCTTTTTCAGTGGTGGAGTAATTCCTTTCAGCTTTATTTAAAGCTCTAGACAAGTATTGGACTGGATGATCAAATCCATCCTTTTCTTGACTCAGGACTGCTCCAATCGCGTAGTCGGATGCATCTGTGGTTAAGGTGAATTCCTTATCAAAATCCGGGAATTGTAAGATGGGTTCTTCCATTAGGCATTGCTTGAGTTTTTGAAAGCTCTCGTCACATTGAGGGGTCCATTCAAACTTCACGTTTTTCTTTAGTAGGTCATTCAATGGTTTCGCTATTTTAGCAAAGTCTTTGATATACTTTCGGTAATATCCAAACATTCCTAGTACTTCTCTTATATTCTTGGCACTCTTGGGTGTGGCTAGTTTGGCTATTGCCGAAACCTTTTCTGGATTGGGTTCAACTCCTTTTGCCCTAATTATGTGTCCTAAAAATCCAACTTCTTTTCTAAAGAATTCAATCTTGTCAGGTTGCAAGACTAATTTTGCTTCTCTCAACCTTTCCATAAGATTTCGTATTCTCCTTTCATGGTCTTTTAAATTTTTACTGTACACTATGATGTCATCCAAGTATACTAACATTTCAATATTTTGTAGTCCTCTGAGAACCTTTTCCATGAGACGTTGAAAAGTCGCCGTAGCATTCTTCAGTCCTTCAGGCATTCTTGTGTACTCATAGTGTCCATTTATCGTTGTGAATGCTGTTTTATAACAATCTTCAGGAGCCATCGGTATTTGTTGGAAACCACTGGCCAAGTCAAATATCGAAAAATAGGTTGCTCCTCCCAGTTGATCCATTATGTCCGCAATGTTGGGTAACGGGTATGCATCTCTGATGGTTTTCTTATTTAGCTCTCTAAAGTCAATTACCATGCGCCATCTTGGGTTGCCATGACTATCTGGTTTCTTGGGTACTATCCAGATGGGTGAACTGCAGGGAGAATTGGATTCTCTTATAATTCTGTCTTTGAGTTTTTTGGCTACGCTTTCTCTTATAACTTGTTTGTGTTGAGGAGGATGTCTGTATTGTTTGGTGTTTATAGGTACGCTATTTTCTAAATGTATATGATGTTCGATCATATCGGTGCACGGGAGTCTGTCTCCTGGCAATAGAAATCGATCCAGAAAATCTTCTATTATGTGGTCCACAATTTCTAATTCCTCTTTATTCAAATGATTTCTTCTGATTGATGCCTTCACTCGTTCTAATCTTTTAATTTGGTCAACAATTGCATCTCCATCAAAATCACTGTCTGATTCTTGTAGAAAGCCATCATTTTGCAGGTATTGTTTACATTATAGACTACGCCTTCACCTAGAAATACATTGTCATTTCCTACATCTATCCTAGGAATATAGCCTTCCTTCAAGTCACTTTTGATTAGGTTAATTTGGACTACTTGGCTAGTTCTAGCTTTTATCATGTATTTTACTTTGTCCGTGGTAACATTTTCTTGGTTCTCCATATTTTGTTCCATACATTTGCTCTCGTCATCAATTTTCGTTTCCACTTTCAGCACTTCATTTGCTTGTTTGCATGTATAACCTCTTCTTAGATTCCTTGGGTTATGTTTTTCTCCATGTCCTATGAACGGTATGGGATGTATTACATCACCACTTACCATGAGAGCATTCTTATGTTAGGAGATTACTGCTTCTTCCTTCTTTAGGTAATTCCTTCCTAACATGCCATCTTGTTTAATGGGAAAATCATCCTGTATTATTTGAAATTTTACTGGGGTTCCTCTTATGTCCAGGTACACTGATCCTGCTGTCCACACTGTTTGGTCTGTGATGCCTCCTAATTCTCTGGCATCTTCAATGCTTATTGGTAAGTCGTCGTGCAGAGCTCCGATTTTTACTAGGTTAACAGTTGCGCCATTGTCTATCATGAAGTCCAAATACGGTCGCTGTGTTCCTTCGGGTATCCTTATTCTTACAGCTGTTGCCTCTCCATCTTCCCAATTATAGTTTTCAGGTCCTTTACAGGAACACATCCTCGCGATTTCTCGGATTTGGTTAGTATCGCCATTACTGGGGCTTTCGTCTGATTTTCTTGCAGGTTTCTGGGATTCAAATCTCGATTCTGGTTGTATTCCTGCATCTGTCTCTGATAATTTGCTTGGTCCATATTCCTTGGTGTTTGTTGATCGTTTTGTCTCGAGTACTTTTGATTTTGGCTCGTCATCTTGGGTTCGTGACGAGCCTGCTGGTAGTTTAAATTGTCCCTATCATTTTGGTTGTCATATCTGGGATTTTCATTGCGCCAATTGTTGGTATTCCGTTTGTCGGGTCGATTCTGCATACTTTCATATCTTCCTGTTTGTGGGTTGAATATTCGTTGACTCGCTCTGTAGTGTTCTCGCTCTGTATTGTTCTCTTGTTCTCTTGTAGTTACTCGCTCTGTATTGTTCTCTTGTCGGTTGTCATTGTAGTTCTGGTTCTGGTGAAATCCATTTCCATAATTTGTATTGTTATAACGATTTACCTAATTCGGATTTCTGTAATTATTCTCCTGGTAATGGTTTTGTTGATAACCATTTGTTTGGCGGCGGTTGGTGGAATATCCATCACGTGGTGCATTTCTCGATCGATCTTGCACATAGGCAATGTATTCAGGTTCTTCATGCTCGTATCGTTCCTCTATGTAACCGATGTATTGAGGTTCCCTATGCTGAGTATTCCTGTATTGATCTTCGTCATTGTATCTTCTGTTATTTCTGTAATTCGTTCCAGTCCGTGGTTCACTATATACTTTTTTAGCTATTAGCTTCTTCATAGGCTTCACGTAGTGTTGCCGGTTTGCTGTAGTCAACTCTTTCCGCTAAATTGGCAGGTAGGCCTTTTATGAATATATCCACTGCAAGTGATTTCAACGGGTCCATCATTTCTTTCCTATAACTATCGCCTTCTTCTTCTTGGAGTGCTGTTTTTGCACTGCCAAGCAAAACGTTGATTTCATCATAGAAATCACCAACGGTGTCATGTTCTCTCATTCGAATATTCTGAATTTTGTTATTAAAATATCTAAAATTCCTTTCTGGTCCGAATCTCTGCTTTAGATGTGCTATGAGTTCTTCTACTGTGGTAATTTGTTTATTGATTAAACTCTTCTTCGCTGGTCCGGTGATTTTGTGCAAGGCATTCTGTAAAAACTGTGGTTGTATATCCTCACTCACTAGAGACGCTGCATTTCTTAAGTCCTGAATGTATTCTCTGAGACTTCTCTTGCCATCAAAAGTTGGAATGCCGCTTATGCAATTCATGAGCGCAAAGGTATTTGCCATGCTATTCATTAGCATGAAATTGGAATCGGATGCATTTGCATTTGTTGCTTTAGCACATCTGGCATTCGTTTCGTCGCCGAGATTCATTTTGAATGCTCTTCTTGTATTTTTATATGAAAATTCTGAATGAGCAAAATCTGATCTCCGTCACCTTTTTCTTCTTTCAAAAGGAAATGATTTATAATGGGTTTAGATGTTGGGATTGCCCATTCAATCGGGTTATGGGTCGCTAAAGTGTGGGTGCAAGGTCACCAGGAAATACCTCTAACTGGTTCAAGGACGACTAAATGTGGTCTAGTGTCAAAAAAAAATTAATTGACTTTATGTTTATTCGTTTCTTTTAAAGCAAACTCCAAAAGTTCATTAAACTTTTTGCTTACTTCAGATTGAAAATTTAAATTATTCTCAAAAACTTTATTATGATTCGTGCTTATTCTATTGTCTTCCTGGTAATAATTGTGCAATTGATTATTTATTTCTTTGAGCCTTTTCTCTAATGCTTTCTTTTCAAACAATAATTTTTGCAAGAAATATTTTTTTCCTGATGTTCTTTTGTTAAATAATTTTTCTCTGCCTGAAAAATTTTCTTCCTTCAGGGGTTGTGTCTTATTGGATACAATGACCGCTGTTAAGCTGGTCCAAGGAGAGCCGCTACTCAGCTGACTCAGGATTCACAAGAGTAGTCGCTGCTAAGCAGACCAAAGGATCAGGTTGCTACTGAGCAAACCTTAGGATATAGAGTGACCGCTATTGAGCAGATCCAAGGAGAAGCCGCTAATAAGCTGACTCATGAGGTATATGATGCATAGTCACTTTTGCAAGTAACCCAAAGGAAAAGATAGAAAATTCGTCAGCCAATAAAGCATTTAAAAAAAAAAAATAAACACAGTGTATAAGTCTAAAATTACCTTAACAAATGCTCAAAAGAGAAAAAAAAGGAAACTTCAATGAAAATCACTGTTGCACTCCTGGTTTGAAATAAATGAAAATTTTGCACTTTCAAATTGAAATAATTCAATCAAGTAAAAATGGTCAAAAGAGCGAATTTATTATTTAAAACACCGACTTTTATTTTAACGATATGCAATAAACCCTCTTTGTAATAAGCTAAAACAATTAAAATTGTAAAATGCCCCAAGTTAATTTTATTGTCAAAAAAAAAATTATGTATTTATCTAAATTGACACTCTGATAATTCATTTATAATAATTTGTTAATTCATATTGCTAAACATCATTAATATGTGAATTTTACATGAACTGTACTTTGAATTTCGCGCGCGTTCTATATTCTTCCAAAATGGCCGCTGTAGAGGTGCCGAGTCCCTAGGCCTACACCACTATAGTCTCCCTAGTGTCGCGTCTAGTTCCACGCCTGCGCTGGTGTTTGCTATGAACAAACACGAAGCGTCGACTGCTACACGCTATGTAATGCGCGTTTAACCTCCGCGCGCGTTGCGTGTTTTTTTTATCGAAGTATCTGGTGTAAAACGCGTTATTTATTGACGAAACCCATAATCTGTGGATTCGCGAATGTTTTCTCTATTCGTGTGTGTGTTTCAAATTGTTCAGTTGGTTAAAACCAAAGTTGTGAGTAAAAGTGTTCAATGACCCGAGCCAGTATATTATACGCAGTGCAACCTGTTGCTTCTAGTCAGATAAGTATTCCCTTTTTGTTATATTTTATCTGTATCTCGCCAATTTAGCACAAGAGCAAGTTGCTTTGTGTGAATTGCGTATTTTTTTTTGTTTTAGTTACACGGTATTGGTCCAATATACAGCTACGGGAGAGACTCCACTCCTCGAGTCTCTCCTGGCTGTCAGCTAGATCCTTCTCTCTATTTGAAACGCGGACTTGTATGTGATAGAGTCTCTTACCTTTTACTATTTTGTTCTTATTTGATGATCTGTTCCTCTCTCTGTTGGCCTTGAACCAAGGAAATTGTCCAGCCTATTTATATGTGGTTTGGACAACAAGGACGAACACAAATGTGACTTCAGAAATAATCTTAGCTTTATTTGGTCCTTTGTACAGAATTATGACCTTTTCTTATATCTGTATATATATATATATATATATATATATATATATATATATATATATATATATATATCCGAAGAAAAAGGAATCGCCGCCGCAGGTTAATTTTAAATAACACGAGTGATTCTAATGAACAGTTGAACAAAATTGAGAAATAGAAAATGTGTTAAACAATTTGAATAAAAATGAGAAAAAAAACTATTAAAGAAAACAGTCGTCCGTTCGGCAGCTCGGCTCAAATCGGAGTGCCTGAGGTAGCGTGGCTTGGGGACGCTTCGGAAGTATATCCGGACCTCCCACGCGTTTTCAAGCTCCACTTCCCCATCTTGACGTCAGTGCGTCTGCACTCGTCGCACTCATTAGGCCTTACGGGACCTGTCGATGGTGCAAAGTTCAAGACTGCAGCGTGGCTTCGCACGTGCGGTCTTGCGCAGTGGAGGGGAAACTGTTTAGATCAGCGAGATTCTTGGCTACCTGATACTTTTGTGGCCTTGAGTCTCGCTGTACTTTTTATGTGCAGAACTTTCTCGATTTCATATTCGAAATAATTGTTCGAATGTGAATATCGCAAAGTTGTCACATAACAAGCGCCATCGTATTCTACGTGAAAAAATACATCGAAAACATATCTTACATATTGGAAATTGACGTTTGGCTATCCTTGAATGCTACAGCATTAAATACGTAGGAGCGAAAGAATCATGCTTTTTGAAAAGTGAAACGGGTTAAACACTTGCTAAATCACATTTTATTGCTGAATTCATTGTTTTTGGGTAAATGCAAGTGTTTCCCGAAACGGGAGCCAGTGTTCAAGCACTTTGGGAAATAAGCGCCACCCTAATCTCCACCCTTATGTATGTAATTAAATATATATTTAATACTTAGAATTGATGCATAATATTCTACATTTATGTGACGTTTATACTTTTGCAGTAGAAAGCTATTGCAAGGAACCGCCATACGGTTATCACCTGGAATAATTTCTTCATACTTTTTCGTGGAATAGGTATGATTTTCAGATGTATTATCTCGTCTACGATATAATGGATAACCGTTTTCTTTAAAAGTTGTATTTTCGCATATTCTTTCGGAAAATTTTTCTGACAAGTTGTGCTGATGCAAAATTCTATGCGAAAATTTTTATCACAAGTAGTTTTGGTTTAACTATTTTTGTTTAAACAAGGATATGTATTTGTTTGTGGTCCGTGTAACATGTGTTTATGTACTAGTTTTGTAAATCTTTATTAGAATTATTTGGAATCTCAGCAGAAATGAATTTATTTATTGATTCAAGTTCATGATCTTGTTATTAGAATGTAATGTCACAACGATATGAGCATGTGGTAATCCTCTTTTTTGAAATTCTATAGTATATACGTAAGCGAGTACTTCTCCAAAAGTTTTATTTTTTAAAATATCGTTTAATAACGAATTACATTTTTAATTCTTTCCATTCAGGATTAGAAGTCATGGTAATCAATAAATCTGGTCTCGATTTAGCTCTCGTTATGGCCATTGCATCTTGATAATGTTGCTGCATATATCGTGGGTTTTCTATGTATGTAGTCGGTAGTAAGAACAAATTACCCAATCTTTCTTTTTTTTTCAAAATTTTGTGTAATATTTGAAGCATGTGAATTATAAATATGTGAATTATAAACATGATCGAATAAACCTTGATAAAATTCAATTCTTAATTGTTTTTATTATTTCTAAATAAATTTATTCTATTATTTTTTACCATAACAAGTGCATGTATAAAATATTGTTAAGTAAGTCTGCCACCAAATAATAAAGGAGAGAAACTTATTATTTTTGGTCTATATGATAGATAGTTTACATCGAACCCCATGGCTAGAGCGTGGAAATTTACCCATAGGTGTTTATATGAAATTCAAAACTATATCAGTTAAGGGAAAAACAATTTAACACCTTTTTTCAACATGTCAAAACAAATGTTCATGTAAAATTCAGCTCACTAGCTGTGATACTTTTTAAATGAGAGCAAAAACAACATTTTTAGTTATTACTTGTTTTACAATTACTGGTGTTTCACAACTTTGATTTGGCTCTCATTAAAAAACTTCTATAGCTAGTGAGCTGAAATTGTACATGAACATTTGTGTTGACATGTTGAAACAATATGTTAAATTGTTTTTTTCCTAACTGATATAGTTTTGATTTTCATATAAACACCTATGGGTAAAATTCCACGCTCCAGCCCTGGGGTTCGATGCAAACTGTCCAACCAAGACAGATAAGTAAAAACTGACAATGTAGTCTGTTCTTAATAATTTTTAAAGTTTATGTAGACTAATTAGTTGTATAACTTCAATATAGTGCATATAACATCCATAATATCAAGTATATTCCAAGATCTCTCACATTAGATCTCATACGAATAATATACACAAGCACCTTCACCTTCAGAGTTTATCGCTGGCTATCATGCGTACACATGTACTACCTATTCTCTCATAGAGGTCTTGGCATCAAAGTTGTGAAATACTGGTAATCGTAAAACAAGTAATAAATAAAAATCTTGTTTTTGCTCTCATTAAAAAAGTATCACAGCTCGTGAGCTGAAACTGATATATATATACCCCCGTTTTTATGTTTTTTGTCATTTTAAAATTAAGAGTTAAAGTGTGGGATAGCGAGCGGAGCGAGCAGGGGGGAACCCCCCTACTATATATATATATATATCTGGGTGGTTCTCTGTGCAATCGAGCGGTCAAGAAATCAATCAGGCTATAACTCTGGGAATATGTTTTTGATATAGTTTCTGATGTCCCTGAATTTTTTCAGATTTTTAAATTATTTCCCTATTGAGTTACAGGGGGTCAAAGCTGGTGATCTAAGCATTTTTGGCATTTTTTGCCTATATTTATTAATTTATAGCTTCTCAGGGATGCATTTTTGACTATATACATATAAATACTTTTTTTTGTAAAATTTTCTCAAATTTTCATTACAAATACTCCTACAGTAATATATGTATATATATATATATATATATGTATACTAGGGAGGTACCACCCTGCTCGCTCCGCTTGCCAACCCCCCAAGCTTAGTTTTAAATTAAATAAATATATCATTAAGACAAAATATACAAGAGAAATTGTAATAATTGTAAGTATACATTATCGACATATGAAATTCATTGATATATAAATATAATAGAATAATGACAATTACATTACGAATAATAGTTATGCCGTAATTGGTCATAATTAAATAATTAATTATTATTATAATTATTTATTATCCCTGCTAAAAATTTCCTGCTACAACTGAATTGATTAATTACAATTAAAACCGATCAATTTTTATAATCGGTTTAAATCATATTAATCGGTTCTAATTCGATAATTCCTGATTACAATTCCGTATTAAATCCAGTTATGTTTTTAATCGTTTTTAATTACTTATTTTTAGCTGCAATAATAAATTTGTTATTGTTAGTCGTCTGCTATTTTATGGCGCTAAATTAGGATAGAGTTACGTGCTCTTTTTCTTTACATCTATTATACTATCGATAAAATTTTAGTTTTTACTATAATTTATTTATAATATTTTTAAAAACTGAAAATACCATTATCTTTAATTTTTGGTCTTTTACATTGAACTTTTTTAAAGTTGTTAGTTTAGTTATTGTATGTAAGTCATTTTTATTGTATGTAATTCATTTTTAAATATTATTCTATCATAATTAAACAAAACACACACAAAATTTGTTTATTTTTATTATATGAATATACAGTTCCACTTAAGCTTATAAACATCATAGATTGATCAAGTCATATCTTTCAAAACTATTTGAAAATAAAATATTATAACATGGGCAAATGTCAAAGACCAACCGAAGAAGATGTGTGTATCTACATTTTGTATTAAAAAAATTATAAGTACTTTATAATATTTAAATTTATATTATTTCTATAGTATATAGAAGTAGAAGAATCAGAAGTCGAAATGACTTCAGATGAGGAAATGACCGTGTATTCAGGGAGCACTTTAATAACTTTTTACTAAACACAGTCCTTCAACAATGACTTTCATACCTTTAAAATTAATAGCCATAAGATTTAAGCTAAAATTTTTAATGGTTGCTTTTTCTTGCTATGAATTTGTTTTAATAAATATTGAGTTATAATATTGGGTTATAATATCTTTAATAGTTCCTTCATAGAGAGGAGTAAAGAAAAAGTGTAAGGGAAGTGGAAGAGTTTGGACAAAAAGTGTATAAAAAATAGAAGAGAAGTGGGGAGTCGAAGGGACAAGAGGAGGGGCGGTTGAGGGGAGGTGGAGGGGAGTGGAGGGGGGTGGAGGGGCAAAGTACGAAAAAAATAATGTTAATTTTGGAACAATTTAACGTTAAAAAGTGGAGGAAAAGTGGAGGGAAAGTGGAGGGGAACTAGAGGGGTAGGTGGTGGTGTAGGCGGAGGGGGGCGGAGGGGCAGTGGAGGAGGGTGGAGGGGGTGGAGGGGATTTCGAGTCTTAAAATAACGTAAATTTTGAAACAATTTCACGTTATTTGGTGGAGGGGATTTTAAGTTCAAATCATGCTTACAACTATATAATATAGGAAGATATATATATATGTTATAACTTACTTATCTGCCATATAAACCTTAAAAGGTAGAAATTTAAGTGTTAGATCCGGACTACGATTACCGAAAAATTCATGGGGATACCTTTTTATAGTGCAAAAGTATCTGTATAGGTCCCAATACTGGCCAAAACCCATATGAGTACTACACATCAAATTAACATGGTATATGTTAAAACTCTATATTTGACACCTATATAAATGAAGGATTTATCTGTCGGATCATTATAACTACGTAAAATCATGGGGTTAGTTTTTAACAGTAGAAAAACTAAATCAACTGAGGACCTACATTCCTTATCCTTATAAAAAATAAAATTATATCAATGAAATTATGTACGTCATTCAACTGCTCATCTTGGCGACAAAGTTCCCGACAAATATTGATAGTTTTATAATAGTTTATTTGGATTATTATTGCTTTATATAATTCATGTATAACTTTATGTAATTATATATATATATATATATATATATATATATATATTAAAAATACAGCGAGTTTCATAAAATTGTTCGATATAACGTTTGTAAAATTTTATAGTAAAGAACGAAATATCTATTGCAAAACATGCTATATTTTCAATATATTATTCTTGAAAAATACAAAATTCATAGTAAATATTTGTTTTGCAAAATTATTTTCTATAACTGTGAAGAAAGTATGTGTGCTTGCATGATAGACCAATTAAATTAACTTTTTATAGGAAAAAATTGAATATAATGTCTGAAATTAAAGTTTTTGTTTTGAGTGCATAAGTTACGATTGCCACTGCAAATCCCAAATGTACTTGTACACATATTACATGTAATATTACACATTTTAGTGGGTAACAGCCATTTCGTTTGTTAAAAGTAAACGTTTACGTATGTAATTAAAATAACACATTTATAATGCGAAATTCTACACACTTCGCATGTGGTAAAAATTATACGTCTGAATAATAACGTACACGATTTAAACGTATAGAAATTTAACGTATAAGTGTGTTATATGGTGCCGTATAAGTGTGAATATGTTTTATAAACCACATAAAAATATTGAGGATTTATATGAAGCAGGTGAACAAGTTATTATGCAATTATATGGCGCAGGTAATCAAAAACTATCTTTAGAGGAATTAAGATACAGAAACTTTTGCACATCTACTGCAGTTACAAAAAAAGAATTATCTTTATTATCCTTACCGCCAACAACTTCAGTATTAAAAGAACACCTTAAACGCGTTTATTACCAAATGCAATTTTGGTTTGGATTTAATTTGAATCCAGTAGATTGGGGTTGCAAGAGAACAACTAATATGCTATTACCAGTTATAAATACAACGCCAATTGCCCCAAAAGAATTACTAGAAATGGTGAGCATTATTAACATTTACTTTAATTCTGTTTTGTAATAAAACTATGAATTTTTCTTTTAGGTATTTTGTGGCTGGAAAGTGAACTGTAACACATGTCGATGTTCATGCAAAAAAGCCGGTATTAAATGCGCTTACAGTTGCAAAAATTGTAATGGCGTCAGTTGTGAAAATGCTTCCGATATTCGCGATGTTATACTTGAAAATTATATAGAAGAGTTCACTGATACGGTAGAGCAAAACGATGATGATATTCACACAAATTTTGAAAATGAATGGAACGATTCACAAAATGTAGTTTTTTTTAAATCTGGAAGAATGAAATATACTAATACAAACAATATAAAAATGATGAATACTATCAAAATTATTGCAAATTTATAATTGCTATTTTTAAAAAACTAACATTAATATTATATTGTTTCTTGTATAAAATAAAATTTATCTCTGGATGTTACATGTTTTTATTGTACATGGTATATATCATTTAACACACAGGAATGTATACTTAAAGAAACTGCAGGTACTATAAAGAGTACATCATTTTTGACTTACGAAATAATGAGTTTATCACAGTTTATCGCCATGATCTTTTTTAAATATCCGACGTTTAGTTATCGAGATATTTTGAATAAAAACGGATATATATTCATACTTTTAAAATCGCAGCCAACAGTTACAGCAAAAAGCTACAGTAAAAAGAAAAATAATTCAAAGCTGTGATACAGGCGTGTATATACATTGTAACGGGGTGGTTTCTAGGCGGCTAACTACCTATGTACCCCGTACAAATGCAAAGTTCTCCTACACTTCTGTGTAGTGCCCGCGAAGGCGGCGGTATTCGGTTTGAATAGGAAGAGGGATCGGGACGACAATCAAATGAACACACTACCGATTCTACTAAAAAGGCGTTTATTCAGTAAGAAATCCGTCGTCCGTGTTGCGCGTATTCGCGTCGCGAGAAGGCCGCAAAATCTACGACCGGATCAACAACTGGGGCCAAATACCTCGCCAGTCGATCGCGCATAAATAAATAGAAATTAACTCCTACTTTCTTTTATCGCGTTGATCAACGTCGTCCTCTGGCAAGGGAGTCTCCTGTTCGACCTTGCCGTGTTGCTGTTGCGGTGATCTATCAGTAGCAGTGGTTACTACGGCTGCTGCTGTACTGCATTTGCTGCTATTGCTACTATCGATGCTGCTGTGGCTACTCTCGATGCGGCTGTTGCTGCTGCTGAACAAGTAGAACTTTTGGCGCGCGTGATCTCAACTATTCGCGAGTGCGGACAAAAGCTAACTGATTCGAATTTTCCTCTAATTGCGAGTGCTCTATTGGCCTTCCCGCGCCGACGTGCGCGTCTCACCGCCCGTTACAATATATATATATATATACATATATATATATATATATATATATATATATATATATATACATATATATATATATATATATATATATATATATATATATATATATATATATATACACAGGGAGAGTCATTTTAATCTATGGATGGGAATTGTTTCAAAAGTAAGCGAGATACAAATAAATGTTTCAGCCAAAAGTTTTTCAGTATGGAGGGGGACATCGACCTGTCAAGGTCACTTTGACCTTGAAGGTCGTTTTCAAGGTTATTGCTCGAAAAAACCTTTTTTTCAAATGGGCCCCCCTATTTTTTATTGCGGATTCGAAAAGAGCGAAAAATTTTAGGTAAAAAATGATTTACACAAAAATTTTATTTTGACCTTCACAAGGTCAAATTAAGGTCAAATGTGTAAAATCGCGAAATTTAGCTCATTTTCGCAGGAAAAAGCTTGTTTTTACACCGGATTGATAAGAAACAGGAAACTGTATGTCAAAATTAATATCATTGTCTATTTTATTCTGATCTTGACAAGGTCGAATCAACGTTAAACATTAAAAATAGTCTTAAAAGCTGTTTTTCTTAGATTTGTTGTTGAACAAATTTCAAACCGTAAAGGAACCAATGTTAATATCTTCTTGGCATTGAAATTGAGGTTTCAAGATCATTCGAATGTCAAAGTTGTTAATTTGAATAGAAATAAATTCTCTTTTCTTCACTTACTTTTAGCATTACCCAGAAACAACGGCGTGGACGTAGTAAGTTCTGTTTCCTTCGGGGTGCTGGATTAGCGTGAGTCCCCTTGCCTCTCACGATGGGGTGCTGTATTATCGTGAGTCCCCTTGCCTCTCACGATTAATGTAATTTACTAATTAACTCTTTCTTTCAAAACTGTCCACAGTTCTTAGCAAAGTTGCTTTAGGGATGGCCGCGCAAGCTCGTCTAATTCGGTCAATCATGTCATCTTTATTGGTTGGCCTTTGAGCAAAAACAACATTTTTTAAGAATCCCCACAAGAAAAAGCGTGGCGATGTCATATCTGGCGAGCTAGCGGGCCATTGAACTGGACCTCCTCGTCCAATCCACCTACCAGCATAGCGTTCATTTAAAAATTGTCGTACAATTCTAACAAAATGTGGCGCAGCGCCGTCTTGTTGAAACCACATTCTTAATCTAGTTTCTAAATCGACATTTTCCAAAAGACCTGGTAAGTGATCTCTTAACAATTCTAAATATGTGAATCTATCAACGTTTATATCAAAAAAATAGGGTCCAATAAGATAACCGTTAACTATCCCGCACCATACCATCAAACTCCATCGATTTTGATGGTCTACAGCTCTGTGCCAGTGGGGATTTACATCCGACCAGTAATGACAGTTGTGTCGATTTGACTGTCCGTCGCTTTCAAATATAGCTTCATCAGAAAAAAGCACATATCGGAAAAAGTGAGGATCATTATGTACCATCTGTAAAGCCCACTGGCAAAAATTAACACGAGCTATCAAGTGCTGTGCTCTTAAAGCTTGCGTTAGAGTGATATGATAGGCATGGTAATGAACAGCTCTCAAAATTCTTGAAACTGTTTTTCGAGGTATGCCGATTTCCCTTTCTATCTGACGAGTACTTACATGTGGGTCAATATGAATGACTGCTAGTATAGTGACGACTTTTGGATCATTTTCGTCATATTCATGACGTCGACGTTGACGACTAAGATGTCCATTTCGTGCTCTTTCGGTCAAATTACGAATTGTCAAATCCGGAGGATGTCGTTTGTCCGGAAAACCTTCAGCATAAAGCCTGGATGCAGCAATGTAATTGATGTGGCACTCCCCCAAAACCAATATCATATCGACAATTTCATTAGGAGAATAATCAGCCATTATGAAAAGTTGTATGAAAATGTTGTAAAATAAATACTTATTGTGATGTAAGGATGTAACATAAAATATTTTTTTTATGTCAAATGAATTTAGGCCATCAATGTTTTATATGAACAGTTGATAGCTTCTAAATAAATAATAGTAATATTTTTATACTTTTGCTATCGTTACAAATTCTTTTTATAAATGTTACTTTTATTTTTCTAATTTTTAACACAATTTTCAAACGCATTTGACAACTAATTTGTTCATAATAAAAATGATTAAAGATTATTATTATTTATTGAAAAGCTATCAATGGTTCATAAAATATTCATTGCCTACGTTAGTATTAAGGTACGACACTGCAATTTTTTAACAAAAACTTTCGATTTTTCGATTTTTTTTTTTTAGAATAGCTTTCTTTAGGTACCCAGTAATGAGAAAATACAACTACTTAATTCAGAAATGAATTTTTAATTTCATAAAACCATAATTATGCTTATCTAAATGCATTCCTCGAAAATAAGTTTATTCTTGCAGTTTTTGACATTTGACCTTAGTTAGACCTTGTCAAGGTCATAATAAAAAGCTCCAAAATATCAATTTTGACAAACAGTTTCCTGTTTCTTATCAATCCGGTGTCAAAACAAGCTTTTTCCTGCGAAAATGAGCTAAATTTCGCGATTTTACACATTTGACCTTAATTTGACCTTGTGAAGGTCAAAATAAAATTTTTGTGTAAATCATTTTTACCTAAAATTTTTCGCTCTTTTCGAATCCGCAATAAAAAATAGGGGGTCCCATTTGAAAAAAAGGTTTTTTCGAGCAATAACCTTGAAAACGACCTTCAAGGTCAAAGTGACCTTGACAGGTCGATGTCCCCCTCCATACTAAAGAACTTTTGGCTGAAACATTTATTTGTATCTCGCTTACTTTTGGAACAATTCCCATCCATAGATTAAAATTACTCTCCCTGTATATATATGGTTGTTTTGGCAACACTTCACCCACCAAATAACGTAAAATCCGTTCATTTTTATGTTATTTTTGTATATCTCTGAACCCCCCACCGCCCCTCCACCACCAGAAACCTCAGTTTCTTTTTCTCATCTACTCAAATTATATACGTATCAGCACCTCAACTCTCAAATTGAAAATATTAAACAAAAATTTTCACATAAAACTGTTACGTTTAAAATGACAGTTTTCCACACCACCCAAGAGGTACTGTCAAAGGCACGTTGAATTTTTTTTATTTTTTTTTATCATATAAGAGTTACCTCTAATTTCATAACATGATCAAATTATATAAAATTATGGTTAATGACAAAAATAAATTTCGTTCAAATACAGTCACGGCCAGGAAGACTATAAAAGAGGAGTGTCAACGCAATGCTTAGAAAATACTGAAATCTATCCGAGATATATTCACCAACAGGCCGTGCTGCGAGCGACAAACAACAAAATGGCCGCCATCCTGTTTAAAATTGGTAGCTTTTTACAGTTGATTTACACAAATACACTAGTGGAAAAAATTAAAGGATCAAAAAAAATTTCTGAATTTTTAGGGGTTTTTTAAATGGCTGTATTTTCCTTAAAAATGGTCATATCATGATTTTAAAAAAAGCATTTTAAAGCTTGATGTATCTAGTTTTAAGATCTTACAATGATACAATTTTTCAAGCATCACGTACCGCGCAATCCTAAGAAATACTAAAAAAAATTTTTTCTCCAAATTTTTTTGAATCTTTTTTATGGTCCACCAACTTGGGAAAATTTTTTCGAATTTAACCACCATATGTATCGAATAACTTGTTTATTCAGCTTCAATTTGTTTTTTTTTTAAATTTCGATTCGACCACTTCTCACTGAGATATCGAGCTTTGAATGGAAAGATCTTTTTTCTCTTTAATCATCAATATCTCAGCAACCGCTTATTGTACAAAAAAATGAAGGAGGGTTTTAAAATCTTGAATAAATGTACCACAAAAATCAGCGATAGATTTTTCAAAAAAAAATTTTCTTTAGTCTTTACATTAATTTGAAAAAGCAAGAAAAAAATGGGCTTTTCGGATAATCAGGCGTTTAGTTGGAAATATCGCGTAAACCTGTAATGTTAAGTGTGCCTTTTACAGTTCAATATGCCCACAAAAATCTCAGAAAGTTTCAATTTGATCCATCAAACCGTTATTTTGTTTCTTTCGATCGAATTTCAAAAAAATTATTATATTATTATTATATTAGGATCACGACTTGGAAGGTAAATGATCATAATCTTTACCAAAATGAAAAAAAATGTTTTTTTTGGTCTTTGACTGCAGTTTTATGGATAGAGGTGTTCAAATTTATTGGAAAAAAAACATTAAAAAAATTTTTTTTTTCAAAAATATAATAAAAAAAAAATTAAAAAAAAAATTTTTTTTTCTTAACTTTACAAAATTTAAAAGAACAATATTTTATCATTCTCAACATGATTCTGTTGTTGCATTCCATGATTTTTCTGATTTGTAAACTGAATTGACTCAAACATTTAATTTAATTTAAAATGAAGTTTATATACCCAATCGTATTTCGAACTCGATCTACACGATTTTCAGAAATTGCTTATTGTTAATTTTCGTGAGTTCTTACAACGCTAAAAAAAACAGTTTTTTTCAAAACTACTCCTTTTGCATCAAAAAAAAATTTAATAAATTTCCGTAAATCAAAACTTTATTTTGATTTCTTATCATGGTAAGACGGCATTTAACAGAGGTTGCTCGCTTAATCACTCTGCTTGAAGAGGGTTACAGTCAACGTGATGTTGCCAATCGGATGGGCGTTAGTCAATCTGTCGTATCCCGAATGAATGCTCGATACCAGGAGATGAACCAATACACTCGTCGTCCTGGACAAGGTCGTCATCGTGTCACGACTGTTCGTGATGATCGGGTAATTGTCCGACAAGTTCGACGTGAGCCTTTCATCAATGCGAACATCGTGGCAAGAAATTTCCCAAATCGGGTACAACAGCAGCAACAGCGACAGCGACAAAGATAGCGACAGCGATAGCGACACCAATTCCGTATTATTTCTTCCCGGACAGTCATTAACCGTCTTCGTGAAACTGGGTTAATTGCACGCCATCCTAATCGTGTACCACTGTTGACAGCAAGACATCGCCGAGCTCGTTTAGCGTATGCAAATGCACATCGAGCCTGGACATTAAGACAATGGGGAAATGTTTTATTCACTTGCCTACGGCGGTGGATCAGTCATGGTCTGGAGCGGCATTTCGCGAAATTGGAGAACACCTCTGCTGATTGTGCGTGAAAACTTAACAGCTAGACGCTATATCGACCAAATTTTGAGGCCAGTTGTACTGCGCAGACGGCAACGACAGAGGGCATTTATTCTAATGCAAGATAACACACGCAAGAAGCGTAAATCCGACCGGGCAATCTCCACGTGGTGCGCTTTGGGTAATGCAAATGCCGGCGGTTGTTTTTGATTAAAATTTTCTGCAGTTAAAAAAAGAAAAATTTTTTTTTTTAAATGTTTTTTTTTTTCATAAATTTGAACTCTTTTATCCATAAAACTGCAGTCAAAGACCAAAAAAAACATTTTTTTCATTTTGGTAAAGATTATGATCATTTACCGTCAAACTCGTGATCCTTTAATTTTTTTGAAATTCGATCTAATGAAACAAAAAAACGGTTTGATGGATCAAATTGAAATTTTGTTAGATTTTTGTGGGCATATTGAACTGTAAAAGGCACACTTAACATTACAGGTTTACGCGATATTTCCAACTAAACGCCTGATTATCCGAAAAGCCACCAAAGGCCATTTTTTTCTTGCTTTTTCGAATTAATGTAAAGACTAAAGAAAATTTCTTTTTTGAAAAAAACTATCGCTGATTTTTATGGTACGTTTATTCAAGATTTTAAAACCCTCCTTCATTTTCTTGTACAATAAGCGGTTGCTGAGATATTGATGATTAAAGAGAAAAAAGATCTTTCCATTCAAAGCTCGATATCTCAGCGAGAAGTGGTCGAATCGAAATTAAAAAAAAAAACAAATTGAAGCTGAATAAACAAGTTATTTGACACATATAGTGGTTAAATTCGGAAAATTTTTTTTGGTGGACCATAAAAAAGAATCGAAAAAATTTGGGAAAAAATATTTTTTAGTTTTTCTTAGGATTTCGCGGTACGTGATACTTGAAAAATTGTATCATTGTAAGATCTTAAAACTAGATACATCAAGCTTTAAAAGGCTTTTTTTAAAATCATGATATGACCATTTTTAAGGGAAATACAACCATTTAAAAAACCCCTAAAAATTCAGAATTTTTTTTTGATCCTTTAATTTTTTCCACTAGTGTACAATATAAGAGTTTCTGATGTAACTCACGACTATTTAAATAAAATGAAATAAAGGTTTGTAATAACGCTGTAGTATAACGTTAATAAAAATCAAACATACAAATTTTCATTCAGAAATGGGTGGTTGGCGAGCGAAGCGAGCAGGGGGTGAAGCCCCACTAGTATATATATATATATATATATATATATATATATATATATATATATATATATATATATATATATATATATATATATATATATATATATATATATATATATATATATATATATATATGCACTATGTTATTATATATACATAATTAACATTGTCTTGCTAAAACATATCTACAAAAATGTTTTTATCATATTTGTATATTCCCTTCCATTGCATCCTTTTCTTATGAAACTCATTTAATTCTTTTCCAATAATAATAATCAATTTCCATGTTTCACATCTGCCAGGCGTGCCGTGACGGCTAACTTGTTTAAGTATCGTCATGACATAAACTACACTTTCAAAAAAGACTCAATTGGCACACTGTGCTGTACAAGAGTAAGAACAAGATGAACGGGGCCGGATCTGTACCAGACATCACTATAGAGTTCAAGTAGATTAATTTATATCATTGCAAGAGCGCCTAAAATCAGTGTCTGTAATAATTTCTTATTTAGTATTAATCTTATTCGCGAATTAGCTGATTCTATCTTAGCTACTAAGCTTAACATTTATGAAACTGATTTCATTACATTCATTAACGTATATTTAGGAGTATCCCACGTAAAAAATCTCACATGGTTTCTACATGGTAATCATGTGGTTTATACGTGGTTTCAATGTGTTTACTACGTGGTTACCACATGGGGATCACGAGGGAATTATGTGGGAACCATGTGTGATTTTGCTGTGGGATCCCACTAGGAACCATGTGGTAACCACGTGGTAACCACGTGGTAATCACATGATTTTTACGTGGTTACCACAACCTATGTGCAAAAATATTTTTATAGTATGAGGATAATGTATGCGGTAACCATGTGGTAACTACATAGTTACCACTATATGATTACCATGTAATTTCTGCGTGAATTCTATACAATTCTAATGCAAATATTATTATAGATAAAAATTTTTATTTACAGATGAAATACAATATAACTTTACGACATATGCTCAGTTGTGATACAAATTTGGCAATACCGAAATATAATTAACGTTCTCAATAGGCATAAATACGCAAATTGTTTTTATATTTTTAATTTCTTTTACTGTGATCTCATTTTCTATACAGTCGATTGAGAAAATGGAATTACTTATTTTATTCAAAATCTTGACCTCTTTACATAATATTACTTCATTTTTATTCTTTTCGTCAATTATGAAGTAAAATATTTTTTGAAATGTTTTATCTAATAATTGACAATAACTGTTATTAGATCGCTTATTTCTTTGATTTGCGGAAGAATAAAGACAACCATTTATAATAGCTCGTTTATAAATTCTTGCATCTACAGATAAATGACAATTGTCCAATATTGTGGGATTGATAATAACCTAAGTAAGTAACACCCTTTATTTTACAACTCCTTTGAATATTTTTTCTGGTAATATCTTCACAAAATCGGATCACTGGTGTAGAAGCATGTGGATAAATCTGATTCTTTAAGAAATTTTTACATCTGTGATAATTCAGAAACCTTACAATTTGTAAGTTGACACCTTTTGCACAGTGGATGGCTTGCAATAAGTTGTGGTTTGCAGATTCAAAGGGAAAAGTTGAGTGGCACCAAAGAGGTCCCCAATTCAAAACACTACTTGATATGTGCAGTAACTGATGAATGTTAAATGTCATTGCTTTTTTAGTAAATTTCTCTTCAGTCAAAACGTTAAACTCATGTAACATTCTATCAGCATCATCAAGGTCCTTAATTGTAATTTCATCATTTAATAAAATATGTAAGCTATCTACTAATAATGTCCAATATTTAAATAAACTGTCATCCAATAAAAATTTAAAAATAGGAACACTATAATGCAAAATAAAATTTTCCCATTCTTTTGCTTTCCAGTCATTTCTGTCGTCGATAGGCTTACTTAAACGTGCTAATTGATGCGGAGCTTGAATATTTTTTAAGAAATTATTAGTAGCAATACATATATTTGGATTTGTTTTAATAATACATTCTGTAATCTGTTTTCCTACTCCTGCTAAATAACAATGCATATAATCTGGTACAAATCCTGTGACGATATCGAAACCTTTTAAATTTATTAAGGGTGATACACTTTTAACACCATAATAATCTTCTAAGGAATTTTTAATTAAAACATTCATAAACTCTACTGTTTGCTCCTTAGTTCTTTTTTCAGGGTATTCTATGAGAATCGGATATCTCATACTTCCCTTATACCATTCACCTGGATGTAAACACCAATTGCAAGCATATTTTCCATTGAATTGCTTTAAACCTTGCATTGGAGCTCTTGCTACGGAGTCAATGCACGCAACAAGAATATATAATTTACATATTTTTGTTTGATTTTTAATTTTACATTCAATTCCATTCTTCGATAATTCATTAAATTTTAAAACCAAGGGTTCTAAAAATGAATCCATAGGAGGCTTCACCTTGCCAAACCATAATCCACAAACAATAGTATTTTGTAATCTTGTTGAGATCGGTATTTCATTGACCAATAAATAAACTGGCCAAATGGAATACTTTGAACATTCAAATGCTGGAGCACCATCTGTGTTTACGATTGCCGTTATATATGATGTTTTCTCATCTTGAGGAAGGCTCTGTACAAATGATCGATAGCATTCCCCATCATATATATCTCTAATAATGCCATTCCATTTCCTTTTGAACATAACGAAGTCGTAATAATCATAATTCTTACTTATCAATTCCGATATATCTGTAGATGGATCTATTATCAAAAAAATATTTTCTAATGACCGTTTCGATACATCAATTTTAACTAAACAAATATCGCATTTCAGAATTTTTTCTGGATATTTAATAGCACCTATATATCAGTTACATTTTGGACAAATAGCGTGGAATTCAGTTATTGTACTTGAATTGAGAATTTTATCAAGAATGTAAGAAGATTCAGGTAAAATGGCTTCCGCAAACATAGTGTTAACTACATGAAACAACCTACTTATAGAATTTAATGGAAGTTTCTGAGATAAGGAAAACTCTAAAAGCATAATCAATATTTCTGCTGGACTTTTATCCACTGGGGTTGAAATTGTTTCTAAAAATTTCTTATGAAGAACTAATTCATTTAAATTAGAAGTCCTTGATAAATTTTTTTCAACATTAGCTGATTCGTTACTTTTGTCACTATTAATACTAGAGCTTCTCGACGACTCATCATCATCATCTACAAATGTTTCCCAGTGAGTTGCTTGATCGTCATGAATAAGATTCATCTAAAAGATTTAAGAAAATTATTATGTGATGATACCGAGCATATAGATATTCTGAACGAGTAAAAACTCTGACAAAATGTACTTACGATCACTATAAATTTTAAATTGTAGTTGAAAATACTTTTTTAATTTGTATTTAAATATATATAATTTTTTCTATGGAAATATGAAATAGTCACAAAAAAAGAAACAGACTAATGTAGCATTAGTCTGTTATACAAAGTAAAAACAGTAATTCAAAGTGAACAATAGAGTAAGGCAGTAAAGCTTATATGATACTTAATATTATATAAAAATTTGATAATTCAATTAATTGGAAAGACTCAATGAAAGTTATTATATTAGTCAATCTAGTAATAGCATAACTTATTATTGTGTTCTGAGGTGAATAGATGTGATATATGTGGGTTTCAAGTATCTTAGAAAAATTTTCCCTCTATCGGTCTTTTGGGCAAATTTTCAACTTTTTTATTTGAAGGCTAACACAAATAAAAAAAATACTGGCTGATTCTCCATGATAAGGGGATGAAAAAGGGAATCTATAGTTTTTTCTGTAAACCTAATAGTTTTTTAATTAAAAATAGCTGAAGTTGCTGCATCGAGCTATTTTTAATTAAAAAACTATTAGGTTTACAGAAAAAACTATAGATGCCTTTTTTCATCCCATTGTCATGGAGAATCAGCCAGTATTTTTTTTATATGCCTTAGCCTTCAAATAAAAAAGTTGAAAATTTGTCCAAAAGACCGATAGAGGGAAAATTTTTCTAAGATACTTGAAACCCACATATATTACATCTATTCACCTCAGAACACAATAATAAGTTATGCTATTACTAGATTGACTAATATAATAACTTTCATTGAGTCTTTCCGATTAATTGAACTTTAAAATTTTTGCTTATATGATACTTAATATTATATATAAAAAAATAAATATATGTTTTATACCAGATCTATAGATTCTTGATATAACTCTTCTTCAGAAATAGCATTTAAATGATCCTCGTCTGAATTATTATGAAAACTTTCTGGATTACCATGTTCAGTTGACTTAGATTTTTTTTCTTCATCGGTACAGTTAATGTTTGATAAATTAACATTCTTATCCTTAGTTGTATCATTTTGACTGTTTTGTATAATCTAAAAAATGATGAGAAATTCCAGTACTCTTTAGTTAGTCATCTAATTACAAATATAAATATACATATAAATACTTAGAAGCATGTATTGGTTTACCACTCTTTTAGCTTCCTTTAATTTCTTTCTTGTTCTTCGAAGAGTATCAGTTGGCACATCTTCAAGTTTTCCACTTTCCAAAAACGTTTTATAACTGCGCTTATTACCTCCATTATCATCACACATAATAGAAAACAAACTATTTGTAAATGTCTTGAACAAACTAATTGAAAAAAGGTTAGGTCGTATTAAGCTGGGACTTATTGTTTACGCACTTTTGTAACTTCAATTTAGGGACATATGCTTATATATACACTTATTTATACGGTTGCTCTTTCAATTTTGAAACAAATTAGTTGTTTGAAACAATTGTGATTTTGTATTCGATTACTAATGTTACGTATAACGTATATACAGAAAATATGTATATATAAATATATATATATATATATATATATATATATATATATATATATATATATATATATATATATATATATATAGCCGGAGCGTCCAACTGTCGAAGATATTCCATACAAATCGTAATACACCAGATGGCGCTACATTGCTCTTTATTATAAACAATGATAATATAAATTATGCATAATAGATCACAATATTTGTTTACAGAGCATATTAAAATGGCCTAAGATAAATTTATTTACGCTTCACGGATTTTATAAAAGGCTTCTTTATAAAAAATACGAGTGTTTGAAGTTTTGATAGATTTTGATTTTTCCTGAATAAAATAAAAAGACGCAAATAAAACTGCTATCGTAGATTAAAAGAGCAAATTCGGATTTATCAGGGGATATATTTTCATCTAGATTAGTTTTCATATTCTGGAAGGACCAATTTGGTGATTGCAGAGAGATATATTTTTGTAGCTCTATACTGTCATATCAGAGTGCGAACTTCGAGAAAAATTTGTGCTTTTAAGTTATATGTATTACCATATATAATTATTTAATTAAATAACGTATCCAGAAAATGGAAAACGCTGTTGCCTGTGTAAGATTCACAGATAAGATAAGTGACAATGAGTTTGTCTTTATCAGAGACATTAAATATTACACAAAATATGAGGATCACATTAATCCGAAGAATTGTGAAGATTTCAAAGCTCATCATGAGTATCAGATCTTGTGGTGTCTTTGTGACACTACTTATTGTTTGGACAAAGAGAACAAAAAATGTGTATTTTTTCCAGGATACATTGTATGCATTGGAGGTAAGTTGGTTTCTGTTTTTGGGTAAAAATTTTTTGAGTTACTGCTGTACAGATTTTTATTCATACAGTATATAATTATAATTCTTTACTACCATTAGATAGTAATACAAATTTGTATCTTTACTACAGAAACGCAAGAAGAAGCCGAAACAAGGAGTAAATCAATGAGATTCCGTTGTCCAAAAAAAATATTCTCTCCCAGTGAACCTGTTAATTCTGCTGCTCATAATGTTTCTTCAGAGACTTCATCTGGCTCACAAAGATGTAATTTATCACAAATACATAAATTACAAACAAAATTCAAAAATGTAAGTACCCTCAATTTAAATGAATTCCTCTATAATCTTTTATGACACGGCATTATATATATATTACACTAATAATAATATTATCAGATAGAACATGCAAAAGCCATTGAGGATGCTAAGAACAAAAGTTGTCGAGAGCAACTTAGCAAATACGCGAGAGAAAATTTTACTAATAAAAGAAGACCTTTGGCAGGTGTTGATGGTCTAAGTGATAATCTAGGCAAAGAAGCAAATGTTACATGTAAGTATACGGAACTAATTAATGTGCCAAAATAACTATTATTTTTAGTATATTATTCAATACGTGTGCGGAAGGTGATTATTAAGATAAACCATATTTTATGAGAACCAAAGAGTCATATTATAAAGTTATGATTCTGTGGTGGAGTATATGGTACAAAAATTATTAATACAAACAATTCTATAAATGATATTAATATCTTCTGCACATTCACAGCTGCACCAACAGCGATCACAACAGCACTTTTGGCAGAACATTCAGAATTGGAAGAATTAGAAGAACCAGTGGCTAAAAGGTTAATTTCTAAAAATCCACTGGCCTTAGAAGATGATGAAAGTGATGAAGAAACGCACGGAAGGAACCTTGATAAGGACCCATTACAGAGCCTCAATAATGAAGCAGGCCATAATGATCCATTCATGACTCCGCCTAGACGAACAGATGATTGTCAGCAAAATGAAAGATTGGGCGATATGAGCCCATTAAGAAGCCCAATACGTGATCTTAGAAACCATCAAAGACTGGTCGATAGACAACAGGCAAGAGTACGGCATGACGAGCATACACAAGCAAATAGAGCAAATGGTAATTAATTGTTATAAAATTGCTTATTATTGTATTCTGAGGTGAATAAATGTCATATATGTGGGTTTCAAATATCTTAGAAAAATTTCCCCTCTATCGGTCTTTTGGGCAAATTTTCAACTTTTTTATTTGAAGGCTAAGACAAATAAAAAAAATACTGGCTGATTCCCCATGATAAGGGGATAAAAAAAGGCATCTATAGTTTTTTCAGCTATTTTTAATTAAAAAACTATTAGGTTTACAGAAAAAACTATAGATTCCTTTTTTCATCCCCTTATCATGGAGAATCAGCCAGTATTTTTTTTTTTGTGTTAGCCTTCAAATAAAAAAGTTGAAAATTTGCCCAAAAGACCGATAGAGGGGAAATTTTCCTAAGATACTTGAAACCCACATATATCATATCTATTCACCTCCGAACATAATAATAAGTTATGTTATTACTAGATATTATAACTTTCTTGAAGTCTTTCTGGTGAATTGAATTATAAAATTTTTTGAAAATTTACATGCATTGCTTAGAGATATATAACAATAATCCAATAGTATTATCTAATATTTTAAAATAATATTTGAAAGAATTTAATGTTTGTGATTTCTCATAATATTTTCAGATCGGCTTATTCGTAATCATGTAAGATTCTTTAAAGCCAGGGATGATCCCATCATAGAACTTAATCGGGAAGAACAAGCAATTGATTTGTACATCACTCCTGAAGCCGAGGATGTTGATCCGACCAATAAAGTCCGATACCAGGAAGATGGAAATATGGTAAGCTTACAAAGTTGTTGAAAAATTATTTGTTCATAATTATTAAAAATATTCGTAGTACAAATTTTATCTTAATATTGAAATTTTATCATAATATTGAATGGCATTTATTTTGTAGATTTATCTTGGCGAAGGAAAGTCTGTAGATAAAACATTTTGGGAATTTTTAAAAATGCGTGGGGATGTTATTTTTTTACGAGAAACAGCTCAACTGGTGTGTGGCAAGCACAACCTAGTTAATAGGTGTCTTAAACCACACAAAACATCTATTCAAAATCGATGTAGAAGTCCTCGAAAGGCAATAAGCCCCAACAAATACCACTGTATTAGACGTTAGTATCTATATTATTATAAACGCTATTATAATGTAAAAATAATTAAGTGTGATATTTCTTATTCTTGTGTAAACATATCTAATAGTAATAATATAATTTAATCTGTTTACATTTCAGAAATATATCAGGATTACATAAATGAGAAAAAATATGATGATAACAAAAAAGAAAGACTTTTGAAAAAGTTTAATAGAAATTTAGGATTTAAGATAAAAGATTTGCGGAAAAACTTATTTGTAGAAGAGTTTTCTGAAGATGGTGATCATGAGGATTAAGATACAAAAGATTAGAAATTAGTTAGTAAATATTATAGTTAGTAATATATTAGTAAATTAGAAAAAGATGATTTTTTACTGTGATTTCAATCAACTCGTGACAAAAACCAAAGTTTTAGTTTTGAAATTATCAAAAACAATTAATATTATTTGTTTTATGTAGAGCATAAGAAAAACATTGTATTATTTTATAATTTAAAAAAAGCTACATGTAATTAAAACAATGTTATTACATGACAAATGAATCCGTTTTTTAAGAAAATAAAGAAGTTATTTTTAAAATAAATATACTTATTTATTTTATTCTTCCTTTTATAAAAAATATATATAATATAATTAACAAGAAACGCATAAGATTTGTATAGAATTCACGTAGAAATTACATGGTAATCACATAGTAACTATGTGGTAACCACATGGTTGCTATGTGATTAACATGTGGTAACTATGTAGTTACCACATGGTTACCACATACATTATCCTCATACTGTAAAAATATTTTTGCACATAGATAGTGGTAACCATGTAAAAATCATGTGATTACCACGTGGTTACCACATGGTTCCTAGTGGGAACCCACAGCAAAATCACACATGGTTCCCACATAATTCCCTCGTGATCCCCATGTGGTAACCACGTGGTAAACACATTTAAACCACGTAGAAACCACATGATTACCATGTAGAAACCATGTGAGATTTTTTACGTGGGATACCGCTTACGAATGTAGTGTGCATAGATTTCTATACATAGCTTTGTTCCGATCTCTGCAAAAAAATTGAATTGACTCCTTGTGATCTCCAGAATATTCTTAAAGCAAAAGAATAATATGGTGAGTTGTAATTTTTCTTCGCATTTTCAAACTATTTTAAACTGTTTATAATGTATGACAGACTTTTTTATGGAAAATTCATTTTCAGCTCAAATGTCTCCTATGTTAATCTTATTGGTTATCAGTGTTGCCTCCCCTGGTAAAAATCCCCATATGGGACCCATATGGGATCCATGTGGGAACCATGTTGAATTCATGTGGGAACTACGTGAGACCAATAAGGAATCATATAATTCTTTATGGGAATTACATGGATCCCATGTGGGGTTTTGCTATTGCATCCAACTGGTTAACATATGGGTACCGTATTGTTCCCACGTGATTCCCACATTGGAACAACATTGTTCCCACATGGTGTCTATATGGTATTTATATAACATTTACAAAGAAACCATGTGGTACCTACAAGAATTCTACGAACTGCATGTTATTCGAATAATTCATTTTCTACGAAGGTTAGTGATATCTAGTTAGTGCCATGTAATTCCGACATGGTTCCAACATGAGTCCCATGTCATTCCCACATGGTTCCAACATAATTACCATGTAGTTTCTACGTAAGTCTTACGTCATTCCCACAAGAATACTACATGAGTTCCATCTATTTTTTAATGTAGGTTTTTTTATAATTATTTTACTTTTATGAAATAAATGAAATGGATATTGAAGAATAAATTAATATAGACAGTTGTAAAATATTTTTATTTACAAATTTATAAATATTTGCAAATATTCTATTTCTACAGTGTTTCTTAGAAACTGTAAGAATTCGCTTAAGACAAAAATTAATAATGATACACGTTTGGTAGTACTGAAATATAATTAACCTTTCGAATACATAAAAAAACACAAATCGTTTTTATATCTTCAACTTTTATCACTGATACATCATTTTTTATGGAATCAAATGAAAATATTGAATTACTTATTTTATTTACACTAGGTTCATTCAGCGCGCTTCGCGCGCGCTTCATTATTCTATTTACATACGGTATATTCGAAATTACTCTTTAATAATTCCTTATTTGTATATAAAATATTTTTTTTTTTATTTTGTATTTAAGGAACATATGTTCTAGGAAATAATAAATAAATGTAAATTATTTATTACGTATATAATTCTTTATAAACGTAGTTTTTAACCTGTAAGTTTTGTCTTTGATGATCACCTAAGTAAATTGTTAATGAATCCCAAGATCTAACCCTTGACATTGCTACATATAATTGGCCATGATTAAAAACGTCTCTTCGAAGGTCAATGGCGATTTTTTCAAATGTTTGACCTTGGGATTTATTAATAGTCATTGCAAAAGCCAATTTAATAGGAAATTGTCTTCTTTTAAAAGAAAAAGGATATATGTTTTCGCAGTATAATGTAATACGATTTAAAAATACAATATCATTAGCCTTATCTCCCGTCAAAATTTTGCATTTCAATAAGTGATTAGAAAAATCTATTACTCGCAATCGAGTCCCATTGCACAAGCCTTCATTAATACTTATATTTCTTATAAGCATAACAATACAATTTTTGCGTAAACGTAATTCATAGGGAGGCAAATTGGATGGAGTTAAAGAATTCAAATATTCTGGTAAAATAATTTAATGTGCAAAATCGACTTCATTTGGCAAAACTCTCATATTAGCAGTAAGATTATACGTTATAAAATGTTTCCACGAATCGCTATATTTAATCGAAAGACTTACTTTTTCACTTCTTGTTCCTCTGACTTGAACAGGAAGAAGTTAGGAAGTAGGAACGGTTCGCGAAACCAACACGTTCAGCTTCGTTATTAAATTGATTCAATAAATTGATTGTTTACGCGACAATGTTTCACAATGAATATTTAATATAAGCTTGTTTATTTTTATACATAGTTTATCCTTTCTTAAAAACTGTAAAAACTGTTTTTTTTAATCTAATTTTAATCATTTCAAATTTCGCGCCCTTTCTAACAGGCCATTCTATAGGGCAATACAGGTCACCAATCAAATCAGGTTTTCAGCGGCTTCACTTTTCTCTCATCAATCTTTTAAGGGGGGATTGCATAGCTGATGGCATAAAATGACTTCCTTCTTATTTTCATCATCGATAACAAAATACAATATTTTTCTAAACGTTCCATCTACTAATTGACAATAACTATTATTACAACGTTTATTTTTTTTACTTTCAGTCGTATAAAGACAGCCGTTTATAACAGCTCTTGTATAAATTGTAGAATTAGTAGATAGGTAACAGTTGTTTTAAAGTTGAGGGTGTATAAATGATGTGTTTCCTAAATAAGTTACATTCTTTATTTTATAACTCTTTTGAATTCTTTTTTTGGAAATATCTTTACAAAATTGTATTACTTTGGGGGAAGCACGTGGATATATATAATTTTCTAGAATATTTAAACATTTTTGATAGTTTAAATATCGTACAATTTGTAAATTGACTCCATTGGCACAGTGTATTGTTTTAAGTAATTGGTGGTTAGCAGATTCAAATGGAAATGTGGAATGAGACCACAGAGGTCCCCAGTTGTATACACTTGCTGAGATGTGCAGTAGCTGATGAACATTAAAGGTCATAGCTTTTTTAGAAAAGAGTTCTTCTGTTTTGACGTTAAATTTATGAAGCATTCGATCAGCATTGTCCAGTTCCTCCACTGCAATACAATCTTTTAATAAAATATATAAACTGTCGACTAATAATGTCCAATATTCAACTAGTTCATATTCTAATAAATACTTAAATAGAGGAATACTGTAATGCAAAATAAAGTTTTCCCACTCTTTGGCTTTCCAATCATTCCTATCGCTAATCGGCCTAGTGAACCGTGCTAATTGTTGAGGAACTTGTATATTTTGTAAAAGTGTATCGATTATAAGAAGATTAATTGATAATGTTTTGAGAATACATTCTGTAATTTGCTTTCCAACTCCAGCTAAATAGCAATGCATATAATCAGGCACGAAGCCGTTGATTATATCAAAACCTTCAAGATTTATTAAAGGTGATACACCTTTAACACCATACAAATCTTGAATATCTTCATTCTCAGTTACAATTTGCATAAATTGTACGGTTTGCTGTTGGCTTCTTTCTTCTGGATAGTACACTAAAATTGGATATCGCATGCTCCCTTGAAACCATTCACCTGGGTGTAAGCACCAACAGCAACCGTACTTTCCATTGAATTGCTTGTGGCATTGCATAGGAGCTCTAGCTGCAGAGTCAACGCATATAATTAAGACGTGTAATGTTATTATACGTGTTACATTATTTATTTTACATGTAATTCCGTTGCTGGACAACTCGTTGAATTTATTAACCAAAGGTTGTAAAAAACTATTCATTGGTGGTTTCTTTTTACCAAACCACATTCCACATACTAATGAACTTTTTAATCGAATCTCTGCGGGTATTTCATTTATTGAGATATATATTGGCCAAATAGAATATTTTGAGCATTCGAATACTGGTGCCCCATCTGTATTTAAAATTGCAGTTACATACGAGCTCCTACAATTTTTTGGTAAATTGTTAACAAATTCTCGATACAACTTCCCATCATAAATATCTTTTATGGACCCATCATATTTTCTTTTATTTACAACATAATCATAATAACTACTGTGAAGATTAATACAATTTTCTATATCTTTCGATGGATCAATTATCAAAAAAACATTTTCTAATGATGGTTTAGACAAATCAATATTAAATGAGCAAATATCGCATTCGACTGACCCTTTGAAAGTTTCAATTTTTCCTATACACATTTCACAGTTTGGACAAATGCCATAAAATTCAATATTTGTTTTTGCATTAAGAAGTTTATCGAGCATATAAGAAGTTTCCGGTAATATCGATTCTTTAAAAATACAATTTACAAGACGAAATAAACTACTAGTACAATTTAATGGAAATTTATGTAATAATGTAAGTGTTAAAATCATCAAGAATATTTCACCAGGGCTCTTATCTGCTGAAGTTGTAACAATTTCTAAAAACTTTGGATGATTCAAAAGATCATTAAAATCACTAGTTTTTGATATTTTTTTTTCACAATAATCTGCTTTGCACTCACTATCGTCACTGTCGCTTAGATCATTTTCTACGGGTATCTCCCATTGTGTCGATTCGTCATGTATACATCTGACCTAAAGATATACATATCAGACATTAATTTACTTCATTGAAATTCCAAAACATAATTGTAAAGAGAATATTGGAGCTGCGATACCCTATTACAAAATCTCACATGAGATTTTACGTAAAAATCTCATAAAGGTATTTGCAAGTCAAAATTAATTATAGATCGAAAAACAAAAAATTATCTTTAAATGAAAATTGATCATAAAAATTAATATATATATACGCATTTGTTAATATACATAAATAGTTATTCGGCATTATATCATACCAATCAGGACCATCTTCACCAAAATTCAATCTAAATTGCAATGGCTAAATCCATCTAATCCACGAAAAGTGAGTTGCAAATATAAAACTTACTTGCTAAATCGTAAGGTTAATATTAAGTTAAGATTATGTATCCACAGTGAATTGAAAATATATATAAAATAAATACTGAACTGTAAATGTTTAAATCAATGCACAGCTTGGTTGCAAAGAAAAAAGCGAAAAAGGTAAATCTAATAACCTCTAAATCTACGTACCTTATACGCAGCGTGTTGCAAATATAAAGTAGAGAATACATAACCTTAGGCCCCTATGTTCACCTATACCGTGCACAGCAATTAAAAATATAAAACTCGTAAATACTAAGTCCTAAGTTAGCAAATTAACCTACATCACGTATACCTTCTTACCAATATAAAACTTAAATGTAAATGATGAAATGAAAATCTCTTAACCAAATGACTTCACAATATAGTTTGCTAATAAAAGTAGAAAATCATAGTAAAATTAAAATGGTAAAGATGGCCTTGATATAAATTAATAGTTACAACAACATTAAAGTATGGAATATTATGCGTAATTTTGATAAATATTGAAACTACGACGCCATTGTTAAAATTTACTCCAACGCTCTCTTAATAAGCTTAATACTCTATTTAAATTATGAAAGTACGTACATCCTAATACATTGAGATGAAAAATGATTGAATGATGCGTTACGTTAAGTCCTAACTAGCTTGATACATTCCAATACTTTTCAAAACATGAATGATTGTCAAATAATTATGTCTTGTAATACAAATTTTATACAAAATTGGAGCATTAGATGCGATATATAAATAATAAATGTTTATTATTTCACATATAATATTTTACGTTAAACGATTAATAATAAAAATGATCATATAATTTTTCTATTGTCACGAATTTATTAAAATTGAATTTAATAACTTTCAAGCAAAAAACAATTATATCTGTTAATAGTATATAAAACTTTAGAGATATATAAACAAAAACATTTATTAAGATACTGATATATTTCATACCAAATCCGTTGAATCTTCATGTCTATCATCTGCTTCGTAATTAATATATAAATTTGTGCTTTCACTTCTTTCCGTCTGTTTTACATCTGTGAAAATGCAATTACTTTTTATACTTTCTAAATTAGTTTTCTCATCAGCCTTTGTTACATCACTGTTATATATTTGCATATGCTAAAAAATATATAAAATATAAGACTATGGCTTGAAATTTAATACTTAGCCTTAATAATTACAATGAATAATAATTTAATAACAAACTTACAGCACGTGTTATTCTACATTTTTTAAATGCTCTTCGGAGTGTATCGGAAGGAACGTCAGCAAATTCCCCAGTTTGTAAAAATTTCTTATAATTTCTTTTATTACCAACACTCATTTTTATTGTAATATATAGCTATAAACAATAAATTCGGATGTCTATTTTCGTTCAAAAAACGGTATACATACAATCATAGTTAGCATCACTATTAGGTCATGAATCAAAATTTCTAAGCCTTTACTACAATAGAACTAGGCTATGGCATGCATCATTGCATTAAGCTCCTTCTACATAGTCTATATTCTATATCAGCTTAAAATCGCCGTCATATGCTTAGGATATGAAACGAAACATCCGTAACTGGCATTATTCGCCTTGTTAATAAACCTTCATATATATAGATATACAGAGCAATGTATTTACCCCCATTAGCTCAGTTCAAATTTTCTCCGCTTCCTTTAATTTACACGTAAAGATTGGTGCCACCACTACCTTGAACAAGGCGAATTACGGAATTACGGACCATCCCGGAACATTCCTAATTCCGCAATCTAAATTTATATATGACAACAGAACGGATCGGCCTCTTATTCCACTGAACTGAAATAGGTTTTTAGCATGCGCGGACCTTTAGAGTCGCTAATAGAGCTTATACCGAGTTACTTCTATTATTTATGACTCGCAAACAAAGGGTTTTCAAAACTTATTATTACTTATATATACGAATCAACGTTTTTATACGAAGCAATTTATTTATTGTACAATTTTGTATATACAAACTTACAAAGGTATAAAAGTACAATATTATAACAAGTTAAATCGTGATTTGGTGATTTTCAGATTTTATAAAGAACATAGTGACACATGGTATAGATATATATCTATATATGTGTAGCAACAGTTCATACTAAATATTTTTATGACAAAAGTAATTAAAGTTAAAAGTTTTATTCTTAAATTATGGCGCAATTTTTTGCTTGTGTCAGATTTACTGACAATTTAAAAGATGAGGAGTTCGTATCATGTACAGAAATCAAATATCATATAGATGATCTTGATCATATAAAGCCTGATACAGTAGATGACTTTGAATATCAACACGAGTACCAGTGATGTTAAAGTGAGGAGAATTCTCCCGATCGTAATTTATGGTCGGCGGACCGTTTGGGAATCGCGCGCAAGTTCACAGTATTACGGTCCGCGTTCCTCGACGGAGTACTAGCAGCAGACGAACAGACTTTCTTTTTGGAGGCAGACTTTGTTTATTTGTTGCAATTTCAAAAGGATTTATTTCAAAAGGATTTTCCATCGGAGTAGCTGATTTACAGATTTAGTAAACAGTGTAAATTAATACATATTAAAAATAAAAAGTATTATAAATATATCATCATACCATTTCGTGAACTAATTTTTTATCACTGTTTAATTGATTAGATATTCAAGAATGACATACTTAACCTAAAATTATCTTTCAAGTTCATTCTTCAGATATTAAAATATAAAAATATAATTTATTAAGGAAAATCGTTTATGATAATTCATGTTATAATAGATCTCAATTGATATCAGTAGCAAATTCTAGAAGATTCTAAAAAACATATTGTTTAAGCCCATGAATGAGATACTCGTTAATGTTAGTTTGCTATAAAGGTTTAAAAAATTTGTAACAAATAATTATAGGTAGAAGTCTAAAGTGAGAGGATAACCTTGGAATTCCAGGATTCTACCTATTATTATTTGTTACAATATTAAGAGTAATCCATTTATTAAAAAATTTGTATTTATCTTACTTTTATATTTTGATATTAGATTGCATTGTGTTTGTAATATTTAATGTCTAAAAATTAAGAATCATACAGCTTATTCAATGCTTTTGATTTCAGCATATGTCAATAATGTAAACAAAGAATTGCAGTGATAGTAAAATTAGATAATAATTTAAGGTTTTTAATGTTTACAGTATAAACTTATCAATCAAACCTTCAGATTTACAAGAGTCAAGTCATCACTCGTGATCAAGACATGTCAATAATTAAATTAGTAAAATTAACTAGTGAATTTCTACCAGCTGCCATTTGGTCGTCATTTCTGCCCACGGCTGCTCTCGCTTTATCACAAGCTGCTAGACGAGCATTTATTTTTCTCAAAGCTAATGGTAAGTTATATTGTTTAAAGAACTAAAAAGGGATATTTACCGTACAGTTAATAGTAAAATGCTTTTCAGATATACTGGATGAATATCCACTGACCTACTTGTATTGATTTTAATTTTAAATAAACTTAAATATTCAAGAAACGACTCGCATTTTTGGATTTGTTAATAAAAGCTTTAGAAAATGTAGCTATACTTTTAAATAACAATATCAGAGAGGAGTGGATACGTGAATGTTTGAGGTTTGTAATAATTTTATTTAATTTTGTAATTTTTGATATAATAATTGAAAGGGTATGAAAATATTATATTTTTTTTAAACGTGTCTAATAGAGTGATGATACAATTTTATCTGCCGTGTTCAATATTATACTTACTTAAATGTCATCCTGGAGTGTATGTAACTCACTTACATATTTATGAAAGGAATAATGAAATTACATTTTAACGATAACATGAATTTTCATGAAGAAGTAGTTATAACTACATGAGTCAGAAATGATTTTATCTGAAAGAGATTATGATAGAAGACCTACTTTGAAAAATTGAAAGCAGCATAAACATTTCAACAATTGTATTGAAAGAGAAATTTCAGAAGATGACAAATAGGTATATTTTTTTATACACTGATCTATATGCATCTCATTAAATAACTATCTACCACATTTTTTATTTTAGTTTTTTCGTATTTACCTACAAACCTACACACGGCTTTTTAATACGCAAGTGTGATTTTCTACAAAAAATATTAAACATCAGATATTCTTAGTCGCTCTGACTGTACATATTCGTAAGCCAGTTTTCTCAAAAACTATTAACTCGGGAAGAAAAATGATAGAGATATATTTGGTTTTAAACAAGTCAAACAACCTAGTAATCCCTCTGTAATTAGCATACATATCATTTTCTGGAAAATCACTTGTATCGGCAAATAGCAGCCATTGTGAACTTTTTTAATTCAAGATTTACAATTCTTCAAACTATTCAAATAGATTGTGTTCAAGATTTACAACAAAAAGTCCCTCTAGTCTTTTTCATCTAAAGTCAAAAGTTAATGAGATAAATGACTTTTTATATAATGACATATTCAATTCTATATATTTGTTTATCTAATGAATTTTTGACTTTAGATGAAAAAGACAAGAGGGACTTTTTATTGTAAATCTTGAACACAATCTATTCGAATAGTTTAGATAATAGTAAACTTTGAATTAAAAAAGCTCGAAATGGCTGCTATTTGCCGATACAAGTGATTTTCCAGAAAATGATATGTATGCTAATTACAGAGGGATTTCTAGATTGTTTGACTGGTTTTAAACGAAATTTGCCTCTATCATTTTTCTTCCAGAGTCAATAGTTTTTGAGAAAACTGGCTTTCGAATATGTACAAACAGTCAGAGCGACTAAGAATATCTGTTTAATATTTGTTGTAGAAAATCATACTTGCAGATTAAAAAGCCGTGGATAGGTTTGTAGTTAAATATAGAAAAACAAAAAACTAAAATAAAAAATGCGGTAGATAGTCATTTAATGAGATGCATGCATTGCAGCTAATTTATAAATATGAATTTGATTGTTTTCAGCAACTACATTGTTTTGAAAGGAACAACTGCTTTGTTTGTCTTATACCAGTCTAGCATAAAGATCCAGAGATTTTCTCCACCAGCAGACCAGCTGCTTTTTAACGAGCCATCTGATTACGATAGTTGCTCTGGTTTTCTTAGTATGAACTTCTGAACAGACTTTTGATTTTCTAAACCTTATGGTAAGTTATATTGTTTAAATAATCAAATAAAAATACTTGCTGTATGGTTAATAGTAAAATGCTTTTTGGTTATAGTTTTTCAACAACAATTACTTATGAAAATTTTTTGATAGATAAAGTTACTACTATTACAATTTACGACAAGAATAACTGATGATGTAATATAGAGTTTTTATGGTAACATTATTTTTATATATCTTCATTGTAAAATCAGTGTTTATTATTTACAAAATTAATAATAATATGGTACCGATTATTTACCATTATATATATTTATTTATTTATTTATTTATTCACAGAAGTAGCATACGTATAATATCTACATGGCCAAGAGGTCGCTCTTCATCCCCTTCTTCCAAATCATCATCATCATCATCATCCTCACCATTATTGCCATTTAAATTATATGACCGATTTAGAACCCTTCTTATCATGTCATCAGTTGGTTCAAAAAGCAAAAAATCTTTATAACAACCATTTATTTTTAAATAATCTATTATCAGCATTAGAGCATTAAGCGTTTTTAACGTTACTCTATTTCGTAAACGAGTTTTAATAAGTCGCTCTTCACTCCAAGCTCGTTCAGGTTGAGCATTACAGTGCGGTATACTTAGAGCGTTCAGAGCAAATTTTGACAAGCTGCTGAAACGTGGTTGACCTTCGTCTGTTCGTATAAGTGAAATGAAATGCCAAAACGAATCAGTTTCTACATTTTCATCGATTTCTGGCATATTATGTAATAGGTCATCCCACTCATTTCTAACATTTTCTAACGTTAATTCAAAATTAACATCATGTAGAATACGCGGAGCAAGTGCTGCTACATCATCAAGAATAGTCGGATTATCAATGTGAAATCTGTCGGAGCAAGCATTCGTGGGCAAAAAACAGCGTAATAATTGATAAGGCCGCCAAAGAATTTCCAACCGCTCCGAAATATGTTTAGCCATAGTTATCAAATACCGTCGACAATATATCATAAAAATTTCCCACTGGTCTTGATCTAATTCGCGCACACTTTCCTCCGCTCTTTCTCCTATACTAATTTGATTTAATGGTTTATAATTATCCTCGTCATCTAAATTTAGTTGAGTAATGTCAGTGACTTCTAAATAATCTTCTTGCAAAACACAGTCAAGGATATCTGTGTAAGCTTCCTTGATTCTATCGTACAATTCTGGAATAATAATTTTTTCTGTTTGCATCCAACCATTCAAATTTTCAATAGTGGGTAATATATAATTAAAAAAGTTCATATAACATTTCGTTATTGGGTCATGTACTCTTTCATCTAATGTAGTTGCAGTTGCGTTCTCATTTCGGAGATGGGCTAAAACGCGTTGTATCGGCTCCCATTCATGTTCTACCCGGTCTATACATGGACCCATTGATAACCACCGCGTTTGTACTGGTCTCAAAAGTTGCAGCACGTCATACTCTAAATTTATTTGATACTGTTTCAAAAGGTGTTTCCGTTTCGGATTTTTCAAAAAATTGTATAGATCACGAGGAAAATCTACTATTTCTTTCGGAATTTCTTTAGCTGCGTATGACGCACACAAGTGAGCTGCATGGCAAGGACAACTAATATTTACTAATCCGGGAAAGTCTCTGCGAAATTTTTGTGCCACCGAATTATTTCGCCCGATCATTGTTGTGCAGCCGTCTGAAGAAAATGCTATTAAATTCTCTCGTGGAATAGTATTGAAATTATCGAAAGAATTTAATATGGTTTGATACATAGCTTCAGCCGTTGCCTCACTTTCCTCATCATCATCTTTATAAATTGGAACTATAGCCCACAAAGAACTCATGATTTTATTTAGCTTTTCATTAAAATACTCCACTATTACGCAACCATGCTTGTCGGAGCAGATATCGGTTGATTCGTCAAATTTTATTGAAAATTTGTATTCACACAGAGCATTCAATACGTCTGCTTTATGACATACTGCCAGAACATTTTGAGCAATTTTTGTAAGCGTTGTACGTTTCATCGTCGTTTCTCGAAGTGCCTCGACATTCTTTGATAGTTTAATCATTAGCGGCAAGAGCTCATCTATCAAAAGAAATGGTAGATTATGTTTCGCAAAAAAGGCGGCTAAAGTTATTTTAATTGTAGCAATATTGCGTCTAAAGGTTTCTTCGTCCATGTAAACATTATCATCAGGTCCTAATCTTTCTATATTCCTTTGATGCCGCTGACTTGCAGCATGATCTCGAATTGTTCGTAGGTATGCATTAAAAGAAGCATTGCAGATAATACACCTAGCCCTTGTTCGTGTTTCAGGATGACATCGGAGCCATCGCCTTTTGTCTGGCTGTAATTGCCATACATACTTATATTTTTGCACAAAAGCTACCCGATTTCGACGTCTTCTACCTGCTATATTTGCACATTGATTTACAATTCGACGACCACGAAATTGCCCATGATTACGAAAATTAACTTGTGCTTGCGGATCCCAATTCTCAGGTTCAGGATTATCTACGTACATCATATCATCAGGACCAGGACCAGGATCAGGAATTCTAGGATCGGGATCACGAGCAATTTCCATGCTAAAAGGATCATTAAAATGGCATGCTTGAATTTAACTATATAATATTATATAGAGTGTTTTTATACATGCATTTATATTTTTTTATAATAATTTTTCTTTTGAATTTAAATTAAAATAATAAATTTAACATAAAAAACAATTTTTTCGATGCACAAACATTTCCTTCAGTACTTCAACTTCTTTATATTACAATAAACAATATAAAAATTATTTCAAGCAATTAATAAAGTTTATGAATTTTATTAATTGCTTGAAATGCGACATAAGCTTATAAATATATTTATTGTTTTCACCAAATAGAATGTAGTACAATTTTAAACATAAAATGAAGCTTCTATTTTAATTACAATCAGTATTATTTTAGAGGAAGTTTAACGGAATGTTTCTTTATTTTAATTGTGACTAATTTCTGAAATTCACGGTCACAATTATATTCATTTAAAAAGTTCGTTTTCTGAAAAAGAAATCACATATACGATGATCATTTCTACACAATAAGTGCACTAACTTAAGCCACAAATTAAAAAATAAATTTTTGATGTACGCATACTGGATCTAGTTTTGTCGGTTCATTAGGACGTTCTGAATACGAAAAAAATCGTTAACATAAGATTTTAACGTGGGAAAATTAATGACTAGTAGCCATTTTGGAACTCAATTTTGAAGGTCGCGAACGAAAATTTGGATGAAAAGTTATAAGGATTTTAAAAAAGGCACAAATTGCTTGATTTCGTAAAAAATCGAGATTCTTAAGATTTACCGTTATTTTGTTGATTCTTTTTTCCTGTACTTTTATTCTAGTGCTATAGAAATGCTCATTGCTCATATGCATGCGTAAAATTCATTTCTTGTTGATGATTTGTGATAAGGGAGACTTTCCCAGTACGATTAGCCATATATATTTATATATATATATATATATATGGCTAATCGTCCCAGGTACAAATCCCGTCACCGCAAATAAAAAAATTAATCTCTTTATTTCTTCTATATAACAAAATAACAATTCATAATCATAATAATAACATCAATTACCTAATAGTGTAATAGGTGTAAAATATAGAAATAAGCGAAGTTGAAATTCAATTTTTGAAAATCGCACAGTTCAGATCTTTCAAAAGTAATGAAAAATTACTATACTTGTTCAGTAAAATTTGCTATACAGTTCAGTATAATTTGCTATATTAAAAATTTACTATACTGTATAGTAATTTTTCCATTATTTCGAGTCTGTCCTCACATTACTATACTAGTTTGGTAATATTTGTTGTACTTTTAAGTAAATTTTACTGAAAATTTTTCTCCGTGTATATACATTAAACGAATATTCAAAAAGTTGCTCCAAGTGTAATGTTCGATCACCCATATATAACTGTTTGGACAGTAAATATTTAGTAAGTCAACATACTAATTTTAACGTACAATTATTTTTTGATCATTCTACTGTAATATAAAAATTTGTCGAGATCGTATGCTCATATCAGCGCAACTATTAATTTAAACAGAACTATAAAAGGTGCGATTTACGAATTTCTCGATCTAACTCGAAAAACACGCCCAATTTTTCCTACTTGTATAGATATTGATTTTAGTGTTACTATCGTTTTTTTCCCTTATATACTTTATTCTAATCCTCATTATTATATTTCGTATGCAAGATATTGTTTATGTGATATTGAAAAACATAAATAATTTAGGCACTTTTGTACTATAATTGTTAATGTTTATAATATACAGTTGTGTAAGTCGAACTTTACAGCAAATTTCATCTCGAGAAAATACGTACATCTGCGATATTATTATAATTTACTGATGGTACAGTCTTTTTAAATAATAGATGTTTAGTTTTTTAATATTTTTCTATAATTTGTATCAAATAATATTTATATACTGTTATTTATTGCATGTTAATATATGGATAAGATGGTACAAAAATAAATAAATTTTCTAATTACGTTTGATATAAACTTATGTCGCACAGATAAAACACAAGAAATATGTTCATCATGAAGTTTATTTCTGTGGCTTGAAAGCATAACGGTGACTTATAAGTCAATTGGTTACGAAAATATAGAATTGTATAGCATTCGTTAGTTTCAGTGATACACTTTGACATACGACTTGCAAAACATAATAAGTTACCACTTGTTTTGAGAGTTGAGTGTTTATAATGACTTTTTAGTCCATTTTTTTGCACAGCATAACAACGGAAGTCCATAATTGACATTTTGTTTGATTAATACTTAAAGTATGGAAAGAGCAACAAAATAATTTCATATTACAAGAAAAAAAATATGATAAAATATGTATTCACAATGGATGCTTCCGTAAAAAGTATTTTAAGTTTAAAAACAATAAAAAATATAAATCATCTTAACAATTTTCTTTTAAATTAAAGCTTTTTTATATATTATTTTAAAATTTTATACTAACATTTCGTTTGAATAGCTATTAATAATATGCTTAGCAAAAGTACGGTTATTTTTTATCTTTTTAATAAATAATATATAAAGCATATTATATTTATATATAAATAATCAACAATTGAGGATAGGATATTTTTTAATTTTCAAGCCCAAACCACTTTTTCTGAACACGGATTTTTGTTGTTTTGTTGTATGTACTTTTATTATATTGAAAATTTTTTTTTGAAAATCATTAAGCAAAATTATCGGGGTACAACGATTGACTGCATTATTTTGCCATCAAGAAACAGTGTACATTATCCTACAAATCTAAATGTATTATTACAGTATTATGTTTTATATTACGCGCCATAGTATTTTGCATAAATAAAAATTTAACAATGCTCGAAATCATGAAAAGTTGACCAAAATTGTTATGGTTTAAAGCCACAGTTTTTTTGTATTTTAATTTCTATGTATGTATTGTTGCAATATATGAAATTATAATTTTCTACAGTTGAAAATGAGTTACAGTTAGGCGACTAAATAAATATCTAAAATATTATTATAGCAACACAAAGAACAATAAGTGTCGTAAGAAAAATTGTAGTACGATTAGTAATAAATAATGGTAACAATTTTCTTGTGTTTGATAATGATAATTGAAAAGCATATTATAATAAAATATTGAGGATTTTTCAATACATATATACTCACGTAAAGGATGTTCGGGAACTAGGAAGAATTGGATTTGGAACAATGGAAAATTGTGAGGTGACAGGTGTCGTATAGGTATAACATGTGATCCTTGAAATTTTCAATAAAATGAATTTTATGCTGATTCCTGTAAAATATATAATATCAAATTGTTATATGATTTTAAGTCATATTAATGTATTTTATAGCACTGATTAGCATAAATCCGCTGTCACGCCTATCCGTGCTATAAGTAGTCCGTTATTAAACCGTGCTTATCACCCCGCTATGCTCGGGCACTAATTGGACGATCGAAAAATGGACTGTTCATGCCACGGATAGGCATGATAGCTGATATAAATAAGGTAGTCGGTACTGTAAAATAGCGTACGATACTTGTGTCCTGACTAGTCCTTTACGGCACAGCGTTTATCTCCTGCAACGTTGCGCTCGGGCGCTAATATACTCTGCCGTAATAGACTATTTATGTCACTTGTATCGTAAAATACTATTATAAAATTTTATGAACGGAGTACAATAAAGAGTATAATTATGGGGCTAATTTGCGCACATTACTTATATTTCATTTATAAGTTCATTTCATTAAACTTAAACTTTAAAGGTAAATCTGAAATACTCGATTTATAAAGTGTACAAGTTATCTCCTCTTTGTCATCTTCCCTTATAGCTGGAGAAGGTTACAAAACAATTGAGTTTTTCGACACCTGTTCGGATGAGTGTGCTTGCTCATGTAAGGACGCATCCTGAGAAAGATTCCAGAAATTTTCGCCGTGACCAGATATATACATTTAAGTTTTCGTTTATAATATTCCAAAGTTGCTTATCACTTATTTTTCAAATAATAAAGTAGTTACTAAAATTAATTTACTATTCAATTTACATATGCAGGTATTAAATAATGTGTACACAATGTTGAAAGAACAAATTTTATTTCATTAACATATTTTTTTATCACACATTGTATATTTATTTAAGTATAAATTATCCAGCATTTTCTTTCTTCTCGTTCACACTGTCCTTTGGTACTTCAATTACTGCAACATTCGCAATACAATATTCAAAATTAATAAATATTAAATATTTCGCATTTTATTTCAATTTTATTATTATATCGCAATAGGCCTAAAAAGGCTGAATGTCCGGAGTATTATTATTATATTACTACTATTATTATAAACTTACTCATTTCAATATAGTCGTCACTAAACACTAAAGGAGATGTAGCTACCTCATCATCCATTGAAGTATCGCTATCGTCTATAATAATATTAATATATCCATTACAAAAAGTTGTAGTATTATAATTGCTTCTTAAATACGTACACACAGCAATTACCTGCTTCGCATCGGAGTTCCTGCTCTACACCTAAGTCAGAGTCAGTAAAGAGGAGAGGAGAGGACCTGGAATTGTCATCAGATGTATCGCCTACAAAAAAATATAACAATTTATTATATCAGTTACTAATCATGTAACAAGAAATTTATAACCAGCTGATAATAATTTAATTGCACAAGACAAAAAGTTTTTTTAATTATTAACCTTTCCGTTTTAAAAGCTTTTGGAAGCAATGTTTACGAAAACAACAACAAAAGGCAACGAAAACGTATAAAAGATTTCTCTTGATCTCGAGAAATGTCTCTTTCTCTCATCTATTTACGAACAACGACGCACGTACGCACGCACGCTTATTATAAAGCAGATAAAGCTTTATGAAAATAAAGAACAACGAAGGCACTTCATAAATTTACGAAGATTTGCTTAAGCATAAGGTTAAGATTCAAAACTATATGAAGTTTTTGAAAACGAATGTCGAAAGTAATAATTGTCTTTTGATCTTGATGCTTGTATATACATCACTCATCTAATTTCATGACATGGACATGTCAAATGATGAAAAAATAGTAGATATTTTACCCGAGAAATTTAGTACCAAAGTTAAAAAACATTACATCGTAGATATAAAAATTAAATTAATTTAGTTTATTATAAGTCAATACATCGTTGTTACTGACGAAATGCACTCTATCACATTTAAAATCACATTTAAAATTTACTTGCGTGCTTCATATATTTAAAATCAAATGTTGAAATATATCAATTCTTCTCTACTTTTAAATGCACTAAATTGTTATCAGAAAATAGAAGTTTTAAAAAAAAGCTTATTTAAATTTATTTTTTGCCAGCTTATTTTTTTTCTTTTAAATTTATTTTTTGGTGCTAATGTACTACGTATACTAGCTTAGCAAAAGCGGCTAATATGAAAATATTTACAATACTAGGGAAATACGATGTTTTGCTTTTGTTTTTTTATTAATATTTTCTATTAGATCGAGTTCGAGATCGAGATCTTCGATTCGAGCGCTTGCTCAAATTATATTATGGAGTTATATTATTGATTTATTTATTTTTAATTAATCGGGCTATAAGCCCTTTACAGAATTGCGTAAACGCTAGAAAATATTACATATTCACAAGAAAATAAAACAAGTGTTCACGAGTACTTACTAAAAAGTAAAAACAAAATTCTTTAATTTCGACTTGAATTGCGGGAATACAGAGACCTCGGTAACGCTATGAGGAAGCACGTTCCAGGAACGTCTAAGCCTATTTATCGTTGAGAAAAATCCAAAATTGGACGATGAGGATTCCTCTTGGATAGGTCGGTGGTTACGAAGCGTATACGCGAGTTCCCTGACGCGAAATTTGGCTTTGATAACTTCATTAGTAACGAAGTCACGAAGGACCCTGAAGGACAGCAGGCAGTCATGGTAATGATGTAAAATAGTTATCGTCGGCAGATTAAAAAACAGAGACAAATCGGTGTAGTATCATGCTCAAGCCTACTAATCGGGCTATTGCTCTTAAATGCGAGGTATCTAATAACGCGATGCTGAACAGACTCAAGTGTCGCACGCGAAGTTTTAGGAAAAGTTTTATTTAAAGAACAATCCCATGTCCGATCTCGATCTTTGCAAAACACTTGCTATGATATTGTTAGCATAAAAAAATATTAATAATTTTGAATATTCCAGCTAAAATTACTGACAAGCGCAAATTAATTATTTCGGCGGCAAACTCAACTCGTTTCTTAATGTACGTACTTAATATCTTTAAGTTATTACAATTCGTTTGAAAATCATTTATTTTGCACTGTAGTTTAAATAATTTACTTTATGTACTTAGATAATATCTTTAAGTTATTAGAAGTAAAAAAAAAAACATTTATACTCAGTATAAAATCTTGAGCTTCCGGTTGCGGCGGTGAGCTTGGTTGATCTTCAAAATCACTCACAAGTGCAAATGGACTTGATCCTTCTCGATCAGTAATGCTATCATCCGCTGAAAAGTTATTATTTCGTATATACAGTCGTTAAGAATACATTTAGCAGTAATGAAATTATTAGTACGAGACTGTTTTTTTCGTATTAGACTGTATGTTTTCTTTCAATTCTCAAACTATTAATTAAAACAAAATTTTTTACATTATACAAAAAAATGTTCTAAATTTGTGATGTTTGTTTCTAACTAATTTGTCAGGTGAAACGCACCTACTTAATGACTATATTGGAAAAGAGATCATATTATATATATTGAGTATTTAATATTTTTTTCATCAGAAAGGATTAAAATATCATATCTTTTTTAAATTTATTGTTAGTTATAGAATTGTTGCAATAAACTCTCAAAATAGGATCCGATTAATAAAAACCGTCGAGGTGATTAAAACAGTTTTTTATATTCACCATGCTAAAAATGACCAATTAAAAACGATTAAAAACATTATTGGTTTTAATACGGATTAGGGATCCGGAATTACGGAATTAAAACCGATTGCACGGAGAGAAATTTTTAGTTGGTACAACTATAAAAGTACTAATAATTTTAGCAATAATCGGCCCCAGCAAAACTTTTCTAGTAATTTTATAGCTATGAGTGATAGTTATCAATTACAACTATCACCGGTATAAAAGAGGTAGCAGAAACTATAAATCGTCGCTTCGTACGAAGATGAGCACAATTGAGATTTTCCAACGAATAATAGCACGGTTCAAAATGTTACCGCTAAGAGTAGCACACCTCACATTTGCCGCGAAGACTAGCACAACTCACGAATTAACCCGGGATTTTGGCATTCTGAGTTGTGTTACTCTTCGTGGCAAGTGCGTGAGTTGTGCCACTCTTCGTGGGAAATTTTCAGTTGTGCTAGTTTAGCCTGCGCGTTCTGAGTTGTGCTACTCTTAGTAGAAAATTTGAATTGTGCTACTCTTCGTACGGAGCGACGAAATAGTTTCCAAAAATGCTTCGATTTAACTATTGTTTAAAGAAATAATTAAAATTGACTAGTTTGCCAAACAAATTTTGTTAAATTAACAATATTATAGTGAATTTTACTAGAAAAAATAGTGAACTTTACAACAACCTATTTCACTAAAAGATCATCGCTAAGCTGATTTTACTCGGTGTGATCCTATTTAAATCGATTATAAAAGTTACATCGGTTTTTATTGTTTTAATTGAATTTGTTGAAGCTTTGTGCTGATTAAATCCAATTAAAACCGATTAACTTTTGTAATCAGTTTAAATTAAATCAATCAGTTGTAATTTGATAATTCCGAATCACAAATTCGTATTAAAACCAATAATTTTTTTAATCGTTTTTATTTGGTCATTTTTAGCAGGGCAGTGTAATATAAGATATGTTAATTTCTTTTAAAATATATTGAACTTACACATTTCAGTATTATCATTTGCCAGCCGTTCATCTCTTTCTTTCATTAAATCTTCTAAAAATGAATTAAACACTTTAGACACAATTGTCCTATTTGCAAAAAAACATCAGAAAATGTCGTGTAGTACGGAATAACATTATACTATAATTTCAATACAATTTTATTTTTTAAATAAGAATAACTTACTTTGACAAATTATTTTTGTAGAGAAAATTTTTCTTTTTTTTAGACTATACTTATTATATACGAATAGAACAAATTGCGATACTATCTTTCCAAACAAGTACCATAGAAACCATGGTCGTTGCATACTCGATCGCGCAGAACACGCGTAGTCTATTTATCAATTGCAGTATGATATTTCAGCGATTTGCAAACTGCATTGAGTAGCAACATTGATTTATTAACTATTGTGTCATACACTTATATCAGTCAAATGTCGAGAAACTTGATATACTTAACGTAAACTGAGAAAATCTGTAGCTATGCAGTCGAAGCTGCAGCCCTGCATGTATTCTCTGAATACATTCTGTATACTTTCTCCACAATTTTCTGCAGTTTCTCTTGCAGCGCTTGTGGCGACTTTACGCGTCTGCTGAAATGGGCTGAAGTTTTAGATACTACAATGTAAAATACTTTAGAATATAAAGAAAAGAGTCGCCGTAAAGGTATAATTTTATTAAAGGGAAAAAAATTAATTTCTTAGGTGTTAGCCCCTATTTTTGGTACTACATATCTTCGTGTACCATCACTATGTACAGGCGACTATGCGTTTGCCTCTATAAGATGCCTTTCTAAGACATATGTACATGGTCTTAAATAAATAAATTATTAATAACACTGGCACACAAAATAAAAATATTTGTCTGCGCGAGAAATCAGACCTATCTATCTTTATGTTTTTCGGGTCGCTGAATTCGAATATAAGATCAGTTAGGCCCCATCACGTCAGGTTCAAGGTCAGTTGGAGGTCAAATTAAGAAGAAAAGGTTTAAAAAAATTAAAATGTCATACATTTATGTTTTTTCGGTCGCTGAATCCAAATCCGGGGTCAGTTTTACCCGATAAAAAAAATTAAAATTTTTTAACCGTTACTTCCCAATTTGACCTCGAACTGACCTTGAACCTGACGTGATCGGGACCTTATATTTGAATTCAGCGACCGGAAAAACATAAATGTATGGCATTTTAATTTTTTTAAACCTTTTCTTCTTAATTTGACCTCCAACTGACCTTGAACCTGACGTGATGGGGCCTAACTGATCTTATATTCGAATTCAGCGACCCGAAAAACATAAAGATAGATAGGTCTGCTTTCTCGCGAAGACAACTTTTTTAATTTTGTGTGCCGGTGTAATTATCATCTTTATGGTAGCTCATGCGCTGCAAGAGAAGCTGCAGAAAATCTGCCAAAAATCCTGCAGAAAGTATGCCGAAAATATGCAGGAAATATGTAGAGAATATAAATAAAATAATAATTATAATAAAAATAAAAATAAAATAATAATTATATTATAAATTATGTTATTATGATCCATTTATAAAGTACAACTAAATAAAGGAAGTTAACATTTTTTATGTCGACGGGAATCGAACATGAGTTTGCTGCAAAAGCTCCTTGAGGGGGTGTCAAAGTTAATTCAAATCCCGATTTCGCGCCACAAAATAGCAGACGGTAAAAGAATTTTATTTTTACTATTTATATTAGCTAATTACTTTATTTTGTCGTCTGCTATTTTGTGGCGTGAAATCGGGATTTGAATTGACTTTGACACCCCCTTAAAGCAATAGTTTTACGCAATTTCGCTGAACGGCGGGGAAAAGCGCTATACTTTCCCGTCCTTGAGCGAAAAATGTCTAGCTACACGGAGAAAAATTTATTACAATATTTGAAATATATTATATTCAAAATTGCTATGTTTTATGGGAGATGTGGGACAGACTTACTCTATAGTTATTTTTACTATGTAACATAGCAATTTTTGTGATAAATGCTCCAAATGAAAAATTATTTTTTAACCTTTATTATTGTTGTTTTACTTGACTGCTTTATTGATATGGTAGAGATATTGATTTTTAATTCATGATTGTGATTTACAATATTAAGAATAAACAAATTAAGCAATTAAAATTTTTTGATGGCGACGAGATTCGAACTTGGATCTCCTGGGTGAGAGTCGACGACGCCAACATCTTCGTTGACGGCGCTAACCACTTATACTTACAGAATTTCAGATCTGATATATTAACTATCTCAGGTATGAGCTAATGTTAATAATAAATAATCAACAATTAGTAAATAATAACAGGGGAAAATAAATAACAATTTGATAATATCAAATAAACGTAAAAGAATATCTTTAAAACTCTGTTCGACACAAACTAATCTCTAAATCTGATGAATTGAGAATAAACAGATTTATTATAAAACCGAATAATTTTTACTATGTATTTATTTTTACTATATACTGTCTAAATTTTTATTATGTTATATAGTAATTTTTGTATGAAACTATAACAATTTCTAGTCTGTACCTAACAAAAATTACTATGTTATATATATCAAAAATCCTCATAAACTGAGTCTATCACACTTTTCTCATAAAATATAGCAATTTTTACCATATTATATCTAAAAATTACAATAAATTTTTATCCGTGTATTTCTTTATCAATTTTACATACATATTCTACGTAGCAAACTTTCGGCGGTACAGGCATTGGAAAAATATATTGTATGCATCATGAGCCAAAATCAAAATCTGGCTGTGATTGCCACGTTCATACCGCCTGCGCAGAAACTTAATTTTCCACTTATCATGTAGTCGCCTTCTTTCTGCTTTTTATACACAAGTTACTATTACTCGTATATTGCCAGCTGCTAACTTTTATTGCCCGCCTGTCGGATCGCCTTAGATCCTATTTTTAGGTAAAAAAAAGTTCCGTGCTAAACGACACTTTCCTCCAATGTAATATAATATAATAATATTAATTACTAACCGCATAGCCAGTAAATACCAGCTTTTAGACATTTGCAACACGCACCGCATTCGAATTTTGTAGTATGTGCGTTGTTGTCGGACATGTCCTATATTTCATACATAACATTTTTAGAATATGTTTCAATAATATTGGTTGCCTACACAGACAGAAAAAACTATTATTTTAAATTTTTGAAATTACAATTTTAAAAATACCTGTGTCTAGAAAGGGCCCTTTTCTATGCAGGATGTTCTCTTTTATTAGTAGTTTACAATGGTTTTTACAATTGTTACATATTTATTGTATCATTGTCAATCACGAGAATCGAATATATGTTATTATATATAAATGATATAAAATGGAGGTGAGAAATAAGGCAAGAATAATTTGAGATTGGGATTTATAAGGCTTTGAAAGATGGCAAGCAATTAAAAGGCGAAAATATTTGTTGTAATGTACTATTTATTACTACTGCATGTTTTTAACTTTTTTATTTTTTTACGTATTTTAACACATATGTGCAACTTTCACGAAAATCTGCAGTATCTATAATTATATAGGCTCAAAATAACATAACTTTTTTACCCAAATTACGGTATGGTAAAACCATATGGTAATTTCTATGTGGTAATTTCAAATAGTAAAAAATGACGAAAGTTTGATGAATATACGTTTGATTTTCAGAAATCATCATATAGTAATTACCATATGGTTTTACCACACCGTAATTTGGGTAAAAAACCATTTGTATGGTAATTATCATGTAGTAACACCATGTGGTAATTCCATGTGGTAACACCACCTGTTTTTTTTCAACAGGGATATTACTGTGGCCAGCAATAAACCGGGTTGTCAGGCTCTTTTTGTATGTACCTCATTATTTTTCTATTATATTAGAATACTAGAAACAACACTAAAAACTGTCTGGTTGATGTGCTTGTTGAGTGTTAGTGCATATTACAGAAATGCATATAATTTAAAAAAAAAACTATTCGGAGAAATCTTTATAACACGTTGAAGTGGTTATGATACAGTCTAATAACACTTATTCATTATAAGATGAAAATGAAGGCTTATATTGTTACTGATATTATTCTTTAATTAAACGATATCGAATATTACTTTCCATCTTCCCTGGTAAAAAATAAACCAATTGACTTAAATGGTCGGTCCGCGGAGTCATGGGCAAATTTGCTTACTAGTGGATACTGTCAAAATTGGCCAACGGTTGGTAAATGGTTGGTGTATTAACCCATTAACGTCACCAAGGCACTTTTTTCAACTACCCTTTTCTCTCTAATATTTCACTATGAAAACGTCAGATAAAAAATTCGTCAAGTACCTGTCTTACTATTTTCGAGGTCGCTCTTTCGAATGGTGTAATCAGAATCACATAACGATGAGTTTTTTTACAACATTTTTGCAAAGTAATGTTAAAAAACACGAATTCTTGACACCTGTTTTTTTTTCTTTTTAAAATTTCGGTGTCTTATCATATGGCTATTCAACTATGGAACGATGTGATCGTGTCCTCGATTGATGTACTTTCGAAAAATGTCCTTACTTTTATTTTTATCATTGTCTGAACTTGCAAAATAGTGGCATAAACAATAGCAAAATTTAGCAATTTTTCGACTAATCTTTTTTTGTTATTAAAACACGCTTTTGGTATCTAATGTGCAAAAGTCATATAAGTACTATGGTTTTTTGGGCCGCTGATTACGAATCTGCTATTGTTTTTGCAAAATTAATTTGTTTAAACATTTTGTTTAAACAAATTATTACAAAAACTAAAAATTTTCAAAAAATATTTGCAGAATTATAATCTACGGGAAAAAATACGTTAAAAATGTATATAGCTGATTTTAGTTATTTAAATAATTGGATAAATTATTAGCAATTATCATTTTTCATACTCAAATACGTTGTTACATATCGGTTTTTAGGTTTTCGGGGTCGCTGATGACGAATTTCATATTTTTTTTCTAAATTAAAATGTTTAAAAATATACTTTTTAGTTTTTGCAAAAATATTAAATACTTAACCTCAAAAATTTTTGCAGAACAATAATTAATTTTATGTAAAATAGCTTTTACAGACATCATGTAAAAAGTATCACATCAGCGCAGTACATCTGGCATTATATTATACTATGTAAAGTCAATGTATTGTTCTGCCGATAAATGCGAAGTGAGAACTATGAAATTTTGCACAGATTGCAAGGCATATTTTTGCGTGAAATGTTTCACACAGATGCATAAGTGAACAACTTAAAGTAAAATGCAGCAAAAAAAAATGAAAAATAAAAAAAAAATAAAAAAATAAAAAAATTTTAAAAACAAAAAAATAAAAAAAAGACGATTCTCGATAACATATACCTCCTCGTGGTGGGAATCGGGCAACATCAGTTGAGTTCAACGATGGCAGAACATGTTCAATTACCAAATGAATTTTTTTTAAATAATTGTCACAAGTGAAATAAAGATTTCCAAGAATGCATAACAAATTCTTGCCTTAAATAACTACACTCACGAACTGACTTTTGAAAAGAATTGAAATTTTTATGTTCATTACTCAATATATTTTTAAATAATATAATTTTTAAAAAATAACATGAAATTCGTCATCAGCGACCCCGAAAACCTAGAAACCGATATGTAACAACGTATTTGAGTATGAAAAATGATAATTGCTAATAATTTATCCAATTATTTAAATAATTAAAATCAGCTATAGACATTTTTAACGTATTTTTTCCCGTAGATTACAATTCTGCAAATATTTTTTGAAAATTTTTAGTATTTGTAATAATTTGTTTAAACAAAATGTTTAAACAAATTAATTTTGCAAAAACAATAGCAGATTCGTAATCAGCGGCCCAATAAACCATAGTACTTATATGACTTTTGCACATTCGATACCAAAAGCGTGTTTTAATAACAAAAAAAGATTAGTCGAAAAATTGCTAAATTTTGCTATTGTTTATGCCACTATTTTGCAAGTTCAGACAATGATAAAAATAAAAGTAAGGACATTTTTCGAAAGTACATCAATCGAGGACACGATTACATCCTTCCATAGTTGAATAGTCATATGATAAGACACCGAAATTTTAAAAAGAAAAAAAAACAGGTGTCAAGAATTCGTGTTTTTTAACATTACTCTGCAAAAATGTTGTAAAAAAACTCATCGTTATGTGATTCTGATTACACCATTCGAAAGAGCGACCTCGAAAATAGTAAGACAGGTACTTGACGAATTTTTTATCTGACGTTTTCATAGTGAAATATTAGAGAGAAAAGGGTAGTTGAAAAAAGTGTCTTTGTGACGTTAATGGGTTAAGAGTGGCAACCTAACCCTACATATATACACTTATATATAAAAGTGTATACAACACCATACTGTACTGACTAACTTTCTATTGGTTATGTGTAAATACTATAAAAAGTGGTATCTATGTGCTCAAAATCACCAATGATAAGGTCTACAAAGTGATTCCCAATATATACTGCAATCTCATCAGTGCACGAGCCAGCTGCTATTTGATGTCCAAATCTGTTATTATGGTGTCATTTGCATTGTAATGTAGTTCTATGTCTAATTTTTTGTGTAGATACTTGTTTAATTACTCAGAAATAAGCTGTCATGATAGTTGTTACTTATCTGTCTTTGTTCGGCTTTTTACCTTGAACCCTATAGCCTTAGCGTCTCAAAATGCAGACATGGCTATCTATGTCAAAATCAAATTTATATCAACTACAATAAATTCAACTCAATATATTGTTTTAACATTCCAAACGATAACTTGTGTCACAATTTTGTATTTATTTTTCTCTCATTTGAAAACTATCATACTTAGAGGGCTGAAATTTTACATGATAATTTGTTTTGGAATGTTTAAACAATATATTGAGTTGAATTTACTTTAGCTGATATAAATTTGATTTTCACATATATATCTACTCTGCATTTTTGCACGCCTCTGCTATAGGGTTCAAGATAAAAAGGTGAACAAAGACAGTTAAGTAAAAACTGTTACGACAGCTTATTTCTGAGTAATTAAACAAGTATCTACACAAAAAGTTAGACATAGAACTACATTATAATGCAAATAATACCATAATAACAGGTTTGGACATTAAGCACATAGTATTCACATGGGTGCCTGAATGGAAAGAAATTATAAAAAGTGCATCACTTCTATACCTATAGGAATTGAAGTGAGGAGACAAGGACTGGAATTGCTGGATAAGGAAGAGTCAAGGTTAAACCGTCAGCAAAATCAGCAATGAGACAGCTGCGACAGATCTGAAATAAACAGTAAAACAAATAACTGACGTTATACTTTTATGTTTAAGTTATTTTGCAAGTATTTATGTATACCTGTGTCAAATAATTATTTGATGTAAATAATGAAAACAGCCCACAGTAAGTGCAGTAACCTCAAGACTTTTCGTTGCTCTGTTGTTGAAAATCCTTTACTGCAAAAAGTATACCATTTTCTATAAATCTAAATTGAAAAACAATATGTAATTAAAAATACGTTTATCTAACGTAATTACCAAAGTTTCTTAAGAAATCAATTACACCGAATGTGACCCGTAGATGATTGTTCTGGTAGAGCCCCTGAGTTAATAGGTTAATAGCAGACAGTTTGAGAAGCAAGTCTGTTCGTCTCTTACTATAACTCTTCCGAGGAACGCGGAACGCAATACTGTGAACTTGCGCGCGATTCCCAAGCGGTCCGCCGACCATAAATTACGATCGGGAGAATTCTCCTCACTTTAACATCACTGACGAGTACGAAGTGTTATGGTGTCTCTGTGAAACCAACGATTGCACAGATGAAGAGAATAAGAAATGCGTATATTATAAAGCATATATTGTATGTCTTGCAGGTTAGTTAATTTTTAAATCTTATTTTATGAATAAACAAATTGCACAACAAATAATATGCTTCAATATTAATATAAATTATTATAAACTAAATAAAGCTACGGTCTTTTTTTATGATCAATCAGTTATTGTTTAAAATTTTTTACTTGTATGTTATTAAAGTACTTGTTTTATAATTTTTTTTATCATGGTCTATAGAGACTATAGAAGATGTTAAAGAGAAAAGTAGTACAACAAGATTCCGATGCCCAAAAAAAATATTTTCACCGTCCGACCAAAAACCACAGTCAAAAATGAATGATATATAATTTACATAAATTAATTTATTTTATTTTATGCAATAACAGGAAAAGAACAATTGAGAGATAAAGAAAACAGTTATGAAGACTTAGATGACAATGAGCAATTTAGTTCCATAGACGATAATTTACATAATCAAGATCCTTTAAGAGATAATACTCCGGAAGATGTTCAATTGGATATTTTGGATCCAAATGATAATGATCCTTTGCAAGATGAAGATGAAAATCCTTCACGAGTCAGAAGAGAAGTTGGAAGAGGTAATTTATAAATTATAATATTAATACATATCTTAACCATGAAATATATATTTACATAATGCTTTTGTCGTATCTAGATCCATTCATTCGCAAGCAACGTAGAGTAGTGCGACCACGAGAAGTTGAACCTGTTCAAATAAATCCAGATGAAAGAGTAATAAATTTGTATATTACGCCCGAAGCTGTGGAAGTTGATGCTCGAGACAGACAGAAGTATCAAGTATTCGATAATTTGGTGAATTTAAGCGTATTTTAATAAAAATAAGTTTACATGAATTCTCTTACCAATAAAATTAGTGTATCAAAACATTATTTTATTTTTAGATTTATTTAGGAGAGGGCAAAGCGGTAAACAAAGACTTCTGGGATTTTTTAAAACTTAGAGGAGACTCCCTTTTCTTGCGAGAAACAGCAGAGTTGATTTGTGGCAAACAAGACTTAGTTAACAGATGTATAAAAGAAGGTAAAACGTCAGTTATGTTAGCTGATCATGGTCCTCGCCAAACTATACCACCCAAGAAATATTTTTTAATAAGAGGTTTGTTTGTTGTTTCTAATTCAATTTATTATTATTATTATTATTATTATTATGATCCTCAATTATTTATTTTCCAGAATTATTTCAAGATTACATGAAAGAAAGGGAGTACGACAAGAAAACCAGAGATAGATTGTTGTCTTCTTTTAATCGACAGTTAGGTTATAAAATCCAAGATTTGAGAAAAGCTTTGTATCATTGAGTTATTCCATCTCAAATTAGTATTTCGAAAGTTAGTTTCAAGATTAGTCGGTTATAAGTTCACTAAAAGAACTATTCCATTTCCTAATCAAAATGGGCAAAGCCAACGGGATAGTTTATTTTTTGTATCGTTAATTATAATCCAATGTGATATGAGAAAGTTCAAATAATTTCTTTAATTACAATTTCAAAGTTAAAAAGTGATATATATTTTTCGTATGGGATATAATTAATCAGTTATTTTAATTAAAAAAGTTTATTCATGTTTATATCATCATTCATGTTTGATGAGGCATGAAAGAATTCTTCGAATATTTGTTGTTATTGAATAATGGAATAGTATTCATAAAATATTTAATAAAAGTTTTTTTGCGAACCTATGCAGGATATAGGTTTTGAGAACTACAGAAATATTATAGCACATGTTATGTTACTCAATTTAATATTAGTATTGTAGAAAAGCTTTCTTTGAATTATTCCACCTTAAGGGAACCGATATACATACGTTCAATTGTTAAGAAATGACATTATATAAAAACAATAAAATAGTATTGTAAACTCAGGAACAGTAGAAAAACATATAATTTTTGTATGTTATATTCAAATTTTTGATTGAAGATCAGAATTTTTAATTGTGCGACATGAGAAAGTACAAAGAAACACAGTATTTTACGTTATTGATATTTATTTAATAAATATTATATTTATTTATAGTTTGTACATGGGAAACAAGCCCCTCAAAATATTTATTTTTGTAATCACAAGAATAACAATGTTTAAAAAATGTGACGAATTGTTTTATAATAATTGAAAAAGTTGGCTTGTTTTGCTATCCTCAACAATGTTAAATGTGACATGAATTTCTGTATTGGCTAAAGATCATTTTAAAAAAGTTAATATGAAGTTATTTTTGTTAGATAGCCTGTTCTATATTACACATAAATGTCAGAAAAAAACAATTACATTGTATTAACAAAAGATTGGTTTGTGAATTTTTTAATAAAAAAATCTTTAATATCCATTTTATTTATTAAATTAATCTAAAAAACCTACATTAAAAATAGATGGGACTCATGTAGTATTCTCGTGGGAATGACATAAGATTTACGTAGAAACTACATGGTAATTATGTTGGAATCATGTGGGAATAACATGGGACTCATGTTGGAACCATGTCGGAATTACATGGCACTAACTAGATATCACTAACCTTCGTAAAAAATGAATTATTCGAATAACATGCAGTTCGTAGAATTCTTGTAGGTACCACATGGTTTCTTTGTAAATGTTATATAAATACCATATAGACACCATGTGGGAACAATGTTGTTCCAATGTGGGAATCACGTGGAAACAACATGGTACCCATATGTTAACCAGTTGGATGCAATAGCAAAACCTCACATGGGATCCATGTAATTCCCATAAAGAATTATATGATTCCTTATTGGTCTCACGTAGTTCCCACATGAATTCAACATGGTTTTCACATGGATCCCATATGGGTCCCATATGGGGATTTTTACCAGGGTCGAGCTCATCTAGCCCCATCCTACCCTATAGGTGTTACCATCCGAATAATAATAAAAAAAACTTTGGTTGTGAACTCAACCTTTTTATTTTTCAAGATATTAAAAGTTTTTTATTTAAATAAAATTATTAAAAAATAAAAATTGTGGAGTTCACAACCAAAGTTTTTTGTCATGATCCGGATCGAAACACCTCAATAACCACTCATTATATTATTGTTTTGCTAATAAGAATATTCTGGAAATCAACAGGTCACGGTTCAAATTTTATGCAGAGATCTATGCACATATATGTGCTGAACCCTACGAAATCTCTATGCATATATCTCTACATTTTATTTTTGTAAGGAACATCAGCAAAAATACTGTAGTATTATCATTTACGATTTGTCATGAATATTGTATTTGATGATTACATTATAGAATAATGTCACGCAAGTTTACAACGTGATACTTGTCAGTAGAGAAGATATTGAGCAAATTCTGTACCTATTTAAACTGTACTTTATCAGTGCTGTACAAAACTGTTCTGAATTCATGATAATCTCTACAAAACTGTATAACAAATCCTCTGTAAATCTATTCCGAACTGTGCATAGAGTGTGCTAAGCTCTGCTCAACCAATCCAAACCCTACAAAATTTTATTAATCTATGCCAAACAATAAACATTTTAGGTATGTATTTCCAACAGAGTGTACTTACTTTGTTCTTGAGTGCTCTTCCGATCAATTGTAATAGTTCATTTGTCTTTGTAGGCTCTAGTCCTGCGATGATTTTATTAGCCTTAATAGATAAATGGTCTCCAGTTGTTAATTCTAAGGGAATAAATAAAAAATGTATATATATATTCCATGTGTCTGTATGTATGTTTGTGAATGTGTATATATGTATATATGTATTGTATATATGCGCTCATACTAACCTACAACATAAATTAATTTATTTAAGAAATTTATTTTTGATGATCTATCCTTTAGAGATTCAGATTTTAGTTCCTCGGCAGTAAATAAACCATTTAAATACCCCGTTTCATTGATAACCTAAAAATATTTTAGTTTATTATTAAGAAGATCTTACTTAAAAAATATTCTTACAATTTTCTATTTAACGGGACATCAAATAATCGTAAATATGTTATTATAGTAATCACAATAAAAACTGGTAATTACAGAAATAATAATATCATGTATATAACGAAAAGGTGGCTTTATCAATAACTTTTCTGTTAACGGAGGTTTTTTAAAATACGGGATCAGCATTTCTTGAGTTCGTTTAATAACATCAGGTGTTACGTTATCAACCATATCGAATTCAATTATAACGGATAATTTACTAAAAGAGTAGTCTATAATTGAATACTTTTTTAATGATATATACTATGTTTATGGTTTCGTTGCTAAGAAACGCTATACCTATCCTTATTTATAAAGCGCTGCCAATTGCTAGTCAAGTAGATTCATATTCAAATACAGATATTATTTCTGTTAGACATAATTATTTATATGCAAAATTAAAAAATAGAAACACTCACAAAAGCCATATATATATATATATATATATATATATATATATATATATATATTTTATATATATATATATATATATATATATGTATATATATATATATTTATATATATATATATATATATATATATATATATATTTATATATATATATATATATATATATATATATATATATATATATATACAGGGTGTCTGAAAAGTTTCGGAACGGCATGATAACATCTGAACTAACAATGGTAAAAAAAAAATAAAAACACATGGTTGTTAGGATTTTTTTCCAGCTTTTCGATGGGAACCTTGAATTTGACCTTGACCATGTTCATCAAGGTTATTTGAAGGTCAAATCGATTTTTTTAAATAGGACCCCCCATTTTTGACCCCGGAAATAAAAAGCGGAAAATTTACGTTCAAATATGGTCTAAAATATTTTAAAATTTGACCATGGAAGATATAGACAAGGACAATTCAGGTTTGGTATGATAATTGAAAACCAGAATTCGTAGAGAACATCATTGAAAACGCAATATTCATAATATTTCTCCAACTATCTGATTAGGACCTCCAATTTGACCTTGACCATGACCTTCCTGATGATTTGAAGGTTAATTTTTTTTAATAGGACCACCCATTTTAATCAATTAAGGCAGACCTGGTGTTATCCAAGCAGTTAAGATAAGACTCGGTCCAACCAGTTAAGGTTAAATGTGGTTTAATCAATCAAGGCAGGTCTTGGTTTTTCCAACCAATTGAGGCAAGAATCTGTCCAACCAATTAAGGCAAGATTTAGTGTTGTCCAACTATTTAAGGCAAGATTTAGTGTTGTCCAACTATTTAAGGCAATACCTGGTGTTATCCAACAAATTAAGGTAAGACTCGGCCCAACCAGTTAAGGCAAGACTCGATCCGACCAATTAAAGCCGAACTTGGTGTTGTCCAACCAGTTAAGGTAAGACTTGGTGTTGTCCAACCATTTAAGGCAAGATTTGGTGTTGTCCAACCAGTTAAGGCAAGACTTTGTATTGTCCAACCATTTAAGGCAAGACTCAGTCCGACCAATTAGGGCAAGCATTAGTTTAACAAATATTCAAACTGATGACCTTCGTTTTCTTGACAGTAACCTAATCTATAATAAAAACTATGAATAGAATTTTGAATGTGTTAAATTAACTACTGAAAAATATTCGACGAAAAAATGACCAATGAACAAGAAAACATTATTTTCAAGACAAAATTAGAGAAATACTTCTTTTCTAGAAAAATGTTGTCAATCTCTACATATCACGAGATACTAAGAAATAAAAAATGAGCTTTGGTAAATTGAAATTGAATGAAAGATGACTGTGATTGAAAAGATTAAACGAAGAAATTTTTTAGAAATTCTGGATTAACAATATCTCTGATGGTCAAACTAAAATTTAATTTTAAAAATAGTTTTATGGTTTATTATGAACCATTCTTTAAATTGTTAATGTTCATTATTCATTTAAACAAGTCTAGTCCATTTAATTTGTTTTAAAAATTGAGACGTTACTATTATTATTATTATTATTATTATTATTTGTGTCAAACAATCCAACAACCCATAAACCCACTATTCCATAAAATGAAAAACCCACCAACTCATAAGTACATTAATCCATAAACCCACTAACCCATAAACCCTAAACCCATAAACCCTAGACCCATATAAAACCATAAATTGCCTAAGCTTCATTGGTTTCGGTTCAATTAATACCTACTTACACATATCACCACGTGAAGGTTGAAGTTAGGACTTTGATATGCTCTTTTTTTTTTACTTTTTACATTTTTTTAAACTTATTTTTTACTTTTTTTTACTTTTTATTTTATTTTCAGTGTAGTTAACTAATATGTAAAATGAAAATTTAAATATGTATTTTATTATGTAAAATAGATCATTTTTTAACAAAAGCTTCTGTATTTATTTTAATAATTCTTTTGCTTCCGAAGTGAGCACCTTTTCCTCTCGATCTTTGGTGTATCTTAAAGGAATTATTTGAGGGTCAGAAATAATAAGCATGTGATGCATTATATCTATATTAGTATTTGTTCTGTGAAACATTCTACTGTGTTGACTGCGGGCTTTTCGGAAAAATTTATTACTAGCTTCCTGTGGTTCTTCTGAAAAGCATCCTATTGGTGCAGGATAATTTTGTATAATCTCAAATCCATGTATTAAAACTTTATGAACAGAGGGAGGCATGAGGTACCATGGATATAAACGAACACATAGTTTAGCTGTTTGCAAACAGTATGCTTTAAAATTGTCTAGATTTATTTCTTTTCGTTGTGAAATTACTTGCAAAACTGTATGTAATTGAACTAAAAGATTTTCATCTATTTCTATAATTTTTGAGACTTCATTTCCGGTGTTTGTTGTTCCAGCACCTTGTTTCACCACGTCAACAGTCAGATTTAAACGAACTCTTAATAACTTTTGATTCCTCTGTTTTCTTTCTTTCTTTAATACTTTGTTTGGCCCCATTGCTGATCCCTTTTTAAAGTGTAATGTAATCACCGATTCCATTACGCATCCAAAACACTACTTTTGCTAAACATATCATATCTACACACACGCACACACTTACTTACTAGCACGTCATCGCAGCACTCAAGAAGTGGAGCTGACAAAAAAAACCAGGAGAGAGAGATTCACTTATAAGTGCAAGCGGCACATAAGAAGTGGATCTGAAAAACCAGGAGAGAGAAAAATTTACTCATACGTACAAGCGGCACCTAAGAAGAAAAAAACGGGAGAGAGAGAGAGATTCGCTCATACGTGCGAGCGGCACCTTCACGAAAATAGGCTATATTCCAACGAACCAAGCAATAAATTCAAAATGTCATAAAAACGCTAGGAGATATTTTAGATTCAATGATAGCTTCATAAAAACCGCGTATTCGTATTTTTAAACACGAGAACAACGGAGCTGTTTCCACGCAATGCGACAACAAACCACCGCGGAAAAATGAGCACGACTATGAGAAAAAAACTAGCGAGGAGAGAAAGAAACCGAAGCGCAATATTCGACGATCTGGAAATCCATTGGAAACACGTGTGCGATCTCCAGTAAAAAAAGAGACCGCGGGAGAGTTCTAAAAGAGACAAATTCTTAAGTGGTAGTCGTAAACTATGATGTTTATGACTTGACCTGCCACGATTCCCTTAAAATTGAGAGAGGAAAATACAAATAGAAAGGTGACCCAATATGGAAATCACTAGCCCGAGAAAAACAAGGGGATATGCGAGTATATAAAGCCCGGGAGCAAAGGGCAATCATCAGTCAGTAATATCCGAAATCTCGCGCGGAACGTTACTCTGCTCGTCGCCAGACCATTCATATAAAAAAACTAGCATCACACAGTATACGCTACTTGTGCGTTTCGAAATAAAGAGTATCGGACTTAGTCGCACGGTCGAGGAAGTGTATCCATCGGCATCTTTTCTGAAGATCACCCCCTGCTGAAGAAACAGAGGCAGTGGACTCCCTGCAGTCTACTCTACGCACCTCGAAAGGACGAGCCGTCACATCCAAGTGCAGCTAGCCACCGCTGCAACCTGAACCACCGAGCCTAGGCTGGAAGGCGCCGAGGATTGACAGCTGCAGCCACCCAGGAACATCTTTACACACATACACAAACAACCACGCACACTCACACATTAAGGTACTTTTCTCTTTTTAGAAATAAACGTGTGTCGATTTAAAAGGAAATAACGTATAGTTTAAGTGACTTCGTATTCGGCTCCCTTCCCCGGTAGGCAGTGACCGCGTCCGCGGTAGCCAAAAGGGATTTCCTATCATTCGTTCATATAATCATTTAAATTATTATCACTTTCACGTATCGTGGAGTTCGACTATTAAGGTAGGAATTCATGTAATTGTATTAATGTGTTAGATTTTGTAATTTAAATTTATAATCTGGACGTAACAAAAGTCTAAATTATAAGAAACGTGTAATACATATTCCATAAAACGGATCCAACTATGTAGAATGGGAAATCCAAACTTATAGCAGTTCGTATTGCAAGAAAGTGTCTGTCAGTATTCTACATATGTTGCAACATTTTGTAGCAGAATGTTCTGTTAATATGTTGTTTTCTTTGCCATCTAACATAGAACACCATAGATCAAATTTTACTTCGAATGTCATACCTTTAAATGAAAATTATATAATTTCACTTTATCCAAGATGTTCATGTAGTAATTATAGTTTTCTGCACAGCTGCAGGAGTTTCTTTTATAAACTTAAAATTAATTGGGCGGCAATATGATACTGAGGATGGATCAACATTAGTCCATAAAACTGTATCATTAGCTGTTATCTGAAGTGGGACTAAAGTTGTCATAAGTACTGATGCATCAGAAGGATCTGGACAAATCTCTTCATTGTCTGAGTCGCTGCTATCTGAACTCTGATCACTAACATTTTGATTCTGGTTAAACCACTTTTGTCTAGTAGTTTGTTGATCGGAAGCACCATCCATTCCCCACTTTACTAAAAATACTAATTTATTTGCTGATAATTTTTCAAAAATTTCTGGATTGAGAGTAGAAAGTATTCGCTGTAATGTATGGTCCAGTATAGAAATAATATTAACCTTCGATCCACAACTAGTAGTATGAATGTGGTCTGGAAAACAATCATTTTTTGCTATTGTCAATAATTTATAATGGGGATAAATCTGATTGCCATGAATATCTTTATTATGTAAGCGTAATTTCTCATATTTAGCTTTTGATAAATCTAAATCTACATACATAACTAAGCTTTTGTTAACATTTACAGATTGGACGATGTTAATAGATGTTGAAGATTCAGAATTTGGCTGTCTAATAAGATCTTTCTCACTTATCTTAAGAGCTTCCATGAGTTCTTCTCTAGAATAATTTTTAGAATGTTCGGCAGACCGTCTTTTCTTTGCCTTTGAACTACCTTCTTCATATGATAAACGCGGAATGCCTCTTTTTACCTTATTAGATTCATTAAATTAATCTAATATATATCGTTATTATCCAATTCTTGTTCGTTTGAAGTTAACAGCTGCGATGTTGAGGGTTGTGATAAATCGAAAATAAAATCTTTTTGCAGAAATGCAGTGTTCTTATGTATAAAACGATCTTTTTTACGACAAACTTCATTCCACCTTTGTATTCAAATCTGGGAAAAATGTAGTAATTAATTGAGATTTTAATGATTTTTCTTCATCCTCGGATAGAGAATACTTTGATTTTAATTGAGATACTAGCAAATTATACCTCACTCGCTAACGCTCGTTCGGTTTAGGTTATTTTTTAATAAAATCTTTTATTGGGCATATAAGAATAATATAATTTATAATTATTTTTAAGGGTTATTTTTGTGCAGTTTGTTTAGTGTCATTATAAGCCGTGAAATAACGTTATATTTTTATACTTTCACTCAGTTGACCAAGAAAAAATTTCAATAAATGACGAAAAATTTTAAATTAATAAATAAATAAATTCGGTTTTTATACTTAGATAATTATCTTATTTTTATAGACCTCCATTTAGCGCTAATGATCTTTGTCTTTTAAATACGGGCCTCCATCTTAAATATAAGTTAAGTTTAAGTATATGATTTTCAGAGAATTATTAAAAAATAATTGAAAGAGAATTGAAATCATTATATATATTTTAATATAAAGGTAGTATTATAAATACATTTTACACTTGAAATATAAATACAAAATACGTTAAAATAAACGCATTAAAAAAGTATATATACAAAAAATGTTGTTAATAATGAAATTTTATAATTAGGCAGCAATCGCAATACACTGAAAAAACTAAAAGACAAAATAGAAGTATCAGATTAAATTAGTAAGTATTAAATTATAAGTATCAGAAACAACATTTTTTTATATGTTTGTGTTTATTATAAAGAATAAGTACTATAAATAATTATTATAAAAAGCTATAGCTTAAATTATAATATCAGTATAGAAACTAAATCATAATTAACTAAAAAATCTAATTATAAGGATCTTTGTAGCAGTTAACTTTTTAGGATTAATAGTAAAGAAAATCAGTATGTCAGGTATCGCAGTACAATTTATGTCATAATTACATTAGAAGTAATTGAGTACAAACTTAAACTAAAGACATTTTTTAAAAAGTTGTTTTTTAATGAATAAAAATAAAATAAGTTGAACATTGTAACGGGCGGCGAGACGCGCACGTCGGCGCGGAGAGCCGAAGCGCGGGAAGGCCGGTAGAGATCTCGTAATTTGAGGAGGATTCGAAGCAGTTAACTTTTGACCGCACTCGCGAGCAGTAGTGACGACGCGCGCCAAAAGTGATAACGAGTACAGCAGCAGCAAAGACAGCAGCCCTAGCAGTAACAGCAGCATCGTGAGCAGCAAGAGCAGCAACGAGTGCAACAACAGCAGCAACGGCAGCAACCGCAGCAACCATAGCTACCACGGCACAGCAACATGGCAAGGTCGAGCAGGAAACTCCCTAGCCAGAGGACAACGGAGATAACCGCGACAAAAAGTAGGATATTATTTCCTTTTGTTTATGCGCGATCGGCTGGCGAGGCATTTGGCCCCAGTCGCTAATCCGGTCGTATATTTTGTCGCCTTCTCGCGACGCGAATACGCGCAACACGGACGACGGATTGCTTAATTGAATAAACGCCTTTTTATTAGAATCGGTAGTGTCTTCATTTGATTGTCGTCCCGATCCCTCTTCCTATTCAAACCGCCGAATACCACCGCCTCCGCGGGCACTACACAGGAGTGTAGTGCATACTGAGAACCGGAGCATCGTCGCAGGTAGGCGACCACACGAGCGAGTACAGCATCTCGCAAAAGCAAAGTGGAGGAGAACTTTGCATTTGTACGGGGTACATAGGCAGTTAGCCGCCTAGAAACCACCCCGTTACAACTGGCGCCCAAAACGTGTGGATACGCGGGATAGGAAAAGAAAAAGTGTTGAGCGGGAACTCGAGATAGGGAATTCCCGATCCGACGAAAAGTAACCGAATTTCGTAGAAAGACGGTTGAATTTCCGCGAGTTCAAAAAGGCCTAGGCGTGATATACAGCATTATATTTGCGCCGAGCCGATCAAAACAAATATTGGTTCGTTGGTCGGCTGAGCAGCAGCGCGCGAGAGTAGGAAAATCCGTGCGCGCTATAGTAGTCTGCGAGCGCCGAGTACGAAGCAGATGGCGCGCAGCGATGCCAGAAGTGGCACAATGAGAGCGCGAAATTTAAATATTAATGCAAAAAAAAGTGCTTGGAAAAATTCTACTTGGTATTTCATAATTCATTATAAATCAGTAGAAGAAAAGTTACAATAAAAGAATAATTTTTTTTGTTTAATTAACTTTCTAATAGCAAATTGCAATGTCGCCCCTTTTACGCTACCGTCGAGAATTGCCATTTGTAAAATTACGCAAAAATGAAGAACAAAGAACAACAGATTTAAGGTTTTTGGGGTCGCTGAACACGAATCTGATATCAGAATTGTAAAATAGATTGTTTAAACAATTTTGTATAAATAAATTAACGCGAAACTCGATTTTTTGAAACTTTAATCCAGAAAACGTATCACATATAAGGTTTTTGGGATCGGCAAACACAAGTCTGATGTTAGAATTGCAAAATAAATTGTTTAAACAATTTTGTTTACATAAATTATTGCAAAAATCAATTTTTTGAAACTTTGATCCAGAAAACTTATCAAATATCATGTTTTTGGGGTCGTTAAACACGAATCTGATGTTAGAATTGCAAAATAAATTGTTTAAACAATTTTGTTTAAATAAATTAATGCGAAACTCGATTTTTTGAAACTTTAATCCAGAAAACGTATCACATATAAGGTTTTTGGGGTCGGCAAATACAAATCTGATATCAAAATTGTAAAAAAAGATTGTTCTAATAAATTATTGCAAAAATTTCATTTGTGTTTTAAACTTTGCCCATGCAATCGTAAACTCCTAAATCTAACAGCCCCACGCGCCCCGAGTTTTACGCAAAAATACGTCGGCAAATCGGAGGGAGGCGAGCTGCAGCGAGGAAAATACAAAACTTAAACTCCTAAATCTAACTACCCCACGCTCCCCGAGTTTTACGCTTTTGGGCTGTAAATATTTTTTTACTCAACAAAAATAAAAAAAATGTAACATGGATTTGTTCCTAAAACCGCCCTCTATAATATAAAAATCGTCCCGATTCGATGTCCTGCGCAATAGTCAATTCGCAATATATATATAAAAGGTACATTTTTTGGACTTTCTCAAGCGTCAAGTATACGCCAATATTATTCATTTTATTGATTTTGGCGCTATTATGGAATTTTCCGCTCAACTCTGCATTGTCCACTTTATTATTCTTTGTAATAGGCATTCTTTATGTCAGAAAGGAGAAAAAATAATAATTTCTACATTTTTATGAATATTTGCGTTATCCATACTGGGAAATTCTCGTTTTATCCATACTGGGAAAAATGTAAATAAAAATGTTTCAGCTCGCATTCCGCGTATCAATCGTCTAGGGAAGACCGAAACTTTGCATAAAAATTACTAGCCAGACATGAGCGCACATTGAAAAAAAGGGGCGAGCCTCGTAAAATAATTTTTGACGCTTTCGAAATCAATAATTTACTTATTTCTCATGTAACTTTTGCTGTGATAAATTTATAACACCGGCCCCAATATATGTTTAATAGATCATAAATATGCACGTAATAATCGACCTGAAGTGGCTCTACCTGTTATTGGAAGCTGGAAATATGAAATTATTCATACTGCGCGCATCTCCGCTATACGTAAAACTAATAGTACAGATACATTAAACTAGTTTTGTATACATGGCTTGGATTAATTAGTTTCTCTTTGCCGTATACTGATTTACCCACCTCCACCAACCGCAGGAGGATTCGAAATAAAAAATCAGCACTTGATCTGTCTCACGGAGGGAAAACACTTAAATGATATTATCATAGATTTTTATTTATTATACCTCACATCACACGTTATCTCGACAATGGATAAAAACCGTAGTTTTTTATTTGGTTCTTTTTTCTATAAACGACTTACATCTGCAGAAGGATCTCAAAAGAATGTAGCAATGGAGCGGTATCGTTTAGTTGAAAGGTGGACTAAAAAATGTAACATATTTGAAAAGGATTTCATTCTAATTCCAATTGCTGACAAGTAAGAATTTATAATAATTTTTTATGCACAATAGATACGTATACAAATATACGTGTGCAAAATATGTATATAACAGATTGCATTACAAATTTTAAATAAAATTATTATAAACATTTCAGTTCTCATTGGGTTTTAGCAATAGTATGTTTTATTAATAATATATTATGTGAGAAGCCGATTAATCAAACACTATGTGAGACTGAAGAGAAAAAAAGGTTTGAAAAATAATCTTCATTCAGAACAAAGTATATATAACGTTACGTACAAACATAATGTTTAAAATATAAAATTTTTTATGTACAGACATAGGTCATGGATTATAATATTTGATTCACTGCCAGGAGTAGTCAGAAGTGACATTGTAAATATTATACGCGATTATCTCAATTGTGAGTATGAAAAGAAAAGTGGGGAAAAAAATTTTTTTACAAATGAAAATCTTAAAGGAATTTGTCCAAAAGTACCACAGCAGTCTAACGGCTATGACTGCGGAATCTACTTGTTACAATATGCAGAAAACTTTTTTAAGGTATGATATATTTCTTATATATAAACATATTGAAATATGAATTAACAAAAATCATTGTATTCTAGTATTTTTGAAAAAACAATATTGTACTTAAAAAATTCAAGTATTTCATGTACTGTAAAAATAAAATATTTTCAGGATCCCATACAGGATTACACAACGTTGCCTATGCATAATTTAGATCAATGGTTCGATGAAAAAGTCATTAAAGAAAAAAGAATATTAATTAAAGATTTAATACTGAAATTAGAAAATAATGTAATTAATAAATAATTAGTAAAATAAAAAGATAAGCAGTTTGACTTTTGGATTTTTTGCAGTAGCTCGCCTTCCTCCGATTTGCCGACGTATTTTTGCGTAAAACTCGGGGCGCGTGGGGTAGTTAGATTTAGGAGTTTAAGTTTTGGATTTTCCTCGCTGCAGCTCGCCTCCCTCCGATTTGCCGACGTATTTTTGCGTAAAACTCGGGGCGCGTGGGGCTGTTAGATTTGGGAGTTTAAGTTTTGGATTTTCCTCGCTGCAGCTCGCCTCCCTCCGATTTGCCGACGTATTTTTGCGTAAAACTCGGGGCGCGTGGGGCTGTTAGATTTAGGAGTTTAAGTTTTGCATTTTCCTCGCTGCAGCTCGCCTCCCTCCGATTTGCCGACGTATTTTTGCGTAAAACTCGGGGCGCGTGGGGCTGTTAGATTTAGGAGTTTACGATTGCATGGGCAAAGTTTAAAACACAAATGAAATTTTTTAATAATTTATTAGGACAATCTTTTTTTACAATTTTGATATCAGATTTGTGTTTGCCGACCCCAAAAACCTTATATGTGATACGTTTTCTGGATTAAAGTTTCAAAAAATCGAGTTTCGCATTAATTTATTTAAACAAAATTGTTTAAACAATTTATTTTGCAATTCTAACATCAGATTCGTGTTTAGCGACCCCAAAAACCTTAAATCTATTGTTCTTTGTTCTTCATTTTTGCGTAATTTTACAAATGGCAATTCTCGACGGTAGCGTAAAAGGGGTGACATTGCAATTTGCTATTAGAAAGTTAATTAAACAAAAAAAATTATTCTTTTATTGTAACTTTTCTTCTACTGATTTATAATGAATTATGAAATACCAAGTAGAATTTTTCCAAGCACTTTTTTTTGCATTAATATTTAAATTTCGCGCTCTCATTGTGCCACTTCTCGTATCGCTGGCACAGCTGGCTGATGATAGAGCCTACCTGTGTATACGCAGCATAACGCGTATTATACGACAGCAAAAGAGTGCGAGATCAGAAATTCGGTGCAACGCACGCCATCTCGCACTTAGAATCCGCGAAATAAAATCACGCCACATTTATTAGAATAGAGGCGTTAGATTTTTTGTTTGTTTGCAAAGCACGTTATTTTGCACTTATAATTCGCGAGATAAAATCACGCCACAGCTATTATAGTAGAGGCGTTAGATTTTTATTTTTTTTGAGGCTAGCTTAATCTTGATAGGAAAGCGTAGGTTTTTCGTGTGTTGCAAATACACAATAGCTCGCTAATAAATTATCAGATTAGGTAGCCGCTGCTGCTGCGTGAATTAGTTTCATAGAGTCAGTAAATTTTAGCGTTAAATCAACGCGTTAAAGATGGCTCAAGAAACCGAGAGGAGCGTAGGAGACTGGTGCTGTGCACTAGATGACGCCGATTTACAAGAAGCACTGACCTCGTTGAAGCTTCGTAAAGCGAGCAAACGGTCCTACCATAGTAAAACACCTAGAGGAAAGGATAGTTTTGAGGTATGGCGCTCTAGAAGTATTTCTCTCAGATAACGGTACGGAGTTTAAAAACCATGTTGTAGACAGATATCTGGAGTCGATCGGTGTCAAACATGAAACAACGCCGGCGTACCATCCTCAAGCTAATCCAGTGGAGCGAGTCAATAAGACGGTAACCAGTAGGATACGAGCGCTCATAGACGAAAACCATTCCAAATGGGATAAGCACTTGAGCGAAATCATCTTTGGATATAATACAGTTCCGCATTCAGCAACTGGGGTTAGTCCAGCGATGATGTTATACGGCAGGCAACCCCTAAATCCGTCGTCTGCCAGGCGCATCCAAGATATAGCGGCTGCAGAGGAGTTACAAAATAGTGCATACGCCGACTGGTTGAACCGCATGAAAGGGCTGAGCCAAGTGCATGAGAATGCAGCTTAACGAGCCAAGTACGAGCAAGAGTGACAAGCTGGATACTATGACGCTCGACGCAGAGAGGCGGAGTTCAAAGTCGACGACTTGGTATGGAAACGCAATTATGTGCTTTCTTCCGCAGCGAATAAACGGTCAGCCAATTATAGATGTCTTGGGCACCAACACATATCGTTTGAAGGACGAAGAAGGACAAGTGATAGACTTGGTCCATGCCAATCAACTCAAACGATTTTATCCAGCGAGGGCAATATCTCGAGAAGAGGAGACTGTAGCAGGTAATACGAACGGTAAGGCAAACGATTTTATCCAGCGAGGGCAATATCTCGAGAAGAGGAGACTGTAGCAGGTAATACAGACTGTCCTAGGGAAGTTAGAGCAGACACGCGACGTGAAGTGCGAGCGAGCGAAGACCGCTCTGGAGGCGACCAGAGTGGCAATGCACGTAACTATAGATCGCAGCACAGCGGTGCTCAACGTGTGAGCCCCCCTCAATGTATCGCGGAGCATCAAGGTGACGACGTAGGAGACTCGACCCCGCCCTCTCGTAGGTTGCGCGGGCAACGCAAAGCTACGCAGCAGATGGGAGGTCCAGTTACAGGGCGGCCAGGAGCCAGGCCGCGCGGTAGGCCTCGGAAGGCCCAGTACGCGACTCTGCCGGTGCCCACACAGCCGCTGAACGAGGCTACCGCGACAGGCACGGCTAAGAGAAAGCCTGGTCGGCCTAAGGGCTCACGCAACCGTGTTAGGTAGGCAGAATAATCTGTATTTCTGTTTCAGGATGGATTCTGGGGATTGGGACGGTGTCCTCAGCAGGATGTTCGAGGAGGCCCGCCTACCGGCGGAATCCTTCACGGACGAGGAGGTCCTCATGAACCTAGACCACCTGTCGGAGGAGGAGGACCAACCAAGGAGGGACTGGGCAGAGGAGACTCGGGAGGATGAGCTCCTGATGACACCCGCGAGTACCACCAATAGCCAGCCACCGAAAGAAGACGGTGAGGCTCCGCCGCGCCGCCTCCGATTCGCAGGCCTGCCCATCTCGGCGCGGTTGGAGTCCGCTCAGCCCGTGGACCCAGCACCATCAGCACTTGCTCTAGAGACTGCCTCAAAAGAGGTGGAGAAGAAGTGGGCCAAACTACGGCCAGTGATCGAGGAGGCGATCGAGGCGAGCCTGGAGGCTCGCAGGCTGGCACAAGAGGCCTTTCGGCGCTACAATAACGCCGTGCGCCAATATGGGTCGGCCTTCCAGTTGCGCTCGAAAGCCATGATGCGGCTGATCGAGGAGGAGAAAGCGGCGCTCAAGGCCGTCGATCAGTCGCGCCGTCATAGGCGACTTGAAGGCCAAAGTGGGCCCAAAGGTAGTGCCCCATCACGGAGCAATCGCGCGGGCGCGCGAGGAAGCTCGAGGGCGGCGTGCTCAAGAGGAGCAGAGCCGCGCAACCTGGGTCCTTAAGGAAGCCGAGGCGGCTTTGGAGAAGGTCCGGGCGTGGAAAGTGCTCGTGTAACGACGGCCAATTTTCGGCCAAACATTTTTGATTCACAAAACGCAAAGGTTGATAAATCGACAACGGTCGGTAACTTACCCATAGTCGAGAATTCGCCTACAGCCGGTAACTTACCTACAGTTGGGAATTCAACGGCGGTCGGTACGTTATCTACAGACTCAGTCGGTAACTCATCGGCAGCGCATGGTAACCCCTACTTACCCGGTGTTCATTACCATAAGGGTACTTCTCGTATGTCGGTCGATTACCGTCTCTTAAACAAATAAAAGTTTAAACAAGTCAAAGTGGTCATATATATACGAAGACACACTTACTAAATAATAAACTATATATATTATATATAAGCACACGCACATTCACACTGCGTGTTATACACACAACATATATACTCACACATATATTACTAATAATTATTAATAATAATCTGATAAACAATTTATATCTAGTTAATACTGTAAGCTAATACGAAAGCCTTCATGATATGCTTAAGACAAATATGTATCGCCTCAATATTAATCATATGTAACCAAAGAATCTCATCCGCTCCGAGTCGATAAGCGAGTCGACGGCGAGAGATTATTAAATAAAATATCCAATATATACATCCGCTCCGAGTCGATATGCGAGTCGACGGCGTGAATATTAAATAAACCATCTTTGATCAACTGTACATTTAAGCGCTTTGAAATATCGAATACGCCGCGCTAGACTAAACTGATGACGTTATTTTGACAAACAACTGCCATCAGGACCAGACATGCACGATGACGCACTGCCAAGAAGACAAACAACTGGCTACCACCACCACTACTACCCCCCACCTAAGAACGGCCGTCTCCATAGCAACGGATCGACGTCACCATGGCAACAGCCAATGAGAGCGCATGGAGGGGATATAAGCCACGCCTACTTCCAACAGCAGCGAGCTCAGTCGAGTGAATAGATCAAGCAGTCCACATCGAGCCATCGCAGAGAACGGTCGCCACTTTAACCGCGCTACGCGAGAGTCTACCGAGACTTGAATTATTCGGTTATACAGATCTTTTGTAATTTCTACTGCTCGAATTATATCAACATTCTACCTTGTTATTTTGAATAAACCTTCAGTCTAAAATCAGAATCAGTGTACTTTTTGTGAAAATCCAAACTTCTATCTATTGAATACGAGCATCGCTCCAATATTATCCGAACGAGAGGAAGCCAAGGAGAAGACTTCAATACTTTGAACGAGGATTCGGCCTCCTAGTAGAGGAAGCAGAGCGGACGGGACTCCCGGCCCGACAATTCCAGGGAGTGGTGACAGCAGAGCCCAGCAGCCAATCTACCTAACCATCAGCACCAGCCCTTTGCAGGACGAGCTTAAGCCGCCTTAAACTGCTCCACGTTGAGTCCCAGCTGGAAACAACAAAGCTAAGTCTAGTGATTATTTATATATAAAAAATTACTCTACGACGTACGGGACGTAACATAATTTTTGGTGCCAGAGCGGTGGGATTTTCGAACATTTTATACGACTTCCTACGAAAAACTAAACTCTCTTTTACAAATTTCGCGAAATTTTATAGAATCCTTATGTATTAAAATCATGTTCGTGAACCTTAGAAAGCCTAAAAGAAACGATACTCTTCGAGTGAAGCTCATCAAAGTTCAATTTTTAGAAAAGATTTTCAACGAAGCTGCCTGTACGGCTTTGTGTTCAGAAAGTGAAACAGATATTTTAGGCAGAACGATCGACAGAATCAGATCGAACTTCCGCCGCAACAACTTTTAAAAATATATATTATACATATATTATTATTACATTTATATATATCATTTGTGCGATAATACCCCGTTTGTGTGTGGACCCAGTGAATTCATATTGTTATATCGCGAGTGAACGGTACGATATTATTACCAATCGTCAGTGAACCTTTAAATTTTAAATTTTGATCAACCCTTAAAATGGCGGAATACAGTAATTTGAATGCGGACGAAATCGAAATGCGAATTCAGGAATTGATAAATCGCGAGAAACGTATAAATGTGCGTGAGGCGGAATTGGAGAGGCAGCGTCGCGATCTAGAAGAGCGCGAACAAGCGAATGTAATGCCCTTTATGGCAAACGCGAATGTAGAGGCTTTAGAAGCTCGACTAGCTGAGCGAGAAGCCGAATTACGGGAAAAGAGTGCGGACGCACATCGGCTGCGCGCACAAGTCGAAAATCTAGAAGGCGCAATTGTTGAAATTCACGACCAAGCTAACGCGAACCCCATGCGCGACCATTTAACAACGCGCAGTTTTGCAAATTCAACCCCGCGGAATAATAGTACAAACCCTTTTGCGCAAGAACTTAGTAAAACACGAAACATACCGCCTCGAGTAGACGAGGAGGATGAAGCGCGAAAAAGACTATGGAATGAAGTCGAGCCGCGTCGCGAAAATCGCCTGCCGGTAATAGTCGAAGACAGATATTTACCGCAACCTATTAAACTCTCGTTGCACAACACACCAACTAACGATCGAAATGACGTTCCCCCAGCCTTACCTGTTGCGCCACCGCCAGTACAGAATTACGTGCCTTCGAATACGTTTATTAAAGAAGCCATTAAAGCCATCCCTGTATTTGATGGAAAAAATTTATTCAAATTCGTAAAAGCAATTAAGAAAATACGCGATCAGTTTCCTGCTACAGCACAAAGAGAACTCGTGAATTTATTGAAATTCAGACTTTCGGACAGTACCTCTACGCTCATCGACGACGTACCAATTGATTCCGTCGATGAACTTATTCAAACGTTAAAGATTATTTTCGCTTCTCATCAATCGTCTAGCCACTATAGAGGTCAATTAGCTAATCTCGTGAAAAGGCACAATGAGCCTATGCTCGCCTTTATTGACCGTTTCGCGGAAATTTATGCTGCAATCATTGACTGTACATGTCTCGAGAACGGCAGGGACAAACTAATACCTTCCGAAATGATGAATCTTGAGAGAGATTGTATAACGGAATTTTTAAACGCCTTATCGCCGGATTTTAGGCTTCAAATTAATATCGCTAACACGCGTACGCTTACACAGCTATACGCAGAGGCTATACGCACTGAAAAGAGAGTAGAGATAGACCGCCTCAAACATCGTGCAAATATCGGCGCTGGTAATGGTAATGCGCCTAATAATTATAACAACCGTAACATGTACAGCGCTCCTATCATTAACGAGCACAAAGCAACGCGTAGCGAAGATGCGAGACGCGACTCGCGTTATCAAAACAATCGCAATAATTCGGGTCGTCCAGATCGTGCATACGAGCGTGATAATTTCAATAGCCGTAACGGACCAGCTCGCCAAGAACGCGTATACGAGTCCGACAATTTCAAGCGCACACCGCGCGACGATTCAAAGATATGTTCATATTGCGACCGCCGCGGTCACACTTTCGAGTTTTGCCTAAAAAGGCAGAGAGAGGAGATGAATTCGGGAAACGGCAACGCTCGGCCCGAAGCGAACCGGAATCCGGGCGCGAACCAGCCAAACGTTCGCCCACTAAATCATTTAAAAAGCTCCCCGTCTACCTCATTTCGGATTACGGATCCACGCGCTTAGGGAAAATCCCCGTTGTAAGTTTAGAAAGCGCGGACTTTCTTTATGGTCAAGCAGAGACTATGGTCGATACTGGGGCCATGCCTAATATTATAAAAATCTCCATGCTTAAATTCCCCGAGCGCATCGATAAATCTCAGGTCGCTCTTGTTAAAGGAATCGGAGACAATGCGATCCCCACTATTGGAATAATTAAAATCACTTTGAAAACTTTCCATTACGCGAAAACGTCTTTCCTCGTAGTGTCAGACGACTTTCCCATTTCTGTACCTTGTCTGGTAGGGTCCGAATTTTTAAGCGCCGGAGAAATGACAATAGACTATCAAACTGAGACCCTCACATTTTTCGACGTGGACCTCCATTTTGTCACGGAGACATCGCGCGTTGTTTTACCGCGTACCACCGCGTGGGCCGTAGCCGAGACTAGACCCGGAAAAGGAGAAGGAAATGTGCCTGAAATCGAGGTACTTCCCGGAGTTTCAGTCGGAGGAAACTTCGCGAAGAATTTCGATGGCCATGTAATTGTACCAATTGAAAATAGAAATACGTACCCAGTCGACGTTAGAATCCCGATCGTTCCTTTAATCGCTAAAGAAGAGGTAGTAGAGTCATTACCTATGTCGGAAGAAAAAAATTTGTGTATTCTTGAAAAAGCAGACGAAACTTTAAATGTAGTTGCGCCTGTCGATATTATTTTTGAAAAAGCAGCCGAGACTTTAAATGTAGTCACGCCTGTTGAGTCATGCCCGTTGCTGTACGCCGTGTCTCCGAATGACGTCACTTGTTTGTCTGAAAGTGAGTCATCTTCTCGGAACACCCAGTCGCCAGCCAAAGCAGACTCTAGTTCTGAACCTTTGTCGTGTGCCGCGCCGTTGTGTAGCGCCCAGTCACCGATCAAAGACATTGTATCCTTTTCTGATGATAAGCCAGTGTTTAACGCTTCATCACCAGCTCAAATTATTATCTCTTCGACTATACAATCTTTGCCGTGCGCCGCGTCATTGAGTCACGCCCAGTCGCCGGTTGAAACAAATAATACCATGAATTCCTCTTCTTTTAACGACGAAACCAATATTGCTCCTTGTCGGTCCGAACCGAACGCGGATGATAACATGATGATTATTGATCATATACGTAATAAACTTTATGACACATTACATTTGAACGGAAATAATAAACGAAAAGACTCGGATGACAGTATATCGAGCCAACGCGATAAGTCTAACATAAATGACGCACGCTCAGACGCGAACGCGCGGGAGTATTTTGTTAAGAATAAAGATGAAACCGCCGGAGACGAGATAAACGAACTATTTGAGAAAAGCGATTCCAACGAATACGTGCCCGATCTTGTACAGCATAATATAAACAGTAAGAATGATACTAACAAAGAACTAAATCCGGAGCGCGATAAAAATAATGAGACTGTTATGACGAGAGACGATACCGAATACGCTTTAAGCACGTATGTGTCACCCGGGATATCTTTAACACAAACAGACTCTGAGTCATGTATTTTGACAGACACTAGAGACACCGATTCATATACGTTGACTGAAACCAGAGACACTAACGATACTGACAGTATAGATTGGGACGGCTTATTTACTGACGCTGATTGGGGTGTCATAAAAGGCAGACCGATCATTGAAAGTAAACCGAAGACAAACGCCGCGATAAACAAACTGACTAATAATACACAGGCTGACGCAGACGATGACGAATCGCTCTTAAACAGAAACTCGACTGAGATGGGTCGATATGTTTTAAATTTCATTGAGAAGAAGCCTCAAGTAGAAACGAACACAGACTATTGTCGTAGTATACCAATATACTCCTGCGTTGAGGAGATTGAATTTGAAAAAGATTACGATCATGAATTGATAATAATATGCGACAATAATCTGGTGTACCATTTTAATATCGATGACTATGAACCTTCGATTTTGAATATACAAGGACCCGAACGTTCAAAATTAGTAAAAGATCTGGTTAAGCTAGACTGCTATACAGGGGAAGAGAGAGAGAGATTGAGCGAGATATGCGAACAATACGCCGATATTTTTCAATTACCGGAGGAAGACCTCCCGGCAACCTTATTAACTGAACATAAAATCATTTTGAAATCAGACAAAGTTATAAATGTCAAACCGCATAGACCGCCTGTAATAATGCAACGGCAAATGGAAAAGGAAGTCGAAGTCTTGCTGAAAAAGAACATTGTTGAACCGTCTGCCTCTTCTTTTAACAGTCCCACGTGGATGGTTCCAAAGAAGACGCTAGACAAAGACGGAAATCGTAAAATGCGCCTCGTTATTGATTACCGCGAATTAAACAACGAAACAGAGGCAGATGCCTATCCAATTCCGAATATACAAGATATAATCGAGAAATTGGGAGGTAATTCTTATTTTTCAGTTCTTGACCTCGCGTCTGGATTCCATCAGATACCCATGCGCGAATGTGACAAAGAAAAAACAGCCTTTTCAACTTCCTTTGGCCACTACCACTTTAATAGAATGCCATTCGGCTTACGCAATAGTCCAGCTACCTTTCAGCGGGCTATGAATGAAATATTTTCCGGATTACAGAACAGAGAAATTTTTATATACGTAGACGATTTAATTATTTTTGCAAAGTCACTCGACGAACACGATAATAAAATGAGGCTCGTTGCAGAAAGATTGAGAAAAGCAGGGATGCGCTTAGAGCCGGAGAAATGTGAATTTTATAAGCAGAAAGTAGTGTATTTGGGATATGAAATAGGTACGGATGGTATACGCCCTAACAAAGGCAAAGTCAACGCTATGGAACACTTCCCCACGCCAAAGAACCAAAAAAATATAAAACAATTTTTAGGAGCCGTAGGCTATTATAGAAAGTTTATTCCCAACTTTGCTAAAGAAGCCAAACCGTTGACTTCGCTTTTGCGTAAAGGCGCCACTTTTGAATGGACGGATGCGTGTAAAAAGGCATTTGATTATTTTAGACAGTGCCTAATGCGAGAGCCGCTTCTCGTTTACCCCGACTACAATAAACATTTTTATTTAACGACTGATGCCAGTCAGTTCGCTATAGGCAGCGTACTCAGCCAGCTATATGGTAAAGACGATATGCCGATCGCCTACCACTCACGAATCTTGAAAAACGCAGAAATTAATTACTCAACAATAGAAAAGGAACTTCTAGCCATGGTTGACTCAGCTGCACAATTTCGACACGCGCTTTACGGTCGAAAATTTACATTTGTTACTGATCACAAGCCTCTCATTTGGCTTCATAATCTAAAAGACCCTACTACGCGTTTGAAACGTTTCTATTTTAAACTACGGGAATTTGATTACGACGTAGTATATAAAGAAGGGAAACTGAACTATGTCGCAGACGCGCTTTCAAGAAATCCTCCCACAGTCGAGCATAAAGGGAGAGTGTTTGTTTTGACGAGAGCCGGAACGTCGAAAGATAACTCGAACGTCATTCTATCGGCACCCGAGTCAAACACGCAAATCTTATCGCACCGTCGCAATCGCCGGAGCAGTGAAAGTGAGAGTATAAACATCCCGTCATCGGATAAACAGGATGATGTGTCAGAGGAGAAGTCATCCTCACACAGCGAACTGATACCCGCGACAGATAGTGAACAGTCATCGGATATTATCGATCCGCCAGCAGTCGAGTATGATATCGTGAGACCTCGTGTCAACAACGTAATCGAAGTACGTGACTCGTATCTCATCCACAAAGATAATCTTGCCTACTTCATCACGAGCAAGAACGAGCCAGTCTGCAGTGGAGCAACAGCACTCGAGGAGAACGGACGCCTTGTTCATCACGACAGAGTGTTAGTAGGATCAGTGGTGTCATACACAGTTCATCGAAAAGTGTTACTTGCATTGTGCATCAAGAAGAGCAACCGTGAACGTGCCAGTGAGGACGCTTTGGACTTAGCTCTCAGTCATCTCAGGGATTATCTAGAAGAGCATAAACTGAAAACAGTTCGTTTCTCAGTAACGCCACGTATCGACGACATCCCGTGGAACGTGTTTCGGGAAAAACTCGAAAATTTATCTGTCCTTTTGCCAGACACAAAATTCCTCTTGTGTAAAAATCTAGTGATTGTACCTCCAGAAGAGGAGCGCACCGACATCATTCACGCAGTACATGGAAGTGTAGTGAACGGACATAAAGGGGTGACCAAGACTTACCTGAGGTTGCGACAAGACTACTACTGGGCGTCAATGAAACAGGACATCCAGACATACATCGGACGGTGTGAGATTTGCCAACTAAAGAAGCTGGTACGCAGAAAGGTAAACCAACCTATGGTTCTAACAGATACTCCGGGTGAGGCTTTTGATAAAATAGCCCTGGATATTGTAGGTCCTCTGCCTGCAACAAAAAACAAAAACATCTACATATTAACCATGCAGTGCCTTTTAACAAAATACGTTATTCTTGTACCGTTACAAGTCGCGGATTCAATAAACATCGCGACCGCGTTTTTAAATAATTGTGTATATATATACGGAGCTCCGCGTCTCATTTTGACCGACCAAGGCTCGAATTTCACATCTTCCTTAATGAAGAATATAGCAAAAATTTGTAAAATCAATCAATGCACTACGACGGCATATCGTCCCCAAAGCAATGGCAGCATCGAGCGAATGCACCATGTCATGAAAGAATATATAAAATGTTTCGTAAAGAATGAAGTATTTTGGGACGAATGGGTCGCGAGCGCAGCATTTTGCTATAACACGAGTGTGCATGAGGGTACTCGGCTTACCCCGTATGAATGTGTTTTTGGAAAAATAGCACGCACACCATCTGCAAATGCTCGTATCGACGAAAGATACAATGACGAGTCATATTTCACTTATCTAATAGACTTGAAAAAGAGGCTTAGCAAGCTACAGGAAGTCGCACAAGCGAACCTGAAGGATGCTAAAGTACGCTCTAAGAGATACTATGACAAAAAGAACAATCCTTGTGTATTCAAAGTGGGAGATTATGTGAGAATGATCACAGAGCCAAAGAAGGGCCCCTTTTCAAACGAATTCAGCGGCCCCTATAAAATCTTGCGTATAGCCGAAAACGGCAATGTAGACATTATGATTAAGAATAAAATAAAAACTGTACATCCGAATAAAATAATGTTAACACGTCTAAGAGACCCAAGCGAGATAAGCTCTGACACTAGCACCTATATTTCAGACGAGGATCGGAGACAAGATGGCCTCGATCATGCCGAAGGAGATAATGGTTAGTCTTCTCATCATAGCCACACTCGTATCACCAACTGCAGCCCTAACTGGATATGACTGCAATGGGAAAACAACGCCGAACATCACGACCATATCTTTAAGAAATGTAGGTAAGTGTGAATTCGACGATATGACCACAACGACAGAATCGCGTTATATTAACTTATTGCAAAAGATCGGGTTCGAAAATATAATGACGGAGACCTGCCGAGTCATAGTCACGCGTAGAGTCGAGTACTGTGGAATGAGTAGCCATACCGCGCCTACTGACAAAAACGAGAAGTATGCTCAAAGCATAAGCCGCGATGCATGTCATGAAATGCATAAATTCGGACAATTGAAAGTTTATGACGAAATCGTGACGGGTTTAGTACTGAATAGAACCAACTACCGAACCATTAGAGTCAAAGGCACTGTGGATAGCAGCTCACGTTGCCAGGGAGAACTATTCAGGGGTCAGGCTGACGTCACAGTCGAGCTCACTATTGAGATAACCCTCACTACATCCATAGCCATCCTTAAAAGAAAACAAAATTCCTTGAAAACCTCCTCTGGAACCCTATGCGTCTACACAACTGAAACTTGCATCGAGCAAGATGACACATACATATTTTGGAATAAAAAGGAAATATCCCCGTGCGGATATGACAATTATGTAATTTTATATAACGGACCCGCGACTAAAACATACAGTGATGCGAAAGGTTTACCCGCGATGTATTCCAACAACGGGACGGAAAAGAAATTCGCGTTCACCGAATCGGGAGAAAAACACGTGTGCGGACACGTATTAAAAGCTACAGAACAGGATGACATTTTCATTTTTGAAACAACGATTGGAAACCCGTTTCCAACAAAAAATATTAAAATCAATTCGCAAGATATTCGTCTAGAAATCTATTTCAATACTAAAATCATTTTTATTGCAAATCATTTTAAAAACGAAATAAAGTCTTTATATCAAGATGTCATCACTCAGAGGTGCATCTTAGATCAACAAGTAATAAAGAACTCTTTAGCGCAATCGTCAATTAACCCGGATGAATTCGCTTATACGATCATGAGGAGTCCCGGGTATATGGCTATATTTGCCGGCGAAGTCGCGCATTTGATTCAGTGTGATCCGGTCGCAGTGAAACTTAGACGGACTAATAATAGCTGTTTCGAAGAACTACCGGTCATGTATAATAACGGTTCATATTTTTTAACGCCGAAATCTAGAATCATAACTGATCGCGGTACTCAGCGTAGTTGTAACCGACTTTTACCGACTATTTTCGAAGTCGAGGGTAAATGGTTTCAGTTAGACCCGGTTCCGACCCGCGCTGATACACCTCAAACCTTGCAACCGCTTAATAAACCTACGTGGAGATATACCGATCCGGGAGAACTCGCGAAAAGTGGAATTTATACGGACGAGGATTTAGCCGAATATAAAGACGCGCTTATGTTTCCAGTAACCAAGTCAGCCGTTTTAAATCAAGTCGCGAGAGGAATCGTAGGAGAAGATGTCTCTACTGATCGCCTCAACGTTTTAAATTTAATGAATGAAAAAACTTTAAGTCAATTTGCAGATAGCACAGTTAATAAACTGTGGAATAAATTCATAACTTTCGGTTCGATTTCAGCAGGAATAATGATGATCGGAATCATTTTCGGTCTAATTAAATATATAATAAACACGGTTATACATGGCTACACTCTATATAGAATATACGGATTCGGAGTTAGAATTTTGGGAGCATTGTGGGGTACGATAGCGAACTTACTTATACATTTAGGACAAGGCCCTCTGCCAAAGAAATCAAAAACGAAAGAAAACGAACAGGAACTCGATGAGGTTGAGGTAGTACGTAGTCCTTTCCCTCCAGACCTTCCATGTCCAAAACTTCCTAAAGCTCCTCCAGCTATACCACCTAGAACATTGCAAAAGATTTATCCGGAATTAGAAAATTGTCCATCTAATGACCCGCGTGATCAAATCCGGGATAGTTCTACCCGCGGCTTTGATTTTAACGGGGGGGGTGTAACGACGGCCAATTTTCGGCCAAACATTTTTGATTCACAAAACGCAAAGGTTGATAAATCGACAACGGTCGGTAACTTACCCATAGTCGAGAATTCGCCTACAGCCGGTAACTTTAAGTTGACTTGAAGTTGGGACCTTTAAGTTGATAGACTTGCGACTTAAGCACTTGGCCAATTCATCACTTACCTTATAATCTTATAACCTAACAAACATAGTAAATCCTGCGTATGCCCAATATAATCTACTTCTACTTCTACTATTATATTAAGCAGCTTAGGTGTGCCGTGTGCCGTATGACTTAAATAAGTTAACCTAGGTCCCCTGCAATGGGACTTATTATAACTGGGGTCTTTTATTTTTGGGCCTTATATTTTCGGGCCTTAAAATTTTTGGGCCTTAAAATTTTTAAGCCTTAAAATTTTTAGGCCCTAAAAATGTATTATATATAATAAATTTTTTTATATAATATATATAATAATAATTATTTCAGCACTAATACAATAATTCATTAATTTTTTTACTATTAATCGAGTACCATTACAAAGTCCATCATTTAAGTTTATATTACGGAGAAGAATTACAATAGCTCCTTCTTTTAATTGCAGTTTATGAAGCGGTAAACCATTTGGTGTCAAAGAGTTTAGAAATTCTACAGGAAATAAATCTTCTAAATTATTGTCATTTTCATTTGAACAAGAATCTATACTAATATACTCTTTCATATCGCCTTTAATTTTCAATAATATTTCGTTGTTAATATTATGTACATCGACATTTTTCGGAGCTAAAATAACTTTTTTATGGATGTCTTTATCGCTGACATTTAAATTTTCTCCAAATATTTCTGTAATTATATTATTGCTTGATAAAATTTCTTGTGGAATTACTTAAATATTTGCCCTCACCAATATTTAGAAGCCATTCTTTGAATTCTACTTCATTTTGACATACTCTTAAATTATCTTTTAAAGACATGTGTTGGAAATAATTCCATATATTACTATTTTTTACACAATTTTCAATCATTTTAGTCCTGTTGCCATATTAAACTACTGGTAAAGTTTGTCTAAAATCACCAGAAACTATCATTATTTTATCTCCAAAAACAATATTATTTTTACATAAATCTCGCAATAATTTATCTACTGCCTCAAATGCATGTTTTGATGTCATTGTTATTTTATCCCATATAATAACTTTGATTTTTTGCAGTACTTTTCCATATTCTGAATTGGCTGTTATATTACAAGTCGTATCTTCTGTAATATTTAATGTTAATTTAAAAGTTACATGAGAAGTCCTCCCATCAATTAATAAATTTGCTGCTATTCCAGTCCATGCTACTGATAATACACTAATATTTTCATTATTTAAATAAGTAATTATTGAATTTAGTAAATAACTTTTTCCACTTCCTCCAGGCCCATCAATGAAGAAACATTTCTTATTGTTATAAGTATTGTTTTTTATATTTGTTAGTATTGCGTTAAAAATTTCTTTCTGTTTCTGTGATAATGATGTTATGTTGTAAACATCGTTTTGGACAATATTTTCTGCTTGAACATCTTCATACATATCATAGTTTTGTTGTTTTTCATCAATTGTTGGTAAATTAAAATCATTTAAAGAATATCCATTTGTAGACAGAATACTTTCGATTTTTTTTAGTGCCATATTTTGACCATGTTCTTTTGGAATAAGTGGACTATAAAAATAATCTTTATATTTAGCATATAAATCTTTTGCATTAATTGGATTGTGAAACACGCAAATATAAGCAAACAGATTACATAAAGCAGTTGGAAATTCGATTTGAATAACTTCTTCTAAACATTAATCCCATTCATCATCTGTTTTAATTAAATTTCTAGCTAATGCGGCTTCACGGTACGTTGTATAGATAACATTTTCAAAAGTACTTAAATGTTCTTTATCTTTTGGATTAACGAAATACATTCTACTTAAAATTGGTTTACAAATTCTTTTTCTAATAGTCCATTTTTTAAGTGTTTCATTGAAAACATAAAAATTTGCTATATCTGGATATAGATACTTCCTTGCTTCTGGATCACTCGCATTTAGTTGAAACCATGCCGTTAATGTTGTATTTAAATTTTTATTAATTAATTCTTTTTCAGAACCTTCTATAAAATATACATATTGTACATTTTCTAAATGAACTGCTAATCTGTATATTACGTGAGATAACTTATACATGCTGAATTTAAATAAACGATACATTGCTTCTGGTGGACTTACATATCTTGTATTTATGAATTGTTTTATTTCATCATAATCATAATTTTCATTTGTGTTTTCGATATCAATATCAGTCATTTTAATGAATGCACTATCATGACAGTAGTAGGGGCTGCACTGTTCCTGCGCCACACAGCTCCCACGCCACCGAATACCGACCGATGGTAACTTATATTAACAGATCCCTGTTTTACCGACCGTGTATCTGTTATCAATTGAGAATTTACCACAGGCCCCACATGTTACGGGTAGTAGTAGGGGCTGGTACTGCGCCAGGCGGGACCCGCGCCACCAAATACCGACCAAAGGTAACTAGTATTAGCAGATTCCTGTTTTACCGACCGGGTGCCACATGCCCCCGGCCCCATGCCCCGGCTGCTGCCGAGGCCCATGCAGCCTCCTACATTACCGACAGAGGATTATTCTTCGAACATGTTTTTATCGATTGATATATTCAAGGATCTCACGACCTGACCTCTAGCGGCTGAAATTCCACAGATTCGCGATTGGCTATGGCTGATCCACAGAATACCGCATATTCCTATATATAGGTTACACTTCTGTGGGTGAGATCCCAATAGGATGATGAAGGAATAAAGTCTGTAGCATTAGGAAGGTGCGAGTGCTGCAGCTCAGCTTCCTGCATTAGCAGGTGCATAAAGGATTTTTTTTTATCGACTGACGAGGGATTTTAGGGTGGGAATATAAATACAATAATCATTTTTTAAAAATCTTCATTTATTATATGAGTATACGTCACTGAAAAAAAACATACTAAAACTCTTATTACATTATTCTTATAACTAAAACATATTGAAAAATCTGTATTTATTACATGAGTATAAATTCTTATAACTAAAGTATAAACGTAAAAATCCTTAAATACAATATTTATGATTAACAGTGAAATTAGCGGCTAAACATTCTAGAGAAGAACTGTGAAATATCGTGCATACATATATATATATATATATATATATATATATATATATATATATATATATATATATATATATATATATATACTTAGCCTATACGTTGATGTGACATAAGAACGCGGAGTGTATAAATGTGTACTTGATATCAACCTTATCGACTATAAACTGCACCATCGATCCATAATTTTCAGTGTATCGAGAAAACCATCAATAAACAATTAGTATTAATTAAGTGTAAAATACGCTTATGAACAACAGCATTGAAAAATCCTTAAAGTTAGTGTAATATAGCAAATAATAATATATTAATACGTCAGCTAATCCTCTACAATAATTTTCTTCTATGTAAATTTAATGTATAATACTTGGTGATAGTAAGATATCGAGAAACCCTTAATAAACAAATAATTATAAGACGCGTTTACAAATAAGAACATCAAAAATCCTTAGAATATTTTAGCAGATGATAATGCAAAATAATAACATATAGCAAATAAAAAAAATCCATAATCTTAGTAAGCGCAATACACCTATGCATAGTTTAAAAGAATTTAGCATACACACTCTAATGATTGAGAAAAAATCCTTAATATTATACGCGATGGAGATATATTGTTATTAAACAAATTCAATAATGTTGTTACCAAGGTGTTGGAGATAGACATCTGTAGTTTCTATCTCCCGCTTCAACTTCTCCTCGTCGACGGCGTTTTCCATGAGGAAAGTGTTCACTTTGGTGGGTAGGAAAACGTCGAAACTTACATCTAACTCTAGCACTATCTTTACACCGAACTTGGTCTGAATTTTCTTGCATTTTGTTATCTTGTACTTTTTGTTGATCTCCAAATCCTTAATTTTTTTTCGTAGGCAGGAATGGTGAAGTTTTTATCACGGCGTTTAGCGACTCCATCCTGTAAAAATAATGAAACAATATATATAAGTTTATTATATTTATGTATTAGTTATAAGAATATATCATACTTACATAATAAATTATACGTCTAATGTCGATGTCGTTGAATCAGAATCCGATGTGTAATGCTCACACAAATGGAGTGAGCAGAGAATATCTTGGCGTTCCGTCCAGAGCCACTTATTTATAGCGTAGACGTTTTGAACTGCACAATTCTCCTTCCAGTCAGGAAGGTGATGTGTACACACCAGCGGAGGTCGAAATCCTGGTGTCTTTAAGGATGGATAGCCGAGATCTTCTATGTTACGGATATCTGGAAAATATGGCTGCAGCCACTCCTTTTTTTGCGCACATAGTCTAGACATCGATTCTCGGCAAGTATAGCATGCGGCACATCAAAAGTTGCAGCCGCAAGCAATGCATGTTCCCTATACCTTACCTCACCTCTTTCACTTTATCGATGCGTAAACCTCCAAGTTTCTTTGAACTGAGCGATAGCCGCCCTTTACTCTCTATATAAAAATTGATGTTAGCGATCACATGCTTTTTTGAATAAAACAACTACTAAACTTTACGTTTGAAATCATTTAAAAATTACCCCCACTTTACAATTTTGAGAATATATAAGCCAGCTTGCAAATGAAATATGCTTCAGTCTAAAAATTTATAATATCCGAATTACATATTATTCACGTTACACTTACTCTAAATAGTATCAATAAGTACCTATTAGTATTATTTATGTTTAAATAAAAAGTTAGTAAAAATTTATATTAATTGACGTAAATATCAACCATATAATATACTGATAAAAAATAAATAAAATTAGTTAGTAGACTGTGTAGAGTGAAACGATTTAAAAAAAATCTTATCCAAGTGATATCACATTTCATTCAAAATTGTCGTGTGAGTAAAGTGTCATAGCAGCATCTCGCGATCTAAAGTATTTCGAAATTGTTGTATGAGTGTCTGACAATTAAACCTTGAGGTAGCAGAAACTGATTATTTGAAGTATTGCAAAAAATTGTTGCGGGTGTGTGTTAAAGTGTACAAGCAATTAAACATCTAAGAATTTTTTAAAGGGTCTGAGGGATACTATTGACATAATTCCACTATGACTCATAATCAAGTAATTTTTTCCGTATTATTGTCCGTATTATTCTCTCTCTCTCTCTCTCTCTCTCTCTCTCTCTCACGCGATGCCACAGCAGTTTCCATACAGTATTCTGTTTTATCATCATTCACTCACTTATATACATGCACGTATGTACCTAAAGTAAACTTTCTCCCTTATAAATGTATATTAAATGAATAATGTTACTTTGTTGATGGCTACGATACAAATGGTCTTGTTTTTAGACAAATAGGGTTTATACATTTATATTTTATATTAATATATATATATATTTTTTTTTCTTTATGTTTGATTATAGTTATCATCAAAATGGATGATATAATAGCTGAATGTATGCAGCAAGCTAAGCTTTTGGAGGCAGCTGAAAAATTGTTATTTTCTTCTTCTTCTACTGATTCAACGACTATAACCCGTTGGACAAATAATTTTGTTTTATCACTCAAGACTTTTCGTAAAGCTTTAACTAATAAAGGACTTTCAGTACATCAAAAACAGAGTGTTTTATACATTATTGCAAAATTAGAATGTATAAAAGCACGACTTGAAATTATATATAAACGAAAAAGTGGTGGTGGAATACATACGACCAACAATACCATTACTAAACGTGTACGTTGGATAGATATGGATAACGCATTTGAGAATCGTATGAGAACTGTTGTGATAGCGAATTTGATACATATCGATGTGATGAATTTTTTGAAAGACTGTGCTATATTATTCTCAAGAAAATTAAAAAATATAATGCGTTTAAATGATGAAGCTTTAAAAGTAAATACTGTTTTATCATGCAAATTTAAAAAAATATGTGTAAAGAATAACGATAATGAAGAAGAAGAAGAAGAAAAAGAAGAAGAATGTATTGAGACTAAACATTTTAACACAAAAAACTATGAAACTTTATCGGCGACATCATTAAACAAATGGTTTGAGGCTAATGTTACTGAACCTCTACTCTCAGATATTGAGGAATTTCAGGAACGCGACTCTGGTTGGACTCTACATTCAATTGAAAATATACAGATAAACATAAATAAATTCAATCCAATGCGTAGCGGCAACTCGTATATACCTCTACCAACATTTATAGAGAAAAGAAAAGCATGTATCAATGTTAAAAATTATGATAACAAATGCTTCATATGGGCTATTTTATCTGCTTTATATCCAATAAACAGTAAAAATCATCCTAACAGATTAAGCAATTACATTCAATATGAACAGACCTTGGATATGAATGGTATTGAGTTTCCTGTATCATTGAAAAAGATACCAAGATTTGAAAAGCAAAACAGTACAATATCCGTCAATGTGTTCGGCTTAGATAATAAAAATGTTGTACCTTTCTACTTAACTTCATGTAAAAAGAGTAATCATATAAATCTGCTTTTACTCATGAGTTATAATGATGAAAGTGATAAATTACCAAATCAATCACATTATGTATACATCAAACAAAGAAAAAAAACTATTTACATGTGACAGATGTTTAAATTTCTTTTACAAAGAAGATCATTTGACTAAGCATGAAGAACATTGTAAAAAGTTGAATAATTGTAGAATTAAACTCCCTAGTGAAGATAATAATGTGATAATGTTTAAAAATCATTGCTATAGTGAAAAGTTACCTTTCATAATACATGCAGACTGTGAGTGTTTGTTAAAACCACTAAGACAAGATGTGGAAACTAACACTCGACCAGTACAGAGTCATGAAATTTATAGTATAGGATACTACTTTAAATGTAGTTACAATGACTCTTTATCGAAATATGATTTTTATAGAGGTCATGAAGCTTCAAGATGGTTTGTTGAACAGTTGAAAAATATTGAGAAACAAATAAGTGCTTTATACGCGAATCCTTTACCCATGCCAGTTCTATCTGAAGCTGAAAGAACAGAGTATTATAATTAAAAAACGTGTCATATTTGTAAAAAATTATTTAATAATGATGTCAAGGTGCGTGATCATTGCCATCTCACTGGAAAATATCGAGGGCCGGCACATACTACCTGTAACCTAAATTATCAAGATTCAAAAATAATACCAGTTGTGTTTCACAATTTAAGTGGTTATGATGCACACTTTATTATATCCGATATAGCAAATAATTTTCCAGGACAGATTGATCTACTACCTCTGACAAAAGAAAAATATATTTCATTTACAAAACATGTAGAGAATAGTAAAATTAAATTCAGATTTCTGGATGCGTTTAGATTCATGCCTTCATCACTGGAAAAATTGGCATCGCATCTACAGGACTATAAAATTGTTAATCATGAATTTAATGATTGTAACAGATATGAACCAGATTAACAGAACCAGATTGATCTGTTAACGAGAAAAGGCGTTTTACCCTACGAGTATATAAGCTCATGGGACAAGCTAGAAGAGTGTAAATTACCAGAAAAAGATATATCTGACAGAGATTATGATCATGCACAAATTGTCTGGAATACATTTAATGTTCAAACGCTTGGCGAGTATTCAGATCTTTATATGAAAACTGATGTTTTGTTGTTAGCAGATGTTTTTGAAAATTTTCGAGAACAAAGCATGAAAGTTTATAGTCTCGACCCTGATCACTATTATACCACTCCAGGTTTTTCCTGGGATGCAATGCTCAAATATACTGGCGCACAATTAAGACTTTTAACAGATATCGATATGATACTTTTTATAGAACGTGGAATTCGAGGTGGCTTGAGTCAGTGTTCAAATCGTTATGCAGCAGCCAATCATAAGTATATGCTTGAAAAGTATGAAAAAGATAAAGAAAAAGAATATTTAATTTATTTAGATGGAAATAATTTGTATGGATTCGGACTTTCACAATGTCTTCCATACGATGAATTTCAATGGTATGAAAATTTTGAAAATTTTGATTTGTTTTCAATCATATCAGATGCTTCTCATGGATACATTTTAGAGGTTGATTTAGATTATCCTTACAAAATACATGATGAGCATAACGACTTACCATTTTGTCCAGAACATGCAAAACCTCCTGGATCAAAGCAAGAAAAACTTTTAGCTACACTTCAACCTAAAAGAAATTATGTGATTCATTATGTTGCTCTACAACAAGCTCTTTTGAACGGTCTTCAGCTCATTAAGATACATAGAATTCTAAAATTCATCATATATTGATTTAAACACTAGTATGAGAGCAGTAGCAAAAAATGAATTTGAAAAAAATTTTTTCAAGTTAATGAATAATGCAGTATTTGGTAAGACTATGGAAAATATTAGAAAGCGAGTTTCGGTCAAGCTTATGAGTAAATATGATGGAAGATATGGTGTAGAGGCTCAAATTTCAAAGCCGAACTTTCATAGTAGTTCAATATTTAATGAAAATCTAGTTGCCATACAACTAAATAAAACTGAAATACTTATGAATAAATCAATCTACATTGGGCTTACAGTTCTAGATCTGTCCAAAACACTGATGTATGATTTCCATTACAATTATATGCGACAAATGTATAAAGATAATTGTAAATTACTTTACACAGATACCGATAGTTTCATCTATGCTGTTAAATGTAATGATTTTTACGAAGATATGAAAAAGAATATTCACAGATTCGATACTTCAGATTATTCTGTAGATAATATATTTAACATACCACGTGTTAATAAAAAAGTAGTAGGACTTATGAAGGATGAGTGTAATGGCCAGATTCTCACTGAATTTGTTGGACTGAGAAGCAAAATGTACAATACACGCGTCAATAATCAAGATAGTATGATAAAAATTAAAGGTATTAAGGCTTCTGTTGTAAAGAAAACTATTGAATTTAATGACTACTTAGAGTGTCTACGAAATTCTTGCATTCAAAGTCGAGAGCAGTTTGCTATAAGATCAAGACTTCATAACGTCGAAACCATTCGGCAGAGTAAGATTGCTCTCAGTCCTTACGATGATAAACGATTCTTGCAAGACGACAGTACAGATACGCTCGCTTGGGGACACTACAAAATAAATGGGTAAGTTCAAATTAAGCATGCATATATATATATCACACAATTTAATTTAGAAACGTTTAATTGCAGTGAAAAGAAGTGTGTGCGATTCAAGGATGAACCAACTATCCACGTAATGCATACCTGGAGATTTGCGCATCATGAAGCTCGATGTGGCAAATGGGAGCAGACTGCACGCGATCGAGAACGTTTCAGGAGAAGAATCATGCAAATAAATGATATTATAATGCCTGTACTTTTAAAAAAACTAAAGGAAATGTAAAATAAATGAACAATACATTTTTTTAATTAATTATAATTTATTTTCGTTTACATATCATTTTTATTTATCCAACTATTGTGAGTATTATCAAAACCTAACCATTTTACATAAACTCTATTACCACTTTTTTTCAAAACTTTTTCAATCAAATATACATCAGGATGTTTAGTCTTGAGAAGTTCTTCCTCATAAAATCCTACAGCTATTGGTTTGTCTTGATAATCCTTTAGATGATAGGTGTAAGGCTTTGTTTGAGAAACTTGCGTTATTGTAAAGACTTCAGTTGACCAATTGGGTGTATAACCTTTATCGAAAACCTCCTTGTTTCGACTTACACGTACTTTATCTCCAATTTTAAACTTAGCTCATTTAAATACATTTCTGACAGTGTTTGTCTTTCTAATTCGATTAAGTATACCATTAACTTTGTCTCGATTCACTTCAGCAGGTTTCATTCCTATTGTCCGATGCCGTCTATTATTATACTGTAAAGTTAAATCTGGCAAAATATCCAACCATTTATAGGTACCACGTAGACTAAATAACTGCCACATCTTGCTTTTTAAAGTGCGATTAAAACGTTCACAAATTGATGCTTTGAGATTACTGCATGTGGAGTATAAATGAATTTTATAATTTTTCATTAGTTTCTCAAAATCTTTATTGTAGAATTCTTTGCCACGATCGGTTTGCAAGTTCTTAGGTACTCTTTTTTGTAGCAGTATTGATTTCATATCTTGAGTTACACATTTTCCAGTTTTTTGTTTCACTGGCACAGTCCAAGCATACTTTGATAGTATATCAATGACTGTAAGCAAGTATTTGAAATCTTTATTCTGTTTAGCATATGGAATCATTTCAACAAGATCTGCCTGCCAAGTTTCATCGATATCTTTAACGAGAACAGAGCGACGTGAATAATTACGTCTAGCAGGTTTATGAAGTTCTTCTACTAGCGCTGCTTTCATCCTGATTTACAAGTTTATTTACTGTGGAATCCAAGATTTGTAATTTCTCGTGTAAATCTCTTAACGTATTATTTATTCTAGAAAATTCAGCCTCAGTATTTATAACTCTATCATTTACTAAACTCTCCAATTCTTGTACAATTTTTTCAGCTCTTAGTTTAATCAACTTTTTTACAGACTTTAAATTTACGGCATCATCTTGATCCACAGCATCACCAACATGACATAGTTTTCGGTTCTCTAAATCAAAATTTCCATCACTAGTCAACTTGAATCCTAGTCCAGGCGGTCCTCGAGATGTGCCTGCGTGGAGCAGTCGACGTCCAAACACATCGATGCTCATTTTGATACTGAGTTGTTACAAAATAATTCCTACTTCACGAAGCTCTTCAACGATTGATTGTATTTCATTGACATGGTTATTATTGCCAGCAGATGTTTCAGCTATAAGTAATCTCAAACGATCTACAAGCCCGTTTGGATCATCCCAATAAATGTAATCAGTATATGTATTTTTACGAGCATTCTTATATAACAAAGTCTTACTAAGTCCTTTTCCACTTTTACCTTGCGGAATCTTGAGAATTTTACTCACAAAATCAGTATACTTTTTACTTGAATTTTCACGAATATCTTCCCTTGTATTATAGTATTTTTTGTGAGCATTTGTGTCTTTTAAAATCTTAGCATAATTTTTCTTATCATTGTCAGTGATTAAAGTATCATCAGGATATTTCATGAACAATAACTGCACTAGACCTGGATCTTTGTCATACTGTTTATCGCTAACGATAATTTTATTTTTTTTTTAATTTATAGGACTATTTCCAATCATTAGTTTACCATCTCGCATTTTCCGCACTCCATATACTGTATCTAAGGTTTGTGTTCGTCCCTTATGCAACAATTGAACGATTTCATTAACACTATCACCCACAACTGTTTTTTCATGATCTGAAAAATTTGATACATTACTTTTATTGACAGTTTCTTCTTGATCTGAATCACCTACAGCTGACTCAAACGCTGATTCTCCAGGATCATCATCATCATCACCACCATCAACATCATCGTCATCATCATCATCATCACCACCATCATCATCATCACCACCATCATCACCACCATCATCACCACCATCATAGTCTTTTTTATAGTTTTCAATCCGCTCAGATTTTAATTTTCTCTTCTTTCTTTTTTCTTTTTTAACTGATGACAAAGTTTTTTCTTGTTTTATTTTATATTCACTTACATCGATTAATTTTTCCAATGGTTTCACAATCGACTTCAATGTGTCCTCCAAACCTTTTTCTACCTTTAATTTATGTAACTTTATCAAATCATACTTTCTTTTCACAGCGTTTCGAGCTTTTTCAACTTCACGTAGGACTACAGTTTGCTGATAAAATCAGACATCTTGATAGCTAAGCGTCTCACGATCGAGTGCTAAATCTATTCGGTAGCCTGTATATTTATTACAAACTGATCAAAACCTTTTCTGTAGCGACCATCATTTATATCTCGGTCTTTGTCTCTAACGAGAAAACTGTGATTGCCATCATTCCAACACATTGAACAAACATCTTTAAAGCGTTGATATGTCATATCTGTATTAACGTGATCATTGTAAACATGTTTCAAGTTCATATCATCTTGTCGAAAAATTACCAACAAGTTGACATTGTCACGCACCAAGTGTTTCGGTACTTGTGCGTACGACTGACACAAGTAAAAACAATCCACGCTTTTATGTCTACCCATGCAGTAGAAAGCTTTGACATTATCCTGCTTTTCACATGTAATATCATCAAAAACAAAAATTGAATTTGGTTGAGCCTCATCAGGTGATACTACAATATCGTGTTCACCGAACGATAAGTATTTGATACCTTCTAAAGGCTCAACAAGTTGTTGTAAGAATTTATATTTAGGTTGATTCAGAGATTTCGAGTATACATAAATATTTTCAAATCTCAAACCATTAGGATGAATGATTAGAGATAAGAGAGCGTTCGTTTTACCACAATTAGATGGGCCACAAAATACTGCACTTATACTGTTAGGTAGCAATTTTCCATGTCGAGGTTTTTTTTGCTGCTGCTGCGTTAAAAGATCGAAATTAACCACTGGTAACTTTGCTGACTGTTTCTTAAGATCCATCATGCTTCTTAAAAATTCATATCATGACTGACTCGAAACATTATAAATATGAGCATTTATAGTTTCTTCAGTCAGTCTCGCATGAGCTTGTTAGGAGCTAGCATCATGCAACAGAAAAAAGGTACAGGTTTAGTTAATACATTGATTAACAAATTACCCATTGAACTTCATGTGCCTGGTTATCAGTACTGCGGACCAGGTACTAAACTAGCTAAACGTCGAGCTCGTGGTGATCCTGGAATAAATTCTCTAGACGCTGCTTGCAAAGAACACGACATTGCTTACTCGAAGAATCCCGATAACATTCAAGAGAGAAACGCAGCTGATAAAATTTTAGCAGAGAAGGCGTGGCAGAGAGTGAAATCTAAAGACGCTGGTTTGAAAGAAAGAGCAGCAGCTTTTGCTGTAGCAAGTACCATGAAGTTAAAATCAAAGCTTGGTATGGGTGTTGGAGGAAAGGCTCGAAAATCTAATAAACTCAAGAAAACGATTAAAAAGAAAAAGATCACGCTAAAAAATTTGATTGAGTCAACTGGAAAATCAGTCATTCCTGGCAATGACTCTCGCTCTATGATTAAGTCCGCATTGAAGATGGCTCGAGAACATGTGAAAAAAAATGGTGGAAAAAGTAAAGTTAGTGTTCCGCGCATATTGCCTGTTCCCAGTAAAGTAGGTGGCTTTCTTCCAGCGCTTATTCCACTTTTTGGATTGAAAATAATGATATTGAAAATATTGAATTTACTCAAATATGTAAAATTAATGAAAATACCAAACTTTCGTGGAGTTTTTATGCGAAATGGTCTGCCTTTGAATGGTTGTCGAGCTAGAGAATCGGCAATCATTAATCTGGATGATGCAAGTGGACCTGGTACGCATTGGGTAGCTTATCGAAAAATTGGTGATACAGTTACATATTTTGATAGTTTCGGTGATTTACAACCACCAAAAGATCTAATGAACTATTGGAAAGTATCTCAAGTCAGGTACAATTATCAGAGGTATCAAGAATTTTCAACTTTCATCTGTGGTCATCTCTGTCTGAAATTTCTCTGTAATCAGCTCAATCGTAAGAATAATTTTTGTCTATATAAAAAGAAGTAGACTATTGATTTGAATTAGTCTGCTCAAGATGGTTGTCGAATCAATGACTCTCAGCCTTTCCGGCACGTCATCAATCCTTGAGACGCACTATTTTCCTCCAATAGAACTGGATCCGGATAAGCAATACAGTCTTGGACTTGTTGAGTTACTGACTTTTAATTCTATACCGAACGTTGATGAAAACTGTAATAAATTTTATGTTGGTCAAGAAATTATTGAACTTCCTACGGGTAGTTATGAGATTGAAGATATTGATCGAACTCTGCAAGGGATCCTTGATACTCGAGACATAAAAGTTAGTATCAAGCCAAATAATAATACACTGCGCAGTATTATTGGGTGCAGTCATGAAATTGATTTTCGACCAAGTGACTCGATTGGTCGTCTACTAGGATTAACTCCAAGACTCTTAAAACCTTATATAAGCCACGACTCAGATTTACCAGTAGCTATTCTCAAAGTGAACGCTTTACGTGTCGAGTGTAATGTTACGGCAGGAGCATACATAAATCAACAAAAAGTTCATACAATACATGAGTTTTTCCCAGCAGTTCCTCCCGGCTACAAGATAATTGAGGTGCCTAAACAAATAATATACTTACCAATATCTGTGAAAGTAATCGATCATTTACAATTACGCATAGTAGATCAAGATGGTGATTTGATTAATCTGCGAGGTGAAATTATTACGATTCGTCTACATTTAAAAAGCAATTGAAATGGGTATTGTTTTTAATGCGGAGAAAAGCTATATTAGCGGTACAGTATGTCATCAGACAGTCAGTCGGCAGCGAGTGATCAAACGATTAACACGTCAGAACAGTCAGTTCCTGCAAAGTCTCGGTCTCAAAGTATGCGGTGGTGGAGGAAGAACAAGGCAAGCGAAAAAAATATTGAAAAAATAACTTGTACATTTATCTGCTGCTGCTGCTGCTGCCAAGATGGAGGCAGTTCTTAACGTACAATCTCCAGTCATCTTTGATGAATCTGTCTCACATTATGAGGTTCATGCACATCAACCCTACACCGCACTTACATTCAACAATAGTGATGAAATTCGAATTGCTATACAACATCAAGATTTGTGTGTACTACCATCCAAAAGTTCACTACACATTTGTGGAAAGATTACAAAGCAGGATGGTACTGCTTTAGAGCATACTAATTTCGTGAACAATGCTATTAGTCATCTCTTTGAGGAAATTCGATACGAGATGAATGCTATAGAAATTGATCGATGCAAAAATGTTGCTGCAACAACTTTGATGAAAGGCTACGCTTCTTTCTCACCCAGTCAGCTAAAGTATCTGGGAAATTCCGGCTGGACGCCTACTATTGACGTGGGAAATATGTCTGATAATAATGAAAACTTTGATGTGACAGTTCCTCTATCATTGATTTTCGGTTTTGCTGAGGATTATCGAAAAATCGTTGTAAACGTTAAGCATGAACTTATTCTCACAAGATCGAGAAATGATTTGAACGCTGTTTTACAAGAGCCTATAATGGTAGATGGAAGACCTACATACGAAGACTTTAAAATTGAAATCACTCGTATAGAATGGCTTATGCCCTACCTCGTCCTATCAGATCGACGAAAAATACAACTATTTAATTACATACAAAAAGATGTGTCTATTGCTATGAGTTTTCGTTCATGGGAATTGTATGAGTATCCAGTACTTCCAACAACCACACAACATGTATGGACAGTGAAAACATCGAATCAACTGGAAAAGCCACGTTTTATCATTCTAGGTTTTCAAACAGCGAGGAAAGGAGTACGAAGAAAAAATGCTAGTTATTTTGATCACTGCGATATTAGTAATGTACAACTTTTCCTCAACTCTCAGAGTTACCCATACGGTAATCTCAATCTTGATATTGCAAACAATCAGTTTGCCATACTTTATGATATGTATGCAAATTTCCAAAATGTATATTATTCTGATAGAATTGTAATAGATCCTCTTTTGAGTAAAGAAGAATTTATTCTACATGCACCACTCATAGTCATAGATTGTTCAAAACAAAACGAGTCTCTTAAACAAGCAGCTGTCGATGTACGCCTTGAATTTGAATGTAAGAATAATATGCCTGCAAATACAACTGCGTATTGTCTAATTTTACATGATCGCATTGTTAAGTATAATCCTATAAGCGGTGATGTTAAGAAACTCATCTAAAACTATATAAAGTATGCGTGAACAATTAATTAGTCAGTACTGTTATAAACCATCAGTCAAGATAGATCTAAAAAATGAATCGATATAGCGCTTCGTACACTCCTCTCAAGGAGGACAAAAGCGCTAGAAGAGTGCAAGATGATAAACAATGTAATACGTATCGTGGAAAACCTTGTTCTGCTCCTACTAATAAAAGTTAACAGTGGAAAAATACTTTTGAGAAATATTCCACTAACACAAAGCCCATGCCAGAACATCAAGGTTATAAGAAGTTCTGAAATATTTTATCATGTCTTTACAAATAATGTTTTATGTACTTATGTTTTTGAATAAAGAAAAAAATAAAAAATCATATGTTATTTTTTAATTATTAATCCTAATCTTTATTCCTTCCATGTATTCCTTTATCATCCTATTGCGATCTCACCCACAGAAGTGTAACCTATGTATAGTTATATGCGGTATTCTGTGGATCAGCCATAGCCAATCACGAATCTGCGAAATTTCAGCCGCTAGAGGTCAGGTCGTGAGATCCTTGAATATATCAATCGATAAAAACATGTTCGAAGAATAATCCTCTGTCGGTAATGTAGGAGGCTGCATGACGGTCCCAATGCATGGATGTAAAAATAATTTACTGCATGGATGTAAAAATAATTTACTTTAAGGTTTTTTGTATGTATTTAGAATAAATCGCTATACATAAGTTAAAATATATATTGTAACGGGCGGCGAGACGCGCACGTCGGCGCGGGGAGCCAAAGCGCGGGAAGGCCGGTGGAGATCTCGCAATTCGAGGGAAATTCGAGACAGTTAACTTTTGACCGCTCTCGCGAATAGTACTGACGTCGCGCGCAAAAGTGATAGCTACAGCAGCAGCAAAGAGAGCAGCCCTAGCAGCAACCACAGCACAGCAGCCCTAGCAGCAACAGCAGCCCTAGAAGCAACAGTAGCATCTTGAGCAGCAACGGCAGCAACGGCAGCAACCCAAACCTACCACAGCCCAGGAAGACGGCAAGGTCGAGCAGAGGACTCCCTGGCCAAAGTACAACGAGGATCGTCGTTATAAGCTAAAGTAGGATCTCATTTTCCTTTTTATTTATACGCGATCGACTGGCGAGGCATTTGGCCCCAGTCGTTGTTCCGGGATATTTTGTGGCCTTCTCGCGACGCGAATACGGACGCCGGATTGTTTAACTGAATAAACGGCTTTTTATTAGAATCGGTAAGGTGTTCATTCAATCGTCGTCCCGATCCCTCTTCCTATCTAAACCGCCGAATACCGCCGCCTCCGCGGGCACTACACAGGAGTGTAGTGCATACTGAGCACCGGGACATCGTCGCAGGTAGGCGACCACACGAGCGAGTACAGCATCTCGCAAAAGCAAAGTACAGGAGGACTTTGCATTTGTACGGGGTACATAGGCAGATAGCCGCCTAGAAACCACCCCGTTACAATATATATATATATACTTATAATAAGGATTTTGAATAAAAATTGAATATATAATAAAGAAACATATACAATTATTTATCAATCCTAAAAAGGTCCTGCAGACTACAATTTTTATGCTGCTGTGCGCTCGCCTGCACAGGGAGCGCTGAGGCTGCTGTGCGCTCGCCTGCACAGGAGGCGCTAGCGGGGACTGGTGCTGACGGTCCCAATATGTCAATCGATACAAACATGTTCGAAGAATAATCCTCTGTCGGTGATGTAGGAGGCTATCCTCGGCAGCAGCCGGGGCATGGGGCCGGGGGCATGTGGCACCCGGTCGGTAAAACAGGAATCTGCTAATACTAGTTACCTTTGGTCGGTATTTGGTGGCGCGGGTCCCGCCTGGCGCAGTATCAGCCCCTACTACTACCCGTAACATGTGGGGCCTGTGGTAAATTCTCAATCGATAACAGATACACGGTCGGTAAACAGGGATCTGTTAATATAAGTTACCATCGGTCGATATTCGGTGGCGTGGGAGCTGTGTGGTGCAGGAGCAGTGCAGCCCCTACTACTCATGACCTTTAAAACAATATTTAAATAAATATTTTACACATTGAACTGTAGAACAAATTTCTACATTAATATGACAATTGTATTTTAATAATAAATAAGGATTATATGGAACTACAAACCGATTATCAGCTATTTTTGTTTTATTAAATAAAATTTGTTTACCATCATTTCTTCTTCGACAATTTGGATAACCATTATTATTAAACAAAGTTGTTTCATTAAATGGTTTGGGAAAATTTTTTGAACACTTTTTAGTGTTATTGTCCATACAAGGTGATCCCATATTAAATTTACCACATGGTCCATGTATCATGAATTGCTTTACAATATTATATTATCTTGGATATTTAGCTTGGTCGGGTATTTCAGCTCTAATAATTGTATCAACGTAATCAGTATTCATTAAGTTTTTATTTTTTTCAATGAATAATAACATATGCATGTGAGGTAAACCTCTTTTTTGAAACTCAATTACATATGTATAGGCAATACATTTTCCCATAATTCCTTTTTTATTTACGTCTTCTAAAAATGTTTTAACTTTTTCATTGAATACTCTTGCAACAATATCTGGTCTATCAATTGCAGATTCAAATTCTTTTAAATTCTCAGTAATTTCTTTCCATTTTGGATTGCATGTCATTGTGATGAAAAAATCCGGTTTACCACATTTTTGAACTATTGCCATAGAATCTAAAAAATTTTGTTTTAATGATCGAGAACTTCCATAAAACGAAGATGGTAATATTACCATTTTTCCAATTCTCATGTTTTCATTATCTGTTTTATTTTGTATGTAGTCTATAACTCCTTTGTATAAATCTGTTCTTAATAAGTGTTGATTTTTTCTTACATAATATAATCGGGATCCTTCCACTTTAACCCATGCATCAACTGTAAACTGTTGTGATAATTTTCCTAAATTTATAAATGGATTAAAATTTTCTCTAATACTAAATTTGTAATTATAAAATTGTAGCATTGAAATATTATTTTTACTACTAATTTCTTTTATATATGGCATCCATCTAAATCCACCATTTGGAAATATAAGTGGATATGTCATAGGATCAACATGTTTACTAATATAGGGTATACTTATGGGCTTACTATTTTTAGAGTATATACATATGTCTCGATCTTTTGGAGGTTGACCTTCTTCGCCAACAAATACAACGGCTACTTCATTGCATCTTGCTTTGTTATATATATTTTTATCAAGATAAGCGTTTCTTGTTATAAACATTCTGATCTCATTACAATTATTTCCTGTTTCATTATGTCGTGATTGATTTTGCGCTTCCTTTTCTACTTCATGCATCATTTTATAAGAAATGGCATAAATATTAATTTGTCGAAGTAAATTATCTAATTCTTTTAATAAATTTTATGAACAATAAATGTTATTATATAGTCCAGTTTGCGTTGCCATTTCATTATCTAGAATATACAATTTACCAAACCTTCTTGCTTCATTTTCATCAGGATGTAAAGAATAAACATTATGATAAATTTGTCCACAGATACGAATAACCTGTGGTCCTCGGTCGAATAAAGCATCAAATTTTGCACCAAAACTAGCGAAAGCCACTGCATTATTATATAGTCTTATATGTTTTCTGAAGTGTTTACTTTCAATTGTATTTTTGGTACTTAATTCTATTAAACGTTCTGGATAAGTAATATTATCTAATAAACGTACTTTTCCTTTGCTGCAACAATTCTGAAATTTGTTATCAACAGTTACTTCAAACTTGAAATGTTTTGCCTGACAAAATACACATATCTTATTCATATTTCCTAAATAATTTTCAGTAATAACGTTTTCATTAAAATTAGAATTACAAATAGCAGCAATATTTAAAGTTTGTTTTTTTTAAACTCGTATCTAATCGTCTTTTTTTATTAATCTGAATTTTTTCTTCTTCACTGCGAGCCAATCTTTTCTCTTTTTGTTTCAAAACTTTTATGTTTTTAGCGTTTTCAATTTCTATTTTTGTCATAGATTGTCTTTTTAAACTCGCATTTAATCGTCTTTTTTTATTAATCTGAATTTTTTCTTCTTCACTGCGAGCCAATCTTTTCTCTTTTTGTTTCAAAACTTTTATGTTTTTAGCGTTTTCAATTTCTATTTTTGTCATAGATTGTTTTTTTAAACTCGCATTTAATCGTCTTTTTTTATTAATCTGAATTTTTTCTTCTTCACTGCGAGCAAGTCTTTTCTCTTTTTGTTTCAAAGCTTTTATGTTTTTAGCGTTTTCAATTTCTATTTTTGTCATAGTGTGTTTTTTTAAACTCGCATTTAATCGTCTTTTTTTATTAATCTGAATTTTTTCTTCTTCACTACGAGCCAGTCTTTTCTCTTTTTGTTTCAAAGCTTTTATGTTTTTAGCATTTTCAATTTCTATTTTTGTCAAAATATGTTTTTTTAAATTATCATTTAAGCGTCTTTTCTTATATATATTAGTTTTTTCTTCTTCATTATAAGCGTGCCTCTTCTGTTTTTGTTTTAATGCTCTTGTTTTTGAACAATTTTTAATAGAATTATACAATTCAACTTTTTTAATATTAATTGGATTCATTTTTTCTAACATAACATAACATTCTTTTATTACTTTATCTTTATTTCCCATTTTAAAATGAATGTTTTCGTCCACTTCCATACTTTCAGATTCACTGTTATCAATTAGATATTGCTATTTCAATTTTTCAGTTATATTATCTGTATCCTTTTTCAAATCAATGTAGTCATTTAAATGTTTTGCTACAATCTGATTGCATCCTTTTCTATGCTTTTGAAACTGCTTCATTAAGAGTTGTTGCTCTTTAATTAATCGATTTTCATAAGAAACTTCTAGATGTCTTATATTGATATTAGAAAAATTCAAAGATAATTCGATATTTTCTTGAGAATGAATCATATTATTGGTTAAGTCATTGTTAATACTTATATCATGTATTACTGGAAAAGGTAATATAGTGTATTCTTCATATATTTTGTACAAGTGCTGTCGCATTTTTTTAAGATCAAACTTTAAATTACAAGGACATTTATTGAAAACAATTGCTACTGCAAAAGCGATAGCGAAAACGCCACAATCATTAGCATTTGTTTGATACTGAACTTTTTCAAAAACTATTCGAAATTGATCGTTATTTGGAAATAATCTATTAATGAATATTATATGATTATTATCTAATGAATTCTTATTTAAACTATCATAAATATGAATTACATTATTAGAATAATATATGCAAATCCAATGACCATTCCTACTTGATCCAGAAAATAATATCTGTATAAATTTATTATTTAAATCAACTGGTCGAATGTTGGAAAGTCTTTGCATTGTCAACGTAGATTGCATATTGAAATTAGTATTACTTTTTAAAATATTATTAAATTCAGAAATATGATTATCATTTAATTTACTATTTGTATCAGAAAATTCATTAATTCCTTTTATGAAATAAATATTATTTTTAAAGTATTACTTACAATTACAATCACGATATTATATATATATATATATACAGAAAATTAGCATTAAGTAATTGTTATTGTATTTGCAGAATAACAAAATTATATAACAATATCAAAGTAATTTAATAAAAACAATCTACTTTAATAAGTAATTTAAAAAACTTGGTTTAATTAACTGGTAAATTAAAAAATTTGATTTATCAAAATTAGTATATAAATTGAATAACTTACAACAACTGCTTTGTAAATAAGATTTTTGTATATGAAAGTACGTTATTATAAATAATGCTGAGAAATTCACGTAAGATTTAGGCAACTTAGATAAGATTTGTGAGTCAGCTTTCTTAATTTATTTTTCAATATTCAATAATGCTGGAATAAGTATAAGAAACCTCTTGATGTATCATATCCAATACTATCGATAGATGTATACCTAAGTAGTGTTTATATTTACGATGATTTAATATACAACAGTATATTATAAAGAGAGGGAGAGAGAGAAAGAGAGAGAACGCGTGAAGGAGAGGGTGAGGAAGGAGGAGAGTGGCAAGTAGCGAGATACCTAGAAGTAGATACATACTCCCACACTTGCACAGAGATCAGTGATCTTATCGAGTATTGAGATTTTTATGATATTTAGCAAGATATTTTTCATTATTAAGAGGATGTCGGAGCCACGCTGATAGGTTTAAATTTTTCTAACCCCAAAAATAAACAAGCGTACAAGCGTAATGTAGAAAAATGTAGTGGCTGAAAATTCTTATTATGTTAATAAATGTTTCTAAACGTCAAATGGTATTTATTTATTCTCAAATAAAATGAAAAATGGAAAATGCAACGCAAGGTGAGAACGCTAATTCATATAGGAAACAGTAAGATGACAGACATTTTTACGTTATTCCTTACATCAATTTTAAGAATAATATATTATATAAAATTATTAAAAGTTTTGATTAGTGAAAACGATGGGGCTGCAAATTCTCTACATGATTATAAATTGATATTTATTTGATTTATGATGTTACTAAGTAAATTCAACGCGAACAACGTAAAATGCAGTCCGAATTAGGGTCACAAATGGTTACGTTAGCTACGACATCCTCTTAGGAGAGTCTGAAAGTCAATTAAAAATAGATCCGAACTGAGGACAAAATATTTATTTGTAATATAATCAAATTAAACAACGACAAGTAATCATATTTTTGTAAAAATAAAGTAAATTCAATTGGTTTTAACTAAATTATTTTGAAGCCCATATTACTTTTACCGATACAGTACAATTTTTCATATTCCATAAAACATTGTATGTTAACATGTAACGGTTGCGTTCCCCTTGCCCCGGATTTTGTCAGTCGGGATTCAGGATTCGGAAAGAGGTGAGGTTAGAAATAACTCCGTTCGGTTAACTTTAATAATTATATATATTTACAACGTCTTCTACAGTGCGTCGTCATTCGCCATCTGTAACCAAACAAAGTGCGCTTTTAAGAAGACTTATCTCTTACAGTTATGTCTTATAATCTAAGCGGTAATCGCGGTACTTATCAATTAACGGTACGGTTCTTAATCCTACGCTAGTTGTCGCTTACATTAATTTCGCTTAACATTGATAACGCTAGTTCGGTCGCCGGTATGTTTCGCCTACTTACTGACTACGCTTCGAGCACGGCGGTTCGGTTGGGTGTGTACTTGGCTCTTGCGAAGTCCTCGCGAGAACGTGTGCGCACGATCTCGTGTGGACTCGGCACTGGTTCCTATTTTCCCCCTACCCTGTGTGCGCACAGCGGAGGAATGTCGGCGGGATGTTTTAGTGTAGAGTCTCACAGGACCTGATTGAGACGTGTGCGCACGACTCAACCCGGTACGGTGGCTGTCTCTCGCGGCTTCCCTTGCCCTGTGTGCGCACAGCGGCAAGTGAAACGGCAGAGTGGTGAGTGACTGTGTGTGAGCGTGCAGAGTCTGACAGAGACGTGTGCGCACGACTCTGTAAGTCTCTGCAGTCAGTTTCGGGTTCCGGTTACCCTGTGTGCGCACAGCGGCAACAAGAACGGTCGAAACGGTGTGGCGGTGTAGCGGCGTGTGTATGGCGGGTGTGCAGATTCTAACAGAGACGTGTGCGCACGACTCTGCTAGTATTTGCAGCCGGTTTCGGGTTCTGATTGCCCTGTGTGCGCACAGCGGCAACAAGAACGGTCGAAATGGTGTGGCGGTGTAGCGGTATGTGTGTGGCGGGTGTGCAGATTCTAACAGAGACGTGTGCGCACGACTCTTCTAGTATTTGCAGCCGGTTTCGGGTTCTGATTGCCCTGTGTGCGCACAGCGGCAACAAGAACGGTCGAAACGGTGTGGGTGCGAAACGGTGTGTGTGAGTGTATGCCGATTCTGACAGAGACGTGTGCGCACGACTCTGCCAGTATCTGCGAGTAGTTTCGTATTCCGATTGCCCTGTGTGCGCACAGCGGCAACAGGAATGGTCGAAACAATGGAACGGTCTAGCGGTTTATTACGGTAGTTTCGGTATTCGTACCGTTACGTGTGCGCACGAAACGGTCGGATAACGTCAGTTCTTCTAGGGCCCTCCTAGCGGTGTCGTGTGCTCACGGCAACGCTCGGATCGGGAGCTCTGATCGAACTGCCGCCGTGCTGTTGCGGCTGGGCTTATATAGCCCAAGTCGCTGGCGTCAACGCCCTCTGGTGGTGATTGGGTCGAGTGTTGCTGGTGTACTTGTGTGGTGCTTGCCGTGCTCTTTTCGGTAGAGTGCGTTGTTTTATTTGCGCCCGTCGTCGGTTTCGTTCGCGGCTATGTTTACACTATACGAGCACGTGTTGCTACCCATGAGTACTCGGCTTGTGCTCATGTTATTCTCGTGCGGGTCTGCCTTTCTCTCGCGATGTTTGTGTGCGTACTTGTATACATTTTGCACGAGACTGATGTCTCGTTGCAAACATATAAGCGCACATGCACAAGACTGCGGTTCTTATGCTCAAGACGGAGGTCCGCTTTCGCAAAATGGAGGTCCGCTTTCGCAAGACGGAGGTCCACTTTTGCAAGACGGAGGTCCGCTTATGGATGTTCAAAATTTGTAACTCTATTACTCAGCTGTACTACGTATCGACCATTTTCATAAGATTTTACTATAACTACATAAATTCAAGATTACATTTTCTGACATTTTGCAACATGAGGACCAAATCCTTTTGGTTTACAGATTTTGTTGCATTTTTTACAAATTCTGAGATAGCATCTCTTAATATGCCTTGCCGAATTTTGTGCTGTTTGTGGCACTTTACAATTTGGGCAAAATGGCGCATTATGTTGATGAGCTCTTTTATTGTGTTTTCTCAAAGACTCTTTTGTAGAAAATTTTTGACACACATTTGACATTAAAACACATTCTCATTATGACCAAGTTTATGAAACTTATATGATTTGGCATTGTCAAAAAAGGCACTGCAATTATTAATAACGCAAAAATATTTTTTAACTTTTTTCTCACATATGAAATTTTCTGACTGTACATTGCGCGCCAATTTAGTAATAGCATTACCAGGGCATATGCAAGGACAGCATAAAATGCTGGTCAAATTCCAAAAGGAACTTCCGACGTTAACTGCTTCAGCTAAATTGCATCCAAAATTTATGACTTGATGATACACGAAGCATCCAACGTAGACAAGATCACCTTGACGCTGCAATACTATGTCAAAATTAATTTCATGTTTTTTTAAATATGATGGTGCTATTACAAGATTTTTGTGATTAATAGGCATTGAGCAACCATCTAGCCATGAATTGGTGTAACTTTTGCCTTGCTTTTTTAAATTTCGAATATCATTTGATACAATGCGGAGAAACTTGCTATTATGATCTACATTAATAATCAGCCATGCTTTTAACGAATTTGGCAATCCACCATGAATAATGTTTGCACTATCCAGATTTGAATCTTCGCAATGCATATCAGTAATTCAACACTTATGTTATGCGGCAAATCATCTAAGTACGAATTTAAATCTTCTACTCTTGAAATATTCATAGCATAAATTAAACGACGTTTCTTAGAAACTATGTTAGAAATAGCCTCTTCATATGCCTGAATAATAGATTTTTTATCTGAACTGTCAATTTCGATTTCCCCTCGTAATATCTGTAATAATATTAATTTACATAAAGTATATTATATAAATATTGTAATAAATTATTGCATTAATTTAATATGTAAGTTGAATTTATTACTTCACTTTTGTTTAGTAAGTTAAGAACGTTGGAATTTACTTTTTTATATTTTTTTAAATTAACATATAACCCTGAAATTGATGTTTTTTTAAATCAACATATTCAAAAACATTTAAGAATTTTTCTGCTAACTCTGCCACAGAAAAATTTGTAGGAGAAATTATATTCTGAAACTGTCAAATTTTTAAATCGATTATTAATTAAATTTGGTTATAACTTTATTAGTAATTATACAAGGCAAGCAAGGAAGCAAGAAAGAAAGAAAGCAAGGAAGCAAATTGCTAGCTTTTAAATATCTTAGTTAGTGACAATTTTTTTTTTAACAAATGAAGGTGAATAAAAGAAAAAGTAATTTTTCATAATTTATAGTTTTACATAAATCTATCCCATTAAAATATTATTACAGTTCTATAGTTATTGTTACTAAACAATTAATATGAAAACTATAAACTTAAGTAAAATGATATTCAATAAGTGCTTTACGCGCGATATGTTATGGTAAATTTTTTTCAATAATACAATAATATTTTGAACTTCTAAAAATTTTACTTACAACTGTTACTGGGTATCTTGATATTTCATGCGGCGACTGTTTTAACATATTCTTAATTTTTTTAAAGTCATCATCATTTTTTTTCTCATTATTTGCACATCGATATTTAACAATATCACGAAGTTCACTTTGCATAATTGTTAATGCTAAAATAAAAATTGTACACAATTTATTTTAGTTAATATTTCAAAGGTAACGACATTAACTGAAAGATAAAATACATGATTGATTTGATAGCAGTGCGTGTATATATTATGGTAAAAAGCATCGTGCATAATCTACTATGTAAGTGAGTGTACTTAAATATACAACATTATTACATGAACTGTAATATAAATTTATTATTAATGATGTAAATCGATCAATTTTTTTTCAAAATTTTGAGAAAACTGTAACATTTAGTCTTTGATAGCGTAGTTTAGCTTTATTAAAACAAACTTATAAAATAATATCTTACTAGACAAGAAATCTTTACTAAAAAATATATAAGTAATATATATAAGTAACTATGTATATATAACTTAGTAACTTATATATAAAAATATATAAGTAACTATGTAAGTGAGTGTACTTAAATATACAACATTATTACATGAACTGTAATATAAATTTATTATTATTAATGTAAATCGATCAATTTTTTTTCAAAAATTTCAGAAAACTGTAACATTTAGTCTTTGATAGCGTAGTTTAGCTTTATTAAAAAAAAACTTATAAAATAAGATTTTAATAGACAAGAAATCTTTACTAAAAAATATATAATTACTTAGTAAAATAACTTATACTTTTACCTTACCAATACTTCAAAATACATCTTATCTTTTGTGAAACGTAAATAATATACTTTAGCAATAAAAACATTATATTATACTTTGTATATTAATGTTACATAGTATACTTATATAGTATATCCTGCAAAATGCTTTATATCATAATGAATATACGTATTGCAACTAAAGCATTTATATCTTCGTATAGTAAATTGCATATATAAACGATAAAATACTTTAGTTGAAGTTATTTTACTGAATTTCTTAAAAAGAAATCAGTAGGTAATTTTATATTTTCGTGATTATTTAATGAGTATTACAAAAATCATAGTACTAATTAATGTTGATGTTACGGTATACTCTAATAACAGTAGAATTTTTCGGAAAATTTGATGCACTAATTCAGTCGTGCAAGTTAAGTATCAAACTTTTAAAAAACCATAATATTTAGTTTTTAAACAAGTAATTTATCTTTAATAAAACAACAGTACTAAAATAATTTCAGTGTAAAAAAAAGCTTTTCTAATAAATATATAATTGTATATATGCAGTAAAATAAACTTTACTAAAAAAATTATACAAAGAATCATGTAAAGACTAATGCTATGAAATTTGAAATCTATATCTTATTTGGGGTATTTTCGATTCATATATATGAGTGTGTTTTATTGTTAGTGTGTGTGTTTACATATTTACCTGTATACGACTATAGTCTTTCGTAACAAAAACTCGGAACTTGAAATAAAGTTAGTAATTATACAAAATAAATCTCCAAAATTAAGGTAAAATTTTGTAAGCAAAAAATATAGCAATTTTACTAAAATTTTTGTATCTGCTATCTTAATTTATTATCTAAAACTCTGTATTGCTGGACTATATAAGTGAAAGAAAATCTAGATTGTATCAAGTCCAATACTATCAATGATGTATTCACAAATAATGGTTATAGTTTCCCTGATTTTAATTACAGCAGTATATTGAATAAACAAAGAGAGGAGAGAAAAAGAGAGATGGATAAGGTAAGGGATACATATGTAGAGCGGACTATAGCGCTGCTACTTAATATTGACGGGCTAAGCTGGATGGAGACGGTAGCTGACGGCGAGGATGGAGACTAAAGATGTTTATTGCGGTATATATGATTCGCGACTAGCTTGTGCGATAGCTCGAGTAGATCTGTTCCATCCGAATTCAAACTGGCTCCGCCTGCGACCGCAGCTGTGGCGGCACAGCGGCGACATCTCGAGGGCTGGCGTGGAGCTAGCAAGAGTTGCTAGGCAAAGTCGCGCCTCGGGCGAAGGAGCTGCATCCGCCTCGATGCGCGTGGTGACGACGGTCCGGGAGTCGCCACACATATACATAAGTGCGTACACACACACTAGTACAGATATCTTCTCTTACTATCATTGAGAATATTATGATTATAGTATAGGTATAGAATTTTAAAAGAATTCAAGAAATAGTGGCTTATACTTACAACTACGAAATTGCATAAACACGTATTTACAAATACACTTGCACACACAAACACATGCACATACTCTCTTATCTCCCTCTCTTTACTCAGCTCAGCTCCCTCTTTCTAAGCCCTGATCTCTCTCATTCTCTCTCTGTCTATCTCTATCAAAGTATTCTCAAAGTTATTTATATTTGATAGTAATGTTTCCGCGAATTCAATAGGTTTTATTCCACACTCGAAGAAACAAATGGTAAAGGGGCTTATAGTTCGGTTTAGAATCATTTGCTTAAGGTTCTTGTTACAATACAGTTTGTCGTGTTCGTAACTAAAAACAGTTAAACTTTACTTTAATAATATTCATATAGTTTATTTATTACTCTTTTTTTATTATTATTTAGTGCTAAATTGAAAGAGAAAATTTTGAAAAGGTCAGCTGAAGATCAATTAACTAAAGTAGTTAAAAAAGTAAAGAAGGATTCCAATTTTATAACTTTCCAAGAAGCGGTAAAGGTGATTACAAAGTAAGTATTGTGTCGTTTTCATCATACTTATTTAAGATCATATACGTTTTTGTCTAAACTTTTTACTACCTCAATTATTATTAACTGCATAAAGAAAATTACATTTTTAAAAAAAGGCATTTGCGTTTATATATATATATATATATATATATATATATATATATATATATATATATATATATATACTGTGTGTCTAATTTTAATTACCACATCCCCTTCTTATTAAAAAAAATAAATTAATCTTAATTGTTCTCAAAGTTTTCGCATAAAAGTTTAAAGGACGGAGGTTAGCGGGATGAAGGGTTTAATCACGATTAGACACCTTATACGTGTGTGTATGTATATATATAAACCGATACCCACGGTCACCGACGTACGTAAATATATGTGGCGTCTCGCTTGCCCTCTGACACGAGACCGTCACACACACCGTCATCTCACCATCGGCGCAAGCAGTTGCTGCGCCCTCGTGAGGACTTCTAGAACTCCAACGCTCTCCGGCAGACAAAGACTCCCGGTTCGCGCCAGAACCGCTCAGACAGCAAAACGAGCAACACCTTCTCCCGTGTCAACGTGACTACCGCACTCTCCGAGCATCTTCTAACACGCTCTGTGCCTCGCGAGTGCTTTTCTCTGCCGATCGAACTCTGAAGCCTCCAGGAACTCGTCCACCACGCTAGCGTGGCGGTTCCCTGCGGAGCACTTGTGACCAATAAATCGACCATCGTCGCCTAGACGCACATTTTGTCTTTTTTCTCTTAACCTGCGAACCTGAGCCCAGCTCACCGCGAGGCCGGGAGTTCTTTCCGACCCGTGCCCTCGTCCACAGGAGCTCGAGTAGGCCCTCGACCTCCTGTCGTGCATCCGCTGCCGGCCTGTAACCGTTGGGAGCGGTTTTCAGCCAGAAGCCGACGTCGCAGCCGCCTTTGTGAGGACTTGCCTGCCCGGAAATTCAACCTTCCCGCCGCGTCGGCCATTGCGCTACACAACCAGTCGGAAAATTGGTGACTCCGACATTCCTCGCATCTACGAGGATTTCTGAACCTTCGACACTTTTCGCACCTGGACACCTCTCAACCCCAGGACTTTCGCAGCTGGCTCGACTTCCTCGCATCATCCCTCACCACTCTACGACTCACGTAAGTTTCAGTGAGCCCTCAAGGTGTCGTGAAGTGCATTACAAAAAACTGAGAAACTTTTCCGCGCGCGGCACGCCGTCAATGGCCACCCATTGTTCGACGCAATCGAAAAAACTTTCAACAGCGTTGCTACACACTGCTGTCGCGCCTCTGTAAAAATTCTGTGCCACGGGTTGAGGCCTTCCCCGTGCGCACAACGAAAGCTCTCGCAACTGTGCATCTTTCGCCTTCTCTTTCTTTTCCCGCGAACGACGCGGACACTTCCAGCCGGGCTGTTTTCCCCCCGTGCTCTTTCCTAGAAACAAGAAAAAAACCATTCATCATTTTACTCCGAGGCGTCTCTTCTGTCACCAAGAGCGCACTCGTAAGCTTTCGGCTTATCGCCATTTTCATTTCTCGATCGGCTTCTCAAAAACCCGGCTCGTGGCGGCCATTTTGATCCCTTGGCGTCGTCTCGCCGAGGAATCTTCCCGCGCTTTCTCATCGTCACTTCCGCCTTGCCGCGGACCACCTAGCAACACCTGTTGCCACCTCACCTCGTTCGGCGCTGTTCACCTCCCGCGAACGAGGCGCCATAGCAACCGCTGCACGGCAACACTGCCAACTTAACGCAGCGCACACTCGCGCGGCATGATCGGCCGCTCGCCTCCGTCACTCGACGCGCGCAACCCCGCAACGCTCAACGACGCGCCACCTGGCGACGCACACGACACTGAAATGTCCCTAGGCAGCCTGGCGGACGGAACGCAGCGGAACATGGACAGCATTCCAGCACGGAACTCCAGTACCGCCCCGCCGTAACAGATGCCGCTCCAAGCTTCGGACGCGCAGGAGATCGCGGCTATCACATCCTGCCGACTTCCAACTTTCTGGAGAACGGACCCTACCAGCTGGTTCTTACACATCGAAGCAGTCTTTTACACCTGTCGTGTCACCAAGGACGAGTCAAAGTATGTGACGAGGTTCGCTCGTCAGACCAAGCACTGATTCCTCGCCTCGCTCTCGTTACTTGCGACGCAACAACAACAGGAAAATAATCGCTTATTTGTTGTTTGTAGAAGTAACGAGGGGAGGAAAGAGTCGCGGCCAGAGCCATAGCTGCCTAGCATTAGCCGGAGCATGTAGCAGCGAGAGATTCGGCAGAGCGGAGAGGGGGAAGCCTCGCTGCGAGCCGCAGTTGGAGCCAGCGAATACGCGCGCACGCGCGGCCTGTTCCAGCGGCTAGAGTATCCCAGACCTGTGTGATGCGTGTGAAGTGCGATTGGATGCCGGTGGAGGTCCACGTGCGACCTGAATGTATTATAGCCTGAGTGGAGGGGCTAAAGAAGCCTACTCCGCACCGGCATTATTGTTGCGGCCGGCATTAGTTTTAAGTAATTGTAAGGATGTATGAGTGAGGATTAAGGAATGTAATAGAGCATTCGTTGTCACATGTCGGTTCGAGTTAATTATTTCGTGGCCAGTCTAATAATAAATACTGTTGATTATTTATATACCTTTAATCAGTGACTGTGTCATTCTTTAAACCCGATATCCTATACTGTGGTACGCGGAGTTGGAGTACGCCCGAGTACTCCATAGTTGTGTCGACGACGGAATCTCCTCTGGGAGAGATTGTCTCAGCCGCGGCGTGGTCAAACGTTTGAAGTGACAGATTACTATTCGGCCTGGCGCCCATTTCTTTTAATAAATTTGGCCGGATCAGGGAATCTGATGTTAACGTTGGAGCTCGGGAGTTGCCCACTGGAAATCAATTCTAGCCGGGTAACCGCCACGTTACAGTGGCGCCCAACGTGGGGCCTTTGGTCGTCGTAGTGTATAATAAATTGTGCGAGACACATTAATCGCGATAGTGCGTGTTCGGCAAAGTGACGCGCAGACATTTGTGGAGTTAGCATCGAGAATTGATAATTAATGTGCGACAAAAAAAAATTGGTGCTTCGAATAGTGCGACGAAAATGGCGTAGTGTCACGTTACAGTGTAGCGGCAGAAAAGGATAACCATTTATGTTAGACTCGCAACGCTAGGTTTATGGTCGCCGCGTGGTGCGAAACCTGCCACGTGGCAAGTCGCGCAAAAACTGGGGTTCACAAATGTGACTCCATGGTTTACCATCGTTTTTCGGCTTAAATCTTTATAGGAAAATTTTTATTGTGGTGCAGTATTGATATATCAATCAAATAAAATTTTCGCAGGGAATATAAAAATTTTTTCCGAGATTTTTCCGAATTTTCGTCGGTATGGTACGTGAAGTTAAGTCTCGCCACGTGTGTAATTCCATGTTCGTTAATGCCGTGATTATTTAATTAAAATCGAACCAGCAATTTTTTGTTGTGATAAAGAAGATTAAATTAAATTTTCGTGTTTGTCGTCGCGGGATGCAAGAAGAGTTGTGTAGAGTTTATGAAGAATAGTAGTTTCACGTGTTGAGGAGCCGATTACACGTTTGTATTTTCGTGTTACGCCATAGAGCAAATTTCGGGGAGTATTTTTGTGGACGCGCGAATAATTTTCAAGCCTCTTTTGGAGCACGTTTTAAAAATAAGTCGTGAATGGTGGTGACGACAAAAATTTTATTGTGCTGAGGTATCGACGGCTTACTTATTTGCGGAACAGAAATTTTCGAGGAAACTTGCACGTGGTGGTCAGAAAATATTGTGATCAGTAATCGGATAACTTTGTTCCTGGTGGTACAGACTGAAACACGTGGTGGTGATAAAATTTTACGACAACGTTGGCAGTGGCTTGATGGGTATTGTATGAACAATTACCATTGTTATATTGTTTATAATTATAATATTTATATATGAATTTATATATATATGTGGGTGTTGAGTTGTGTAGTATATATTCAAGTAGCATTCTTGGTTGAAGCAACCCAGTAACGAATTGAGGATTATATTCGTCAACGGTCAGCGGGAACAACATCGCTTGTTGTCGCGATTTATTGCCATCGAAGTAAGGCCTACTAGAGTTCGAAAGTTTTCCTTATTATTGTTTATCTTGGGATAGTTTCTACGAACTTATCGTGTTAGCGGGAGTTAAGCGTAAGGCTTTGTTTTTAATTTTCAGGAAGATTATCAGGATTGTGGTTCAGCAGGATTACAAATTAGTGAATTTAGGTTTAGCTAGTGAATGTGCGACGCTTGCTCCGTCTGGATATTAAAAATTTGCTTTTCGTGTCCCATTCCTTGTGGCCAGTACGTAATAAAAATTAATTGCGGACCACCCAGGGGGGCCCTTGTCCTGATATATACATTTTCCGAAATTTTAAACAATTGCCAGTCGTCAATAGAGACACATTGCAGATTTGAGAATAATTTTTCTCGTGAATCTAGAAGTTAAAAATCGAACTGACGCGGAGACTTATACTAGTGGTTACTGATAAAGAGATGGATTCGCATCAAGAACGGATGGAGGAATTAAAGAAGAATCGGGAGGTTAGAAGCTTAAGCAACGACATTCGACGGATGAACAACCAAGTACTGAAAGCAAAATTATTAGCGATGAAGATTAGCACGGAAGGAAATAGAGAAATTCGCAAGGATAGATTGCTTAGAGCCACTCTAATGCAAACTGGTATTTGCTCTTCAGTCCCTTGGTACGATTGGGACGAAGGTGGTGAAATGCCCAGAGAATCGCAAGAAGCGCTTATTGGTAACAAGACGGTTAGAAAATCTCGTCTTAAAAAGCAGACAGAAAAGAGGAAAATAGTTGTGGACAGCAGAACTGCTTCGGAGTCGGAGTTAGAACAGGAAGAAACGTTAGAGCAAGCCATGAATTCGTCGATAGAGCGAATTCAGACAATTTCAACTCTGGACAACGTCAGTCAACAACCAAGAGCAACGCTTGATCTCACCGTGGCACAACAACTCCAGCATTTATTATCGTCTCAAGTTTTGAATGCATTAACTGGATCGCCCAATCGCATCACCACTCGAGCACAGTTTAACCCATCCGCTTTCATGTTGGTCGGAAATCCAACACAGGCTTCGAACTCGACTTCACATCATTTTGATTCGGGGATCAGTCCAGGTATCAGCTCGACGACGAAAACGCCAAATTTTCTAGGCATTCGAACGCCTTCTGAAGACAGTAGGCCGGAGCCAGTCATCCAGACGGGCACAACGAAGAAAATACCGGCAGAAAAGACGTCTACTAGGACAACAACGAAGCCAGCCTCACCCTTGCAGAAAACTCCGAGCTACAAAAGGAGAAGCCAAATGAAACCCTCGCGTTTAGGACTTCAAACAGGTAGTTGGGGTTCATGGATAGAAGAAGCAATCGAGCCGCCAGAGAGTAAACCCAAGTCAAGCTCGAAAAGATCGTCGTCAAGCACCTCCGTCCACAAGTCAGTCGAGATTGCAGAGAAATGTAGCAATAGCAGTAAAGAAGAGAGTGACAGTAACGATACTTGTAGTGAAGATAGCGAAATAGAGGAAGTAACACCCAAGAAAACATCGAGCAAATCAGTCAAGAGCGATAAAGCCACTAGAAATAAGAAGACAAAGAAGGTAAAAGCCACCCAGGAAAAGAAATCCTCACCAGTCACGACGCCGAAGAAACATAAAGTGAAGTTAAGACGCAGAAGTACACGCAGCTCGAACAGCGAGTCTGACAACAGTTTCAGCGATAGCTCCAGTCACAGGTCCAGTAGGAGCTCGAGTTCTAGTTGTGGATCGTGCGTCAGGAGTAGCTCATGCTACTCCTCAACCAGTAGAGATAGCAGTCGAAGTAGAAGTAGAAGTCGAAGTCACAAGAAGAAGAGCAAGAAAAGCTCGAAGAAGCACGATAAAACGGAGCGATCTCGAATTAGCTCACGGAAACTGGAACTCAAGCTGAGTCAGATTCAGATAGTGCAGAGCTGGAATATTAACTTCAGTGGTGGAAGTCGAGAGGATCCAGAAGAATACTTGACTCGAATAGCGGACTGTAAAAAGAGTCTAGATTTGAGTAGTCAAGATTTGCTTTCGATAATTCCCTCAACTCTTTCAAAAGGTGCGAGCCTCTGGTTTAATACGGAGAAACGCGACATTGAGTCCTGGAGCGAGTTTAAAAGGGCGTTTAGACAGCAGTACATCTCCGACTTAAATGAGGATGATGTATTGGACGAGTTGCGTCACAGAACTCAAGGCAAAGGAGAAAAGATAACTCCCTATATTGCCAATTTCCGACACATTGTGGAACATCTCCGTAAACCAATGAGCCTACGACGTCAGTTAAAAATACTGCTGGGAAGATTGAGGCCAGAATATCGGAGAGCATTGAGGAGTAAGAAGATAGAATCTTACGGGGACGTCAAGAAGTACGGAAGAAGATTCGAGAAAGAGGTCGAGAACGATTCAAGATATACTCCGCCACCACCAGCGGAAAAATCGAGAATCCCCACAGCCGCATGGACACCAATGTCCACAGCTCGAGTAGCAGCGGTAAACGAAGTTGATGAATTAGCAGGAGTAGATGATAGTATGAAGAAGGTGGCAAAACCCAACAACAACGATAGACGCCAGAAGAAGAAGCAGAACAGTCAGCAAGTCGCACCGAGGCAACCAAATACTCAAACCGCTATGCCAATGCTCAGGACACAGCCTCCTCAGGCGTGTGCCTACAGTACAAGCAACGATCGTAGTCGCTTTGCTGGAGCATGTTATAGTTGCCAAGAAGTGGGACATCGAGCTGCGCATTGCCCTTATACAGAATGTTTTAGATGTAGACAGAAGGGCCACAGGTCAAAGGAATGTCCCATGGCATCTATAAATCCATCGCAATGCCAGGTTTGTGGTTCCAAAGGGGTGACATTTCAAAATTGCCAGAACTGTTTGCCTCTGCGTCAAATGTTGGGAAATGGTCAAGCGGGGATATGTCAGGGGTCAATGTCTCCCGCGTCATTCCAGCCACAGACCCCGTAGATGTGAGTAAAACTGCCAGTACGTCATTCCCTTTTCGGGAAAGTACGTCAGTTTTGGGAGGGGGAGGTAGTGGCCCATGGCCACTAAAAAGCAGACTTGATGAAGAAGAGTGGAAGTTGGAGAAACATGCCAACGCTGACAGTTACTGTCGGCCGAGCATGGAAGTGAAGAGCATGGTAGTGAAGAAGAGCATAGAAGAGAAGAAGGCTCAACGTTTCAAGGAGATGGCGAACGCTGGTGGGAACCACCGGCTCAGCGACCTTGAGACCAATGAGTTGAGGATGTTGAAGAAGAGTGCCAACGCTGACAGTTACTGTCGGCCGAGCATGGAAGAGAAGAGCATGGTAGAGAAGAAAGCTCCGAGTTTCAAGAAGATTGCGAACGCTGGTGGAAACCACCGGCTCAGCGACCTTGAGGCCAGTGAGTACAAGAAGTGGAAGCCCAAGATGAAGCCATTTTTCAGGCAGAACTTGGCAAACAGAGCTGCTGTAGGAGAAGCAGAGAAGAAGAGTGCTAACGCTGACAGTTACTGTCGGCCGAGCGTGGAAGAGAAGAAGATAGTTGCAAACGCCGACGTTACACGTCAGCCGAACAACAAGAAGACTTACGCCGGAGCTGTTACAGCCCAGCAGTCTAGAAGTAAAAATGAAGAGTCGTTAATTCGAATGGAAGTAAAAGAACCGTCAAAAATGACCATTGCTTTGTGGACAGGTAGCAATTCGGACTCAAGCAATGAATCCGACAGCTACCAGGAAGCTGAGGGTCATCGGTTCAAGAAGAGAGGGTTTAGCGTGTCGAAGGAAGTTTTGATGTCGAAAAGTCCAGCCCCTGGTAAGGATGCGCAGTTCTCGAGGGAGTCCCTCGAGTCGCTAGAGCAGAGGGTAGTGGACAGGTCGAAGCAGGAGTCGGATACCAAGAATACGACGGCCGTGAATTCGAAGCCATCCGGACTCAAAGGAGCAGTGGATACGTTGGCTAGAGCCATGGACTCAGGCGAGAGTCGAATTCATGCAGCGAAGCCAGACGAGGTATCCTATGACCGTAGTAGGGGTCGAGCGAAGAAGAAAGTCAGTTTTGCTGCCAAGCCGGATTCATTTATTCGAGAGACATCACCAGAGACGCCAGATCTCATAGAGGCAACGATGCTACTCGAAGAATCGCAGGTCACGGGCAGAAAGCAGAAGATATATGATTTAGTGGAGGCAGAAGAAGACCCAGCGAAGGTGGAGAAGATTGAGATGGCGGTAGAGACATTGATGGAGGAAAGTTTAAACATGGAAGAGAGCAACGTTCCCGAGTTCGAGAAACCCGCTCGCCGTCAGGTCAAGGAACCGCCGGTGACTTTATCAGCTCAGTTGATAGATCAGTCGGACTTAGAAACGGAAGTGGCGGGTGCTGTCCACGTTAAGATCAAAGAACCACAAAAACCGCTAGAAGACAGACCTCGCTTGGTGTTTGATCGTGGTAAATTTAGAAGGAGGAGGAGAAGGGGGACATTGCGGCCAAGTGCACTGATAATGCACGAGAAACCCGGGGAGAAGTAGCTTAGATGCCGGAGAGGGTAAAAGTCGGAAGGTAGCGAAAGTGCATGTGGTAGATTCTAAAAGATATATTCCTCCTCGTAGAATCTGAAAAGAATCTTAATCATCAATCACAGTAGAGTAGAAGTGGTCGTAGTAACGAGAGGTTTTGTGTACGGGTAAAATACCTGTAAGTACATATCTAATTGATTCTGAATTGTATTTTAGATCCAGATCAGCCAGGATGTCGAGGACTTTCCGCCGTCGCAGGGCAGAGAGTCGTAGTCGTCACGTGCCAGAGTACGAGTTCACGCCGCCGGACTTCACCACCGCTTCGTCGGAACTCGTCATGGCACAGCTGGAAGCTGGCTCTCGAGGAGTGATCCGGTCCACTTCCTCAGGAGGCATTCCGGAGATCGGAATCCTCTCCATGGAAGCCCAAGCCGTTAGTTCGACGGGACCTAGCCAGCCACAACGCCAGTCAGACGAATCAAAAATGAGCGAGCAGAGCGTCATAGCTAGTTTTGACACTGTGGGAGAGGAGAGCTTGGAGGCCAGGGAGAGTCGTGAGGCTCAAGAGGAGTTGAGCCGCTGGCTTGAAAAAAGGACGAGCCTGGACCCTCCAGCCCCGGAGCGAGTCAGTTCTGGGCAGTCCTCGCAGCCAGTGCCACCAAAGGGCAGTACTAGGAGCCAGTCATCAGTCCGTCGTAGTTCAGCCCCGCTGAAGGTAAAAAGGGGTGGCTTAAAGTTTGGAGGCCTGAAGCTCATCCCGACGGACCCGACTGTGGATCCCCCACCCTACGCGTGCATTAACTGCTGGAACTGGGGACACTCGATGTTCGACTGCAAGGAGCCACAGAAGGCCCCTTTCTGTTATAATTGTGGACGTAGAGACGTGGTGATGAACGACTGTCCGAGGTGCGGAGATCGGCACAGGGAGTTCCTGGCCCGCCGCCCGGTCCCACCGAAGCCAGTGCGAGAAGGAACGCCAATAGTAGGGGAAGCACCGCAGGATCGAGTCCAGGGTTCCAGATCGACCAGTCAGACAGTTCACTGGGCAGACCCCTTATTGGCCAAGGAAGTCGAAGGAGAGCAGTGGAAGTCAGCAGCCAGCGGGCGCGTTCAGTCACCGTCTCCCCCACGGCGTAGAAGGAGAAGCTCCTCCACTGGACGAGTCTCGCGTGCCACACCATACGCGAGCAAAGGGCGCAAGGAAGGTGAGGGGGTTCTGAACTCTTCCTCCTCATCTGCTTCGGAGCCAGAAGACATGCCGATTCGGATACCCAACTCCATCACGGATACCCTCTGCCTGATGAATGAGTTGCGAGGGTTACCAGAAGACATCCGTAACGCCATTCTTCGCCAGACATTCTGCGAGGCGCCTGAGCGCACCTCCAGGAGCAAAACTCGTCGTGACCATTAGCAGTGGAGCGAAGGTGAATTGTGGTGATGGAAGGGAGGATAGAAGTAAGAGTTGTGGTTAGAGGTTAGAGGTCAGACAATGAAGATGCTGTATTAGAAGCCAGAGAAAGTAAGTTGCAGAACACTCTTCTGCTCATCGTTGAATATAATAAAAGTATTTAATATTGTTTACTTTTTTTTATTAGATTGAATTTATTACCATGTTCTGGCGGCCCTGGTACGTAGTAGCGCGGCGAGGACAGTGCACGGTCATTTATTTCCTTTTTCTTATTGGTTAAACCAAGAAGTACTTGGGGGTACTTCAGGTTTAGGGAGGGGGTGTGACGAGGTTCGCTCGTCAGACCAAGCACTGATTCCTCGCCTCGCTCTCGTTACTTGCGACGCAACAACAACAGGAAAATAATCGCTTATTTGTTGTTTGTAGAAGTAACGAGGGGAGGAAAGAGTCGCGGCCAGAGCCATAGCTGCCTAGCATTAGCCGGAGCATGTAGCAGCGAGAGATTCGGCAGAGCGGAGAGGGGGAAGCCTCGCTGCGAGCCGCAGTTGGAGCCAGCGAATACGCGCGCACGCGCGGCCTGTTCCAGCGGCTAGAGTATCCCAGACCTGTGTGATGCGTGTGAAGTGCGATTGGATGCCGGTGGAGGTCCACGTGCGACCTGAATGTATTATAGCGTGAGTGGAGGGGCTAAAGAAGCCTACTCCGCACCGGCATTATTCTTGCGGCCGGCATTAGTTTTAAGTAATTGTAAGGATGTATGAGTGAGGATTAAGGAATGGATGAATCGCGGTTTGAAAGTCGCGCGCTTTGTGTGACTAATTGACGCGTGTCGATGACACGTCAATTAGCGGTTCGCGGACAGGTCCTTCGAGACAAAAGGAGGCTCGCGGCGCGCGACTGTCTCTCTTGATCGCGGACCACCGACGGGAGCACTTGGCTCTCTCGGCTTCGGACCACCGTCCAGAACACTTCGTTCCGGACTAGCACCCTAGCAGCATCTCGCTCAAGGAGCCAGTCTCAAGGAGTTTTATTTAAGCGTGCCACGTGGAATCCGGATAGAAGAACACCGGTTGTGAGGCGAGTTGAAGAGCGGACAACAGGGTTATAGATAATTGAAGGTTCGTTACACATATGTATCGGGGACTTTGTAGTCGATTGTGGTCAGGTTTTGCGTTGGCGTTCGTTGGCGTGATTGTGCGAGTGGTGCGGTGCGACTTAGCCGAGGCGTGCGGCAGCCATTATTGTTGAGTGCGAGAATGTAATAGAGCATTCGTTGTCACATGTCGGTTCGAGTTAATTATTTCGTGGCCAGTCTAATAATAAATACTGTTGATTATTTATATACCTTTAATCAGTGACTGTGTCATTCTTTAAACCCGATATCCTATACTGTGGTACGCGGAGTTGGAGTACGCCCGAGTACTCCATAGTTGTGTCGACGACGGAATCTCCTCTGGGAGAGATTGTCTCAGCCGCGGCGTGGTCAAACGTTTGAAGTAACAGATTACTATTCGGCCTGGCGCCCATTTCTTTTAATAAATTTGGCCGGATCAGGGGATCTGATGTTAACGTTGGAGCTCGGGAGTTGCCCACTGGAAATCAATTCTAGCCGGGTAACCGCCACGTTACAAGTACCAGCTCGTCATCGCAGCACTATCTCCGGAAATCATCACAGAGATATCTGATATCATTATCGCTATTCCAGACTGGGACAAATATGCTTATTTGAAGAATAACATTCTCGCACGTTTTACAGATTCCCCAGACAAACAGCTGAGTCGCCTCTTCAACCAGCTATCGCTCGGGGACATGAAACCTACCCAGCTCCTTAGACACATGCGGACCTTAGCAGGCACCAGGCTCTCCGACGAGGCCATCCGCGTCAAGTGGCTCGCTCTTCTACCACTGCATATACAGCGAGGACTCACTCTTCTAGGAGCTACACCTCTCTCGGACCTGGCTCAAACCGCAGATGCACTCATGGAGCTGCCCACCTCGCCCAGCGTCTACCGTACGGACCCGCTCGTCAACGCTGTGGCCAACCGAGACACCCAGCTTCTCGACAAACTTTCTTCAGAGGTCGCAAGCCTGCGAACCTCGCTCAATCAGCTTTTAGCAACCCAGCAGCTGATCCTGTCCAGACTCGCGACACTGGGAGATACTCCACCTGCCGCTCAATCGACGCTTCTACGCCCCCAGCCGCCAGCACCAGCCATCAGCAGGCCCTACTGCCACTATCACTGGAAGTTCGGCGCAGCGGCGAAGAAGTGCCAAAAGCCCTGCACTTTCTTACAAGAAAAACAAAAAAACTAATAGCGCTGCCGCACGTCCATTCATCTGGCGGCAGCCCAACCGAAAATCGCCTTTTCATCTACGATAGGAACTCTCACACCAAGTTCCTGATTGACTCCGGTTCAGTTGTATCTCTGCTTCCAGTCTCCAGCACGTGCCCTAAGCCACAACCAGGGAAACTCTGTTTAAAAGAAGCCAACGGGAGCATCATCGGGACCTTCGGCACCAAATCAGTCAACCTAAACTTCGGACTTCGTCGACCTCTCACGTGGACATTCATTGTTGCAGACATCAGCACACCCATCATTGGCGCAGATTTTCTCACGCACCATGGTCTGATAATCAACCTAAAAAAAAGATGTCTCATCGACTCCGAAACTCGACTCCAATCGACTGGGTCTCTGTCGCCAGCCCACGTCACCAGCGTCATTCCAATCCACGAGCACGATGCGCAGCTGTCACCCTCCATCGTGTCTCTTCTCAACAGCCACACAGCTCTTTTCGTGTCGCCCTCCCAACCACCAAGCGTTGCTGTACAGGGCACACAACATCATATCGTCACAACGGGTCCTCCTATTCGCCACCACCCACGACGTCTCGTGGGTAAGAAACTTGCAGCCGCTCGCCGCGACATAAACACCTTCCTAGACAGGGGTATAGTCCGGCCGTCCAGCAGTTCGTGGGCGTCTCCGCTTCACATGATTCCAGCGGGCGAGAACGACTGGAAGACTTCAGGCGACTACAGGGGCCTAAACCGCATCACCGTCCCGGATGCGTATCCAATTCCTCGGATAGAAGATCTGCTTATGAGCCTCAGCGGTTGTACCATCTTCTCTAAACTGGACATGCAGCGAGCCTATTACCAGCTGCCTGTCGCTCCCGAGGACGTATCAAAAACTGCAATCACCACCCCGTTCGGACTTTTCGAATTTGTCGGCATGCCTCTAGGGTTACGCAACGCCACCCAGACTTTCCAACGCCACATGGACCTTCTCTTCAGGCATCTACCCTTCGCGAAAGTCTACATCGACGATATTCTCATCGGATCATCGACTCTGGGCGACCACCTGCAACACCTCGCCGCTGTTCTCAAGGTTCTCCAGGATCATAAATTCACTCTCAACAAAAAGAAATGCGCCTTCGCTCAACCGGCCATCACCTTTCTTGGCTTTCACCTCTCTGAATACGGCTTTGCGCCACCAGAGGACAAAATCGAGGCCCTACGTTCTGTTCCCAGGCCCCAAACCATCGAGGAGCTTCGCCGCTTCCTGGGAGCAATGAACTACTACCGCAACTGCATTCCGCAAGCTTCAAAATTCCAGGCGCCGCTCTCTTCACTTCTTGCAGGTGCCAAGAAGAAAGACAAGCGCCCCATTCTCTGGACTCCAGAATTATCAAAAACTTTCAACGACTGCAAGGAAGCTCTTATGAAGGTAACTCGCACAACGTTCCTCGATTCTAATGCAGAACTCTCTCTACACACAGACGCAATCAGCACCTCTGTTGGAGCTGCTCTCAACCAACGTGTCGACAACACCTGGCATCCACTTGGCTTCTTTTCTAGAAAACTGTCACCGGCTGAAACAAAATACAGCACATACGACAGGGAACTTCTGGCAGTCTACCTTGCCATCAAACACTTTCGGCACATCGTCGACGGTCGAAACTTCTCCGTCTACACCGACCATAAGCCGTTGGTGCACGCTTTCGCACAGAACCTCGACAAAGCTTCACTTCGCCAGGCTCGCCAACTAGATCTCATTGCAGAATTCACCACGGACCTCCGCTACGTTAAGGGAGTCGACAATCCCGTGGCCGACGCTCTCTCAAGAATCAACACCGTCTCAATGCCTTCTCGTCTCACGCCTGAGTCTATCAGCGAAGCTCAACGAAACGATGACGAGCTCCAAGAACTTCTCAAAGACTCAGCACTCCAACTTCAACGCCTCGAGATCGAAGACAACACGATCTACTGCGACGTAAGCACAGGCACCGTGCGGCCGTACCTTCCCACGTCTCTTCGCCGTACAGCCTTCGAGGTGCTCCACGGACCTGCCCATCCCAGCGGCAGAAACACCTCGAGGCTCATCCGCCAGAAATACGTCTGGCCGGGGATCAAGAAAGACGTGCTGTCCTGGTCCCGCACCTCTATTGCCTGCCAAAAAGCGAAAATACACCGTCACAACAGAACACCTCCAGCTTCTGTTGCAGCAGCAGACGGTCGTTTCAATCACGTCCACTTGGACCTCATCACCTTGCCCACAGTTGGAAACTTCAGATACTGTCTAACTATCATAGACAGATTTTCACGCTGGCCAGTTGCTGTACCCCTTGCAGACATGCAAGCCCCAACTGTCGCTGAAGCTTTTTACATTCACTGGATCTCCCAGTTTGGCACCCCTCTGACGATCACGACCGACCAGGGACTTCAATTCGAGTCTGCCCTTTTCAACTCTCTCACCGTCCTAATTGGGGCTGAGAGAATAAGGACAACTCCATACCACCCTCAATCAAACGGGCTCATCGAAAGATGGCACCGCTCGTTGAAGGCTTCACTAATGTGTCACCCAGGAACTTCCTGGACCTCTATCCTGCCAACCGTTCTGCTAGGTTTGCGGACGGCCTACAAAGAAGACCTTGGTGCTTCTCCGGCAGAGCTGATCTTCGGCACCACCCTACGGCTTCCAGGAGAATTCTTCGTCTCCTCTGACAGGCCCTCATCAACTCAAGACTTCGTAAGCAAGCTCAAGGAGCATTTCAGGCTCCTTAGGCCTACACTAACCTCTCACCACGTCAGAACGCCGGGCTACCAGGAGAAGACTCTCTCCACCTGCTCTCACGTGGAGAGAGGTCAAAACGCCGGGCTACCAGGAGAAGACTCTCTCCACCTGCTCTCACGTTTTCCGCAGGACTCCGCCTGTCAGACCAGCTTTGGCTCCACCCTACTCTGGACCTCATCGCGTACTCCAGCGCTTGGACGACAAGCGTTTCGTCATCGACGTGGACGGCACCCCGAAGACGACCTCCACAAACGACCTCAAGGTCGCCCACATCCTTCCCGATCTTCTTCCCACCGTCCCACCCTCTGTTACAGGCACACAGCAGCAGCAGCAGCCCAGTGGCCATCCAGGGTCTGTCCAACGTTCCACCTTGGCGCCTTCACCAGCCGCCAAGGTCATTCCGGGGGGAGTGGTTGTGGCGTCTCGCTTGCCCTCTGACACGAGACCGTCACACACACCGTCATCTCACCATCGGCGCAAGCAGTTGCTGCGCCCTCGTGAGGACTTCTAGAACTCCAACGCTCTCCGGCAGACAAAGACTCCCGGTTCGCGCCAGAACCGCTCAGACAGCAAAACGAGCAACACCTTCTCCCGTGTCAACGTGACTACCGCACTCTCCGAGCATCTTCTAACACGCTCTGTGCCTCGCGAGTGCTTTTCTCTGCCGATCGAACTCTGAAGCCTCCAGGAACTCGTCCACCACGCTAGCGTGGCGGTTCCCTGCGGAGCACTTGTGACCAATAAATCGACCATCGTCGCCTAGACGCACATTTTGTCTTTTTTCTCTTAACCTGCGAACCTGAGCCCAGCTCACCGCGAGGCCGGGAGTTCTTACCGACCCGTGCCCTCGTCCACAGGAGCTCGAGTAGGCCCTCGACCTCCTGTCGTGCATCCGCTGCTGGCCTGTAACCGTTGGGAGCGGTTTTCAGCCAGAAGCCGACGTCGCAGCCGCCTTTGTGAGGACTTGCCTGCCCGGAAATTCAACCTTCCCGCCGCGTCGGCCATTGCGCTACACAACCAGCCGGAAAATATATATCGTTGAGTTTGAGTATCCTTATATGCTTAGATATTAAGTTTTTTCGTTTCAATTATGTGGTATTAAATTAAGATTAATAGTAAATATTTAAGAAAGCATGTCACTGATTCCACTATATTAAACTTTACAGTTGGACTTTCAAAGCAAGAGTTACGCATAAAACCGACATAAAGACTTATGCAAGTGGAAATTTATTTAATTTTGATTTAATCGATTCTTCAGGACAAATACGTTGTATTGTTTATCATGCATTAGGAGAACATTTTTTTGAAAAAGTTGATGTAAGCAAAATTTACATTTCATTTTCTTTACTTTCAATAGTATTCAGCCGTACAACAAAAACTTAAATAATTTCAAATTTAATTTTACAAGGAAAGGCCACAACTTCCGGGTCACGGATCAGGCTCAAAGTGTGGGAAATGGTTTTTTGGTTGAAAAAATTGAACACGTTTTTGGGATTTTGTCCAATGGGCCATAATAGTCGAGATATTCACTTATTAGTATGCATAGAAACTATATATATATATATAATTTTCCGCATATATAGATATACTTTAAAAGCATAAAATAAACGAAACATGTGTATGTTATATCTGAGTTTACAATGCCCATTGGACAATACCCCAAAACGCGTGTCCAATTTTTTTGACCAAAGAATCATTTCCCACAGTTTTAATATGATCCGTAATCCGGAGGTTGTGGCTTCTCCTTGTTAATAAATAACCTAAAATACTATAATGAAATATTGATTTTTACATTATCACTAAACGCCAAAAATTGTTAATAAAGTTTTTTTTAGTATGAACAATACTAATACGTAATTTACATAAAAATTATTTTTCACATTGTCAAATAACTTATTGTTTTTAACTCTGTATACAATACTTGTTATTTTTCTTTCATATTACTGTATATATCATTATTTTATAGGTGAACAAAGTTTATTTATTTAGCAACGTTTTATTGAAAGCAGCGAATAAGACTTATAATCATTATGATAATCTCTTTGAATTAAATCTATACGAAGCTTCAAAGATAACTGAATGCACAGATAATGCAGTTGACATACCATTAAATAATTATAATTTTATAAATTTAATAAATCTATCTGATTGTAAAAAAAATGATATAATTGGTAAATTAAACAATCAAATATTATAATACCTCGATTATTAATTATTAAAATTAGTAGTAAAAATTTATATTCTATTTACGTAGATGTCATTGGAATAATCACTAATATTGGCTCATTGGAAGAAATTATTAATAACAAAGGAGTTAAATTTATCAAACGAGAAGTTGATTTGTCTGATGAAATAGAAAATAAAGTTAGTCAAACTTTTTAACAAATAAAGTTCATTTAGTGAATAGCAAGCTAATTTTTTTTTTTTTTCAGGTAACTCTTATATTTTGGAGGTCAGCCGCGATTGATTTTAGTAAAGAATTAAATTCTATATTGATTATTAAAGGGGGAAAAATCAATGAATTTAATAATACAATTAAATTATCTATTGTAAATACAACAATTGTGACAGATGATATTTCTGAAGTTTCAGAAGGAAAAAGGTGATTTTCAAAATATAAATTGATCTTTCTTTTTAAATCATTTGTTACTATTAAATTAAAAATTTTTAAATTGTAGTTTGCAAGAGTTTCTCCAAAAAAAATGAATCAACAACGATATTTACAAAAAAATACATATCAAAATATTTTGTATTTATATTTTTTATTTTGTAAAAAAGTTAAAATTATGTACTATTATTTAGCATGAAATGGAGCAGTCTACTTTAGCATAAGAAAGTTGTATTAATATATGTATACTTTATAAAATAAAGATTTGTGAAAGAACTAGTTTATAAGATTATATATTTGTGTATATATGTGTGTATATGAGAGAGAGAGAGAGAGAGAGAGAAATAGAGAGAGAAAGAGAGAGAAAGGGAGAGAATGTGTATAAAAGTACGGATTCGAGCAGATACGTCAGTATGAGACTCTATTTCATGAACTTTCAACGCATGTGCAAGACGGAGGTCCGCATGTGCAAGACAGAGGTGCGCATGTACAAGATGGAGGTCCGCGTGTACAAGACGGAGCTCCGCATGTACAAGACGGAGGTCCGCGTGTGCAAGACGGAGGTCCGCGTATACACGAATATAATTATATACGTATATAATTTTTATATAAACGTTTGTCTCTTATTATAGATTACATTTATTTAAAAAAATTTATTTAAAAAAATCTTTTTTGATATATTTATTTAATGATTATATTATTACATCAAACAACTTTATATCTAAAGTATTCTTCTTACGAAATAATATACGAATAAAATAATGCTATACATCTTTCATTAAATTCTCAAACGAATCATTAACTGTAAATAAAAAAAATTATTAATCAATTTCAATTAAAATAAGTTATTTAAGGCATGGTGGAGATTATGCACATAAGAATTGTGCATATAAATAATCGTATACGAAAAATATTATGAATAAAACTATTCACAAATATTTCTGTTTGTGTACAATACTTTTAAATTGTGCACACGAATTATGCGTGGTATTTGTGCACGGAGCTATTAGGCACAAAAGATCGCCGTGCAGGATATTGTGCACCCACAATTTTGCTCAATGTCATCGTGCACAAACAATTTATTGGAAAGTTTTAATTCTGCACGAATTTTTTTTTTAAATATTATTATGCACGTACGCAAAGAACACAATAAAAATTGTGCATCATTTTTTTAACGTGAATTTGTGCACAATTTACAGGTTAACTCAATACATATTTGTGCACCATAATCGTACACAATAAGCAGCCATTACGAAAATTTAAGATCAATGTAGAACTACAGATGGCGTAACAAGTACTGAATATCTCCTAATTAGGTCCCCTAGGACCCCAAGTGATCCGAGCGTGCGCCTAAAGCCATACTTAAAGTCGCGTTTATAATGTTATAAGAGGTACACAAGAATGCATTTAAAAACTGGCTTTGCTATATTTTTTCTCAGCTTTAGAACGGACCCACAAAATTGGTAACCGTGCACAATTTACAGGTTATTGCGATGCGGTTTTGTGCATGGTTTCATTTTCAGTATTAAAACGGTATTTATGCTATAACTCTAATTTTAAATATTGTGCAAATTAACAGTCAAAACTTGTCGGGCCGTCTGTCACGCACTAATTTATAATAACGAACAATGTAATCACCGTATAAAGTGAATCGCGAAAAATAAATTATGGGAATACGAAGTATTGGTATTAATTAGTTAACAAAGATTTAGGTTTTAGATTATTTGGTATTAATGAATGTATGCTTGCTGATCATGGGTTTAGATGCATATCAATTTATGCGTATCTTCATTGGATCATCCATCGATAGCAATCTCATAGTTGATTGTACATAATCAACTATTGTTCTTATTTTCAATCTGATTAAAATGTTTTTTTATTGTATAAGTAGTATCGACTTTACACGTATTACGCAAAAAAAAGATGATTTTCCTCCACATTTTCAAACAGAGCTCGAACGCAGAGCACCAATGAGAGCGCCGCATCGAAGCGCGCGTGTCTAACCCAATAAGATTCCCTATATTTCTTTTTACAATATAATAAGCAAAATAGTAACAGCGCTATGTTTTCAAACAGTCTCCCGCAATGTGCGTCGCTCCGCGCTATTCCGACTGCTCCGGAAGAGAAATTAGTGAAAAGTTCTACTCATGAAGCGGAATAATCAGAAACAAAATACAAAATATAAATTTTGTGTTAAAAATAATTTAATTTCTTTTCGCAATACAACAAGAAATTTTACAAATTAAGTGAAAAACTCGTCAAGGTGGGATATTATAAACATTTTTAAGGTAAGTAAAAATACAATAATAAATAAAAAAAATCAAAATGAAACGGTTATGTATTGAAACGGTGGGTTTTTGTGCACGCGGCATGGGCTCAGGGCTGCCGAAGCCCGGGGCGCCAGGCACCGAGGTGCCGGAGATCTCCTCGATCTCCTTCTCGAAAACTGCCATGCCGCGCGTTGATCCGACCGCTTCCTTCCCGGCTAGCTATCGTGTGTTACGGATGGATAGTACAGGATCGTGGGTTCGGGAGGGGGCCACACTGAGCGAAAGACATGAGTGCATTTTATCTTTGATTTATTTCCTTATTCCTCTTACTTCATCAAATACAACATTGAATCTGGCAGCGCTCTGCCATCGCAAACACAGTCATTACCCCGACATTATATTGCGACTTAAGACTACGCAACGGCGCGCCTGCCGTTTTTCGCGCGCGACCTCGGCGACGAGAACGGGGAGCAGCGCAGTCGGCTCCTACATCTTGAGGTTATCCTCCATTCCGCCAACCATCGGATCGCCCCCTCGCGCCCACCGACGTGGCCTCCTGCCGCAATCCGCTCGTCAGCGGACCACCGGGGGTCCACTCAGTGCGGATCGACGCCGACCCCGCCTCTCCGATGCCTGTCGACTCTGGCACTCCGGTGCGCCTGCTGCCGCGCGTCTACACGAGGCATGGACGTTCCGACCTCCCGATCGTCACCATATCGCCCGATTCTGCGCGTGCTGGGCTCCCCATTCGATCGCCGGGCCACCGCTTCCTAGACCTAACCATCTTACTGAATCCTAATTCCTTATTTAATCGACGAGAGAAAACGAGAGATCCTATCCTAATATTAACCTAATCACTTATACTAAACGTTACGGTAGCATACGAACACGAGGCGGTCTCCAGGACCCGAGAGCAATCTTCGAGACGCGATAGTTGTCTTCGAGGCCCGGTAGCCATCCTCGATAGCGGTGTCTCTCCAGAGAAAGACAGCGGAGACATCATCACCGTCACTGTCCCCCCGCGACGGTAGCTCATCCCTGAAGCGAGAACAACGGGAGCGCGCGATCGTCAACGAGAGTGCATCCCGATACACTCTTGGAATCCCCAGTCCTCGGCGCGCGCAAGTCCACATCTCACTCAGTTACTGGCGGTAGCGAATATGTCGGGGAAAAGCGAGCATCGCCTTCCCCGCGGTAGCTGCTCTCTCACGAGCACGAGGCCCGGCCTCGTGCCTCTGTCCTAGCGCGGCGATACGAGTCGAGCTCTAACAAAGGAAAGAAAACGCGACAACGAAACTCGCGACTCTCCGGCGCACACACTGACCAACCTTAATATTACGCCGCTTCAGCACCTCTTGGCGTGGTTACGTCGGGCTCGGATGATGAACTCCTTCGCTGGGACCCGTAGAAGACCTCCTTCCCGGTGACGAAGTCCGGCTTGGGAGTCACAAAGGCAGCGTGGTCGGGATCCTTCCTCTTTCTTGGTCCTTTGTGCCGAAAACTCTGCTCTGTACGACCGCTCAAGCGTGACTATCGGCACGCGCGCTCGCCGACAGCGCCACACGATCGGCAGCCGAGTAAAGCCGAACCGTTCCGACGGTAGCCGAACATTTCTCGCGACGTTGCCGTCGCGAGGCTTGTATCGTGCGGCACAGCCGCCACGTTACAACTCTCCTCTCCCCAGGTCTTCCGGAGGGGCGCATACTTACAACTAACATACCTTAACAAACAATAATCAAGCGGCGGCTGATGTAGAAACCCAGGATGCCATCGCTGTGCCTGTCATGATCTCGGCAAGGACCCCTAGTGGATAACAAAATGGTGGAGCGGAATACCAGAAGACCAGGGAAACCGAGAATACCCATTCGTAGTGACACCGAAATAAAAAAAACAACATAATTTTCCAATGAATGAGGTTTGGTGGGAGGAAATGAAAGGACGAGCGGAAAAAGAATACTTAGTAAGGTGTAATATTCCAAAATATAATTTATTTACTTCATAAATTTACACTAATGATCGTGTGATGCGTTGTGCGGTGTGATGAGTGGCGGTAGCGGGGTGTGTGGGTGCATCGTGTATCGTGGGTGGTTAGTGGTAGTGAGAGGGTGTGAGTCGTTTGTGTAATGTGTAGCGAGTGCCGGTAGCGAGAGTGTATGATTGTGTCGTCTATCGTCACACAGGTCAAACGTCAGTCGGTGTTCCGTCAAGATCGTCTCGGCGGTAGCTGTTCTCGGGGGACGTTTCCCCCTCGAGACTTAATGTATGGGCCTTCTGCCCTCCATTCCTGTGCGTGAATAGGGCAGTCGCGTACGGTAACGTTCCCCAATCCACAGCGGTAGCAGTACACGTAGTTCACTCGGGAGCGGCTGGGACAACGCGGGGCCCGATGGCTTGAACTGCCGCATGCCCAGCATCCTGGACGAGGTGCCGTGACAAACACTTCTCTGCCCTGTACCACCTGCCAGCCCGTGAAGTTGTTCGGGTCCCGATTCGGGTTCGAGGCTGGCTTGCTCGGTCCCGCTGATACCGTCCTCTTGTGCGTCCGTTTTCTGGTACTTCCCCCGCTGGCTTCCGACGGGGTCGACTCCGTGGCGGTATCGGGCGTCAGAGTCGCGTCTGGAGTACTGCTTTTCGGCGCAGAGTGCGGTAGCTCGTCGGTGGCACGGCTGGTTCCGGTGGTGGTGTTCTTTTTAGGTGGCGGCGGTGTTGCGTCGATGGGTTCCCGGTGAACTGATCGCGGCGCGGGGACTGGGGGCATGTGTCGGTCTCGGGAGCGAGTCTGTGGTTCCGGTAGCGCGTGTGCGTCCGAGTCGAAGTCCGTCTGTGTCTCCATGTCCCTGCTCGGTACTTCCGTCTGTGCTGTCGCGTCTGAAACGGGATTGTCGGTATTAGTCTCTGTGTCCACGAGAGGGCTTAATTCGTAGACGGCGAAGTAGCGTCGGGAGCGTGTCGCTGGGACTATGGGCTTCTCCACCCTTCCCATACACGGGTATGGAGACCCCGTCAGCTTGCACGGGCGTCTGCGGATGACCTCGACTACCCGATTATACGAGAGCTGGATCGCCTCGAGGATGCTTGGGTCCTCCTCGAATAGTTCGTTGAAGCGACCCAGGTGTTCGTTGAGGGGCTCGTAAGCCCACAGCAAGTCACGCTTCTCCTCCTCGTCTTGTGCTTGCCTTCTTCTCCGCGTCTCCGCGTCCCCATGAGCTCCTGGGGTGTCTTCCACTCCGGCCTCCCCCTCGTCCGATGACTGCCCGTCGCAGTCCATCGGACCTCTCATCTCCCCGGGGTCCCCGGAGGATGACGACAGCGTAACAATACTCGGGCTGGGAGAGTGCCGAGAAGTACGAGGATCGTTCTCGGTATCGTCGCGTAGCAGTTCGTCCGTCCGCGCGTCAAACTCCATGAACTCGAAGTCCCCGTCTTCGAGTAGGCTGTTTTCGTAGTCGGAGTACCGCGACATTGTCGAGCGGTCCACGGTAGCTGAAGTGTCCGTTTGCGTGTGTGTTTGGGGTGAGTGTAAATATGTTTATTTAAAAAAAAAAAATGACAATATTAATATAGATGGTGAATATCAGGTGCGCGGTAGCGGTGATGTTAGCCTTGTGCAAGGGCGTTATCGGTAGCGTGAATAGTAAAGCACCTGAAAAATAAAACCCAAGGGAAAAAAATAATGTATTTTCGTAGGATTCGGAAAAGAAGAAACCTCATTGGTTAGTATATGATGATGTTAGTCAGCAGTGTTAGTCACTTTTTGAGTGTTGTACTTTTTTAAGTCGGTTACGTGGACGTTCGGCATTACCCTGCCTTCCTCCGAAATCACCTCATACACTAAAGGCGACAAAATTTTAGATACTGTAAAGGGTCCTTTAAATTTATTTGCTAATTTTGCCGAGAAGTTTTTATCGGCATTCGACAGAATCCTGTTTTTCACCCATACTTTTTCGCCGACGGTAAACGTTATCGGTCGATGGTTCTTATTTGGCCTGTCGTTCGTGTGCCAACTCGGTGTTCCGCGTGACCCAGTCATGAATCGCAATCAGTCTCGTTTTGACCACGTCGAGGTATCAGTTCGGTCTATCTCCGTGACATTGTCCAGCTCTTTTCGTAGTGAGGTTAAAGGCAGTGGCTCTCTACCGAAGTTCAAGAAAGCTGGTGTTACGCCAGTGGTGGTGTGCTTTGCTGTGTTATACGCGAAACGGAAGTCTAATAAGTGTTCGTCCCAGTTTTTATGATCTTGGCCCATGAACGCGCAAATCATGGTTTTTAACGATCGGTTTACTCTTTCGAGACTTTATTAACCTTACGTAGGTCAAGGCATAACCGTCTTTTACCATTGCCTTTTTTGACTAATGAGATCGGCGAGGCCCACTCACTATGTGACGGTTCTATAATGTCCTGCGTGAGCATGTCGTCTACTTCCCTAAAAGGAATCTGTTCGAGAGCTTTGGATAGTGGATAACTACGTTGCCTGATTGGAGGGTGTCCGTTAACGTTGATATGATGTGTTATGAGGGTTGTCAGTCCTAGTTTTCCTGTATTTACCGGTATCTCGTTGGTCAGGAATTCGTTCAGTCTTTCTTCTTGTTCGGTATTAAGATCACGTGGATCACAACTCCGTACTGCGTCGGGTTGTAATCCTTCGGTAGCATGTGAGTCGGACGATAATGTCTTATTCGCGTCGTCTTTGGAAGTCCACGTATTAGGTGCGAAGTCTATTTTCATTTTAAATTTTCTCAAGGCGTCTACTCCGAGGGTCATGTCGTAATTTAACTTATCTAAGACTCGCGTGACTATTTAACGTGTCGTTTTTTGATTTGTAACGGTAGCAGGTAAACCACCCTTGATTGGCTCTATAGCTCCGGTAGCTTGGTCTTGAAACCTGTTATTATTTCCGCGCGACGGTAGCTTAACGTGGTCCGTAGTCGGTTTACTAAATGCGATTCTCGAAATGTCGCACACACACCACCACTTAGCTGAATTTTACTGGGAAATCAGTATCCCTCTTTGATTATGCCATGAGAAAAAAAAAACACCGGGGTAAGACACTATTGAATGGCTTACCTTACCTCAGCCTTGTACCTTTTACAATATTGTTCGCAAAGCAATAAATAATTATATTGAATAAATATAATATAAAGTAAAGAAACATATAATGGTTAGTCACAACAAGTCGCTATTGTCAGTGGTCGCTCGTGCGCCGGAGTTACATTGAACTTGAGCTCGGAGCGAACGATATTGCTCGACTCGCGCTCGAACAGAGAACTGCCCCCCTTCGTCACGACGACACGTGTTGTTTCGGGTCGCGACGGGATTGGGTCACTAGAGCTAGCGTTATCTTTCCTCGCTCTGACCTTATTTTTATTTAGTTAGTCGGCAACGAAGGTGATCGGCACCTTGTTTATATCAAAGCGCGCCAGTTGTAGTGTGGCGTGATCAAGTTCTCGAAATTCCTGATTTTTGTTTATGGTAGTTAGTCGGAACGAAGGTGATCGGCACCTTGTTTATCTCAAAGCGCGGCAGTTGTAGTGTGGCGTGATCGAGTTCTCGAAATTTCTGATCCGCTTCGGTATTTGTTTTCCTTTTAGAATTTCGAGAATCTCGGTGCTCGACTTTCGTGGTTCGGTAGCTAGGTGTTAACCTTCGATGTTTACGTCGGTAGCGTATGTCCCGTAACGAACTTTCGTTGATATTGTCGGTAGCTTGTTTTATTACCTATGCTTAAAACTATTTTCTACCTAAATACGTAAGTCTAATAAATGAACAAAACGATTTTACGCCTATTACGTTGTTCGCAACAACAAAATAACATGCTATCTGCGGTAGCATTCTCATGCAACTCATGTGGATCACTCAATGCCGCTTACGCGCGTTGTCAGGCGCCAGTTGAAACGGTGGGTTTTTGTGCACGCGGCATGGGCTCAGGGCTGCCGAAGCCCGGGGCGCCAGGCACCGAGGTGCCGGAGATCTCCTCGATCTCCTTCTCGAAAACTGCCATGCCGCGCGTTGATCCGACCGCTTCCTTCCCGGCTAGCTATCGTGTGTTACGGATGGATAGTACAGGATCGTGGGTTCGGGAGGGGGCCACACTGAGCGAAAGACATGAGTGCATTTTATCTTTGATTTATTTCCTTATTCCTCTTACTTCATCAAATACAACATTGAATCTGGCAGCGCTCTGCCATCGCAAACACAGTCATTACCCCGACATTATATTGCGACTTAAGACTACGCAACGGCGCGCCTGCCGTTTTTCGCGCGCGACCTCGGCGACGAGAACGGGGAGCAGCGCAGTCGGCTCCTACATCTTGAGGTTATCCTCCATTCCGCCAACCATCGGATCGCCCCCTCGCGCCCACCGACGTGGCCTCCTGCCGCAATCCGCTCGTCAGCGGACCACCGGGGGTCCACTCAGTGCGGATCGACGCCGACCCCGCCTCTCCGATGCCTGTCGACTCTGGCACTCCGGTGCGCCTGCTGCCGCGCGTCTACACGAGGCATGGACGTTCCGACCTCCCGATCGTCACCATATCGCCCGATTCTGCGCGTGCTGGGCTCCCCATTCGATCGCCGGGCCACCGCTTCCTAGACCTAACCATCTTACTGAATCCTAATTCCTTATTTAATCGACGAGAGAAAACGAGAGATCCTATCCTAATATTAACCTAATCACTTATACTAAACGTTACGGTAGCATACGAACACGAGGCGGTCTCCAGGACCCGAGAGCAATCTTCGAGACGCGATAGTTGTCTTCGAGGCCCGGTAGCCATCCTCGATAGCGGTGTCTCTCCAGAGAAAGACAGCGGAGACATCATCACCGTCACTGTCCCCCCGCGACGGTAGCTCATCCCTGAAGCGAGAACAACGGGAGCGCGCGATCGTCAACGAGAGTGCATCCCGATACACTCTTGGAATCCCCAGTCCTCGGCGCGCGCAAGTCCACATCTCACTCAGTTACTGGCGGTAGCGAATATGTCGGGGAAAAGCGAGCATCGCCTTCCCCGCGGTAGCTGCTCTCTCACGAGCACGAGGCCCGGCCTCGTGCCTCTGTCCTAGCGCGGCGATACGAGTCGAGCTCTAACAAAGGAAAGAAAACGCGACAACGAAACTCGCGACTCTCCGGCGCACACACTGACCAACCTTAATATTACGCCGCTTCAGCACCTCTTGGCGTGGTTACGTCGGGCTCGGATGATGAACTCCTTCGCTGGGACCCGTAGAAGACCTCCTTCCCGGTGACGAAGTCCGGCTTGGGAGTCACAAAGGCAGCGTGGTCGGGATCCTTCCTCTTTCTTGGTCCTTTGTGCCGAAAACTCTGCTCTGTACGACCGCTCAAGCGTGACTATCGGCACGCGCGCTCGCCGACAGCGCCACACGATCGGCAGCCGAGTAAAGCCGAACCGTTCCGACGGTAGCCGAACATTTCTCGCGACGTTGCCGTCGCGAGGCTTGTATCGTGCGGCACAGCCGCCACGTTACAGTATATAATTATGCATTAGAAAAAATATTTTAATAGATTAAAACTTAAGTAACAACATCCTTATCACGCAAGACTAATTTGGAATATAAAAACAATTTTTTCGTTCGATGTATGCGTAGAAACAATCAGCTGAGCGCATTAGACCGGCCGTGAATATTGCGACATCGCTGACTCCCTTGTCTTATACGTCTTTCTCTCTCTCTCTCTCTCTCTCTCTCTCTCTCTCTCTCTCTCTCTCTCTCTCTCTCTCTCTCGCACTTATTCATCCGATCTATAGGTGAGTATAGACGCAGCAACATTGACTGTCGCCGCCGCTTGAAGTTGCGTCTCATACGAAACTCACTCGCCTCGGCGAGTTGACTTGTAGGTTTCGCTCAAGATGCACCTTCTACCGCTTACAGTTTCAATTTAAAAAGTACCGTTTTCATTTAAAAATTGGGCTATACATGGGAGTGTCTATATTTACATTGTAATTAAGGGAAAGAGAGGGTGAGAGAGAGAGAGAGAGAGAGAGAACGGGAGAGAGAAAGACCGAAAGAGTTGCAGCATTGACAGGCCGTTTCCTCGACAATCATTGTCACTCTTCAAATCATTGCTTGACGAACGGCAGTCCAGGGGGGCCCTAAAGACTTGACTACCAGTAAAGGACTTCATAAATTAACAACAATTATTTTTAAGTATAAATTCTTTTTTTGATACGAGCAGGAAATCATTGTTTCTTTTTGTCAAACAAACATGTGATTATCTACCAAAAAAATTTTTCCAAATTTTTTCAAAGCGACCCCGGCGACCGTTAAATTAATTAGTGAATTCCGGCCCTGTATTTTTAACTTCGCGAGCAACGAATGAACTTCGGACAATCAATGTCGCAATTTTTGTGGTTTTAAATAAATCCGTTAGCTGAGCCTCTCGGTATATATATCCCTAAACACGACACATAAAAAAAAAGAAATTTTCTAAAGCATAAGTCAATCGCAAATTTGCACAAAAAAAAGCAAAACGCGGATTCCGAGAATCAGCGGCAACGGCTGCGTATACGGCAACGAGTCTCTCCATCACTCTTACTCTCCCGCTCTCCGCTTATGTATAGGTGCAGCAACAACGTGCTCTGTCGACGCTACGACTTGCCGGACGGAAACTTCAGGTGACTTGCGATCTATCGTCCCGGACGCATTGTCTACAACATAGAGTTATTGATAAAAAAAAGTCTAGTTTTTTACGCACACTGTGGTGTGCTTATCCGTATTCTTATTAACGTTGGGATTGAGAAAGAGATAGATAGATAGATAGATAGATAGATAGAGAGAGAGAGAGAGAGAGAGGGAGAGAGAGAGAGAGAGAGAGAGAGAGAGAGACGAAACGAACCGCTGCTTTGACAGGACGTTTCTCCGACGAACATCGTCTCTCTCACATAATCCTTGCTTCGCGAAAACCAGTCCAGGGGGGCCCTGATTATTTGTAGCGAGCTACGGCATCTATCCACGGTAAAATTTATCTACTATTATTTATGAATTTATTAACTATATTGTTAGTGACTTTATCGACCTGACACGGTCCGTATACGTGAAGTGTTTTTTGCAAAATGCACGGGAGACCATTGTCCCTCTCGACGAATATACATATAATTGTAACGAAATTAATAAGAAATTGAGCCGTTCGGTTTGTCAGTGTCTGCCGGCCTTGTTTTTAATTTCGTGAACAACATGCAATATTGAGCATTGTCGCAATTTTCATGGTGTTTTGTGCTTTCGCGATTATTTAATGCTTATCGAGATGTATCGAGCCTTGCCTTGTCCTCGCGTACAACGAAAAAAATGCCGTCAATCAGTCTCGCGAATTTCTTATAACTATTTTGAGTGCAATAATTGATAAGTACTTTTCGAGGCGTTTTTAGCCTTAATTGTTGCGTCTTATACGGCGAACAAAATTCGGTTTATCAGTGCCGTAATTTTCACGCCATTGCGTGCTCGCAATTAATCATATATACAATTTTTCAATTGTTAATGTTTAAAAAAAATAAAAATAATAATAAACACATTAGCATGACCATCTTCGTAACCCCCCCCCCCCCCCCCCCGCCGCATATATAAAATTATATTTCATGCTTTCCGACAGAAAGCCAAAGTGAAACACATATTTTGAAAATAAACGCGCGCGCGAGAAGTCGCAGCGCCGCTACAAAGAATCATCGGCAGCAGTCGCGCGTGCGGCAACGTGTTCAGCGAAGACTCTCTCCTTCTCTCTCGCTCTCCCGCTCCCCGACTATGTATCAAGGCGAAAGCTTGCCGGCAGCCGAACTCAGTTGTCTTGAAGCTATCGGCACGGACGCATTGTCTAACATATACAGATTTTTTTCAAGTGTAGCTTTTTTATGGACATATTACAGTGCTTACCAGTGTAATAGCCAGTGTAATTACCAGTGTAAGTGTTCACGTACGTGGTGATTGAGGAAGAGAGAGAGAGAGAAAGAGAGAAAGGGAGAGAGACAGAAAGAACCGCGGCGTTGACAATAAGTAGGTAAACTATAGGCATACTAGATCATAGGCATACTAGATCAGGGGAGGTGATCCAGTACGCCGCCTGTGTATAAGCATAGGGCCTCCCTCCTCCAGACCCGAGTCTCCCTTCTCTCGAGTGATTCAGTATGCCTATAGGATACTGCATCATTGGAGTGAGTGAGAAAGCCTATAGGATACTGCATCACTCGGCCTGTGGTGGTACGGCGGCCTGTGTGTAAGCATAGGGCCCCCTCTTTTTGAGTGTCTCCCTTCCCTTTGGCTCGCTGGCATAGTGGGAGAAGAGGTGACCCCTCGCTCGCTTAGACACGAGCAGCGGCTCGCTTGCGCGCTCTGTCGGATTCGGGAGATATGGATTGCGGTTGGCGGGAATGTGAGGGAGTAGTTTGAAAATAATGCAGAGTATATTTTTATTTCATTTATATTTATTCATTGTTATTTTTTTTTCTTCACAATTTCATGAATTTACACTGTGTAACGCACAGATAGTCTTATAAAATAGGATTATAATGTGTACACAATTAAATAATGGTTTTTACAGAATAGTCGCATTGTACAATATTATTAGAAAAAATTGTAGGCTCGCTATGTCTAGACGAGTTTTCTTACATCTCCACTGATAGGATTGTACTGTACGATACGATCGTGCAAGATCAAGCAGTAGGCTGAAGTATTAGGTGGAAAGTCTTGCGCAGCTTCGAATTCAAGACGTACATCGACAGGGGCGCTTTTAAGAGATTCGTTTTGACGAGAACAGTCGATAACTATTAATGGTTGGAAATTTAAAAACTCGTGTCTTGTGAGCAATGGGTGAGGCTCTTTTCCATAGTAGGATTTTTGAAAGTCTGTATACATATCGTATAAGACTGCAAACTGTTTCTTATACATGTCAAGATTTAGGTTATTGTATGGATAATATTGTGAATTTAGGAAAAGTTTTACATTACTTATATGACAATGATCAAAATGACCAACATTTTCAGTTCTCAGTCCCTTCTTGTTGGTTTGTAGTCCAACAATTACATAGCGAGGTTTTTCCAATTGATTTGAAGTTTTTACTGTCCAAACGCGTTTATTTGTGGTAGGCAGTAGAGGATATTCAAATAACTCGCAGGAACGGAAACTCAAAGAGATTGAATTATCTTTACCAATGAAGTTCAACATCTGGATTTTTTGTTTGTCAGATGCGATGACATATGGCATTAACCACTCAATTTTTGCAATCACCACACGAAAGTCTTCATATGTAGTAACACCATTAGCTATATTTCCGGTCTGAATGATTGCATTTACGTCAGTTCTTGATCTTGTGAGAATGAGTTCATGTTTTACACTAATTACAATTTTTTTATAGTCTTCAGCAAACCCCAATATCATGCTCAGAGGTATAGAAATGTCAAAGTTGCCTTGTTCATCGGTCAAGGTATTGTTGTCATCTTTATTACCAAACCAGCCAGCATTTTCCAACATGTAAAATTGATTTGCGTCGAATGAAGCCCATCCCTTCATAAGACTGTTCATACCGACATTTTTACTTTTATCAATTTCCATGCCATTAATTTCATATCGGATTTCATCAAACAAATGACAAATGCCATTGTTGACAAAATTAGTTTTAGCCACAGCTGATCCATCTGCTTGCTGCACTCTTCCGCGTATATGAATACAGCTGCGGGAAGGTAACAAACAGAGATCTTGATGTTGGATTGAAATACGTATTTCGTCACTGTTATTAAAGTTGACTGTTGAATATGGTTGATAGGCGTGAATCTCATAGTGCGCTATCGACTCATCGAATACGACACCTGATTGAATGCTTAGAATTTCGTCCATTTTTCTGGAAGCAGCAGAGAATTATGCACGTAAATTTTTTTAACGTACTTTTAGTCCTAGGCTTCTGAGGAACTGAATGCTCTGCCGTGTTAACGGTTTGATTTTTTTCGGTCGACTGATTGGAGTTTGACATTCTCTCTGGCTTATATACACTCCTTTTGAGTTGTAAACTATGCCCATTATATAGATTTGATATGAAGTCTGATAGTAATTTCTTCTCCGCGAAAATTCACCAAATTTCCGTCTTGATCAACGATACGAATTTGAAGTTGATCGATGCTCTTGACGCTAACAGGCAGATAAATGACGTGATTCGGAACTTCTACAATTTTATAACCTGGAGGAACTCTTGGAAAAAATTCGTGAATCGTATGAACTTTTTTGTTGTTGATGTAAGCACCAGTGGTAATGTTACACTCTACTCTAAGTGCATTAATTTTCAATATCTTTACAGGCAAATCAGAGCTGTGCTGAATGTTTTCTTTGAGAATCCTAGATGTAAATCCAAGTAGGCGACCAATTGAATCGAGAGGTGAAAGATCTAATGGTTGACTGCAATAAATTTCGCTTCTCAGAGTATTATTGTTGGCTTTTAGCACAAATTGAACTCCTTTTGACTTTAATGTTGCTTGCAAAAACTCATTTATAGCCTCTATCTCGTAACTGCCAGTAGGTAAAGTAATAATATCTCCATTCACATGTAGTTTATTATTTGTAAAGTCTACATTAGGAATTGAGTTGAATGTTAAAAGTTCAACTAATCCAAGAACAAAGTTTTTATCTTGAGATAATTCAATGGATGGAAAATATTGTGCTTCTAAAACAGAAGTTGTTCCAGAAAGACTTAGAGTAAAACTGTCTTCCATGACTGATTAAAACCGAATGATGCATATTCGCAGACATACAGCTCTTTTATAGGTTTCCAATTAGAAATTGAAGACAAAGATGACCGCAGATATATGTGTCAAATTTCTGATATCTCATATAGTTGTATTTTACTTCTTTTACGTTGAAATATGACATAAGATCTTTGGGAGGTCTGAGATTGCCAAAACTGTCAAAATAGATCACTTCGGCACCATGTTTTTTATAACACACCCAATGAGTGCCCTCGTTTTCATAATCATCCAAGTTGACAATAGCACTTTCGTTTGTCCATGGGCCGCTTTGAGGCAGATTATTTCTCATGAAAACACCTCGAAAATGAGGGATTTTTAGCATACGAGCATACTTTATGAGATCGTAATCAGTAAGTGCGCGATTGGGCAACGTTAAATCGAAGTTTTTTTTTTCTAGAAGCAACACCACTACCGCTGTATGGTTTTATAAATAATCCCATACCAGTTTTATATGGCTTGATATAGAGTCCTTTGCCCAAAGCAATGGCCTCCATTACTTTATTATGCCTCTTACTTTCTTCATAATTTTTGTCTACTTCTTTAGCACTGTTTACTGCTTTGACAATACCGGCAGCGCCACCTGCTAGAGCACCGGTTGCGCTTAACCCTGCGAAAAGTGGTATGAGAAAGGGAATAACTCCACCGATTTTCGAGGGAAGCGGAAGAACGCGTGGAATGATGATTTTTTTCTTTCCACCAGCTTCTTTAATGACTAGTCGTGCGCCTTTCAATGCAGATTGTATAGTCTTTCGAGAAGATTTACTGAGTTTCATAGATTTTTTAGCTGCCGTCACTAATTTGCCTAATTTTAGCCCCATTCCAGTTTTAGCTTTTATTTTCATGGCATTAGCAACCATGTAGGCAGTGGCTCTCTCACCGAGGCTGGCGTCTTTCGCTTTTGCACGCTTACAAGCTTTTTCAGCAAGCTTCAAATCGGCAACTTTACGATCCTTGTTTTTATCAGAGTAATCTATATCATGCTGTTTACACGCTTGATCAAGAGGATTGATTCCTGGATCACCTCTTTTCAATCGTTTTTTCAAGTCAGTTCCAGGACCACAATATTGATATCCAGGCACATGCATTTCAAAAGGTAAGTTATTGATCACTTTATCAAGTAATCCATAACCTTTCTTCGACTGCTGCTGCTTTTTACTTTTGTGTATGATCATCTCTCTTCGAAATCTGATTTACTACTGAAGTATGAGATAAAAAGCATGTGTTTATATTTTTAAACTTAATAACAAATCTGACTTTGACGCGAAAACATGAATTTTACCGAGCAGAGCGTCAAACTCCCTGTTGCAAATTTCGATTTTGGAAAAGAGAAGAAGAAGAAGCGCCATGGAGAGTTATTGCCAGATACTATAAGAGCTGTCTTCTGTGGTCCATCCAACTGTGGAAAAACTAACAGTTTATTATCTCTTATTACACATCCCAATGGTCTTAAATTTGAAAATGTATATGTGTACTCGAAATCGTTGAATCAGCCGAAATATCAGTTTCTCGAAAAGTTGTTGGAGTCGATAGATGATGTGACTTACCATCCATTTCGCGATCACGAGTCTGTAGTATGTCCTGATGATGTTCTACCAAATTCCATCATGATTTTCGATGATATAGCCTGTGAGAAGCAGGATAGTGTCAAGGCATTTTTCTGCATGGGAAGACACAAAAGTGTGGATAGTTTTTATCTTTGTCAATCGTATGCTCGTATTCCAAAACATCTCATTCGAGATAATATAAATTTTTTAGTAATTTACCGTCAAGATGATGTGAATCTTAAGCACATCTATGATGATCACGTAAATACTGATTTAACCTTCAACGAATTTCGAAACCTGTGTTCTAGCTGTTGGAAAAATGACAAGTATGGATTCATCGTTGTCGACAAAGATCGAGAGATGAATGATGGCAGATATAGAAAAGGATTCGACTGTTTTGCAATAAAAAAGGATGTGTGAGTGACAATATTAACAGTTTAATTGCATCCAGCAACTTGTAATCATCATGTCCGATTTTGAGAAAGAAAAAAATATTCTCAGCGAGCTCATGAGAGCGCGGGAAGTAGTTAAAAGAAAGTGCTCTGTACTCGAGCAAGAGAGAGAAGATGCGGAAAAAGTCGTTGCAGATACATTGAAACCAGTCATTACACCGCTTGAAAAACTCGTCAATTCGAAAATGAATGATGTACAACAGCAGCAATCTTATAATATCATCTCTAATGCAAGCATGAAAAAATCGAGGAAACGATTGAAATTTGACCTATCAAATGCATTGAATTCGACCATGAATGAGCAAGAAATTGATGGTGCTTACAAGGACGAAGATGATAGTGCTTCTTTAACGAATGATACAATAATTAATTCAACATTTAAATCTGCATATGACGGTAATGAATCAACACCAACTGACTTTTTGGCAATGCTCAATGAAACTCGTAGTCGAATCGACAATATATACGGTGTACGTCAAGTCAATGGAGTGTACATGATTGGTGATTCGGAAATACAATTTGATGATAAGTCAATACGAGTAAGAAATGTTAGCTATCCTAAAAGTGATGGATTAATGGAATTGTTGTTCAAAAGACAGCCCGATGATAATATTTTAAGCTTAACGGATTGTCGGAATTATCGCACTATTCTGGAGGCGACAAATGCTCACAGAAAAAGACATAGTAAAGATGAGGATCTTCGCGTTTCAAACAGCAGAAAATATCGATCAATCATCGAGCCAATGTTTCGCAGTTGTCGTAAAAATAAAAAAAACAAATCTACTACTAGAGCTGGACTCTTGCCCGAATATAAAATAGCAAAGTCAGATTCATCTATAGACCTAGTCTACTGGGACGATCCGAATGAACTTGTTGAACGACTACGATTACTCATTGCTGAACGAACTGCTGGAAACAATAATCATAATAATGAAATTATTTCAATTATTGAGAAGTTGCGTGAGGCTGGACATGTATATTAACGCTGTCATTCACCTTATTAAATTAGTAGCAAAATGAGTCTCGATGTGTTTGGAAGAAAACTCGAGGGTTCGCAACCAAGTCGCGGTCCTCCCGGCATTGGTTTCAATTTTACATTAGATGGCAATTTCGATTTAGAAAATAAACGACTTTGTAATATAGTCGAGCCACGTCAGCCAAACGATGCAATCACCTGGCACGCACTGAAAGTTATCCTACAGACCGAAGTGGACATCTAGCTTCTAAACTTGGTGGAATTGGTGATCTTATAGAAGATTATAAGAAGCAAATTGAGGAACTTCAATCAGAAGTGGATGTAAAACTGAAATATCTATATGATGTAAATCAACGTAATTGCCACGCTATTGAATATATAACTGGTGAACTAAATAAGCAATTGAACGTCGCAATAGATTACCATGAAACGAAAGGTAGTAGCTGAAGAGTTGCACAAACTGGCACGTCGAAGATACAAACGAAGAAAATACGACATTCGTGGTATTGACGAAACGTGGCAAGCCGATCTTGTCGAAATGATACCTTATTCTGATGAGAACAAAAGTTACAATTACATACTCACAGTCATAGACATATTTTCAAAGTATGCATGGGCTGTGCCAATTCTATCAAAGAGTGGTAAAAATATTACTCGAGCTATGCAGACAATATTGAAACAAGGCCGAACACCTTCCAATCTACATACAGACCAGGGAAAAGAATTTTACAATTCCGATTTTCAATCCCTCATGAAAAAGTACAAGATAAATCTATATTCGACACACAGCAATCTTCATGCAAGCATATGCGAACGCTTCAATAGGACATTAAAAAATGCAATGTGGATAGAGTTCAGTAAACAAGGAAATTATAACTGGATAGATATTCTTCCCAACTTGCTCGAAGACTACAATTCAAGAAAACATCGAACAATAGGCATCGAGCCGAAAAATGTCTCGGAGGCGAATGAAAGCAAGATCCTGGAACGTTTTTTGAATCAAAACCGATTCTCAGTAAAACGAAAAAAGCCAAAATTTAAAGTTGGAGACAAAGTGCGCATAAGTAGGCTGAAACAAGTTTTTGAAAAAGGTTATACACCAAACTGGTCTACAGAAATTTTTATAATAACACGTATAGTCAAAACTACTCCAGTAACTTATCATCTCAAAGATTATTATGATAAACCCATCGCTGGTGGCTTTTATGAAATGGAACTTCAGAAAACTAAGTATCCAGAAGTCTATTTGGTAGAAAAGGTCTTGAAAAAAAGAGGGAAACGTGTGTTTGTTAAATGGTTAGGATTTGGTAGTGAGCATAAAAGTTGGATAGATAAAAATGAGATTCTGTGAGGATTACAGGTTGCAGCAAATAAAAAAGCAATGTATTTTTTTTTTTCTTTTTATAAATATATGTTTTTATTCATTATTATGTACAAAATAATAAATTTGTTTAAAAATAAGAGTCTTTGTGTGTGTTTATTTATTTTCTACATTCAATTTTCAAATTTGAAAGAATTCCCACCGAGATATGTGGCAAATAAAGTTAATTTGTTTACTAATTCGCATAGCTTGTTAAAGAACTCTTCGTTCTGCAACATGGCTGATGAGATTTTCTCTGGTAAAAAGACTTGGAAGCTCGAGTCCATTTCAGCAACGATCTTACGACCGCATTTCGTTTTAACCTCTTTCAGAGCTGTGATCATGTATCGATGATTTTTTTCCAACTCTGTAAGCTTCCTCTTGGCAAGAAGCTGCTTTCAGCAATCTTGTTAAGTGCTGATAAATCCATTCTGGAAAAAAAAGAAGAAAAAGTAACATAAGTAAATGAAAATTTCCGTATAAGTTTTTCGGTGATGTATAAATTTAATTGTAAACTTACTTTAAGTATCTTGGAGTTTTGCTTTTTTTCTACTAGGTTGGTAGGCTTCTTCGACTGCTCGAATATGCTCCTCAGCCTCGTGCACCGCTTCATATAGCAGATTCCCCTCCACGATGTCTGCCCTTTCCATAGCCTCCTGCAGTATATCACTCGTCATTGGTCTCTCCCACTCATGTGAAAACTCCTCCATCAAATCAGTAGTCCATTTAATCTCGACTCTTGGGGGACTCCTCATATTGGCTCGTTCTGACCCCCTATCCACTCTTGCTGAGCTGTTATCATTGGCTCGTTCGAATGCCCTCTCCTTCCCCACCACGATGTCTGCCCTTTCCATAGCCTCCTGCAGTATATCACTCGTCATTGGTCTCTCCCACTCATGTGAAAACTCCTCCATCAAATCAGTAGTCCATTCAATCTCGACTCTTGCTGAGCTGTTATCATTGACTCGTTCGAATGCCCTCTCCACTCTTGCTGGACTGCTGGCATTGGCTGGTTCGTTTTCCCTCTCCACATCGTTTTCCCCCTCCACATTGTTTTCCCTCTCTACTTCATGCAAAGCTTGCGCCATCTGTTCTTCTATAACTCTGTAGTGTCCCCATGGTAAAGTATCGGTACTACCCGGCAAGATAAATCGCTTATCGTCGTGGGGACTCAGCGCAATTTTATTTTGCTTTTCGGTGTGAACAATGTGCAATTTCGATCTAATATTACACTGCTCACGTCGAATGATTGCTAAATCTTGCAAACATTTTCGATAATCATCAAATGTAATTGACTTTTTAACTACACACGATTTTATACCTTTGGCTTTTTTTATAGTTTCTCCATCTTCAATTAAAATACTGTACATTTTGCTGCGCAATCCGATGAATTCAGTCATAATTTTGCCGCAGCATTCGTCTTTCATGAGACCAAGCACTTTTTTATTTACTCTTGGAATGTTGAATGGATTATTCTCATCGTAATCTGAAGTGTCAAATTTATAAATGTCTTCTTTCATGATCTGATACATATCGAGGTCTTGGACTTCGTAGATCAAACTATCTGTATCTGTGTAGAGAAATTTACATTTTTCTCCTACACGTTTTTTCATATAAGAGTAATGAAAATCATAGACCAATGTTTTCGACAAATCCAAAATACTGAGTCTTATATAAATTGGTTTTTTGATTGTAATATTTGTTCTCTTCATCTGAATAGCTACTAAGTTCTCATCAAAGATTGCACAACTATGAAAATTACTGCATTGATTAATAATTTGTAAAACAGTTTTTCAAACTCGTTTTTTGACTGCTTTCTCTTCTCAGTATTTAATTCGACGTAAGGTTTTAACCATGCTTTTTGCTTAAAACTTAAAATTCTATGCACTTTTTTTAATCGAAGTCCATTGTCTAATGCTTGTTTTAGTGCTCGATAATGAATGACATACCTATGTTTATCATCTAAAGTTGTTAGAAGCTTTTTCTGCTTTGATCCAGGCGGTGAACGATGCTCAGCGCAAAAAGGTAAATCTCGATGTTCATCGTGTATTTCTTCAGGATACTCTAAGTCAACTTCAGCGATATATCCCACGTCCGAATGGGGTGCTGCGTTGTAGAAGTTTGGATTTGACTCGTAATCAATCCATTTAAATTTTCCAACGGGCAAGTGCTGCACCATTGCCCATCCATAGAGATTGTTAATGTCATAATACATAAGAGTCTTGATCTTCTCTTGTTTGTTATATGACGATCCCATATATGGATTATTGGACTTGGCATATCGATTGCAGCATTGGCTGATTCCTCCTCGAATGCCAGATTCAATAAACATTAGCATGTCTATATCAGTTAAAAGCTCTAATTCTACCTTGGTCATTTTCAGAGCTGCTGAAAATGTTAATCCTGGTGTTGTATAAAAATGAGCTGGACACAAACCATATGCTTGAATAGACGTCTCTCGAAAACTTTCGAATAAATCCGCTAGTAATAATACGTCTGTCTTTAAATAAATATCTGAATACTGTCCCATCGTTTGTACATTGAATGTATTCCATACATTACGGGCATGCATATAATCTTCATCGAAAATATGTGATTCATTGAGTTTATTGTAAAACTCGTGATTATCGGGTAAACTTGTAAACGTGAGCTTTTCTAAGCTATCCACAAAATCATATGGAAATATGCCTTTTCGTCTGAGAAGATTAATCTGTTCGTTAGTGTATCCATCTGCTCGAAATTCCTTAACTGCTATAGGTACATTTTCTAAATAAGAAGACAGTTTGTCTAATGATGAGGGCAAAAAACGCCATGAATCTATAAACCTAAAGTTTATTTCACACTTGTCTATATATTTCGTAAAGGAAATATATTTTTCCTTGTTGTGTGGTATGAGAGTCACTCTTCCTGGTAAAATGGATGAAGTTGCAATCTCTTTCAAAATAAAATGTGTATCATAATTGAGATTATGAAATACAACTGGTATAAATCTCGAGTCTGTATAATTCAAATTGCATGAATCATGAGCTGCACCTCTAAATCTATAATCAAAGAAAAAAAATATAATAGAAAATATAATTTCCATTAGTTCTTTCTTTAAATCTAATACATACCGTCCTGTAAGATGACAATGATCTCGTACAATCATCTCTCCATTACCAAAAGGCTTTCGACATATGTGACAGATAGATTCTCGCCGGAATGATAATTCTTCCAAATCTGTAAGTCTCATTGGCTTAGGATTCTTATAAAGTTGGTCGATATTTTCACTGATTGCTCTCAACTGTCTAACAAACCACTTTGCAGGCGATTCTTCATTTTCGCTCGTTTTTCTATACGATTTATAACCACATAGTTTTTCATCAAAACTACACTTTATGTAATAGCCAATACTATAAGCTTCATGAAGTTGAAATGACATTTCATTCTCAGTAGGCTTCAACATGCATTCAAAATCAGCGCAAATTATAAAAGGCACTTTTTCGTTTTTGTTGTAATCTTCAAATTTCAGTATGTTATTTTTTTCATTTGGCAAGTTGATACGACATTTATTTAAATTTTTACAATCCAATTCATGCACTTTTAATTTTTCTTCGCAGTAAAACACTTGCAAACACCTCTCACAGTGGTTTGATTTTATGTGAGATTTATTAAGTTGAGTGCAGAGAAGGCGAGACATACTCTTGATCCAAACATAGTGATATCTAGGAAGATGTTCTTCATCACCACAATTACTCTCTTCATGTTCATCAATATAATAGTCTTGCACAATGAGTAAATTTACGTGCTTTTCCTTCTTTTCCTCAGTAACGTGACAAGGCGACACTTAATACTTTCCTCTTGATTTTCTTAACATGTATACATTCACAGAAATATTATTTAGTTTTTCAAACTTTGGAATATCTTTTAATTTCAACGGAAATTCAATATTGTTAAAGTTTAATTCCTGCTCATACTGTTGATATTGGCATACTCGATTGGCATTTATTTTACAAGGATGTAATGCCGAAAGAATAGCGTATTTGAAACATTGATTATCTTCCTTGTGCACATTTATACACGCCTTTTTATTTTCTATGAATTTAGGGAGAGGAATGTACGAACTGCCTTTAATTGGCGAATATTTCTTCATGTTTACACATAAACTTATAATACTTTTTAGAGTCCATCCAGAATCTTTTTCCTCAAATTCTTCTAGTTGTGTCATGATGTGATCTCGTATATGAGTTTTAAACCACTCTTCCAAATTAGTTGACAAATATATCGTAGTACTTTCACTTCTGCTATGAAATCCGAGTTCACTTTTAGTGCATTGAACTCATTCAAACATGCTGAAACTTTTTCACTAAACAGATGGTAAGCATCATTTAAAATACTTGCAATATCAACATGTTTTAAGTTTACTATCACTCCTGTTCGAATTCGATTGTCAAAAGCAGAGTTAACATCGCGCCACTCAACTTTAACTTCTTCGATAATTCCTTCTCCTCGTTTCAACCTTTGCTAGAACTCAACTTGCATGCAGGACAAATGTGTCATGCAAGTTTGGAATTTTTGTTTCTCACCTCGTGTAAGATCACTTTTATTTTTTTCGATGAGTTCTTGAATCGTATTATTGCACTTATCTAGTCAATAATGAATTTCATTATTGGTTAGATGCTCTTCACTTTGTAATGTTTCACGAATCAACGCAACAAAACGTTCGTAAAACTCCATCGAAGCCATTTTCACTCTCAAACTTTGTGATTGCTTTTCGCAGATGAGTAAACTGTGCTCTTCCAAGGGAACTGCGTCCCTTTTGAAGGTGAAAATCTTGTGAAAAGAGGGGGGGGGGATTTACATTGGAAACCAATGCTGAGGAAGATTCTTTTCCTCGTAAGGAGAGAGGATAAATTTTCTCGAGTAGGGATGAATTTTATCATTTTTCACCCAACCAAAGAAAGTTTACTTTTCCAAAAACCAATGGAAATTTTGCCTTCCTTCCACCTCTCCACCTTTAGACAAAATCATGAGGCGGAGTTTCGTGTTTAAAAATCCGCCGAGAGAATTTTCTTCATCAGTTCTTCATGGCACAAGCTAAAAGCAAGATGGCTAGAACGTTAATGTATGATTTGTTATTTAAAAATTATTTATTGAAATGCAAAGACGAAAATGCATATATATGCGATATCCAAGGATTTCAAAGAATTGCTGAAGATTATTTTATTATTAAAGAAGTGAGTTTTCTAAACTTGAAGAAAACTGCGTTACCGACTGCTTACCTTTTTGAATCTTTATTACCATGGGAGGAACTCACGGCTGAAGAAAAAGTAATGACCCAATGGGTTGAGAAAACTCATCATGGAATAGCTTTTAACTCTGGAGATATTCCATATCATCGACTTCAACGCATTTTTCAAATATGTACACAAGGCGTTGAGAAGTTATTTGTTAAGGGAGAAGAAAAATGCAGTGTCTACAGAATCTGCTGCCTAATGTGTAAGTTTTTCATACTATTTTATTAATACTAGATTCATACTTTTTCATACTCGCTTCATACTCACTTCATACTTTTTCATACTCGCTTCATACTCATTCATACTCGCTTCATACTTTTTCATACTCGCTTCATACTTTTTCATACTCGCTTCATACTCTTTCCATACTCATTCATACTTTTATCATTCACATTTTATACTCATCCAATTATTTTTTTCTTGCAGATCGATTTGCAACATTGACGATTTAGGATGTTCATCCTTAGAAAATATAAAATATAACAATCACTACACATGTTTCAACCATGATTTGTGCATCAGACGGAAACCATGGTGTGCAGTCTATAATGTTCTTGCGATAAGAACATGGCTTCAAAATTGCTTAAGTGGTACTTATACTAAGGATGAGGTGGATGATTGGGAATGTGATTGTATTTATTGGAAATAAAAAAAAATAATAATTGTATTACAAAATGTGTATTTATTTATTTATTTATTTATTTATTTATTAAAAATATAACAATCACTACTCACGTTTCAACCGTGATTTGTGCATCAGACGGAAATCATAGTGTGCAGTCTATAATAATCTTGCAATAAGAACATGGCTTTAAAATTACTTAACCCATTAACGCTCAAGCGGCGAAAATATTTACGAACTTTTCATCCACTTTATTTCGTACATTATTGGAATAAAAAAATTTGCGTCACTACAATTTCTACGCAAAATTTAATGCTCTTTCAGAATCCGGGGTCAAAATTTGGATAAGACATCAAGAAAAAAAAATTATGGCCGATGGTGGTACTTATACTAAGGATGAGGTGGATGATTGGGAGTGTGCTTGCATTTATTGGAAATAAAAAAAATAATAATTGTATTACAAAATGTGTATTTATTTATTTATTTATTCATTTATTTATTTGTTAAAAATATAACAATCACTACACACTTTTCAACCGGCGAAAATATTTACGAACTTTTCATCGACTTTATTTCATACATTATTAGACTAAAAAAATTTGCGTCACTACAATTTCTACGCAAAATTAAATGCTCTTTCAGAATCCGGGGTCAAAATTTGGATAAGACATCAAGAAAAAAAAATATGTCCGATGGTGTTACTTATACTAAGGATGAGGTGGATGATTGGGAATGTGCTTATATTTATTGGAAATAAAAACAAAATAATAATTGTATTACAAAATGTGTGTTTATTCATTTATTTATTTATTTATTTATTTATTTATTTATTTATTTATTTATTTATTATTAATTATATGGGCTAAAGAGCCCTTACAAATATTTACACATATTTACACTCTAAGAACAATTTTATACAATTTTATATTTAGGTGAAAATTTTTCATTACTGATTATTTTTGGTTTATTAGTACATTGATCCCTGTACTCTTCCAGGGAGATCTTTTTCTTCGCCGCTGAAACAAATAAAATTAAAAATTAGTATACATTTCATTGTTAAATTAATTTTTTAAGGAACTTACCATTTTCTTCAGGAAGAATCTGTGGTGTCGCAGGTCTCGTGTGTTCCGGAGATTCTGTGATATCAATCACCACAGGACTAGATATGAACAATTCATCCTGGTCCGAAAAAAAAATCAATATTATTAAAAAAATGAAAATACTTGTAATTTATTAATGTGTAAAAAAAAAAATAAATTTACCTCGCTTTCTTTTGATTTTCAATTTCGGGATAGGAGGCAGCTCTTTGATAGAGAGAGGCTTCTGTTGCTGTGGTCCTTTCTGTAGTTGCTTCTCAACATCGGTTTCCATAACCGATGAAGGAGGTTTCGGCGAGGAAACTAAAAAAAAATAATTAAAGAAAATTAAATTTTTGATATATATTTACATACATGTATATATATATAGCCTTATGTCACGCCGTAGCGTAAACCTCGACTTATGCCACGCTCGTGCAAAAAAAAATGCACTGGCTAAATCTTGGTTAAACAGAAAGAATGCGTGTGTGTGTGTGTGTGTGTGTGTGAGGGGGGGGGGACGATGGGGGTGAACTTGGGCATGCAAAAATCTTTCTTTTTTTTTTTTTTTTTAATTGGAGAAAGAGGTTGGAGGGAAAAATCTTAATAGACTATGACATGGCCTGAGCCACCGTGTGTTGGATTCTCACCAACTAAAACCCTTCGTTTTGCGACCGAATATAGAATCCAATTGCAACCCGAATCCTCTTTGCTCTCCTTACCGATTTGTCGGTAAGGAGGGCCAAGCTCCGTCTTCAGTGCCTTTTTTCCCCCGCGGTACCACGGTCAAGTATTACTTCGCGGGGGGGGGGGCATAGGGACATTGCCCTTGTCTCCTTGATGTGATTGTCATTCCTTATGACCTTCATTATAGGCTGCCGTCTACTTCTTACCGCATAGTACCACTAGTTTCCACTAGTACTGCTTTCACTGCTTCCTGGAGCTCAGCTGTTTCCACCTCCTTGGAACGTCGTAGTTCGAGTAGCAGAATTCCTGCTGTTGTTTTGCGTATTCTATGTACGCTGTTTCCTAACTTTTCTAGGCTAGGCTCTGCCTTCATTTTCTTTAGGATTTCGGCGTAGCTTTTTCCACCCTCGGCCTTGATGACTAAGGCGTCAGGTCTAGGAGGTCTTGCTCTTGCCGTCCTACTTTTTCTGGTGCCTTTTTGGTCTTCGCCACGAGCACCAGTGTTGTCCTTCCTGTTCACGCTTTTTTCTTTTTTCTTCTTTGCCTTCCTTGTCACCACCTCTTGCCACGAGTCTTTCTCCCTCTGGTGGACATTGTCGTCGGCTACTCTTCTTGCAGTGCTCGCCCCACTAACGCGGCTAACCTGCTGTGGTTTCCCCTTGCCGACCGGCTTAGGGGTCACTTCATTCGCCTCTGCTACGCTAATTGCCCTTTCCAGAAGGCCAGGGATTGTTTGGGTCACCTTGCCCTTAGTCCCTGGCCGTTGGCACTGCATAAGGTTATCGTCTGCAGAGCAGAGAGCCCTGTAGCTGGCCCTTATGCTCCGGGCGAGATCCTTAATTTGTTTGTGCACATTGTGTCTGTCCCTGACATAATCGATCAGCTCATCGATTTTGCTGCCAAGGCGATCTAAGTGCACGTTTTTGGAGGTCGCGCTTTCTGCTCGCTTGTCGCCATCTGCGTCTACCTCCATATTCTCTGCCTTCTTTCCTGTAGCATTACCATTGCCTTCCCGTGCCGGGTTACCTACAACGGGGCTGGTTGTGTTGTGCATCGAAAGCGTACTTTCGCCTCTCCCAGATCCAAGGGGTTTATCCCCAAGGAGACGAGCGTCGACCACCGGGGCTGATACCCGATCGGAATCGACGGCAGGATTAGTAATGCCTGCCTGGGTACTCATATGTTTGAGAACGCTTCTTGATTGATTGTCCTTGCCACCTTAAATACCTAATGTTTCGGTAATTTTAAACAGTGCTGGGGTGCCGAGGACTTTCGTGGCAGCACCGTTAGCTCCTGTACCCTAGGAAGGGGCCCTTTAACAAAGTGCTAGCATCCGGGCCAGATGCACTTTGGTTTTTTAAGCGAGGTTGTTACTCCTCCCCCTCCTCCTACCCCACCTCTTGGGTAGTGGGGCCCCGGGCTTGGGACCGGTGTAGCGGAATTGTGTGTGTGTGTGTGTGTGTTTTTTTTTTTTTCCTTATAGAGTGAGAGGTTAAGGGCAAATCCATTATGGACGATATGGCACCGTCTGGTACCACCTGTGTGGGACTCTCACCCACTAAACCCTTCGTTTACCGTTAGCTTTTGAGCTCCAACAGCAACCGAATCCTCTCCCTCCTCCTTACCGACCCTAAGTAAGTTGGACCTGGCTCTTTCTCCAATAAGCCCCCCCGCGGTAACACCGTTTGAGTATTGCTTCGCGGGGGAACTTTGGGCTACCGCCCTCGTCTGTTGATGTGGTCGTCATCACGTTTTCCGCTGCCGTCTACTTCTTACCGCATCGTCCGGTCGTCTGTTTCTTGCTGCATCTCACGTCTTCTTCTTCTTTTTTCTTCGTCCTTTCGGACCTTCTTAAGGATGTCTGCAACAAAATTGTTTATTGCGCTCCATCCGTCGGCCGAAGTCATCATGGCTACCATAATAGACTCAGGCGTTACTCTGGTCTGTAGGTAGCACTCAAGTTCTTCTCGTTCCTGTTCATAGCGTGGACATTCACTGAACACATGCTCAGAGTCCTCGATTACATTCAAGCACGTCGGGCAATCCGGGCAATCCTCCAATTTAAATCGGTGCAGATACGCCCGGTAGCATCCATATCCACTCAGAAACTGCGTTAGGTAGAAATTTACTTCCCCATGTCTTCTTTTTGTCCAGTCTTCTACACTTGGTATGAGGCGGTGTGTCCACCGACCCTTACTACTAGAGTCCCATCGCTTTTGCCACTCCGTCATTGTTACTTTCCTAGCGGCATCCCAAATTTCTATCTTGGTTTTGCCGCTGACTCGTCTTTTTCCTTCGTCAATTGATTTTCTCTCCCTTGCTAGTAGGTCTATTGGCGGGAGACCGGCAATAACGCAGACCGCCTCGTCCGATACCGTACGGTAAGCAGACGCGACCCTAAGTGCATTTCGCCTGTGCACTGAGGAGAGCTTTCGTCCATATGCCTTCACCAGTACAGCGTCTGCCCATATCGGGGCTCCATACAACATGATTGATGTACTAACGCTTGCCAGTAGCGTTCTGCGATTCTGTGTGGGACCACCCACATTTGGCATCAGCCGCGCCAACACTGCGGTAGTTTTTGCGGCTTTCTCTCCTGCTGCTTCCAAGTGCTGTTTAAAGGTCAGCTTTGCGTCTAACGTTATACCTAAATATTTAATAGTCGGTTTAGAAGTAATTTCATGACCGCCTATTCTCAAGGTGATTGTCTCCGTCTTCTTTCTGCTAGATATTAGGATAGCCTCCGTTTTATGGCTTGCAAGCTCCAGATTCGCATTATTTAGCCACTTCTGTATTTTAATGATAGCTTCACTAGCAATTTCAGCTACCTCTTCTTTCTCTTTTGCTACCAACACCAAAGCTATGTCGTCTGCAAATCCTACGATCATTGCTCCTTCTGGTAATTTTAGCTTGAGTACGCCATCGTACATAATGTTCCACAACGATGGGCCCAGTACAGACCCGTGTGGAACTCCCCCGGTAACCTTATAATTCACCGTGCCCTCCTCGGTCTCGTATAAGAGAGTTCTGTCCTTGAGGTAGTCAGACATTATTCTTCTTATATACGGAGGAACTCCTAGTCTCACTAGTGCTTCGTGAATTTTGCACCAATTTGCAGAGTTAAATGCATTTTTAACGTCAAGTGTAACCACCGCGCAGTACTTTTTCGTCCCGCCTTTCCATCTTTTCCCGCTTATGGCTGTCCGTGCTGTATTCACCACTAAGCCGATAGCGTCTAATGTTGAGCGGCACTTACGGAAACCATACTGGTGTTCCGCAAGCCCCTCTGGCCCCTCGGTTTTGTCTTCCATCCTAACGAAGATTATGCGCTCTAATACTTTGCCCTGTGTATCGAGCATGCAGAGCGGTCTGTATGGCGACCCTTCTCCAGGTGGTTTGCTACCCTTTGGTAGCAACACAAGCCTTTGCTTTTTCCAGTTTCGTGGAAACGTTCCTTCTGTGAGACAAGTGTTGTACAAGTCTATAAACTCTGCTGGGTGAGCCTGGATGGCATGTTTCAATGCAATATTGGGTATGCCATCAAGTCCTGGAGCCTTATTGTTTCCAACCCTCCTGCAGGCTGATAGTAGCTCCTCCTCCGTAATTAAGGGTATATTATCTACATCTATTTCTTCTACCATAGCACATGGAATGTCCGGCTGATTTGGGAAGAGTGTTGTTACCACCCTGCTTAGTACCTCTGGGCACTTTGGTGGGGGTATGTAACTTCCCTTGATCTTCTTCATGACAATTTTATAAGGTCGGCCCCAAGGGTCTTTATTGACCTCATCTTGCAGCTCTCTTAAACATCTTTGTTTACTCTCTCTTATACACCTTTTAAGGTTGCGCTTTGCTTCTTTCATTTTTTCGTTGTAGTTCTCCACCGTATCCATTCCTCTACCGGTTCGGTAGAATTTCTTCGTTGCCCGTTGTTCCAATCTTCTAGCTCGATGGCAAACGCTGCGCGCTTGTTTGATCTTGTCATTCCACCAATATGCTGGTAGCCATCTTTGACTGGACACTTTTCTCGGCATTACCGCGTCGCACGCTTTGGTGAGCTGGCCCGTCATTTGTGCAGCCTTGTCGTCTGCTGATCCCGTCAATTGAATATTGTCAAACATCGTCAAGAATAACTCTTTGTCATACTCTTTGGTTTTCCATTCAGTTCTTGTACTACTGGGATTTGTACAGAATTTCCTGTTTGGTCCGCCTAGCTCCATTATTATAGCTAGGTGGTCACTATTTGTGTAGTGATCACTCACGATCCATTTGCTTACCTGCCTTACGAGGCAGTTACTGACAAATGTCAAGTCTATGAATGACTCTGCATCTCGTTTTTTGAACGTCGGGGTGTCGCCTTGGTTCAGCAGAACCAAGTCTAGTAGCGTGAATGCCTTCAGTAGCACTCGTCCCCGTTTATTGGTTCTGCTACTGCCCCACTCGATCGCCCATGCGTTAAAATCTCCTGCTATTATAGCTGGTTTTTTATTCGTAGCGTCTTGCACCAGCCGGTCCAGTAGTTGTTGAAACTGCTCTATTGATGCGCTAGGCGGGACGTAACAACTGTATACATGTATGCCGCCTATTTTCGCTCTTACGAAGCCATTTTCCTTGTTTACCATCTTGCCCTGGAAGGTAAAGTCTTTGCAAGCCCAGATTGCGGCTTTACCTGAGGCGTCAGATTCCCAGGATGGTTCATTCAAATCTTTGTACTGCTCACTGACGAGAGCGACATCGAACTTGTGTTCTCGTACAAACTGACAGAGAAGGTCTTGCGCAGTCTCACAATGGTTGAGATTTAGCTGGACTATTCTCATTACCCTTTCCTGATTTTTTTAACCGCTGCTTGGTAGGCTGGGCACAAGTAGCTACCAGTGACATGGTTCGTCGGCATGTTGTCGCCTTTTTTTCGGCACAGTAAACAACACGGTTCATTACGGCAGATATTTGCTTTATGCCCCGTCTTACCGCATTTGTAGCAGCATTTGCTGCTATCCTGCGGATCAGTACACTTGATAGCGACGTGGCCGAAACCAAGGCATTTATAACACCTAAGCGGCCCCTTACTGCGGTTCGATGTACGGATCCTACAGTTGACCCATCCAATTTTAATTTTCTCTAGCTTTGTGAACTTGGTCGCTATTTCTTTCGACACTTGCACAACAGCTATTTGCGTATCTCCGTACGCTTTTCTCAGCGATTTTACGGCAGTGATCTCAATCACATCTCTTTCTCCTATTTCCCTTTGCAAGGCCTCCAGTACCTCCTCTTTTGAAGTAAGTATGTCGAGGTCCCTTATTTCAAAGGTCTCCTCTTGCTGCAGTGTTTTTATTGTGGTTCCTTCCACTAGTACTGCTTTAACCGCTTCTTGGAAGTCTGCGGTTTTAACTTCTTTTGTGCGTTTGAGCTCTATGAGGAGATCTCCCGCCACCGTTTTGCGTATTTTGTTTACGCTATCTCCTATGGCATTCAGTGAAGGAGCAGTTCTCAATGTTGACAAAATGTCCACGTAGCTCCTTCCTTCCGGCGCCTTAATGATAAGAGCGTCCGGTCTGGTCGGTCTTGCCCGCTGTGTTTTGTCTCTACTGGTCCTACTCTGGTTGTTAACGCCAGGAGCCTTGTTGTTCTCCTTACTTAACTGTTTCTCCTTTTTTTTTGCCTTTCTTGTAACGACCTCTTGCCAAGTTGCCTCTTTAAGTCTTTTACTCTCTTTCTCCTCTTTGTTACTCCTATCCTGCGGAGTATTTAAGGCCTCCCTTGGTTTATCCGCCTTTTTCGGTTTCAGACTTGGTGTTGTCTGAGTTTCCTTGCCTTCCGTTCCTGGACGTTGGCACTGTAGCAGGTCATCCTCCGCGCTGCACAAACTTTTATACATGACACTAATGCTTCGTGCCTTGTCCCTGATAGTTTTATGGACGTTATTTTTGTCCCTTATAAACTCTCTTAGTTCCTGGATCTTTTCTCCTAAACGCTCCAGCTGGTCATTTCATCTTTCAAGGTTGTAGTCCCAGTTTGAGTTACTGTCTCCTTGATTTACCTGCTCTTGTTCCGTCCGTATTGCCCTTTCGGAAATAGTCTTTATTGGACTACACTCCATGGCAATCGTTTCTCTACCCAGACTGCTGTTATCGTCCGATCTCTGGGTAGGGAACCCAGTTTCTAAGACACTTTTTGGGGTATCCGAAGTCCCCAAGTTTGGTTTCTTTGATGTACTATGCATTTTATTTTTGTTTATCCTCCTCTTCCAACTTTAGTCACCTACCTTCCACTGAGCTCTCTCCGCGAAGCTATGCTTCACAGGTGTGAATTCTGCCCTCATGCCCCCGCGCCAGTCTTCCTCAGAAAGCCTCCGGGAAAGGGTAACGAGGCCCCCCCCTCTGACCACAATAGGGCCCGTTCCGGGTGCCACCCGGCACTATTGAGATCATTGGGATTTTCGCCGGATGATAGGACAGCTAGGGCGTGTCGGCGAAACATCCCCGGGCCCCTGTACTTTCCGGCAGCCTGGGAGTGTCAGAACCCAGTTTGTCTCGTATCCTTTCCCTTCAGCAGCCGAAGTCGAGTCGGACTGCGGCAATCGGCGAGCGCCTGCTTAGTCATAACCCTAAGATCAAACCTTGTTTCCGGTAGTGACAGATCTTCAATAAGCTGCTTGGTCCGCGGAAGATATTTTATTTCTCTCCTACCCTCTGTTTGCAGCACTACGTACGTAGTACTATGCGCTTACAGCGAGCGTTCCTCTATCCGCCACCCGAGGACGCGCCACATGGGGTACAGCTCCCCCTCGTGGTGTGTGTGTGTGTGTGTGTGTGTGTGTGTGTGCGGTAGTTGCATATAAAACAATATATGATAGAAATAGCGTATCTTACCGTTTGTAATCATGCCAATCATCACCCACTCTGCGATATTCAAAGACTCAACAATGCGCTGCTTGACGGCGTGGAACTGGTTGATAATATCTTCCATGTTGGATAGAACTTGCGTACACTTTAAAAGCTGTAGAAACTGAATATAAACTACGCAGTAGAAGCGTAAAACTTAATTGAGGAGCTACTGCATGCCCGCAACTATTTATTCCTGAAAAGGTGGGCGAGCCCTTTTTCCACCACTTCGGAAAAATTTTCTAGAATCTTTCTCTCCACCTCGTCTTGACCTGTTGGAAAAATCTAAACAGATTTAATTGTTCCACCCCAAAATTCAAAAACCGCGCCCTTCATTTCGACAACCGCGCCCCAGTCTCACAAAAAATTATCAGCGATAAGAAAAGGAAAACAAAAATTGAATGCGGAAAGAATTAGGATAAGCAATATCCTTGGTTAAAATTGTCCACTTACAGAAAATGATAAGCCCGCCCGAAAAAGAAAAAGGATCCCACGAGAACGAGCTTCTCAAGGACTCACGAAAAGCGGCGAAAAATATTTTTCCCACGCATCCCTGCTCTTGCAGGTCATATCTCTTTAATCTAAGCGTGATAGCTTCTGCTCAATTCTAAGCGAGCGAGCTAGCGAGCAATACTGCATCATAAATCTCCAGAATACTTGAGCATACATAGCATTTTAGGTGAAAACTATTTGTTTGCATAACCATTCACCACATTTGGAAAAAACAAATTATCTTATCCCTCGCAAACGCTGCTAACGCCCTCGCATTCCGACACTAGCAGGTCATATCTTTCAATCTAAGCGAGAGCCGCTGCTCCTATCTAAGCGAGAGAGGGAGAGCCTCTACTCCCACTATGCCAGCGAGCGAAAAAGAGGGGCCCTATGCATACACACAGACCGCCAAGAGAGCCGCTGCTCGTGTCTAAGCGAGCGAGGGGTCACCTCTTCTCCCACTATGCCAGCGAGCCAAAGGGAAGGGAGACTCTCAAAAAGAGGGGGCCCTATGCTTACACACAGGCCGCCGTACCACCACAGGCCGCCGTACCACCACAGGCTGAGTGATGCAGTATACTATAGGCTTTCTCACTCACTCCAATGATGCAGTATCCTATAGGCATACTGAATCACTCGAGAGAAGGGAGACTCGGGTCTGGAGGAGGGAGGCCCTATGCTTATACACGGGCGGCGTACTGGATCACCTCCCCTGATCCAGTAGGCCTATGATCTAGTATGCCTATAGTTTACCTACTACAATACGTTTCCCCGACGGAGATCATCCTTGCTTGGCGAACAGCAGTCCAGGGGGGCCCTGATTATTTGTGGCGAGCTACGGCATTGTTCAATCCATGGTAAAATTTATCTATTATTCTTTATTAATGATTGATTTACTATATTGTTAGTGACTTTATCGACCTCACATGGTCAGTGTGCGCGAAGTGTTTTTTTGCAAAATGCACGGGAGGCCATAATCCCTCTCGATCAATATTCATGTGATTGTGTCGAACTTATAAATTTTATTTCACACCCTCATCGACCGTTCGATTTGACAGTGTCGGCCAGCCTTATTTTTAATTTCGCAAACTACGTAAAAATGCGGTTAATCAGTGTCGCGATTTTTAAGTTTCTTTGTGCTTTCGCGATTATTGAATGCTCTTTGAGATGAATCGCGCCTCGGCTTTGTCCTCGCGCTAAACAAATAAAAATTCAGTCAATACGTCTCGCGAATTACGTATGATTCTTTTGAGTGTAATAATTCATCAGTGCTTGTCAAGACGTTTCTAGCCGCGGTTATTGCGATTTCTGTAGTGTTGTGCTTTCGAGATTATTCAGTGTTTATCGCGACGTATCAAGCCTCGGCTTTGTCCTCGCGTAAACCGGAAAAAATGCCGCCGATCAGTGTCGCGAATTTTTGATAATTAAACTTAGTGCAATAATTGATAAGTGCTTTTCAAGGCGATTTTAGCCTTAATTGTTGCGTCTTATACGGCGAACAAAATTCGGTTTATCAGTGCCGTAATTTTAACGCCATTGCGTGCTCGCAATAAATCATATATACAATTTTTCAATTGTTAATGTTTAAACAAAAATACAAATAATAATAAACACAGCATGACCCTCTTCGTAACCCCCCCCCCCCCCCGCCGCATATATAAAATTATATTTCATGCTTTCCGACAGACAGACAAAGGAAACCCATATTTTGAAAATAAACGCGCGAGCGAGAAGTCGCAGCGCCGCTTCAAAGAATCATCGGTAGCAGTCGCGCGTGCGGCAACGTGTTCAGCGAAGACTCTCTCCTTCTCTCTCGCTCTCCCGCTCCCCACCTATGTATCGAGGCGAAGGCTTGCCGGCCGCCGAGCTTTGTAGTCTTGAAGCTATCGGCACGGACGCACTGTCTAACATATACAGATCTTTTTCAAGTGTACTTTTTACGGACGTATTACAGTGCTTACCAGTGTAATTACCATTGTAACTGTTCACGTACGTGGTGATTGAGGAAGTGAGAGAGAGAAAGAGAGAATGTAAGAGAGACAGAAAGAACCGCGGCGTTGACAATACTTTTCCCCGACGGACATCATCATTGCTTGGTGAACAGCAGCCCAGGGGGGCCCTGATTATTTGAGGCGAGCTACGGCATTGTTCTATCCACGGTAACATTTATCTACTATTATTTACTAATGATTTATTTACTATATTGTTAGTGACTTTATCGACCTCACATGGTCCGTGTGCGCGAAGTGTTTTTTTGCCAAATGCACGGGAGGCCATTATCCCTCACGATGAATATTCATGTGATTATGTCGAAATTAAAAATTGTATTTCACACCCTCGTCAACCCTTCAATTTGTCAGTATCTGCCGGCCTTATTTTTAATTTCGCAAACTACGCAAAAATGCGGTTGATCAGTGTCGCGATTTTCGAGTTGTTTTGTGCTTTCGCGATTATTGAATGCTCTTTGAGATGAATCGCGCCTCGGCTTTGTCCTCGCGCTAAACAAATAAAAATTCAGTCAATACGTCCCGCGAATTTCGTCTAATTTTGTTCAGTGTTATAATTTATCAGTGCTTTTCGAGACGAATCTAGCTGCGGTTTTTGCGATTTTCGTAATGTTGTGCTATCGCGAATATTCAGCGCTTTCCGAGACGAATTGAGCCTCGGCTTTGTCCTCGCGATAAACAAATAAAAATGCAGTCAATATGTCCCGCGAATTTCGTCTAATTTTTTTCAGTGTTATAATTTATCAGTGCTTTTCGAGACGAATGTAGCCGCGGTTTTTGCGATTTTCGTAGTGTTGAGCTATCGCGAATATTCAGCGCTTTCCCAGACGAATCGAGCCTCGGCTTTGTCCTCGCGATAAACAAATAAAAATGCAGTCAATACGTCTCGCGAATTTCGTCTAATTTTTTTCAGTGTTATAATTTATCAGTGCTTTTCGAGACGAATCTAGCCGCGGTTTTTGCGATTCTCGTAGTGTTGTGCTTTCGAAATTATTCAGCGCTTTTTGAGACGTATCGGATCTCGGCTTTGTCCTCGCGTAAAGCGTTAATAATGCCGTCAATCAGTGTCGCGAATTTCGTATAATTTTTTTCAGTTCAATAATTGATAAGTGCTTTTCGAGGCGTGTTTAGCCTCAATTGTTGCGTGTTATACGGCGAACAAAATTCGGTCAATCAGTGCCGTATTTTTGACGCATTTGCGAGCTCGCAAGAAAGCATATATATAACTTTGCAATTGTTAAGCTTTAAAAAAATAAAAATAATTGTAAACATTTTAGCATGACCCTCTTCGAAACCCCCCCCCCCCTAGATATAAAATTATATTTCATGCTTTCCGACAGAAAGCCAAAGAAAACATCATGTGTTGAAAATATACGCACGCGCGAGAAGTCACAGCGTCGCATCGCAGAATCATCGGCTCCAGTCGCGCGTTCGGTAACGTGTCGAGCGAAGACTCTCTCCTTCTCTCTCGCTCTCCTGCTCCCCGCCTATGTATGGATGCGGCAATATCTATAAGCTCTGCCGATGCGAAGGCTTTTCGGCCGCCGTGTTCAGTTGCTTTGAACCTATCGTTTCGGACGCACTGTCGACCAAATACAGATTTTTTAAATTCTAGGGGGCCCTGATTATTTGTGGGGAACTCCGGCATTGTTGTATCTTCGGTAAAATTTATCTACTATTTTCTAAAAGACTTTATAGACCTGACATGGTCCGTTTACGAGAAGTGTTTTTTCAAAATACATGTGATTGCATCGATATTCATATTTTTTTGCGGCCCTCGGCAACCTTTCGATTTGCATAAGAAGATTTGATAACAATATTTAATAGAAGTTTTGCTAAAAATAGAGAGGAAGAAAGAGACAAAGCCTTGACAGTACGTTTTTTACGACGATCATCGTCTCCTTTATTACTCCTTTATTGCTTGACAAACTGCAGCTGGGGGCCCTGATTTTCAGGCGACTTGTAGTCGCATTTTTTAATTAACGACAAATTTTATATTGTTTCTATTATCGCGTGCAACGAAAAAAATTAGTCAATCAATGTCCCCGAGTTCAGTTGATTTGCAACACTCGCTAAAGACGCACTGCTTACCGTTTACAGATTTGTAAAAAAATTTGTTTTTTTTTTGCGCACGTTGTCTGTACATACGAGTATTTATATTAACGTTATCTTCGATAGGAAGAGATAGCCAAAGCCTTGACAGTGCGTTTTTTCTGACAATCATCGTCTATTTCTTAATCTTCGCTTAACGAATTGCAGTTCAGAGGGGCCCTGATTATTAGACGACTAGTAAACGCATTTTTAAATTAATGGTTCTTTTTTCTGCTTGTTGCTTTTTAAGATGCAACATCTAGCAGACCAACAGCGAGATATTGTAAAGTATTTCTATCAGGGTTTCCTATATTACAACGACAAGCCGAACTTAAACACAACTTTTAGTTGTGTTCGAAGGAACACTATTTAATGTAAAGCCGCTGTAATTGCGGGAAATGGCAATCCATCAGTTGAATATAACCTGTGATTTGTAAATAATTATATTCACGGGAAATAGTTTGCCGGGTCAGAGGCCGTGCAAAACAATGACGTCGCGCGCTATGCTTTTTGCACCATTAGACGGCGCGCATGCACGTTGTTTGAAGGCGCACGCACGTCTATGGACGCTGCTTTCATGATCGTCATTTTTCGAGGCATTCTGCACTCCGTATCGCCGTGCAAAATGCCCCTGCAAGAATAAATGAACCGAATGATAATTTTGCCCATGCGCATGTAAATTTCATAACTTAGTATAGCATTGGAGTTGATTTTGATAATCGAAGTAGTTAATTATTAAATAGGTAAATTATTCTATATAGATTTATTGGATATTATAGGATAATTATAAACCATGAAAATGTTACCAAATAATTAATTCGTTCGCTTATCAAAATGAACTACACCATAAATAGTATAAGTGTAAGAGAAATCAAAATAATCTAATAAGTACACAAATTTCACAGCTATATTAACTTTTATTTCTTACAAATAAAATACTTATAAATTACTTTTTAATTTATTATAAAGTATATCTGGTTACAATATAATTAGTATTATTTTCTTTAAATTCAATAAATTGCGATTTCAATGTCTCGTCATCATCGTCTCCTTTATTACTTTTGCTTGACAAACTGCAGTTGATACTCATAAAGAATACATTCAAATAATATTTCATTGTCAATTACAACATTTTTTTCGATTTTTCCAAATTGTATATTACTTTCATCTATATTAGTCACTATGATAAAATCTTTGGTATATACTAAATTATTTAATTTAACACTACTTATTTGGAAGGCACTACTCGAATTTGGAAAAGAAATAGGAAGATTATTATTTTCAATATATGTTCCATAAGAAATAAAATACTCTTTATATTTAGAGTTGTGAAAAGGCATTAATGAAAGTTGATATCTAATTGAAATAGTTTTTAAAATATTTTTGTGGTAATTTTTTAAATTTTTTAAAGTATTTAACATTGTAGATTTTAAGTCTTTGTGCTTTGACTCATACCTCATTGATGAAAACTTTATTACATTTCCATTTTGTAAAATAATTCGTACTTATTACAAATAATGCAACATACATATTGATATGTTGTTTTATGAACTTTTAAGTTGTAAAATGTGTGTCTTTATCAAAATAGGTGACGTAATTATATTTATTATTTCTCGAAGTTTTATATATAATTTCCAATATTTATTTCCTCATGGAACTTTATGACCAATTATTATGCCAAGATATCTGGCAGATATTGCAATTTTGTATTTTTAATTAAATAATCAGAATTTATTAGTGTAGACAAATTGGCTGACTCAAAACCAAAATTGATAATACGTAAACGATTATTAAAATATTGAATTGAAAAAAGCTTTTCCGTCCAAATAAAATGTAATAGTAATTGGCTTATGTCATAATTGCAAACACCTACAAACACATCGTGCATAATATCAACTGTCGCATTATCAATTATATGAAATCCTTGTATTTCATTAAACATAAAATTTTCCTTGATACCACTCATTTTAACTTCTATATTTAATACATCCATCTCACATTTCTCTTTTGTTCTTAAGACAGTGCGTTCTTAAGATATGCGAGAGTGATCTATCACAATACTAAAAATTTATATAGTAGCATTTTTTAACGTTCCAAATGTTGAACAGTGAATTCTGAAAGGAATAACGTAATCAGTATATATTTTAAAATACTATGAATATGATTTTATGGTATATATCGTGAAGCATTAGTAGTATTATAATATAAAGATTAGAGTACATCAATCATTATATTATTAAATATGGACTTTGACTTTTATAAATTATAAAAGAAATTTTGTATCTATTAAAGTTATCAAATTCTCTTCTTGTTTATGTACTAATGTAAAATATAAAATTAATATCTTACGTAAAAGGAGATTTAGATTTTTCTGTCTTAGTCATTTCATTCGCTATTATTATATTACACAATTCTTCTCGTAGATTAGAAATATCTTTACTTTCTACATATTTGAACAATTTATATAACGATTTATTTTAAATTACTACAATGGCAATTCATAATAAATATTTACTTTGACTGTAGTATATCTCTAAATTTGAAAGTTTTGTCATTATAGATTCAGACTTTTACAATTCTCTTAAATTTATTAATTTAAATTAGAAGTCTGAAAATTCATAATATCAGATAAAGGCATATTGTATAATACGTTTCTAACTAATACATTATTGAATGATTTATCATTGAGGATTTCTTCCAAATGAAATGAATCTTCATTGACATTTATTACTTCGCAGTCTTTCAATGCTTTTAAGCCGTTATAAAAAGCTATAAAATAAGCTTTACGCGAATAAGCATCAGGTATTATCTGTTGTAAACTTTCAGTGTGCAAATTTTCAAATTTGTTGTAGTCAATATTTATAACTGACATTAGATTTTATTAACAACATTAGTAAATAATTACATTTTATTAGTATTAGTAGTAAATAATTTACCTTACAATCTCAATTTCTAGTTTAAAATTGATACATCATATAAATATATGAGAAATAAACAATATAACGTATTAATACTTACAGTGGAAGAAAGAATGAAACTCTGAGAATCCCCAGTCTTTTAATAACAATTGTAATTTCTTATCCATTATTTTTCATTAATATACTATAATACTTTCACTCAAACTTTAAATGATAATTTTATTTCATAACTTCGGCAGTGTAATTTGCACGGCGATATGGGATGCAAAATACCTCGAAAAATGATAATCATGAAAGCAGCGTCCATAAACGTGCCTGCGCCTTGAAACAACGTGCATGCGCGCCGCCTAACGTTACAAAGAACATAGGACGCGGCGTCATTGTTTTGCACAGCTTCTGAGCCTGCAAAGTATTTTCTGTGTTCATCAATCTGCAGATTCTATTGTACTTAAGGTTTAATTTTTTGAAGAGTTAAAAGAGAACGCTAAAAATCCATAAGAAAATTTGATAACAATATTTAATTGAAGTTTTACTAAAAATAGAGAGGAAGAAAGAGCCAAAGCCTTGACAGTACGTTTTTTCCGACGATCATCGTCTCTTTTATAACTTTTGCTTGACGAACTACACTTCGGAGGGCCCTCATTATTAGACGACTAGTAAACGCATTTTTTAATTAATGAAAAATTTTATATTGTTTCTATTGTCGCGTGCAATGAAAAAAATTCAGACAATCAATGTCCCCTGAGTTCAGTTGACTTGCAACCAAACTGCAGTTCGGAAAAAAAATATAGCCAACCAGTGTCGATGATGTCACTTGATTTGCAACTTTCGCTCAATACGCACCTTTTACTGCTTACAGTATTTTGTTTGAAAAAGTTTGGTTTGTTTACACACGCCTTTACGAGTGTCCATATTTAAATTGTGATTGAGGGAGGAAGGGTGCAAGAGCGAGTGAGAGGGAGGAGTAGAGTGGGCGCAGTTCAGTGGTGTCCCATAAAACACAATAATGTGAAAGTAAATAATACATATACTTTTACCTATCCATATTTTTATTATAGAATTTAAATTAGTATTCGATAAAAATTGGTGATACCTTGTAATTATTATATAATAATATATAGAATAACTTTTTAGTCACGAGTATCATATATAATTGTATAGCACAGGTGCTGAAATCCCGCAAGCCACGCCTATCCGTGGCTAAAGTAGTCTTTTTCTGCTCTATGAGGTTAGCGCACGATCGTAACGAGTGTGATGAATACTAATAGGCGTGACTTAAATGTGGATTTTAGGCCCACTGTGCTATAAATATTGTACAGTATATTCGGTACCTCTTTTTTCGTTTGAATTGGTAATTTTGTGAGGCCTTGGGATAGGCCTATTTTCTTGTTTAATTTATCTAATTACAGATTGAATGCTCCTTGCTTCTTATATAAGCTAAAATTTAGTCTGTTTATATTTGCATGAAAATAAAACGTTTTGAGACGTTCCCTTTTCCTTTTTGCGAAATAAGACCTTGTTTTTCTGAACTGTCAGCACAGTATTATCTTATAAAGTTATTCTACGTATGGACTATAACTTTATAAAAATTATTTATTTATAGTTTCTTACGAAGATTATGACATCCCAAAATGTATTTCGACTTTCTGTTCAACGCCGACGTTAATAAGTTTTATGTATGGTCAAATTAGCTGAATGTTAAATTAAAATTCTTTCGGATTTTTTTAACTCTAAATTTATTTATTCCTACAAGTATTGGCTGAATTATAATTCTTATTATATTTTGTTGTTTTAAAATATTTTTTTATAATTAATCGTATAATGTATACATAACCGTTTTGCATGCTTTTTCTTGTAATTATTATGATTCTTAAGTAGAGTCAATGGCAATATAGGAATCTATTTTTATTATGTATTTTTAGCACTATAATAATTCTTTTTTCCGTTTGTCGCTTTTTAAGATGCAACGTTTATCAGGGAAACATCGAGATACTGTGAAGTATTTTTATCGGGGTTTCGTATACTATAACGACAAGCGGAACTTCAACACAACTTTCAGATGTGTTCAAAGGAATAGTATCGGATGTAAAGCCGTTATATATGTGGAAAATGTCAATCCATTAATTGAAGAACAGTTCAGCGTTGTAAATCATCATATTCATCCATCTGATGATTATATTGTACTAAAGGTTCAATTTGCTAAAGAATTAAAAGAGAACGCTAAAAATCCAGAAGAAAATTTAATATCAATATTTAATAGAATTTTAGCTAAAGAAGAGTAAGTATATATTATTTAAATTATTATAATTAAATTTTTATAATGTATATTTATATACTTATTTTTATGTTAATAATTTCATAATACTCTAATAGAAATAAGTAATTGTTAATTTACAGAGCAGTGTTGGCTGAGTGGTTAGCGTGCTAGGCGCACAGACAACACTGTTCCAGGGGTCGATGGTTCGATTCCCGGTTAAATCACACTCGGATTTTTGTTGATATCACTCGGAGTTGTTTTCAACGGGATAAAAGTTCGGTAGATAAAGTATAGGGGGAATAGCCAATCCGATGCTTCGGCAGGGAGCGCCGGCCTTACCGGCGTAGAGCTTCCTCTGAAATATGGGGAATTCTCCGGGGCGGTTACGTTGGGGATGGACCCGAGGCAGTCTGGGCTGAGCGTGTCGGCTTAACCGGTACGTAGTGCGTCTGCAAATATTTCCTCTTCGGAAAAGGGTACAAAAATATGTGGACAAATAATCAGGGGAATAAAATACGAGGTATAGGTCACTTGCTAGGCCAAGGAGGCCGCAGGTGGATAAACCAATAAGCAAAAAAAAATCATACGTGCACATCATACGTATACAATATTCTTTTTTATATTCATTCATACATGGTGCGGGTTATTCAGCCACAGTACACGATAGTTCAATTTTTTAAAAGGACACATTTATGTTTACCTATAATTTTTAAATAATCGTAAAAAACAATATTCTGTTTATCATTTAAGATCAAATTATCAAAAACGTATACTGTTGCTACTATTAAACTGTTTTATTCTTGCAGTACAGATAAAAGTGTATAAATAAAAAAGTTCTTATATCAGATAAACTATTCGAATTCGAAACAGCATTTACGGTTCAATAACAATTAATTTAAACAAAAGTCGTGTGTTAATCTATTAATAATCAATGTCAACTGTACAGCGAAGTACTGTTTGTACTGCAAAGTTATCGGATTCGGGATGACAGAGATAATAATTTTAGAAAGAGAAAATTTCGCTCTTTTTCTTCGCACGCTTCACAATTTCAACGACGCTATACATTCCACAAATTTATAGCTTTCTGACAACGCGAACACGAACCTCGCATTCGCCTCGACTTGAAGTTGAAACGAAGGGACAACCCAACATATTGTAACTCGAAGAGAAAACTCATATGTCCAAAACAGTGTTTACAAAAATTTTGTGAACATCGTTTACTGAGCAAAAAAAAATCCACAGATTTTGCCCTACACAGAATACCTTATTATGAGTCCCTCGTATATTAATCACTTAATAACTCGTATAACTTATTATGAGTCTCTCGTATATTAATACTCCCGCGTATTCCTATTAGACTCGCCAGCCTACGCACCGACAATCGATGCGGTCGAACTTCTACATGCCGAAGTATGTCACCCTTGTGCCGATCTCACAAATGCGTCAGGAAGAATAGTCATACATTTGTGTTTTTTTCTTGAAAAAAAAAATTATATTTAGTTTATTAAAGATACATAGTTTAATTTAAAGTTTATTAAAGTGACCCTGATAGTATTGATCATCATATATTAAAAACAATACAGCTGACACTAAATGAATTCTATACTTATCTTTTTAATATAACTATTAATATATTGATGAAACACTTTTAATCTGTTCTAATAAAACGATGTATGTAATTGTTGGTTATATAAGACTAGGCATTTGTTTTTCGCGCTTTACGTGCGTGAAATGTTTAATTTTAGCGATCATTAGAACCAACCAATCACGTCTCGTTTTCAGCGGCTTCACTTCTGTCTCATTAGTTTTTTAAGAAGGATTAGTCGGATATTTTTCCGTATTATAAAATTTAATATTTTTTATAGCACAGTGTGACCTAAGCCCGCACTTAGGTCACGCCTATCCGTGACCTAAGAAGTCCTTTTTTGCACCGTGTTTATCACACTCGCTACACTCGTGCGCTAACTTCACGGTGCAAAACAGGACTGCTTATGACACGGATAGGCGTGACAGCGGGCTTAGGTAGGCTGTGCTATAAAATTCTATACGATACTCGTGACCTAAGTAACACTTCTGCACGGCGTAATTAGGACCCTCGCTGCGCTCGGGGCCTAACCTCACGCCGTGCAAAAAAGTGCTACTTCGATCACACGTATCATAATGTACTATTATATGAACTAATTTTTATTGTTGACTCAAGTAGATAAACTCGATGAATTCATGTTCTTTTATCACTCAATAAAAGATTTGGTACTTTTACGGGTGTAAGGTTCTGATTTACTATGCTGAACCGCGCAGTAATTCTATATACAAATAATTATTTATTTGAGTATAGGTGAACTAGCCTTGACTCGAGAGTCTTCTGTTACTATTAAGTAGGTTATGATTCTAATAAACTGTCTCTTTATGGTACTTCTTTGTTATGACTTTATTTAGACGAAGGCCCAATGCTTTGATACAGATGTTACACAGATGTTTTAATCTAATCTTTATGTTTGTTCTTAATGTTACGTATTTACTTATTTCTATATTGGTTCGACTTACAATCCCGTTCGGACACTACTAGTAGATTGCACGGTCGATGACTGGGCGGTGTTTAGTATTATCCTACACGGATGGTTCCGTGGCGTGTTGAGAGTAAGTTCCTTAACTAAGCTGCCGAAGCTAACGCCAGATATGTTGACGGTCCTTAAGCCTCGTACTGTACCAACTCACGTCCAGAGTATGAAGAATTTCACCGGTTAGCTTCCACGGAGTTTGAGTGGTTTCTAAGCACCCAATAGACGACGCGAAGGACTAAACGGCACTCGTATTCACACACCAGGTCCAGCCGGTACAACACTCGTTGTCCTTGTAAAAAGAGACTTCACTAAAGGCAATATGAGGACTGAGTGCGGGGCTTATAAGGCTTGGCGGATGATCTCAACGTTAGGGTAATAACCAATCACCGATCGCCACCGAAAGTGTCTTACAATATAGGTTGGTGATGGTGCAGAATAAGTAGGTTTTGGGATTGCTGACTCGGGGGTCAGTTGGTTTAATTAGTGGGACGCGTTTGATGTCGTAAACGCGGTTGCGGAAATGCTTACATTGTGATTATCGTCGTATACCTGCGCCTGTACACATACACGCCGTCATACATCATTCTGTATACAGTATATTCGTACATATAATTATCTTTTATGAACATGGGACGTTACACCTCCCCCCCCAGAGTATTGCTGTCCCCAGCAATGGGTGCTGGTGCAAAAAGAAAAAAAACGTGCGATGTTCATTCACAATATGTTGTTACATAAGTATGTTGTTTAAGAACTTTTCATAAAGTTAATAATATAATGCTGACATATGCATTATCTCGGAAGATTAATAAGTGATGAAAAAGAAATTTTCGGTATTTTGATCTCTAATCCTAGTTGTAAAATTTTTGTTTTGATCCGATCATAATTGCGATTTTTCGTACTTTATTTACAGGATAACAATGTAAATATAAACAATTTGTCTAACTTTTATTACATTATTAGTTCGGAGACTCTTAATTGCAAAATTACAAAAAGTTTTGGTTCGAATCCGACCATAATTTTTATTTATTTATTTATTTATTTATATTTTTCCCTTTTTTTTTTTTGTGGGTCGATAGAGTATCCTTAACTAACAAATTAGGTACAAAAATAACAATTTTCGTACTGTAATTTTTCGAGTTACAGGCCTATAAACATTTGATTGTTGCTACTTATTTTTGGGTGTATTTTGACTTCCTAATGTGCGGTCGAGTGCTAAAAGTCCGAAATTATTATTATTTTGTTAATTAATGCCAATTGTTGCTAAATTGTTCATTCCGCATGTTTAGTATTTGTATAATATGAACCCCTGTGTGGTCTTATTGTAAGTCCGCTAGATTGGAAAGTGCATGTGTGTAGGTATAAGCCTGTATGCAAGTATAACTGGTCTTATGTATACTTATATATACTCTTACCCGTCTTTATGTACACTGATATATATACTCGCATGTCCATACGTTATGTTCATTTATATATATACTCGCTGCATATATATAAGTATAGTATTGACTGCGAGTGTGACGTACTGCATTCCTGGGTGGGTCGCATTCCTGGATGGGTCTTTTTGATTCTTCAAGTATTCGCTCGGTGGCAAGAGTTACCGCGCTTTGGCGCGAACTCGTGCTTTCGTCACGCCTACATATACGCGCGTGCTGTGTAAGTTTCGGCGCGAGCTGACAACACGTGAGCGCGAGTGCATCGGCTTCGGATGGTAGTAGCCGCATTGCTAAGTTCGCTGACAATAGATAGAGATAGACAATAGGCCGAAATGAACTGCTTATTTTCTTGTTTTGTTTGCCTAATCTTAAGTATTTGTTGTTACGTTTTCTAATAAATTTTATTTAAAATTAATCTTTAAGTGAAAAAAAATTTCTTTCAAAAATAGAGTTTTATTCCAGTAATTACATTGAACCCACGATCCTATGCTGCTTCCTTTTGCGTAAAAATTAATTACTACCAAAATCATTTAGTCGAAAGAAGGAGAATAATTTGGACATCGGTAAGTTTAAAATACCGTGTCTTGAATTTGTAGTGGTCTTGTCTGGTCTACTCAGCGATAAAATTTCTCTAACTTATCTTTATGCTTTACTATAAGTTTTCCATTAGATGATTCTACTATGACATTACTATTGTCTTTAATTTCTTTTACAAAAAATTTTCCATTATAAAATTTATCTAATTTCCCATATCTGGGTTCCTTTAATACTCTCACTTCGTCTCCGACAGAAATCTGTAAAGGTCTTGCCTTTTTATCATAGTACTCCTTGTTCTTATGTTTTGATTGTATGAGATTATTCCTGGCTACTGTTTGTGCATCTCTCAAACATTCAGTTAGTTCTTGTATGTAATCGTTGTAAGTTTCTAATTCGAATTCGTTCGGCAAACGATTGGGTGTACGGGCTGGTTTGCCGTATACTAATTCATGAGGAGTGTAACCCGTTGATGTATGTACGGATGTATTATACTCATGAATAGCAAAGGGAATTACTTTATCCCAATCTTGTTTGCTTGATGATTTATTTCTTAGAAAGTCTGCTAAGACAGCGTGACTTCTTTCTAAGGATCCATTAGACTGTGGATGGTATGCAGTCGTAGTATTTAATTTAAAATTATAAATTTCGGATAACTGTGACAATAGATTGTTTTGAAAACTGCGTCCTCGGTCGCTTAGAATTATTCTAGGTACTCCAAAATGTACAAAAAGGTGTCGGGTCAAAGCGTCTGCGATTGTAACTGCTTTGATGTTGGGCACTGGTACTGCTATACAAAATTTTGAAAACTGACACTGCATAGTTAGTATATGCACGTTACCTTGCGTAGATTTGCATAAAGGTCCAACTGTATCTATGGCTACTTTATAGAAAACTTCACTTGGTGTATCCGTTATTACCATTGGTTCTCTTGTCTTTACTCTAACCAGCTTTTGTTCTTGGCAGATTTCACATTTGCGTACGAAATCATGTATATCTTCTTTCATTCCTTTCCAATAGTATCGTTCTCTTATTCTTCTATAGGTTTTTCCCATACCACGATGTCCTCCAAACAAACTATTATGGTAATCGTTCAGAACTATTAACTTGTATTCAGGGGCTAGTATCTTACACTCACCGTAACATATCGTTACTGCTATTTGTAAATTTTTCAGTTTTTCCTTAATTTTATTTAATAATACCCCTCGTGGAAGAGTGTCAGTTAGCTCTCCGCTTCTAGCTAATCTAAAAGACTTTAACTTTTTATTCTTAATTTCGTTTGCTAATGTACTTAAACATTTCGATAAATTATCTGGTGTAATTTCGTCTTTTTCTTTATCCGAAATAACTAAACTGAAAATGAATCTTTTTCTATTTTGGGTAACTATTACATCACCGATGGTTATCTTGGCCTTCGATAATTCATCGCGATAAATAGCTTCTACGTCAATAAGTAATTTGTTAGTTCCATATGATAAACTTAAATCTTTTGAAATGAAATGTACTATATTATCTTTTAGATAGGTTATACATTCTCTAGTTTTTAAAAATTTTAATGATTCACTCGAGTTCAAATCTGAATCTACATAGTCGAAAAATACAGATGTGGATGTATTTCCTAATCTTGGAGTTGTACTGTCTTCCTTCGGTTTACTATTTATATAAGAAGTATTTTGGTTGTTGGTAAATGTTCCACTTGTGGGTGTTATTATTGTTTTTGTCGTTTTAGATGGATTATTTTGTTTTTTGGGTTTAGATAATTTTTTTCTTAATTCTTCGTTAAGCTCATCCTCCGATTCTTCTTCACTATCCTCTTGTTCTATTGTGGAGAGGTGATGCCAATTGGTGTTTTCGGCCATCTCTTCAGTCCAAGCAGTAGAAGATGCTCTAGGTTGTTTTATGGGTGACTTGAAACGAATCGGATTAGACTGACTATCTGCGTATTCTAGCATCCATTCTCTCACAGTGCTGCTGGGGACCACTGCCTGTGAAGCTTCTCCTAGTAACGTAGGTGGTTCTGAACTCGCTTTCTCTCCTTGTTGTAAGGGTGATGAGCTTTCAATATCTTTCATGAGGTCCCAGTTCTCAGTTGGAGTTTCATGATAGAGCTCTAAGAAATTATCCCAGCACATCGAGAGTGGTTGGTTATTTGTAGTCTCGCTTGGGTTTCCATTAGGATTAATCTCTTTTTCCTTTGCACTTTTGTTTAATTCAATGCTAGATAATTCTTGTAGTTCTGAATTATCCATGAGTTGACCTGGCATTGATCGTCTCATAGTAGATTGTAAATTTGGGTTTATTAACTCTTTGTCATCACTTGATGATGAAGAATCTCTAAATTTTGTTTCAATTTCCGGACTAGTTTGTCTAGAACTAGTAGGAGTTTTATTCTTTTTGTTGTTAGGATTTTTACTCTTGATCTTATTGGGTTTATTCAATATTATCTCATCAAATTCACTTTCACCTGGATCCTCGTTTGACTTGACCATAGTAGAATCAGTTTCCTCTTCTGACTCTGTATCTTGATTCAACAGGCTAGGAAGCAAAGATTTGTTGCTTAGTGGTATTGGTGGAGCATCGGAAGATTCCGCAATACTACTCTCAATTGAGTTGGTTATTTCTGAATTATCTGTTTCACTCATTGATGGTGGTTCGGAAACTATGGGTTCTGCAAAAACTACTGTTTTCTTTTCTGTAGTGGCTGGTTCGTTCTTCCTCATTCTAAGTCTCTTCGCGATTGTACTTGCTTCTAGGTCGGCTTGCCCTCCCTCCATACCTAAAGGGATAGTGGGGTTATCAAGCTTGATTCCTTCCTTACGACCCGGTTTCTTTCGATGTTTAACTCCTTCTTTAGAGGTTTCGTTTTCGCTTTGTAGTTGAGTACGATTCTGTCTGGCTAAAGAAGTTTTAGTCGGCTTAGGTAGGATAGGCAGTACTCGTACCTCCCCCCCCTGTTCTTGTTCATCTTCTTTAATTAGTTGGTCTCTATCAACTGGATTGCGGGAAAGGGCGTCTGCGTTAACATTTAGACGACCAGGTTTATACTTGAAAGTATAGTAATAACCTCGTAATCTCATTCTCCAACGATTTAACCTACTGACTGGATCTTTTAATGATTCAATCCATGTCAATGGTTCGTGATCTCCGTAGACGGTGAAATGTTTACCGTAAAGGTAGTGGCTAAAATACTCTATGGCATTTACTACGGCTAAACATTCTTTTTCTGTGGTAGAATAATTTCGTTCGCATTTGTTGAGAGATCTGGACATATAGGCGATTGGATGTTCTTGTCCTGGTTCACCTTGACTTAGGACTGCACCTATAGCTCCATCACTTGCATCCGTAGTTAGAATGAAAGGCTTACTCTCATCCACTGTTGTTAGTACAGGGGCTTCACAAAGTGCTTCTTTTAAGATCTTAAAACTTTGTTCTTGTTCTAATTCCCACTTCCATTTTACGTTTTTGGCTAATAGGGCGTTGATGGGCCCTGCTTTCTCTGAGAAGTTTTCGATAAACCTTCTGTAATAACCAGCTAATCCTAAGAACTGTCGAATTTCAGTTTGGTTAGTTGGCCTCGGGTAGTTTTTAACGGCTTCTAACTTCTTAGGGTCCGGTCTTACTCCATTACTATCGATGATATGACCTAAATAATTAATTTCTGGTACAAGGAATTGGCATTTATCCATTTGTAGTCTTAAGCCTACCGCTGACAACCTTTCAAACAATTTAGCGATTTTCTCCTCATGTTCTTCGAGAGAATTTGCATAAATCACTATATCATCTAAAAAGACATACATTTCTGATCCTTGTAGACCTGTTAGGACGCAATCCATGAGCCTTTGGAAGGTTGCAGGCGCGTTGGTAAGGCCGAAGGGCATACATAGGTACTCAAAATGGCCGTATTTGGTGTTAAAGGCAGTTTTCTCAACATCCCCAGGGTCAATCTCTATTTGATGGAAGCCCATGGCGAGGTCAAAAACTGAGAAATATTTTGCTCTTCCAATCTGCTCAAGGATTTCCATGATGTTAGGTAGTGGATATGCGTCCTTGATGGTTTTCGCGTTTAACTTTCGGTAGTCAATTACCAACCTGTACTTTTTCTTTCCGTCTGGTCCTGGTTTCTTAGGTACGATTCGAATAGGACTGCAAGATGGGCTCTTTGAATGCCTGATTATACCGGCTTCCAAAAGTTTTTGTATTTGGTTAAAAAGCTCGTCATCTAGTCCTGTTGGTCCTCTCTTGTACTTAACTTTGACGGGTTCTTCATCGGTTGTCCTAATCTTATGCTTAACACATGATGTTCTTGGTGGCGGATCTCCTGGCAAATAAAACAGATGAGAATATTCTTTTACTATTTTCTTAATCTGCGTTCTTTCTGGTCTAGTGTGATAGTTGGTTAAAACTTTTTCCAGGATTGTTTTTACGCGGTCTTCTTCGTCTTTAGGTGGTTCCCCTTCTAACGGAAACTCGTAGTCATCCTCCAAGTCATCGTAAAAGTCAAATGCTTCCAATGGCTGTGGAGTAATTTCTATTTCGACTGGGTCAGGTAGAGTATTAGTGGCCATTACATAACAGTAGCCTTTGTTATTTTTAACGGCGGCTTCTCCTATAAAAACTCCTGGGACGGTATTTATTCGTCTTAAGTAGGCTTGGCCCTTAGCTGAATGTTTAGTTGCGGGAATTCTTATAGGAACTTTTGCTCTGGCCGGTAACTTAAATACAGTTTTACCATTGGATTTAAAACCTTTAGAATTAAAATTCCAATTTACTGTATCTATAGATTCCGGTTCTATCTCGCGTTCGGCATATGGAAATTCAAACTCAGATTCAATCTGAACTCTTTTTACTTCCGTGTTTTGATATGCTTCCTCTGGATGTTTATCTTCACTAGTTTCTGGTATTAGTTTATGAACGAAGGGAACGGGTGTTATCGGATGACTTTCCGTTACTAGTACTCCCTCTCCAAACATGATGTTTACTTTTTCTACAAGTAGAAAAGGGTTACCCAATATAAGTTCCTCTGATAGTGGCGTGCTAGATGGTAACACGTGGAATAAATGGTCCTTTCCTAAGATTTTTAATTTTACAGTTCCTAGAGTCCTTACCTCCTGTGGAGAAATACCTAGTATAGAGATCACGTCATTTTGGTCTACTATAGCATTAGGACCCAATGCATTTTCTTTTACTGCATTGATTTGGGCTCCGGTATCCACTACACATAAGGCTTCTGGAACTGACAGTTGTTCTATTTTTAATTTTATTGTGGGCGAGGATTCGACTCTTGACGTGAGTCGAATAACTTGGGCTGGTTTCCCGACTTGGCTGTGGGGCCGGGACTGGTTGAACGCTGTGGAGTCGTCCCGCTCACTGGTGCGTTCTTCCAGTGAGCGTTGTCCCAGTTTAAATGATTTTTATTTCCGCTGCGAAACGGGATTGGCGACTTCGGCTTTTCTCCGTAATAGTCTTGTTTTCTGTTAATTGCGGATTCTTGATGGTGACATGGTTCCTGCATTGGGACTGGTCTGTGCGTACACGTTGGTGGATTTTGATGTTGGTAGCCTCCATTTTGAGGTGGGTACCAATATCCGGCTCTCTGTTGATTTTGAAAGTATATATAACATGCAGCACAGTTACAGGGTCTGTAATCCAGATATAATGGTGCCTCTGGTGGTATAACATGTCTTTGTACTGGTGGTCTTACTGGCACCATAGTATTCTCAGTATATTCCCTCTGGAGTATACTTGGATGTTTGATAGGCTCGGGTACTGGCTTTTTGTAACTCAGCTGTGGTGGTGCGTATATCTTGCCTCCTTCAAAAGTCATTTTTGGGAAATAGGTGTCATCCCGATCTATTGAATAAGAAATCTCATCTCTATTATGCGTAGAATCATGAAAATTCACTCTTCTTTGCCCTCCTCTATCTCCTTCCTCATTATTCAATGTTCTTACTTGATGTATACTTTCATATATTTCTCCTGAACCATGGGGTGAATCCCGTGAACCATGTGGACTTTGATCTTGTGTATGACTTACTTGATGAATACGTGGATTGGAGTAATGATTATTATACATGGTTACTTTACCCCGTTCATATTTCGATGCTAACGCGAACGCGTCATCCAGTTTTTCTGGTGCTAACTCGATAATACGGGTTCTCCAACCATCTGGTAATCCATTAATAAATGATTCTAAGGCAATGATTTCGATCTGAGGTTTTAAATGATCTCGCTGTACGTTATTTCCCAGTACTTCCAACGCGGCGTTAATTGCGGCATTAACTAGCGCGTTTATTCGACCGTAAAACTGTCGAATATTCTCTCCCTGCCTCATGGAAGATGATTGAATTTCGTGTAAGTAATAACTATATGTGCGGGGCGGTGCAAAGCAGTCTTTTAAATGCGATTTTAAATCATTCCAAGTTTTAAATGTGCTACCTTCCAAGGCTTGTCTGGCTTTACCCCTTAATTTTGATATAACGATTCTTAAAAAGTGTGCTTCTGAATCTGTAGAAATCATGGTAAAGCAGTTATCAACATCTTGTAAGAATTCTTTTAGATTCATGTTCGTTCCATCGTAATCTGCAAGATGTTGAGTTGCTCTTTCCACTGCCCGAAAATTATTTGACTCTAATATACTACGTGAAAATTCTAATAATTGTTCTTCTCTTTCTGCCTCTTTAAATCTATAAAATTGATCTAAAGCATTGATTCTTTGTTCTAAGTTGGGTAATCTTAAGATTTCCTCTCTAGTTTGATTAAACGCCATTATGATTTATTTCGTCTAATACTGACCCTAAATTTCTTCTTAATAATGAAAATTCTAAACGAGACAGTTGGTACTTTAGTAACAATGGCTTAGTTCCCCACCAGGGATGCCATTTGTAAGGTTCTGATTTACTATGCTGAACCGATCAGTAATTCTATATACAAATAATTATTTATTTGAGTATAGGTGAACTAGCCTTGACTCGAGAGTCTTCTGTTACTATTAAGTAGGTTATGATTCTAATAAACTGTCTCTTTATGGTACTTCTTTGTTATGACTTTATTTAGACGAAGGCCCAATGCTTTGATACAGATGTTACACAGATGTTTTAATCTAATCTTTATGTTTGTTCTTAATGTTACGTATTTACTTATTTCTATATTGGTTCGACTTACAACCCCGTTCGGACACTACTAGTAGATTGCACGGTCGATGACTGGGCGGTGTTTAGTATTATCCTACACGGATGGTTCCGTGGCGTGTTGAGAGTAAGTTCCTTAACTAAGCTGCCGAAGCTAACGCCAGATATGTTGACGGTCCTTAAGCCTCGTACTGTACCAACTCACGTCCAGAGTATGAAGAATTCCACCGGTTAGCTTCCACGGAGTTTGAGTGGTTTCTAAGCACCCAATAGACGACGCGAAGGACTAAACGGCACTCGTATTCACACACCAGGTCCAGCAGGTACAACACTCGTTGTCCTTGTAAAAAGAGACTTCACTAAAGGCAATATGAGGACTGAGTGCGGGGCTTATAAGGCTTGGCGGATGATCTCAACGTTAGGGTAATAACCAATCACCGATTGCCACCGAAAGTGTCTTACAATATAGGTTGGTGATGGTGCAGAATAAGTAGGTTTTGGGATTGCTGACTCGGGGGTCAGTTGGTTTAATTAGTGGGACGCGTTTGATGTCGTAAACGCGGTTGCGGAAATGCTTACATTGTGATTATCGTCGTACACCTGCGCCTGTACACATACACGCCGTCATACATCATTCTGTATACAGTATATTCATACATATAATTATCTTTTATGAACATGGGACGTTACACATACCGTATTTTTTCTTTTTTTTAATAAGGGCATGCATAGGCCCTTTTTTAATCAGAGAAAATGAATGGGAAATTAAGAAGTAATTAGCGTATTGCTTTTATCAAAATGTTTCAGTAATTCCAAAGTTTCAAATTTTTTAAATATTTGAAATGTTACTATTTTAAGGAGAGGAAGGAAAAGTACTTTTCCTCCCGATCACGAGAAAAACTAGATTTTCCATTCATTTTTCATGCATAAAAATGGGCCTTTTTCATGCACGTATTAAAAAAAATATATATTTTTTAATATCTGTCGTTATGTAAAAATACAGGCTGATGTTTTTTCAAGAATTTTTAAATCGATGAAATATTAAAAAATATTCAATTACTTGAAAAAGAAAAAAACATTTATTAACCGCTGTAGGTCGGATACAATTTTTTTTAATAAGTGCATGGAAAACATTTTTTTCATGTATGAAAAATAAATGGAAAATCTAGTTTTTCTTTTAAGCGGGAGGAAAAGTAAGAGAGGAAGGAAAAGTACTTTTCCTTACGCTACATCGGAACGGAAAGTTGTCGTCTGAAAATACTCGTGATTTTAAATATTATCATTTCAAATATTGAAAATTTTGAACATTGAAAGCCATACATTAAATAGTTTTCAATTTGCCATTCATTTTCCCTGAATAAAAAAAGGCCTATACATGACCTCCTAGAATCATCGCTAGAAAAATACAACTTTCCCCCTTAGTTGCACAAAGTATTATTGTAACATTTTTTTTGGAGGTTTTGTGTCAAAAAAAATATTGAATCGGAACTTTTCTTACATTTAACCTTAATGAGTATAATAATGTTTTCGGACATAAATAAGGAGAGATGTCTTCAATGTAAAAAAACCTATAAGTAGATAAACTATAGGTATACTAGATCATAGGCATACTGGATCAGGGGAGGTGATCTAGTACACCGCCCGTGTATAAGCATAGGGCCTCCCTCCTCCAGACCCAAGTCTCCCTTCTCTCGAGTAATTCATTATGCCTATAGGATACTGCATCATTGGAGTGAGTAAGTACGCCTATAGGATACTGCATTACTCGGCCTGTGGTGGTACGGCGGCCTGTGTGTAAGCATAGGGCCCCCTTTTTTTGAGAGTCTCCCTTCCCTTTGGCTCGCTGGCATAGTAGGAGAAGAGGTGACCCCTCGCTCGCTTAGACATGAGCAGCGGCTCTCTTGGCGGTCTGTGTGTATGCATAGGGCCCCTCTTTTTCGCTCGCTGGCATAGTGGGAGTAGAGGCTCCCCCTCGCTCGCTTAGATACGAGCAGCGGCTCTCGCTTAGATTGAAAAGATATGACCTGCTAGTGTCGGAATGCGAGGGCGTTAGCAGTGTTTGCGAGGGATAAGATAATTTGTTTTTTCCAAATGCGGTGAATTGTTATGCAAACAAATAGTTTTCACCTAAAATGCTATGTATGCTCAAGTATTCTGGAGATTTATGATGCAGTATTGCTCGCTAGCTCGCTCGCTTAGAATTGAGCAGAAGCTATCACGCTTAGATTAAAGAGATATGACCTGCAAGAGCAGGGATGCGTGGGAAAAATCTTTTTCGACGCTTATCGTGAGTCCTTGAGAAGCGCGTTCTCGTGGGATCCTTTTTCTTTTTCGGGCGCGCTTATCATTTTCGGTAAGTGGACAATTTTAACCAAGGATATTGCTTATCCTAATTCTTTCCGCATTCAATTTTTGTTTTCCTTTTCTTATCGCTGATAATTTTTTGTGTGACTGGGGCGCGGTTGTCGAAATGAAGTGCGCGGTTCTTGAATTTTGGGGTGGAACAATTAAATCTGTTTAGATATTTCCAATTAGTCAAGACAAGGTGGAGAGAAAGATTCTAGAAAATTTTTCCGAAGTGGTGGAAAAAGGGCTCGCCCACCTTTTCAGGAATAAATAGTTGCGGGCATGCAGTAGCTCCTCAATTCAGTTTTACGCATCTACTGCGTAGTTTATATTCATTTTATACAGCTTTTAAAGTGTACGCAAGTTGCATCCAACATGGAAGATATTATCAATCCGTTCCACGCCGTCAAGCAGCGCATTGTCGAATCGTTGAATATCGCAGAGTGGGTGATGATGGGAATGATTACAAACGGTAAGATACGCTATTTCTATCATATATTGTTTTATATGCAACTACCGCACACACACACACACACACACACACACATACACATACATACACACATACACAACCACACACAGAGTAGCTGTGAGTAGCAGAAAGGACGACGTAGGGAAAAGCGACCATGCCGCAGGTAGCTATAATTGCCCAGCGTACCAAGCGGCAGTGAAAGCCACAAAACAAAGAAGATGAGAATAGTACAGTTAAACCTGAACCACTGTGAGATAGCACAGGACCTTCTCTGTCAGTACGTCCGTGAGCAGAAGATTGATGTTGCTATAATCAGCGAGCTGTACAGAGATCTTGAACAGCCAAGGTGGGAATCCGATGGCTCCGGTAAAGCAGCTATTTGGGCGTGCAGAGACCTTACCTTTCAAAGTAGGATGAAAGTCAAAGAAGCAGGTTTTGCCAGCGCAAAGATTGAGGGTATACAGGTATACAGCTGTTATGCCCCACCCAGTGCGCCAATAGATCAGTTTCAGCAGTTCTTGGACCGGCTAGTACGTGATGTCAGGGCTAAAAAACCAGCTATTATAGCTGGGGACTTTAACTCATGGGCGGTTGAATGGGGCAGCCGAAAAACCAATAGAAGAGGACAGGCCCTACTAGAGGCATTCACACTTCTGGACTTGGTGCTGGTGAACGAAGGCAACGTACTAACCTATAAAAAGGTGGACGCTGAATCAGTGATCGACTTAACATTTGTTAGTAGATCTCTGGTAAAAGAGGTGAGTAAATGGACCGTAAGCGATCACTTCACTAATAGTGATCACCACGCCATTATAATGGAGCTGGGCACACAAAACATGGTACACTGTACTAACTCTATAAGTACGAAAATGGAATGGAAAGCCAAGGAATACGACAAGGAACTATTTCTGATGATGTTAGGAAATATCCAATTGACAGGATCAGCAGAACATAAGGGTGAACAAATGACAAAATGGCTCACCCGAGCCTGTGACGCAGTTATGCCAAGAAAAGTGCCCAATCAAAGATGGGCACCAGTATATTGGTGGAACGAGAAGATTAGATCTGCCTGCCACCGAGCACGAAGGCTTGAGCAACGGGCAAGGAAAAAGTTTTACCGAACCGGTATTGGAAGCGAAGCTGTGGAAGAATGCAGCAGAAGAATGAAAGAAGCCAAGTGCACCCTCAAGAAGTGCATCAGTGAAAGCAAGCAGAGATGTCATAAGGAACTGCTAGAAGAGGTCAATAAAGATCCATGGGGCAGGCCCTACAAAACAGTTATGAAGACACTCAAACGAAGCTATATACCCCCACCAAAGTGCCCAGAGGTACTAAAGAGGGTAGTGACAACACTTTTTTCAAGTCAGCCGGACGCACCATATGCTATAGCAGAGGAAGTGCGGGAAGAAGATATACCTCCAATTACAGTTGAGGAGCTACTCGTAGCAAGCAAGAAGGTAGGAAACAATAAGGCTCCCGGTCCTGACGGCATACCAAATGTGGCGCTGAAGCATGCCATCGAGGCTAAACCTGAAGAATTTGTTGGCCTCTACAATGCATGCCTAGCAGAAGGGAGATTTTCGACGAACTGGAAAAAGCAGCGACTTGTGTTGTTACCTAAGGGTAACATAGCGCCCGGAGGTGAGACATCGTACAGACCATTATGTATGATAGACACTCAAGGAAAAATACTGGAGCGCATTATCAGCAGCAGGATGGAGTGCATAATCGAAGAGACCAAGGGGCTTGCCGAGCACCAATATGGCTTTCGGAAGTGCCGATCTACTTTGGACGCGATCGGCCTAGTGGTAAACACAGCCCGAGCCGCCATCAGTGGAAAACGGTGGAAGGGCGGAACAAAGAAGTACTGTGCAGTTATTACTTTGGATGTCAAAAACGCATTCAACTCTGCAAATTGGACGAAGATACATGAAGCGCTTGAAAAGCTTGAGGTGCCCACATACATGAGGAGGATGATGGCCGACTATCTGAAGGACAGAACTTTACTGTACGAAACGGACTGCGGCACTGAAAGCTACAAGGTCACGGCAGGTGTTCCACAGGGATCAGTACTGGGCCCGCCATTGTGGAACATTATGTATGACGGAGTGCTGAGACTACAACTCCCGCGGGAGGCTATGGTAGTAGGATTCGCAGACGACATAGCTCTTGTAGTAGTAGGGAAGGAAAAAGAAGACGTCGCTGAAATCACCAATGAAGCGATCACCACCATCCCGAGGTGGCTGAGAGAAACGGGACTTGAACTCGCTGGACACAAGACCGAGGCGATCCTGATATCTAGCAGGAGGAAAATAAAGACGATCGCCCTAATGATAGACGGCCATGAGATAACCTCTAAATCGACTATCAAGTATTTGGGCGTTACTATAGACGAAAAGTTGACGTTTAAACAGCACCTTGAATGAGCAGGTAAAAAAGCGTCAAGAACGACTGCTGCTCTTTCTCGGCTCATGCCGAATGTCGGTGGAGCTACTCAGAAGAAAAAGAAGCTGTTAGCAAGTGTCAGTACATCGATCATGCTGTACGGGGCACCAATTTGGGCAGATGCAATGGCAATAAAAGCCTATGCGCGAAACCTGTCATCCGTGTATAGACGGAGTGCGCTAAGAGTAGCGTCTGCTTACCGCACGGTATCGGACGATGCAATAAGCGTCGTGGCAAACATGCCACCCATCGACCTCTTAGCACAAGAGAGGAAGGCCATGTACATGGCAAAACAGGAGAACAGCGATAGAACGAAGGCAGAAATCTGGAACGCTGCCAGAGAACAAACAGTAGCTGAGTGGCAGAGAAGATGGGACAGTAGCCTGAAAGGGCGCTGGACGCACCGACTTATACCAAAGATTGAAGACTGGATCACAAGAAGACACGGGGAAGTAAACTACTACCTCACGCAATTTTTGACGGGACATGGATGCTATCGAGCATACCTGTGTTGATTTAATTTAGAAGACTGTCCAGACTGCCCAGCATGTTTGGACATGTGCGAGGACGCTGAGCACGTTTTTTGCTACTGCTCGCGTTACCAGCAGGAGCGTGAAGAGTTTGAACGCTACCTCCAGACCAGAGCAACTCCTGAGTCTATTATGGTAGCTATGTTCGCCACCGCTGAGGGCTGGCACGTGGTTAGTAACTACGCCGCGGTCATCCTCAAGAAAGTGAGGGGCGACGAAGAGAGAAGAAGACGAGAGATGCTACAAGAAGCTGACGACCGGACCATTCGGTAAGAAGTAGACGGCAGCCTATAATGAATAGAATAGAATAGAATAGAATAAAAATTTATTTTGCACAAGTCAAAAACATTTTGTACATATCAGTCATATCCTAGTCAATATACATTTCGTCGATATAACTTTACAATGCGCAACCTTTATTCATCGTCAACTCGGTACATATAACGGCGTATTGCTGTCCTAAAACTACTAAGCGACGGAAGACTTCTCGGTTCGCGCCGTAGCGAATTCCAAAGTCGTGCACCCTGGGAACTGAAAAACTTCATTCCAGCCTCAGTCCGCGAAATCGGGACTACGAGTTCTTTGGGGTCCCTGCTCGAGGTCCTAGACTGGTTTCTCTCAAAAAGAGCAGCAAGATATGGAGGCTGCCTCATAACTATAGCCTTGTACAGCATGACCGCGGCAAAATATTCTCTCCTCTCTCGAACCGTTATCCATCCCAATTTCTTTCTGTACGGGGAAATATGCTCGTCCTTCCTAACACCACAGATATACCTTATACAAGAATTCTGCAGCCTCTGAAGTCGAGACTCAAGCTCCCCTGAGATATCCATATAAACAAGAGAGCAATAATCCAGATGAGAGATTGCAAGAGCACTAGCTAACCGCTTACGAAGCGCCTCCGTTGTGCAGGATATGAAAGATTTGAGACCATATAAAGCCCTATTTACTTTACGACCAACTGCGTCAACCTGCGGCTTCCACGTCATTCTCGAGTCCATCACAACACCAAGGTTAGTCACAACGTCAACAAATGGAACGAAAACGCCACTTTCAACCTCAATGCCGGGCAGCTCTAGACTTTGTATTTTATTAATGTTATATTCCAAACCAAATATCACAGCTTTTGTCTTGCTAACGTTAAGGCGAAGCGCATTCTCGGTCGCCCACGCCGACACAGCTCTCGCCACCAACGACAAACGATGCACACCCTCCACAAGATTGTCTCTAGCTACCTGAGTATATGTTTGGAGGTCATCCGCATAAAGCAAGTGCCTAACCGTCTGATAGTGAACCCTCAGGCCCCTGAAATTTGGCCAAAACATCCTGAAGATCATTTATGTACAAACTGAAAAGCAGAGGTCCCAACACCGAGCCCTGTGGTACTCCAAGATTGGTAGTGAGCCAATCTGACTCGCCGTTCGTTTTTGTAACTACTCGATGGTTACGTCCTGTGATATACGATCCAATCCACAGAACCACCGACTTAGAGAATCCTAACCTAGTCAGCTTGCCAAGGAGTTTGCAATCCCACTCCTTCCCAAGAAAACACACACACACACACGCACAGGCCTCCTGCTTGTTTCCGGAGAAAACAGCTGCGGTCCATCAATGACGCTAGCCCCCGGGCAAAGTGAAAATCCGGGGTATCGGCCGGGTCCCGCTCTGCGGCTTTGCTGATGCACTACCTGGAAGTAACTTTGCACCGGGGGTACTTCACACGGTCAAGCTGTATATTCTCTGATGGCAAGTAGCGTCTGACTCCACAAAACTTGCTGGTCCCCCCACTCTTTCCCAAGAAAACACACACACACACACACGCACAGACCTCCTGCTTGTTCCCGGAGAGAACAGCTGCGGTCCGTCCATGACGCTAGCCCCCGGGCAAAGTGAAAATCCGGGGTATCGGCCGGGTCCCGCTCTGCGGCTTTGCTGATGCACTACCTGGAAGTAACTTTGCACCGGGGGTACTTCACACGGTCAAGCTGTATATTCTCTGATGGCAAGTAGCGTCTGACTCCACAAAACTTGCTGGTCCCCCCACTCTTTCCCAAGAAAACACACACACACACACACGCACAGACCTCCTGCTTGTTTCCGGAGAGAACAGCTGCGGTCCGTCAATGACGCTAGCCCCCGGGCAAAGTGAAAATCCGGGGTATCGGCCGGGTCCCGCTCTGCGGCTTTGCTGATGCACTACCTGGAAGTAACTTTGCACCGGGGGTACTTCACACGGTCAAGCTGTATATTCTCTGATGGCAAGTAGCGTCTGACTCCACAAAACTTGCTGGTCCCCCCACTCTTTCCCAAGAAAACACACACACACACACACGCACAGACCTCCTGCTTGTTTCCGGAGAGAACAGCTGCGGTCCGTCAATGACGCTAGCCCCCGGGCAAAGTGAAAATCCGGGGTATCGGCCGGGTCCTGCTCTGCGGCTTTGCTGATGCACTACCTGGAATTAACTTTGCACCAAGGGTACTTCACACGGTCAAGCTGTATTTCTCTGACGGCAAGTAGCGTCTGACTCCACAAAACTTGCAGATCCCCCCACTCCTTCCCAAGATAACACACACGCACAGGCCTCCTGCTTGTTTCCGGAGAGAACAGCTGCGGTCCGTTAAATGACGCTAGCCCCCGGGCAAAGTGAAAATCGGGGGTATCGGCCGGGTCCCGCTCTGCGGCTTTGCTGATGCACTACCTGGAAGTAACTTTGCACCGGGGGTACTTCACACGGTCAAGCTGTATTTCTCTGATGGCAAGTAGCGTCCGACTCCACAAAACTTGCAGGTCCCCCCACTCCTTCCCAAGAAAACACACACACACACGCACAGGCCTCCTGCTTGTTTCCGGAGAGAACAGCTGCGGTCCGTTAAATGACGCTAGCCCCCGGGCAAAGTGAAAATCGGGGGTATCGGCCGGGTCCCGCTCTGCGGCTTTGCTGATGCACTACCTGGAAGTAACTTTGCACCGGGGGTACTTCACACGGTCAAGCTGTATTTCTCTGATGGCAAGTAGCGTCCGACTCCACAAAACTTGCAGGTCCCCCCACTCCTTCCCAAGAAAACACACACACACACGCACAGGCCTCCTGCTTGCTTCCGGAGAGAACAGCTGCGGTCCGTTAAATGACGCTAGCCCCCGGGCAAAGTGAAAATCCGGGGTATCGGCCGGGACCCGCTCTGCGGCTTTGCTGATGCACTACCGGAAGTAACTTTGCACCGGGGGTACTTCACACGGTCAAGCTGTATTTCTCTGATGGCAAGTAGCGTCTGACTCCACAAAACTTGCTGGTCCCCCCACTCTTTCCCAAGAAAACACACACACACACACACACACACGCACAGACCTCCTGCTTGTTTCCGGAGAGAACAGTTGCGGTCCGTCAATGACGCTAGCCCCCGGGCAAAGTGAAAATCCGGGGTATCGGCCGGGTCACGCTCTGCGGCTTTGCTGATGCACTACCTGGAAGTAACTTTGCACCGGGGGTACTTCACACGGTCAAGCTGTATTTCTCTGATGGCAAGTATCGTCTGACTCCTCAAAACTTGCAGGTCCCCCACTCCTTCCCAAGAAAACACACGCACACACACGCACAGGTCTCCTGCTTGTTTCCGCAGAAAACAGCTGCGGTCCGTCAATGACGCTAGCCCCCGGGCAAAGTGAAAATCCGGGGTATCGGCCGGGTCCCGCTCTGCGGCTTTGCTAATGCACTACCTGGAAGTTACTTTGCACCGAGGGTACTTCACACGGTCAAGATGTATTTCTCTGATGGCAAGTAGCGTCTGACTCCACAAAACTTGCAGGTCCCCCCACTCCTTCCCAAGATAACACACACACACACACACGCACAGGTCTCCTGCTTGTTTCCGCAGAAAACAGCTGCGGTCCGTCAATGACGCTAGCCCTCGGGCAAAGTGAAAATCCGGGGTATCGGCCGGGTCCCGCTCTGCGGCTTTGCTGATGCACTACCTGGAAGTAACTTTGCACCAAGGGTACTTCACACGGTCAAGCTGTATTTCTCTGATGGCAAGTAGCGTCTGACTCCACAAAACTTGCAGATCCCCTTACTCCTTCCCAAGAAAACACACTCACACACACGCACAGGCTTCCTGCTTGTTTCCCAAGAAAGGGATTTTCCTCATGTGAAAACTCCTCCATCAAATCAGTAGTCCATTCAATCTCGACTCTTGCTGAGCTGTTATCATTGACTCGTTCGAATGCCCTCTCCACTCTTGCTGGACTGCTGGCATTGGCTGGTTCGTTTTCCCTCTCCACATCGTTTTCCCCCTCCACATTGTTTTCCCTCTCTACTTCATGCAAAGCTTGCGCCATCTTCTCATCGTAATCTGAAGTCTCAAATTTATAAATGTCTTCTTTCATGATCTGATACATATCGAGGTCTTGGACTTCGTAGATCAAACTATCTGTATCTGTGTAGAGAAATTTACATTTTTCTCCTACACGTTTTTTCATATAAGAGTAATGAAAATCATAGACCAATGTTTTCGACAAATCCAAAATACTGAGTCCTATATAAATTGATTTTTTGGTTGTAATACTTGTTCTCTTCATCTGAATAGCTACTAAGTTCTCATCAAAGATTGCAAAACTGTGAAAATTAGGTCAAAAAATAAATGAAGTCGAACATACTAGCGATTTTTGTCGTGTTGTGCTTCCGAGACTATTCAGGGTATTTCGGGACGAATCGAGTCTCGGCTTTTTCCTCGCGTACAACGAAAAAATGCCGTCAATCAGTCTCGCGAATTTCTTATAATTATTTTTAATGCAATAATTGATCAGTGCTTTACGGGGAGATTTTAGCCTCAATTCTTGCCTCTTATACGGGGAACGAAATTTAGCCACTCAGTGCCGTAAGTTTCTCGCCACTGCGTGCTCGCAATAAATCATATATATAATTTTGCAACTATTAATGTTGAAAATAACAAAAATAATAATAAACACATTAGCATGACCCTCTTCGTATACCACCCCTGCCCCAGATATAAAATTATATTTTACGCTTTCCGTTAGAAAGCCAAAGAATAACCCATGTTTTGAAAATAAATTCTGGCTTGGCGAACAGCTGCCTAGGGGGGCCCTGATTATTTGCGGCGAACTACGGCATTGTTCTATCCATGGTAAAATTTATCTACTATTATTTATGAATTTATTAACTATATTGTTAGTGACTTTATCGACCTCACATGGTCCGTGTGCGCGAAGTGTTTTTTTGCAAAATGCACGGGAGGCCATAATCCCTCTCGATCAATATTCATGTGATTGTGTCGAACTTATAAATTTTATTTCACACCCTCGTCGACCGTTCGATTTGACAGTGTCGGCCAGCCTTATTTTTAATTTCGCAAAGAACGCAACAATGCAGTTGATCAGTGTCGCGAATTTCTTATAATTATTTTTAGTGCAATAATTGATCAGCGCTTATCAAGACGATTCTAGCCGCGGTTGTTGAGCTTATACGACGAAAAATATTCAGTAAAACAGTGTCGCGATTTTCTTGGTGCTGTGCTTTCGCGAATATTCATCGCTTTTCGAGATGTATCGAGTCTCGGCTTTGTCCTTGCGTAAACCGAATAAAATGCCGCCGATCAGAAACCCATATTTTGAAAAAAAACGCGCGCGCGAGAAGTCGCAGCGCCGCTTCGCAGAATCATCGGCAGCAGTCGCGCGTACAGCAACATGTTCAGCGAAGACTCTCTCCTTCTCTCTCGCTCTCCCGCTCCCCACCTATGTATCGAGGCGAAGGCTTGCCGGCCGCCGAGCTGTGTTGTCTTGAAGCTATCGGCACGGACGCACTGTCTAACATATACAGATTTTTATCAAGTGTACTTTTTTACGGACGTATTACAGTGCTTACCAGTGTAATTACCAGTGTAACTACCAGTGTAACTGTTCATGTACTTAGTGATTGAGGAAGAGAGAGAGAGAGACGGAAAGAACCGCGGCGTTGACAATACGTGTTCCCGACGGACATCATCCTTGCTTGGCGAACAGCAGTCCAGGGGGGCCCTGATTATTTGTGGCGAGCTACGGCATTGTTCTATCCATGGTAAAATTTATGTACCATTATTTATTAATGATTGATTTACTATATTGTCAGTGACTTTATCGACCTCACATGGTCCGTGTGCGCGAAGTGTTTTTTTGCAAAATGCACGGGAGGCCATAATCCCTCTCGATCAATATTCATGTGATTGTGTCGAACTTATAAATTTTATTTCACACCCTCGTCGACCGTTCGATTTGACAGTGTCGGCCAGCCTTATTTTTAATTTCGCAAAGAACGCAACAATGCAGTTGATCAGTGTCGCGAATTTCTTATAATTATTTTTAGTGCAATAATTGATCAGCGCTTATCAAGACGATTCTAGCCGCGGTTGTTGAGCTTATACGACGAAAAATATTCAGTAAAACAGTGTCGCGATTTTCTTGGTGCTGTGCTTTCGCGAATATTCATCGCTTTTCGAGATGTATCGAGTCTCGGCTTTGTCCTTGCGTAAACCGAATAAAATGCCGCCGATCAGAAACCCATATTTTGAAAAAAAACGCGCGCGCGAGAAGTCGCAGCGCCGCTTCGCAGAATCATCGGCAGCAGTCGCGCGTACAGCAACATGTTCAGCGAAGACTCTCTCCTTCTCTCTCGCTCTCCCGCTCCCCACCTATGTATCGAGGCGAAGGCTTGCCGGCCGCCGAGCTCTGTTGTCTTGAAGCTATCGGCACGGATGCACTGTCTAACATATACAGATTTTTATCAAGTGTACTTTTTCACGGACGTATTACAGTGCTTACCAGTGTAATTACCATTGTAGCTGTTCACGTACGTGGTGATTGAGGAAGTGAGAGAGAGAAAGAGAGAAAGTGAGAGAGACAGAAAGAGCCGCGGCGTTGACAATACTTTTCCCCGACGGACATCATCATTGGTTGGTGAACAGCAGTCCAGGGGGGCCCTGATTATTTGTGGCGAGCTACGGCATTGTTCTATCCATGGTAAAATTTATCTATTATTCTTTATTAATGATTGATTTACTATATTGTTAGTGACTTTATCGACCTCACATGGTCCGTGTGCGCGAAGTGTTTTTTTGCAAAATGCACGGGAGGCCATAATCCCTCTCGATCAATATTCATGTGATTGTGTCGAACTTATAAATTTTATTTCACACCCTCGTCGACCGTTCGATTTGACAGTGTCGGCCAGCCTTATTTTTAATTTCGCAAAGAACGCAACAATGCAGTTGATCAGTGTCGCGAATTTCTTATAATTATTTTTAGTGCAATAATTGATCAGCGCTTATCAAGACGATTCTAGCCGCGGTTGTTGAGCTTATACGACGAAAAATATTCAGTAAAACAGTGTCGCGATTTTCTTGGTGCTGTGCTTTCGCGAATATTCATCGCTTTTCGAGATGTATCGAGTCTCGGCTTTGTCCTTGCGTAAACCGAATAAAATGCCGCCGATCAGAAACCCATATTTTGAAAAAAAACGCGCGCGCGAGAAGTCGCAGCGCCGCTTCGCAGAATCATCGGCAGCAGTCGCGCGTACAGCAACATGTTCAGCGAAGACTCTCTCCTTCTCTCTCGCTCTCCCGCTCCCCACCTATGTATCGAGGCGAAGGCTTGCCGGCCGCCGAGCTGTGTTGTCTTGAAGCTATCGGCACGGACGCACTGTCTAACATATACAGATTTTTATCAAGTGTACTTTTTTACGGACGTATTACAGTGCTTACCAGTGTAATTACCAGTGTAACTACCAGTGTAACTGTTCATGTACTTAGTGATTGAGGAAGAGAGAGAGAGAGACGGAAAGAACCGCGGCGTTGACAATACGTGTTCCCGACGGACATCATCCTTGCTTGGCGAACAGCAGTCCAGGGGGGCCCTGATTATTTGTGGCGAGCTACGGCATTGTTCTATCCATGGTAAAATTTATGTACCATTATTTATTAATGATTGATTTACTATATTGTCAGTGACTTTATCGACCTCACATGGTCCGTGTGCGCGAAGTGTTTTTTTGCAAAATGCACGGGAGGCCATAATCCCTCTCGATCAATATTCATGTGATTGTGTCGAACTTATAAATTTTATTTCACACCCTCGTCGACCGTTCGATTTGACAGTGTCGGCCAGCCTTATTTTTAATTTCGCAAAGAACGCAACAATGCAGTTGATCAGTGTCGCGAATTTCTTATAATTATTTTTAGTGCAATAATTGATCAGCGCTTATCAAGACGATTCTAGCCGCGGTTGTTGAGCTTATACGACGAAAAATATTCAGTAAAACAGTGTCGCGATTTTCTTGGTGCTGTGCTTTCGCGAATATTCATCGCTTTTCGAGATGTATCGAGTCTCGGCTTTGTCCTTGCGTAAACCGAATAAAATGCCGCCGATCAGAAACCCATATTTTGAAAAAAAACGCGCGCGCGAGAAGTCGCAGCGCCGCTTCGCAGAATCATCGGCAGCAGTCGCGCGTACAGCAACATGTTCAGCGAAGACTCTCTCCTTCTCTCTCGCTCTCCCGCTCCCCACCTATGTATCGAGGCGAAGGCTTGCCGGCCGCCGAGCTCTGTTGTCTTGAAGCTATCGGCACGGATGCACTGTCTAACATATACAGATTTTTATCAAGTGTACTTTTTCACGGACGTATTACAGTGCTTACCAGTGTAATTACCATTGTAGCTGTTCACGTACGTGGTGATTGAGGAAGTGAGAGAGAGAAAGAGAGAAAGTGAGAGAGACAGAAAGAGCCGCGGCGTTGACAATACTTTTCCCCGACGGACATCATCATTGGTTGGTGAACAGCAGTCCAGGGGGGCCCTGATTATTTGTGGCGAGCTACGGCATTGTTCTATCCATGGTAAAATTTATCTATTATTCTTTATTAATGATTGATTTACTATATTGTTAGTGACTTTATCGACCTCACATGGTCCGTGTGCGCGAAGTGTTTTTTTGCAAAATGCACGGGAGGCCATAATCCCTCTCGATCAATATTCATGTGATTGTGTCGAACTTATAAATTTTATTTCACACCCTCGTCGACCGTTCGATTTGACAGTGTCGGCCAGCCTTATTTTTAATTTCGCAAACTACGTAAAAATGCGGTTAATCAGTGTCGCGATTTTTAAGTTTCTTTGTGCTTTCGCGATTATAGAATGCTCTTTGAGACGAATCGCGCTTCGGCTTTGTCCTCGCGCCAAACAAATAAAAATTCAGTCAATACGTCTCGCGAATTACGTATGATTCTTTTGAGTGTAATAATTCATCAGTGCTTTTCAAGACGATTCTAGCCGCGGTTATTGCGATTTTTGTAGTGTTGTGCTTTCGAGATTATTCAGTGTTTATCGAGACGTATCAAGCCCCGGCTTTGTCCTCGCGTAAAGCGTAAAAAATGCATTCAATCAGTCTCGCGAATTTCGTCTAATTTTTTGTACTGCAATAATTTATCATTGCTTTTCGAGACGATTGTAGCCGCGGTTGTTGCGATTATACGTCAAAAAATAAATGAAGTCGAACATACTAGCGATTTTTGTCGTGTTGTGCTTCCGAGACTATTCAGGGTTTTTCGGGACGAATCGAGCCTCGGCTTTTTCCTCGCGTACAACGAAAAAATGCCGTCAATCAGTCTCGCGAATTTCTTATAATTATTTTTAATGCAATAATTGATCAATGCTTTACGGGGAGATTTTAGCCTCAATTCTTGCCTCTTATACGGCGAACGAAATTTAGCCACTCAGTGCCGTAAGTTTCTCGCCACTGCGTGCTCGCAATAAATCATATATATAATTTTGCAACTATTAATGTTGAAAATAACAAAAATAATAATAAACACATTAGCATGACCCTCTTCGTATACCACCCCCGCCCCCAGATATAAAATTATATTTTACGCTTTCCGTTAGAAAGCCAAAGAATAACCCATGTTTTGAAAATAAATTCTGGCTTGGCGAACAGCTGCCTAGGGGGGCCCTGATTATTTGCGGCGAACTACGGCATTGTTCTATCCATGGTAAAATTTATCTACTATTATTTATGAATTTATTAACTATATTGTTAGTGACTTTATCGACCTCACATGGTCCGTGTGCGCGAAGTGTTTTTTTGCAAAATGCACGGGAGGCCATAATCCCTCTCGATCAATATTCATGTGATTGTGTCGAACTTATAAATTTTATTTCACACCCTCGTCGACCGTTCGATTTGACAGTGTCGGCCAGCCTTATTTTTAATTTCGCAAAGAACGCAACAATGCAGTTGAGCAGTGTCGCGAATTTCTTATAATTATTTTTAGTGCAATAATTGATCAGCGCTTATCAAGACGATTCTAGCCGCGGTTGTTGAGCTTATACGACGAAAAATATTCAGTAAAACAGTGTCGCGATTTTCTTGGTGCTGTGCTTTCGCGAATATTCATCGCTTTTCGAGATGTATCGTGTCTCGGCTTTGTCCTTGCGTAAACCGAATAAAATGCCGCCGATCAGAAACCCATATTTTGAAAAAAAAACGCGCGCGCGAGAAGTCGCAGCGCCGCTTTGCAGAATGATCGGCAGCAGTCGCGCGTACAGCAACATGTTCAGCGAAGACTCTCTCCTTCTCTCTCGCTCTCCCGCTCCCCACCTATGTATCGAGGCGAAGGATTGCCGGCCGCCGAGCTCTGTTGTCTTGAAGCTATCGGCACGGACGCACTGTCTAACATATACAGATTTTTATCAAGTGTACTTTTTTACGGACGTATTACAGTGCTTACCAGTGTAATTACCAGTGTAACTACCAGTGTAACTGTTCATGTACTTAGTGATTGAGGAAGAGAGAGAGAGAGAAAGAGAGAGAGAGACGGAAAGAACCGCGGCGTTGACAATACGTGTTCCCGACGGACATCATCCTTGCTTGGCGAACAGCAGTCCAGGGGGGCCCTGATTATTTGTGGCGAGCTACGGCATTGTTCTATCCATGGTAAAAGTTATGTACTATTATTTATGAATTTATTAACTATATTGTTAGTGACTTTATCGACGTCACATGGTCCGTGTGCGCGAAGTGTTTTTTTGCCAAATGCACGGGAGACCATTATCCCTCTCGATGAATATTCATGTGATTATGTCGAAATTAAAAATTGTATTTCACACCCTCGTTGACCGTTCAATTTGTCAGTGTCTGCCGGCCTTATTTTTAATTTCGCAAACTATGCAAAAATGCAGATGATCAGTGTCACGATTTTCGAATTTATTTGTGCTTTCGCGATTATAGAATGCTCTTTGAGACGAATCGCGCCCCGGCTTTGTCCTCGCGCTAAACAAATAAAAATACAGTCAATACGTCCCGCGAATTTCGTCTAATTTTGTTCAGTGTTATAATTTATCAGTGCTTTTCGAGACGAATCTAGCCGCGGTTTTTGCGATTTTCGTAATGTTGTGCTATCGCGAATATTCAGCGCTTTCCGGAACGAATCGAGCCTCGGCTTTGTCCTCGCGATAAACAAATAAAAATGCAGTCAATACGTCCCGCGAATTTCGTCTAATTTTTTTCAGTGTTATAATTTATCAGTGCTTTTCGAGACGAATGTAGCCGCGGTTTTTGCGATTTTCGTAGTGTTGAGCTATCGCGAATATTCAGCGCTTTCCCAGACGAATCGAGCCTCGGCTTTGTCCTCGCGATAAACAAATAAAAATGCAGTCAATACGTCTCGCGAATTTCGTCTAATTTTTTTCAGTGTTATAATTTATCAGTGCTTTTCGAGACGAATCTAGCCGCGGTTTTTGCGATTCTCGTAGTGTTGTGCTTTCGAAATTATTCAGCGCTTTTCGAGACGTATCGGATCTCGGCTTTGTCCTCGCGTAAAGCGTTAATAATGCCGTCAATCAGTGTCGCGAATCTCGTATAATTTTTTTCAGTTCAATAATTGATAAGTGCTTTTCGAGGCGTGTTTAGCCTCAATTGTTGCGTGTTATACGGCGAACAAAATTTGGTCAATCAGTGCCGTATTTTTGACGCAATTGCGAGCTCGCAAAAAAGCATATATATAACTTTGCAATTGTTAAGCTTTAAAAAAATAAAAATAATTGTAAACATTTTAGCATGACCCTCTTCGTAACCCCCCCCCCCCCCCCCCCAGATATAAAATTATATTTCATGCTTTCCGACAGAAAGCCAAAGAAAACATCATGTGTTGAAAATATACGCACGCGCGAGAAGTCACAGCGCCGCATCGCAGAATCATCGGCACCAGTCGCGCGTTCGGTAACGTGTCGAGCGAAGACTCTCTCCTTCTCTCTCGCTCTCCTGCTCCCCGCCTATGTATGGATGCGGCAATATCTATAAGCTCTGCCGATGCGAAGGCTTTTCGGCCGCCGTGTTCAGTTGCTTTGAACCTATCGTTTTGGACGCACTGTCGACCAAATACAGATTTTTTAAAGTCTAGCGTTTTTACATACACATTGCAGTGCTTACCATTGTAACTATTCACGTAGTGATTGAGAAAGAGTGAGAGATAGAGTGGGAGAGACGGAGAGATTTGCCGTGTTGACAAGATGTTTCCCGGACGAACATCATCCTTGCTTGGTGAACAGCAACCCAGGGGGCCCTGATTATTTGTGGGGAACTCCGGCATTGTTGTATCTTCGGTAAAATTTATCTACTATTTTCTAAAAGACTTTATAGACCTGACATGGTCCGTTTACGAGAAGTGTTTTTTCAAAATACATGTGATTGCATCGATATTCATATTTTTTTGCGGCCCTCGGCAACCTTTCGATTTGCATAAGAAGATTTGATAACAATATTTAATAGAAGTTTTGCTAAAAATAGAGAGGAAGAAAGAGACAAAGCCTTGACAGTACGTTTTTTACGACGATCATCGTCTCCTTTATTACTCCTTTATTGCTTGACAAACTGCAGCTGGGGGCCCTGATTTTCAGGCGACTTGTAGTCGCATTTTTTAATTAACGACAAATTTTATATTGTTTCTATTATCGCGTGCAACGAAAAAAATTAGTCAATCAATGTCCCCGAGTTCAGTTGATTTGCAACACTCGCTAAAGACGCACTGCTTACCGTTTACAGATTTGTAAAAAAATTTGTTTTTTTTTTGCGCACGTTGTCTGTACATACGAGTATTTATATTAACGTTATCTTCGATAGGAAGAGATAGCCAAAGCCTTGACAGTGCGTTTTTTCTGACAATCATCGTCTATTTCTTAATCTTCGCTTAACGAATTGCAGTTCAGAGGGGCCCTGATTATTAGACGACTAGTAAACGCATTTTTAAATTAATGGTTCTTTTTTCTGCTTGTTGCTTTTTAAGATGCAACATCTAGCAGACCAACAGCGAGATATTGTAAAGTATTTCTATCAGGGTTTCCTATATTACAACGACAAGCCGAACTTAAACACAACTTTTAGTTGTGTTCGAAGGAACACTATTTAATGTAAAGCCGCTGTAATTGCGGGAAATGGCAATCCATCAGTTGAGTATAACCTGTGATTTGTAAATAATTATATTCACGGGAAATAGTTTGCCGGGTCAGAGGCCGTGCAAAACAATGACGTCGCGCGCTATGCTTTTTGCACCATTAGACGGCGCGCATGCACGTTGTTTGAAGGCGCACGCACGTCTATGGACGCTGCTTTCATGATCGTCATTTTTCGAGGCATTCTGCACTCCGTATCGCCGTGCAAAATACCCCTGCAAGAATAAATGAACCGAATGATACTTTTGCCCATGCGCATGTAAATTTCATAACTTAGTATAGCATTGGAGTTGATTTTGATAATCGAAGTAGTTAATTATTAAATAGGTAAATTATTCTATATAGATTTATTGGATATTATAGGATAATTATAAACCATGAAAATGTTACCAAATAATTAATTCGTTCGCTTATCAAAATGAACTACACCATAAATAGTATAAGTGTAAGAGAAATCAAAATAATCTAATAAGTACACAAATTTCACAGCTATATTAACTTTTATTTTTTACAAATAAAATACTTATAAATTACTTTTTAATTTATTATAAAGAATATCTGGTTACAATATAATTAGTATTATTTTCTTTAAATTCAATAAATTGCGATTTCAATGTCTCGTCATCATCGTCTCCTTTATTACTTTTGCTTGACAAACTGCAGTTGATACTCATAAAGAATACATTCAAATAATATTTCATTGTCAATTACAACATTTTTTTCGATTTTTCCAAATTGTATATTACTTTCATCTATATTAGTCACTATGATAAAATCTTTGGTATATACTAAATTATTTAATTTAACACTACTTATTTGGAAGGCACTACTCGAATTTGGAAAAGAAATAGGAAGATTATTATTTTCAATATATGTTCCATAAGAAATAAAATACTCTTTATATTTAGAGTTGTGAAAAGGCATTAATGAAAGTTGACATCTAATTGAAATAGTTTTTAAAATATTTTTGTGGTAATTTTTTAAATTTTTTAAAGTATTTAACATTGTAGATTTTAAGTCTTTGTGCTTTGACTCATACCTCATTGATGAAAACTTTATTACATTTCCATTTTGTAAAATAATTCGTACTTATTACAAATAATGCAACATACATATTGATATGTTGTTTTATGAACTTTTAAGTTGTAAAATGTGTGTCTTTATCAAAATAGGTGACGTAATTATATTTATTATTTCTCGAAGTTTTATATATAATTTCCAATATTTATTTCCTCATGGAACTTTATGACCAATTATTATGCCAAGATATCTGGCAGATATTGCAATTTTATATTTTTAATTAAATAATCAGAATTTATTAGTGTAGACAAATTGGCTGACTCAAAACCAAAATTACATATAAAATGTAATAGTAATTGGCTTATGTCATAATTGCAAACACCTACAAACACATCGTGCATAATATCAACTGTCGCATTATCAATTATATGAAATCCTTGTATTTCATTAAACATAAAATTTTCCTTGATACCACTCATTTTAACATCTATATTTAATACATCCATCTCACATTTCTCTTTTGTTCTTAAGATAGTGCGTTCTTAAGATATGCGAGAGTGATCTATCACAATACTAAAAATTTATATAGTAGCATTTTTTAACGTTCCAAATGTTGAACAGTGAATTCTGAAAGGAATAACGTAATCAGTATATATTTTAAAATACTATGAATATGATTTTATTGTATATATCGTGAAGCATTAGTAGTATTATAATATAAAGATTAGAGTACATCAATCATTATATTATTAAATATGGACTTTGACTTTTATAAATTATAAAAGAAATTTTGTATCTATTAAAGTTATCAAATTCTCTTCTTGTTTATGTACTAATGTAAAATATAAAATTAATATCTTACGTAAAAGGAGATTTAGATTTTTCTGTCTTAGTCATTTCATTCACTATTATTATATTACACAATTCTTCTCGTAGATTAGAAATATCTTTACTTTCTACATATTTGAACAATTTATATAACGATTTATTTTAAATTACTACAATGGCAATTCATAATAAATATTTACTTTGACTGTAGTATATCTCTAAATTTGAAAGTTTTGTCATTATAGATTCAGACTTTTACAATTCTCTTAAATTTATTAATTTAAATTAGAAGTCTGAAAATTCATAATATCAGATAAAGGCATATTGTATAATACGTTTCTAACTAATACATTATTGAATGATTTATAATTGATGATTTCTTCCAAATGAAATGAATCTTCATTGACATTTATTACTTCGCAGTCTTTCAATGCTTTTAAGCCGTTATAAAAAGCTATAAAATAAGCTTTACGCGAATAAGCATCAGGTATTATCTGTTGTAAACTTTCAGTGTGCAAATTTTCAAATTTGTTGTAGTCAATATTTATAACTGACATTAGATTTTATTAACAACATTAGTAAATAATTACATTTTATTAGTATTAGTAGTAAATAATTTACCTTACAATCTCAATTTCTAGTTTAAAATTGATACATCATATAAATATATGAGAAATAAACAATATAACGTATTAATACTTACAGTGGAAGAAAGAATGAAACTCTGAGAATCCCCAGTCTTTTAATAACAATTGTAATTTCTTATCCATTATTTTTCATTAATATACTATAATACTTTCACTCAAACTTTAAATGATAATTTTATTTCATAACTTCGGCAGTGTAATTTGCACGGCGATATGGGATGCAAAATACCTCGAAAAATGATAATCATGAAAGCAGCGTCCATAAACGTGCCTGCGCCTTGAAACAACGTGCATGCGCGCCGCCTAACGTTACAAAGAACATAGGACGCGGCGTCATTGTTTTGCACAGCTTCTGAGCCTGCAAAGTATTTTCTGTGTTCATCAATCTGCAGATTCTATTGTACTTAAGGTTTAATTTTTTGAAGAGTTAAAAGAGAACGCTAAAAATCCATAAGAAAATTTGATAACAATATTTAATTGAAGTTTTACTAAAAATAGAGAGGAAGAAAGAGCCAAAGCCTTGACAGTACGTTTTTTCCAACGATCATCGTCTCTTTTATAACTTTTGCTTGACAAACTACACTTCGGAGGGCCCTCATTATTAGACGACTAGTAAACGCATTTTTTAATTAATGAAAAATTTTATATTGTTTCTATTGTCGCGTGCAATGAAAAAAATGCAGTCAATCAATGTCTCCTGAGTTCAGTTGACTTGCAACCAAACTGCAGTTCGGAAAAAAAATATAGCCAACCAGTGTCGACGATGTCACTTGATTTGCAACTTTCGCTCAATACGCACCTTTTACTGCTTACAGTATTTTGTTTGAAAAAGTTTGGTTTGTTTACACACGCCTTTACGAGTGTCCATATTTAAATTGTGATTGAGGGAGGAAGGGTGCAAGAGCGAGTGAGAGGGAGAAGTAGTGTGGGCGCAGTTCAGTGGTGTCCCATAAAACACAATAATGTGAAAGTAAATAATACATATACTTTTACCTATCCATATTTTTATTATAGAATTTAAATTAGTATTCGATAAAAATTGGTGATACCTTGTAATTATTATATAATAATATATAGAATAACTTTTTAGTCACGAGTATCATATATAATTGTATAGCACAGGTGCTGAAATCCCGCAAGCCACGCCTATCCGTGGCTAAAGTAGTCTTTTTCTGCTCTATGAGGTTAGCGCACGATCGTAACGAGTGTGATGAATACTAATAGGCGTGATTTAAATGTGGATTTTAGGCCCACTGTGCTATAAATATTGTACAGTATATTCGGTACCTCTTTTTTCGTTTGAATTGGTAATTTTGTGAGGCCTTGGGATAGGCCTATTTTCTTGTTTAATTTATCTAATTACAGATTGAATGCTCCTTGCTTCTTATATAAGCTAAAATTTAGTCTGTTTATATTTGCATGAAAATAAAACGTTTTGAGACGTTCCCTTTTCCTTTTTGCGAAATAAGACCTTGTTTTTCTGAACTGTCAGCACAGTATTATCTTATAAAGTTATTCTACGTATAACTTTATAAAAATTATTTATTTATAGTTTCTTACGAAGATTATGACATCCCAAAATGTATTTCGACTTTCTGTTCAACGCCGACGTTAATAAGTTTTATGTATGGTCAAATTAGCTGAATGTTAAATTAAAATTCTTTCGGATTTTTTTAACTCTAAATTTATTTATTCCTACAAGTATTGGCTGAATTATAATTCTTATTGTATTTTGTTGTTTTAAAATATTTTTTTATAATTAATCGTATAATGTATACATAACCGTTTTGCATGCTTTTTCTTGTAATTATTATGATTCTTAAGTAGCGTCAATGGCAATATAGGAATCTATTTTTATTATGTATTTTTAGCACTATAATAATTCTTTTTTCCGTTTGTCGCTTTTTAAGATGCAACGTTTAGCAGGGAAACAACGAGATACTGTGAAGTATTTTTATCGGGGTTTCGTATACTATAACGACAAGCGGAACTTCAACACAACTTTCAGATGTGTTCAAAGGAATAGTATCGGATGTAAAGCCGTTATATATGTGGAAAATGGCAATCCATTAATTGAAGAACAGTTCAGCGTTGTAAATCATCATATTCATCCATCTGATGATTCTATTGTACTAAAGGTTCAATTTGCTGAAGAATTAAAAGAGAACGCTAAAAATCCAGAAGAATATTTAATATCAATATTTAATAGAATTTTAGCTAAAGAAGAGTAAGTATATATTATTTAAATTATTATAATTAAATTTTTATAATGTATATTTATATACTTATTTTTATGTTAATAATTTCATAATACTCTAATAGAAATAAGTAATTGTTAATTTACAGAGCAGTGTTGGCTGAGTGGTTAGCGTGCTAGGCGCACAGACAACACTGTTCCAGGGGTCGATGGTTCGATTCCCGGTGAAATCACACTCGGATTTTTGTTGATGTCACTCGGAGTTGTTTTCAACGGGATAAAAGTTCGGTAGATAAAGTATAGGGGGAATAGCCAATCCGATGCTTCGGCAGGGAGCGCCGGCCTTACCGGCGTAGAGCTAGCCCCTGAAATATGGGGCCTTCTCCGGGGCGGTTACGTTGGGGATGGACCCGAGGCAGTCTGGGCTGAGCGTGTCGGCTTAACCGGTACGTAGTGCGTCTGCAAATATTTCCTCTTCGGTAAAGGGTACAAAAATATGTGGACAAATAATCAGGGGAATAAAATACGAGGTATAGGTCACTTGCTAGGCCAAGGAGGCCGCAGGTGGATAAACCAATAAGCAAAAAAAAAATCATACGTGCACATCATACGTATACAATATTCTTTTTTATATTCATTCATACATGGTGCGGGTTATTCAGCCACAGTACACGATAGTTCAATTTTTTAAAAGGACACATTTATGTTTACCTATAATTTTTAAATAATCGTAAAAAACAATATTCTGTTTATCATTTAAGATCAAATTATCAAAAACGTATACTATTGCTACTATTAAACTGTTTTATTCTTGCAGTACAGATAAAAGTGTATAAATAAAAAAGTTCTTATATCAGATAAACTATTCGAATTCGAAACAGCATTTACGGTTCAATAACAATTACTTTAAACAAAAGTCGTTTGTTAATCTATTAATAATCAATGTCAACTGTACAGCGAAGTACTGTTTGTACTGCAAAGTTATCGGATTCGGGATGACAGAGATAATAATTTTAGAAAGAGAAAATTTCGCTCTTTTTCTTCGCACGCTTCACAATTTCGACGACGCTATACATTCCACAAATTTATAGATTTCTGACAACGCGAACACGAACCTCGCATTCGCCGCGACTTGAAGTTGAAACGAAGGGACAACCCAACATATTGTAACTCGAAGAGAAAACTCATATGTCCGAAACAGTGTTTACAAAAATTTTGTGAACACCGTTTACTGAGCAAAAAAAAATCCACAGATTTTGCCCTACACAGAATACCTTATTATGAGACCCTCGTATATTAATCACTTAATAACTCGTATAACTTATTATGAGTCCCTCGTATATTAATACTCCCGCGTATTCCTATTAGACTCGCCAGCCTACGCACCGACAATCGATGCGGTCGAACTTCTACATGCCGAAGTATGTCACCCTTGTGCCGATCTCACAAATGCGTCAGGAAGAATAGTCATACATTTGTGTTTTTTTCTTGAAAAAAAAAATTATATTTAGTTTATTAAAGATACATAGTTTAATTTAAAGTTTATTAAAGTGACCCTGATAGTATTGATCATCATATATTAAAAACAATACAGCTCACACTAAATGAATTCTATACTTATCTTTTTAATATAACTATTAATATATTGATGAAACATTTTTAATCTGTTCTAATAAAACGATGTATGTAATTGTTGGTTATATAAGACTAGGCATTTGTTTTTCGCGCTTTACGTGCGTGAAATGTTTAGATTAAAAGTTTTAATTTTAGCGATCATTAGAACCAACCAATCACGTCTCGTTTTCAGCGGCTTCACTTCTGTCTCATTAGTTTTTTAAGAAGGATTAGTCGGATATTTTTCCGTATTATAAAATTTAATATTTTTTATAGCACAGCGTGACCTAAGCCGCACTTAGGTCACGCCTATCCGTGACTACTCGCTACGCTCGTGCGCTAACTTCACGGTGCAAATCAGGACTGCTTATGACACGGATAGGCGTGACAGCGGGCTTAGGTAGGCTGTGCTATAAAATTCTATACGATACTCGTGACCTAAGTAACACTTCTGCACGGCGTAATTAGGACCCTCGCTGCGCTCGGGGCCTAACCTCACGCCGTGCAAAAAAGTGCTACTTCGATCACACATATCATAATGTACTATAATATGAACTAATTTTTATTGTTGACTCAAGTAGAAAAACTCGATGAATTCATATTCTTTTATCACCCAATAAAAGATTTGGTACTTTTACGGGCTACCTGTTTGATTGAATATTTGTCTTAAAATTTACATTTAATACATATATGTGAAAGTATTACCTAATTTTAAAATTAACAGGTGGTACCAAAACTACCAGGCACATCTTTTTAAAGTTTGCCCGTGTTGTTTATTCATTGGTTACATAATTCATATATTTAGCTTAGCTTCATCATTTGTTCTATTGGATGAGAAGTTTAAATCGCATGTAATTTTATCAAGTATTTTTGAAATATTTTAATATTATTATTGCTCATAGAGGAAGCTTTGTAGTAGTAAAATTTTCGACTTCGTCAAAGCAGGTTAAAAATCCATTTTAAGATGTTTACAGTTTGAATCGCGTGTTTTTAGAAAATGTTCGTCGGGATCTGTGGATGTGTGTATATGTATACCGTAATATTTCTGAAACTACTCAGTTAGTATCAATAAAATTTGACATGTTTATCTATGTTTGAATTCTCAATTCGGAAAAAAACAGTAATTTCTTATTTTGCAAACTAGTTTTCGTTTTATTTAAAAGAGAATAAAATTACCTACTTTTTCTCGTTTAGTCCTTGAGATCGAGTTCAACGTTTAACAGTAATATGAAAAAGGTGATTTTTGAAAAAGGTCACGTGTCGAACTATATCCTATTAAAATTTAAGGTTATTTGACAACTTATTTATTTAGTAATTAATCGAAAATTTTATTTGTTCTTTGATTACGGACGTAAAAAGGATTTAATGCACTTCAGATTTTAGGAAAAGTTATATATTTTATATGTCTTAGCTAAGTTCTTGGCTTAAACCTTATAGTTTGTAAGATGTGTTGATTGAATGTTTAAAAAGATTTTTTATATCTTTAAAAGTAAGCGGTAGACTGCTTCAATAAACATTTGGTGATTTATCATAGCAAAAAGTAATTACTGTTAAAATTTTAAATTACTTTGTTGACTGATTCATGAGTTATATGCTAATCTCTAAAATTGAATTTTTCTATACAGTTTTGCTTCCTTTTTAAGAGGACATACCCCCTTTCAAAAACGAAAAAATAATTATTTTTAATTTCACACAGCTAAGTTTGATTGATTTGAAATGTTTTATACATACGTAACACAACTTTATTTGAGAATTTTTTTTAACTATTTAGTCCTAATGTACCCTAATGAAAGATCAATCACTGAAAAGCACTGTCGACACGATTCCAGGACAATGACGGCCTAATGGGGCTGACAATTTTTTGACATACTCTTAAAAGCACTAGTCATTAAAAAACTAGTCACTAGTTTTGCAATAAATGGAAGAAATTTAATTTAAATGAATAAAAAACTTTTTAAAAATAAAAGAAGTAAAAAATGTAGTGTTTTAGCTTATTTTTCATTATTTTGGTATTTTTTTATTTTTAATAACTTTTCTATTTATTTAAATTAAATTTTCTCCATTCATACCAAAAGTAGTGCTTTTAAGAGTATGTCAAAAAATGTTCAGCCCGAGATTGGGCCGTACATTGTCATGGAAGCATGTGGACAGTGATTTTCGGTTATTGATTTTTCATTTGTGTTCAAATAAAGATAAAGTTGTATGTATAAAAAATTTTAAATCAATCCAATGTAGCTGTGTGAAATTAAAAATAATTATTTTTTTCGAGTTTTTAAGGTGGTGTGTCCCCTTAAGTTTTAAAAAAGTATTAACATACTTTTATATATTAAAACAATATTTTATTTATTGGAACTATGAATTATGTTGGAGGAAGGTACGTGCCAATGAATTGGCAGCGCTTTTTGTTACTTATAACCTTATAAACAACAATATTTACAGTAAAAATTTCTTGGGACCGAGTACACAAACTACTAAGCCGCGAATTACTGTAGTAAAAATCGTGTACGTAGTATACGCATTTTGGTGGACTGACTGTAGGATTTTGGGTAGGATATGCAGTATAAAAATCTACAATTAATTTCAAACCACATTATTTGTTATTAAGGCCTTACATTATTATAAAGAGCTAACTTTCTATAAAATCAATTATCAAAATCTGCTACATTCATTATTCCTTGCTTTTTCACAATGTAACATATATAATAATATGCATCTTCAAAATAGTATAGCAGCGTGAAAAATCGAGACTGACTTATACTCACTGTTCATACGTTCACAGGAAGCCACAAAAAAATAATTTTCGCTTCATTATGTCGCGCGTGTATGCGCATGCTGCTTATGCTTTCAAAAAGTAGTTTTTTCGTGAGCTCTTATTCGGACAGATATCGTCGCTCCCAATGAAGAGTAGGACTTTCGCGCCGTCTTGCCGCAAATACTAAGACTTACGCGATTTTGTGTCAAAGAGTAGGACTTTACACGGCTTGCGACGAAAACGAAAACTTTTGTAAATAGTCCGATAAAAATGTGATATCATCTTAGAAATTCTGTCAATGGTTATAAATTGCATATAGTATCGTCATTTATTCTATTACATTATCGACAAAGGATTGTTTGAACATTAATTTCAAAATATTGATAGTTTTTCAAAAGTCCTATTCTCCGCCGCAAAAAATGCCGAATCCTATTCTTTGTTGAGAATGACTATATATAAGTAAGGATATTTTGTTAATAAGGTTTCGCTTCCTTCCTAAATAAGGAAGCTTTGTAATAGTAATTTTGAGTTAGCGTAAAAACATGTTAGAAGTCTGTTTTGATGTATTTTTAAACGAAAAACAGTATTATCGAAAAATGTCCGTATGGATGTATGTGTCTGTTTGTGCGTATACGCCTTTTTCTCAGCTTGTAATTTATGGATTTTAATCCACCGCGGCTCATAATTTTTTTGTTTTTTTTCCAGAACATTACTGGAACAAAGTCCGTTTTTCCTTCTAATTTTTGTTATTTTATGGTCAATTTTCGAATTCCAAGTTATAGTTTTTATTATATATTTTTCGACTAAGCTTAGAAACGTAAATAAATATATTTGTGCCCAAAACAGAATGAAATTAGTTATCTTTTTACCTGAATTAACTTATGTTAGGTTAACTCGTTTCTTTGTTATTAACTAAAAAATCTCTTGTTTAAAATTTTGAACTCTACAATTAAGTAGCGAAACATAAAAGAAAATTGTTTTGTAATAAGTAATAATAAGTACTACTTACTGCATGAATTTCAAGTTATTTCATTAATAACTCCCTGAGTGAGAATCAAATCACAAAAAAAATTTTTTTTTCCAGAAACCACGATAATTGAAAAGGCATAAAAGGCTTTGAAAATTTGGATGTAGATAGGTTTTTCTAATGTCATGATCCCTTTCATTGGACTGCTCGTTAGCTTGTTTAGTTTTTGAGATATTTGACATTTAATTATTTAATGTTTTTTTCGAAACATTATATCTAGGGAACTCAGCAATGAAAGTAAATGAAATTTCGTTTAGAAATAAGCATTAGCAAGAAGTAGTTACTGCATAAATTTCTAGTTATTTCATTAATAACTCCCTGAGTAAGAATCTTCGTAAGAGACGAGGTTATAAGCAGAAACTTCGAGAAAGGGTCAAAAATACGTGAAAAAGTATTTTGCGCGCCAGATATTCTTCCATTCGCTCTCTCATGCTCACATTAGCAATTTGCTATCATGTGCAGGCAAAACGAAGAAATTAATATAAAAGGGGCACAAGTAGGTAGGCTAGGGGGGTTCTGGACCACTTCAGGGATCTACCTTACCGACAGTCGGTAACCGCTAGCTCAAGTGGTTCATGTCTCGGCTAACTCAAGTGGTTCGTGTCTCGGCTAACCCAGCCGGTAAGGTAGCTGACCCAAGTTACCGACCGTGCTGTTACCGACCGACATCGGGGAATCCCCGAGCTAAGCCAGGTTACCGACCGAGCTGATGACATCGGGGAATCCCCGAGGGGGTATAACTCAAGTTGTAGATGTAGTAAGGCAAAAATCGAATCCTAACCTCAATTTCGAAATTTTTTTTTTTTTTCACTATTAGGTAGAGATTACAAAGTCAGACCCCAGCTCTAGATGGTTTGTAGAAAGGTAGGAAATAAATATGAGTATTTAAAAAGAAAACATTTTTTTTTTTTTTTATTTGGACGTTTATTTTATACATTGAATACCAAAAATATGCACGAGCGCCTTCAACACTGTTATTTACACTTAACGTTGATTCCTATCATCAAGTCTCTCGTATTTGTTGCGCTCTGGAAAAGATTTTGTGTTCGTCGAATATTTTTCGAAATACGATTTCCACTGAGAATTTTCTTTCTTCTTTTCCTCATTTTTGCAAGGAGGAAGAGGTTCGTATTTGGTAGTAGGACTGGTATTTTGATCCATCTTTATCAACGTTCAAAGTACAAATGAGATATGTAAAATTCGCAGGCTATTTATAGCCTCAAGCAAGAGGAAGGGTGATTTCCCCCCCTCCCTTCGAGTTACTATTCCCATATCATCGAGCAGTCGATTGGTTTCTTCTCACCATCTATCTGACTGAAAGTTTCTTTGTAGAATATTTTTAGAAGTTTCACGTTGTGATGAGCACAGTTGATTTGAGAAGATGTTCCACCATCGTGATGAGTACAGATGGTCACTACCTTCAGTTTATCCAGTGGTGGATAGCCCATTTCAGCTATATCGTGAACGTTGAACTTAAAACGTTCGAGCCATTTTTTCTTCAAAGAGCCCATCACGAAAATTCGAGTAGCATCGCGAAGAGCTTCTCGAAGAATCTTGCCTATGTCTGTGTATGGTTGTTCACCAGCGCTCCAAGGTATTCCATGATAGTAGTGATACATCCACGTGTTTTCTCTCTTGTATTTGTCGGTAAGACGTCGCCAAGGAAAGGGTTCTTTGAATAGAAACACCAGAGGATCGATGTCTCGATTGAGCGGTACTATGGCTAACTCCTTGAGGATGAAGTCGTTGCCCGACTGCTTGTATCCTTGCATGTCCACTACGTACTCCATCTCGACGATTGATTTCTCTACTTTAGAGCGAGCGCTTTTATAGGCTTCTACCCCACTAGACAAGTTTCTTCACGTCCCCGCTGACAGGATTGTACTGGACTATGCGGTCGTGCAAGATCAGGCAGTAAGCCGAGGTGTTGGCGGGAAAATTGGCTCGAGATTCAAACTCCAGACGTACGTCGACGGGAGCGTTCTTCAACACCTCGCTCTGCTTGGAGCAGTCGATGACGTAGAGGGGGACGTGATTGATGAAATCCCCCTTTCTAAGCAAAGGTTCGGCGTTTTTTTCGTAGTACGCAGTCTGAAAGTTCGCGTACATATCGTACAAAACTGCGTACTGTTGTTGATCTATGTGGAGATTGAGATTGCCGTACGGATAGTACTGCGAATTGAGGAACAATTTCACGTTGTTCAGATTGCAGTGATCGAAACGACTGGCATTGACTGTTTTCGAGTTCTTTCGATTCGTTTGAAAGCCTAAAACGACGAATCTCGGCTTCTCCAGTTGATTGGATGTCTTGACTGTCCAGACGTGTCTCGTGGAGCTCGGCAGTACCGGATACTCGTAAAGCTCCCAACTCCTGAAACTCATACTGATGGGTCTGTTCTTCTCTATGTAATTCAGCAGACGTATTTTGTCGACGTTGGATGCTACGATGTATGGCATCAACCACTCGATTCTCGTCAATGTTATCTTGAATTCTTCGTAAGTTATGTCATTGCCCGTACCTTGTTGACCTGTCTGAATAATTGCATTCAAATCGTTTCTCGATCTGGTGAGTATGAGTTCGTGCTTGACATTCGCTACGATCTTTCGATAGTCTTCGGCGAATCCGAGAATCATACTCAGTGGGATGGCGACATCAAAGTAGCCTTGATCGTTGGTCAGACTTTGCGTCTCTGCAACGTCGAGCCAACCCGCATTTTCCACGAGCACACTCTGACTCGGATTGAGTGACAGCCATCCTTTCATGATAGTTGTCAAACCGACGTTCTTACATTTATCGATTTCCACGGCATTGATTTCGTAGCGAATTTCCTCGAACATGTGGCAGAAGGCGTTGTTTACCAGAGTTGTGTGCGCTACTGTATTTCCATCTGATTTTGTGAGTCTACCGCATATGTGTATCATACTGCGCGACGGCAGAACGTACAAGTCTTGATGTTGGATGGCGATGCGAATTTCGTCGCTGTTGTTGAAGGACGAGGCAGTGTATGGTTGATGAGGATGCAGCTCGTAATGTGCAAGAGACTCATCGAATGCCACGGGAGACTGTATGCTTAGAATATCTTCCATGCTCTTTATTCGATATACAGCACAAGAATATACAAGTTATTTTCCACCACCACGGGCGCTTATCACTCTTAAGTTTAGACTTTTTAGAAACTGAATGTTCCGACGTGTTAACGTTTTGGAAGTCCGTTGAAGACTGATGGGTGGTCGACGTCTAGCTTGCCTTATATAGCCTCTGCCGACTTTGAAGTTGTAAACGATTCCCATCTTATACTCGTTTGATATGTAATCTGATGGTAATGATTTCTCCACGAAAGTTGACTAGATTTCCGTCTTGATCGACTATACGTAATTGAAGATGACTAATGCTGTGGACCGTGACTGGAAGGTAAATGACCTGCGATGGCACCTCGATGATCTTATATCCTGGTGGTACTGCAGGAAAGAACTCGTGTATGGTATGAACTTGCTGACCTTTTATGTAGGCGCCAGTTGTTATGCTGCACTCCACTCGAAGAGCGTTGACCTTGAGTATGGCAACGGGTAGATCCGAGCTGTGAGTTAGATTCGCTGGGAGGAGTCTTTGAGCAAAGCCGAGCAGTGCACCTATGGAATCTCGTGGTCGAAAATCGATGTTGTGACTGCACTTTATGATACTGCGAAGTGTATTATTGTTGGGCTTCAGACTGAATGAAATGCCCTTCTGCTCCAGAAATTCTCGCAGATAAGTATCTATATCCTCAATTTCGTAACTTCCAGTTGGTAACACGACAACTTCCTTACCGACGTACAGTTTGTTAGCACCTGTGTCGATATTGGGTATAGAATTGAAGGTTAAGAGCTCGACTAAGCCGAGAACGTAGTTTTTATGAGGTGATAGCTCGATTGGAGGAAAGAACTGAGTTTCTAGTACAGAAGATGTGTCTGACAGACTGATTGTCAGTGATTCACTCTCCATGATAGTTTGTTGCATAATGACTGATTGCCCGCACGTTCACGCCTTATATACGCGAAGTCTGTTGGTCAGAAACTCGAGACAGAGATGACCGCAGTTGTCGGTGTTGTAGTCTTGATATCTCTCGTGATTGTACTTCACCTCGTTTACTCCCAAGTATAACATTAGATCTAGTGGAGGCTGTAGATCACCGAAACTATCGAAATATATCACATCATTCCCTCGCTTGCGATACGCTACCCAATGAGTTCCCGGACCATCCGCATCGTCGAGGTTCACTACAGCTGATTCGTTACGACGTGGACCATCAGCGGGCAATGCATTTCTCATGAATACACCTCGAAAGTGGGGAATTCTCAATAGTTTGGCGTACTTGGAAATATCGATGTCTGTGAGTGCTCTATGTGGTAAGCTGCTCACTTTGAGGATCTTTTTTTTTTCTTCCTCAGTCCACTACCTCGGTAAGGCTTGAGACGAAGACCCAGTCCCGTTTTGTGAGGTTTCAAGAACAATCCTTTGCCAACAGCGATATCCTCCATCTTTTTATTATGACGACGGCTCTCCTCCAACTGCAACTTGGCAGCGTTGGCGTCGTTGACTGATTTCGCTATACCGGCCACACCTCCAGCAATAGCGCCAGCTGCACTCAATCCAGCGAAAACGGGCACGAGGAATGGTAGAAATCCTCCTACCTTCGATGGTACAGGTAAGACACGTGGTACAATTATACTGCGCTTACCACCAGCCTTCTTGACAGCCTCCCGAGCACCTTTCAAGGCCGAAAGAATTGCTTTGCGATAATTTTTACTAGACACCATCGAATTGGAAGCAGCCTTGATGATGTTTGCTAATCTCGTAGGACTCTTCTTCTTTCTCACACCCATTCCAAGTTTTGATTTCATCTTCATGACGTTTGCTACTGAGTAAGCTGCGGCTTTTTCACCTATACCCGAGTCTTTGGCCAAGACTCTTTGCCAAGCTCGATCGGCTAAGACTTTGTCCGCCTCGTGTCTGGCCTCGATGTTTTCGCGATTCTGCGAGTAGGCTATGTCGTGCTCTTTACAGGCACTGTCGAGAGGATTGATTCCTGGATCACCGCGAGCTAAGCGTTTGGCTAACTTGGTGCCTGGTCCACAGTACTGATATCCGGGTATATGCAATTCGAACGGAAGTTTATTGATCAGAGTGTTCACTATACCGTGACCTCGTCGAGAGCGTTTATGTACGATCATCATACCTCGAAGGTTTGATTATGACTGAGACGCAAGCTATATAAGCGTGGTATTTATAGTTTTGCTCTCAATCGTAAACGAGCTCTCGTGGTGAACACATGAACTTCAAGGAACAATCCGTTAAACTTCCTATAGTGAATTTTGACACTATAGAGGAGCAGCAGAGAAAAAAGATGAAGCGTCATGGACGACTGCTTCCAGACAGCATTCGAGCAGTATTCTGCGGTCCATCGAACTGTGGTAAAACTAACAGTCTGCTTGCACTCATAACGCACCCCAATGGGCTCCGATTCGAAAACATTTACGTCTATTCGAAGTCGCTAGATCAGTCGAAATATCGATTCCTTAAGGAGCTCTTGAAACCGTTGAAGGGTATACAGTATTTCGCTTTTAGCGAGCACGACGAGGTTGTATCTCCCGAGAAAGCATTACCCAATTCCATCATGATATTCGACGATGTGGCCTGCGAAAAGCAAAACAATATCAGAGCCTATTTCTGTATGGGAAGACACAAGAACGTCGATTGCTTCTATCTGTGTCAATCGTACGCCCACATTCCTAAACACCTCGTGCGAGATAATGTGAATCTACTCGTCGTCTTTCGACAAGATGATGTAAATATGCATCATCTGTATGACGACCACGTCAATACCGATATGACCTATCCTCAATTCAAAGACCTGTGCTCGAAATGTTGGTCGGACGATAAGCATGCATTCTTGATGATCGACAAGGACAGTCCAATCAACGATGGTCGATACAGAAAGGGTTTCGACACGTTTGCTATAAATATCGGTATACATACGTACCGTTAACAATCTGTTGACAACTTTTGAAGCGTCAACATGTCTGACTTGCAGCGAAGAAAGAACATTCTTCATGAGCTGGTCAAAGCTCGAAACGCTGTCAAACGCAAGTATAATTTACTGAAATTTGGAAAAGAGAACTTTGAGAGAGCTGTGGGTGAAACATTCAAACCAATCATTGATCCTCTTCAAGTACTCGTTACCGAGACAACCAAAAGAAATCTCCCGGCAGTGAATTCATCGAAGATTAAAAAGAAATCAAAGTCATTCGATGATGATGATGATGATAAAAGTGTTGGTAGTCTCGATGATACGTATAAAGTTGACAGTGAGCACGATGCAACGCAGATCTTTAAGGAAGCTGACACATCGTTTGAAACAGCAGCTGAAGAAGATAACGAGGAAGCTGATCATTCGAAAAATCAAGAAACTGATAAAGAAGATCGTCAAAATAAACATAAATTCATGCTTGACCCAAGATATAGCAAGAATATGGACAAAATTTATGGAGTGTACAAGGAGAAAGGTGCTTACATGATTGGAAATTCTTCGATACTTTTCGAAGATCTTCATGTGAAAGTAAACGACAAAAGTTATGCTAAAACTCAAGGATTATTGGACTTGCTTATATCTAAGTATCCCAATAGACAGTTGATTACTAGCGATGACTTGAAGAATTATCGAGAGATTCTTGAAGCATCCAGTGCGCACAAAAAGAAATTCAACCCCAATGAATCTATTCGCGTGCACAATAGTAAGAAATACAGTGACTATATTGCCCCTCTTTTCACGGTGGTGGATGAATCGAGAAAACGAAAATCTACTTCGAAAACAGGTGGACTACTGCGACATCAACTCCCTCCATACAAAATTGCAAGACGAGACACGAAGATGGATTACGTCTACTGGGATGATCCGAATGAACTCGTAGATAGACTCCGCCTACTGATGGCTGAGCAATCAGCTGGCAATCCCAGTCACACCAATGAGATTCATTCGATCATAGAGGAACTTCGCGAGGCTGGCTATATATATTGAGCTGCACGCGAACATTTCATTCATTTCAATCATGAGCGTCGACGTGTTCGGACGTAATCTGAAGAAAAAAGAGGGTAGTCGCGGTCCTCCAGGTATTGGCTACAAATTGACAGCAGACGGTCAGTACGACTTAGAGAACAAGAGACTGTGTAACGTTTCGGAGCCTCAGCAGTTGGGCGATGCAGTGAACCTGAAAATCTTGCAAAGCTTGGTTCACTCGGAAGTACGTAGTGTGTACGAGGTTACAGCTCGCTTGAGGAAGGATCTCGACGATGCACAATTGGAGCTACAAATTTTCAAAGATAAGAGTGCAGAGAAAGTGAAGAAAATTGACCTAGCTATCGGGGAATTGTACAACCTAGTGTTCAGCAGCTCGAACGTTAAGGAAAACGATGGCACATAGGGGAGTAGTGGAGGAACTTCATAAGCCAGCGCGACGCAACTATCCACGTCGTAAATTTGATGTACGTGGACTCGACGAAACGTGGCAGGCTGACTTGGTTGAGATGCAACCCTACGCTCGCGAGAATAAAGGCTACAAGTACATGCTCACGATCATCGATACGTTTTCGAAGTATGCGTGGGCTATGCCAATCAAGCAAAAAACTGGAAAAGATGTTACTGCAGCAATGAAGTCCGTATTACGTCGTGGTAGAGTGCCGAAAAATTTGCAAACAGACCGAGGCAAGGAATTTTATAATTCAAATTTTGAAAGTCTTATGAAGCAATACAAGATCAATCTTTACTCCACGTACAGCAATCTCAAAGCATCTATTTGCGAACGCTTCAATCGCACTTTGAAGAACAAGATGTGGATACAGTTCAGCTTACGAGGAAATTACAAATGGTTGGACATACTACCTAGACTAATTGAAGCTTACAATGATACGAAACATCGAACTATAGGTATGAAACCTAAGGACGTTACAGCTGCATACGAAGCTCAAATTCTCGATCGACTCTCCTCCATCGATGCGAAAGCTCTAAAGAAACCGAAATTCAAGTTGAACGATAAAGTTCGCGTGAGCAAGATTAAACAGGCCTTCGAGAAAGGATACACTCCCAACTGGTCAACAGAGATCTTTACGATTACCAAAGTATCCAAGACGAAGCCAGTTACATATCATTTGAAGGATTACAAGGATCAGCCAGTGAGCGGTGGTTTCTACGAACAGGAACTCTCGAAAGCGAAGTATCCCGACGTCTATCTCGTGGAAAAAGTTATCAAGAGACGCGGTAATCAAATCTATGTTAAGTGGTTGGGTTTCGACAGCTCTCACAACAGCTGGACCGACAAATCATCTGTATAAAAAAAAATGATCTGGAATAAAGAATTTTTTTTAAACGTATAATATGCAAGTGTTATTTCTTATTCTAAATAATTTTATTTTTTTTAGAGATAGTGAGAGCCCCCACCTTTGCTCTCACCTGTGAGGTACTTCCAACTCAACGTCACTAATGAACCTCTTACCACGAGTGGTGAGAGGCGCATGCGTGCCTCGTATACCTCTCAATTAATCTCTCTTTTTTTTTTTATTCTACAAACAATAAATAAAACAGTTTATTTGAACTTTTTCTTTATTGAACATTAATCACTGAATAATACAGTATATTAATCACTAAATTCAATGTTATTGTGATCGGTATATGTAACGAATAACTTGTATCGCTGAATGGACTCCTGCAGGCTCTCGAAAAAGTCTTCGTTCGCAATGAGTGCATCTAATACTCGGCCTAGGAGGAACATCTGGAACTCGTTGTCCAGCTCCGCGACGACTCTTTTGCCGTACCTGGTACTGACCTTCCTCAGCGCTGTCACCAAGAATTTCTGATTCCTCGCACACTCGGAGAACTTCTTCGTGGGCAAAAAGCCTCCACGTGCGATCTGGTTCAGCTTGTTCACGTCCATTTTCTGAAACAAGCGAATGATTATTATTATTCTCGTTGGGATTTTTTTTCTACGACAGAGAACTCTAACACACTCACCTCTGAGTAATATTGTATACGCTTCTGGTATTCAGTGCTCCTTTCGAGACCTCTTGCTCTTTGGCTCTTCGGCCGACTGAATGATACCAGCTCCATAGCGCGCCGCCTTATGTAGGGTTGTTCCCACCATTTCCGCGGTCGACGGGTCCGCGCGCGCAGGAGGGTCCGCGTGCTCCCGCGGGTCCGCGCGCGCAGGAGGGTCCGCGCGCTCCCGCGGGTCCGCGCGCGCCCCGACAAGATTCAGCAGGAGCTCCTCCTCCGATATGGCGTAGTGCCCCCAGGGAAGTGTGTCCGTCTCGCCGGGGACGAGGTAGCGCTTGTTGTCGTGTGGGCTCAGCGCTATCTTGCTCTCCTTCTCACTGCGTACAACGTGAAGTCGAGAGCGGATGTTGCACTGCTGCCGTGTCTGCCTGGTGTTCTGGCGTAGACACTTCACGTAGTCGTCGAACGTGATGGTCGTTCTGACGACGGCAGCTTTCACACCCTTAGCCTTCTTGATGGTGTCTTGGCCCTCGATCTTCACGCAGTACATCTTACTGCGCAAACCCACAAACTCCGTTATGACACGGCCGCCACACTCGTCCTTCATGAGGCCGACCACTTTTTTGTTGACACGGGGCATGTCGAACTGATTTGCCTCGGGATAGTCCGACGTATCGAAGTGGTCGATGTCTCGCTTCATGACCTCGTACACATCGACACCAGTCACCTCGTACACGAGGCTATCCGTGTCGGTGTACAGGAGCTTGCATCGATCACCCACTCGGTCTCGCATGTACTCATAGTGGAAGTCGTAGACGAGCGACTTCGACAAGTCGAGCACGCAGAGACCTATGTAGATGGGCTTTCTCACGGTGATCTCGGTGCGTGCAAGCTCCACGGCCACGAAATTCTCCTCGAAGATGGAGCAGCTGTGAAAGTTGGGTTTGGCTATGAGTGCCTCTGCACCGTATCGCCCACCCCACTTCGTGACGAGCTTCACGTCTATGCGCTTGCGCTCGTTCTCCATCGTTTTTCCGTATACGGCGTTGTTGAAGAGCTTGTAGAGGAGCTTCTCGAACTCATTCTTTGCCATCTTCCTCTTCTCGCTGTTCAAATCAATGTACGAGCGCAGCCATGCCCTCTGATTGAACTTCAAGGCTCTGTGGATCTTCTTCAGTCGCAGTCCATGCTTGAGAGCCTGTTTGAGGCTGCGATAGTGGATGACGTATCTCTCCTTGTCGTGGAGAGTCGTCATCAGCTTCTCTTCTCGGGTACCTGGAGCTACTGTGTGCTCGGGACACAGAGGCAGGTCCTTGTGAGCATCGTGAAGTGTCTCAGGGTACTCGAGGTCAACCTCTAGTATGTAGCCCACAGGATGATCGTCTGACACTTCGAAGAAGTCGGGTGCCTCGACGGCGACGTTGATCCACTTGAAGCCGCCGTATGGCAGACACTCTCGCATCGCCCAGCCGTAGAGATTGTTAACGTCGAAGTACACGAGATACTTGGACTCCTCTGCCTCGTTGTAGTCGTCTCCCATGTATCGGTTGTTGGCCTTGGCGTAACGATTGGAGCACTGACTCACACCACCCTTTATACCTCGCTCAACGAACAGGAGCATGTCGACGTCGGTCAACAGCTCGAGCTCGATGTTCGTGTACTTGAGCATGGCATCCCACGTGAGGCCAGGGGTGGTGTAGTAGTGTGCGGGATCGAGGCCGTAGGCTTCGAGACAGTTGTCCCTGAAGTTCTCGAACACGTCGGCAAGAAGGAGCACATCCGTCTTGAGATACAGGTCCGAGTAATCTCCGAGAGTCTGGATGTCGAAGACTCGCCACACCATCTTGGCGTGTTCGTAGTCGTCGTTAGAGATGTGACTATCGTTCAGTTTGCTGTAGAACTGCTCCTTTGTAGGCAGCTCAGTGTCCTGGAGCTTGTCGAAGCAGCTAATGTAGTCGTAAGGGAATACCCCCTTCCTCTTCAACAGCTCGATCTGATCAGCTGTGTAGTCCAGTTGGAATACTCCCTCTGCTATGTTCAGTTTCTCGAGGTAGGAGGCGAGTTTCTCTAGGCTAGATGCCATGAAGCGATAAGAGTCGATGAATCGGAAATTGAACTTCGTACCCTCGACAAACTTGGAGAAGGAGATGTATCGCTCCTTGGTCTGTGGTATGAGCGACACTCGACCCTTGAAGCAGGTTGCTATCTCCTTGATGAAGAGATGAGAGTCGTAGCCGCTGAGGTTGTGGAATATCACGGGTATGGTCCTCGAGTCATTGTAGTTGATGTTGCACTTGTTGTGCGCTGGACCACGGTATCTGAAACATTGAACATTGTGAGATTAGAAATAAACAATTATGATTATTTTATGCATATATAATTGAGTGCACATACCTTCCCGTGAGGTGGCAATGATCCTTGATCTTCCTATCCTCAGCTGAGAATGGCTTTCTGCAGATGTGGCAGACTCTCGCTCTCTCGAACTCCTCTCTTTCCAAAGCTGTGAGTGCATTCATTGGTTTGGGATTCCTGTAGATTTCATCCAGCTCCTCGACCAAAGCTTGCAGGCTCTTGACGAACCACTCAGCTGAGCCTTGAGAGCCTTCGTCCTTCTGTCTGTAGCATTTGTACTCAGAACGAGCATAATCGAAGCTACATCTGAGGTAGTAACCAACACTGAATGGTTCGTGCTGCTGGTACGCACGCTCATCGTCTTCTACGGGTCGCAATAGGCACTCGAAGTCGGCGTAGACGACGAAAGGCACTCGCTCTCTGTGACCAAAGTTCTTGAACTTTAGGATGTTGTCGTGTTTCGTGGGCAGTTTAACTTTGCACTGATTGACTTGTGCGCAATCGACCTCGTGAGCACTCAGTTTGATCTCTGTCCAAAAGTAGTGGAGACAACGTTCACAGATGTATTGCTTACATTTTTTGTTCGACGTTTGTGCTCTCACTAGCCTGGACAGATCTTTTATCCACACGTAGTGGAATTTCGGCAATAGCTCGATGTCGCCATCGTCCTCATCTTCCTCCTCGTCCACATAGTAATCTTGCACGAGGAGAAGGTTGACGTGTTGGATCTTCTTCGACGCTGTCACATGACACGGGGACACTTCGAATCTCTCACCCCTCTTTTTGAGAATGTACAAGTTCACCGACACATCGTTCAGCTTCTCAAACTTGACGATGTGTTTCGGAGACACTGGGAAGTCGATGCCTTGGAAGTTCAGCTCATCCGCGAATTCCTCGTACTTTGAAACTCTATCTGCGTGATATGATGGAGGATGCAGCGCGGATAGCACAGCCCACTTGAAACACTGGTTGTCGTTGTTTTTCACGTTGATACAGGCATGCTTCGAATTGATGAGGGGTGGTAGTTCGATGTAGGAGCTTCCTCTCAATGGATTCAACTTGTTCACGTTCACTGTCAAGTTTAGAATGGAATGTAGGGTCCAGCCGGAGTCTCGTTCTTGGAATTCTTCCATGTCGCGTTCTATGGGCTGTTGGACGTTCGCAGTGAACCACTCATTCAAGTCAGTGGTCTGGTAAATCGACGCACTCTTCGTGTTGAAGAACTTGATGTCCTTGGTTTCCTCGTCATTCTTCACGATCATGTACTCAGCTGCCAGCACAGTATTCACTTTCACAGCATTGTGTTCGCGGAGCGCCAACTCGATCTTCGAGGCGAAGAGGGCGCTAGCGTCATCCATGAACGTGGAGATGTCCAGATGTCTCAAGTTCGTGATCACACCTGATCTGATACGACTTACAAAGGCCGACTTCACTTCATTCCAGGCTACACTTGGCTGCTGTTGGAGGTTTCCACCACGCTTGACACAGCAGCTCATTCTGTGTCGAATGGTATGCAGGAGTGCCACTGTAGACTGGTACTTTTGTCTCTCTGGCACACTGAGCCTTGGCGTCTCCAAGAGGCGCTCGAAGGTAGTGATGTGATCGGGGACGATGACGTTGGTCCAGCGTTCCACCGATGCATCGTCGATGGCACCCTCAATCATGAGACTCAGTGCCTCCTGCATCATGGCGACGGCCTCCCTGCAGTCCTCCGCAGAAGCCATGGTAATCTTGAAGAGTGTCTTCTTCGTCGAGGGTCTTCCTCTAGGTATTCGAAAGATTTGTTCACTCATCGAAGAACTTTTGATACTGAGGAAACCTCGGATCCCTGGCTCCTTATATACACCTAAGAGAGCTACTTGTTGGAACAGATATTGGAAAACCAGCATCGACTTGAAGAAAGTTCTGATCGATGCTCGCAGAGACCTACAGGTTAGAGCAGGTTCTCCGAGACCTGCATCGGCTCGCAAGGGCTCAGCAATTTCTACAGATCGGTAGTACCTGCACATACTTGTCATAGTAAAACGTGGTGGGGTAAGCCTCAGAGAAGGGTATAAAAGCGGTGACTGCAGCCAAGTGATTCAATTGCCATCGATATGGAGTTCGTAGTGGACGTACAAGGCTTCAAGAGACCGGTGAACGACTTCGTCTTCAAGGAGGTGGTCGTGGTTCCTCTCCAGGAAGACTCTCTGCCGTCCGTCTACCTCTTTCAACCACCGACCAGCTGGGACTACCTACCTTCCAAGTACAAGAGCGAGAATCGATGGTTAGAGTACAACTACCACGGGATACCCTGGAGCTCGGGCGACATCTGCTACGACGAGGTCACTAACACCATCCAGAACGTGCTGCGAAATGCGAGCAAGATCTACGTCAAGGGTCTTGAGAAAAAGAAGTGGTTGATGGGAGTGACGATGACTTACAACGTCTACGATCTGGAGGAACTGGGATGTCCTTCACTGCAGAAGCTCCAGAAAGCCACGACGATCAACACAACCTGCTCGCATCATCCATCGAAGTGGGCCCCGATCTGTGCCGTGCACAACGCCAAGATAATGAAAGAATGGCTGTTGGGCCATCGTGGGGTTGACGAGGTCGATTGCGGATGGAGCACCGAGTGTCTCGCCTCCTCGTCACCGCTCAGAAACTATTACAATGATGTAGATAATACGTTTGAATAAAGTAAAAAAAAAAGAGAGATAAACGGAGAGGTAAACGAGTCGCGCATGCGCCTCTCACCACTCGTGGTAAGAGACTCATTAGTGACGTAGAGCTGGAAGTACCTCACAGGTGAGGGCGGAGGTGGGGGCTCTCATCATCTCTCTAAAAAAAAAATTACTAGTTCGCGGTTAAAAACATGCTCTTGGATTCAAGGTCATCTTTAGTTTAATAAAAAAAAAATTTTAAGTTACCTGCGTGGTGAAAGCATACTCTCGGATTCAAGGTCATCATTAATTTTTTTTTTAAGGAAGTGGTGAGAGCCCCTACCTCCGCTCTCACCTGTGAGGTACAACCAATTATCTCTACCTCTCCATTGACTTCCTTTTTTTTTTTATTTTTTTTATTTTTATTATTTTTTTTTTAATACAATTAAAAATCCTTAAAATCTAATCGTCGACGCTTTACGTCTACGACCTTCGATGGTCGGGTGGCCTTGCGCACGCAGGGATCATCCTCCTCTTGGGCTGGTGAGCGACGTCGACGATGAGGTGCGCGCTTCTCATCAGCAGAGCGTACAGGAGAATTTTCTTTCTCCTCATCGTCACTTGATGGTGCGCTCTGCTGACGAGGAGGGCACACCTTCGCCAACTCCTGCATTACAAGCTCGCCACTGCTGCTGCTGCTCGAGAGCTGGAGGTCGCGTGCCAGCACAGCCCACTTCCCCGGTACCTCCTTCTTTGTCGACGGTAGTCGAGGAACGGAGTCTACCTCCAGCAGGGCCCTCTCCAGCAGGGAAGCCGCCGCCACCAAGCTCTCCTCCATTTCAAAGAGGCCAGTGCTGTGGGCTAGGGGAGACCAGGAGAGAGGAGACTCTTCCTCCGAGCTCATCGCGGCCATGGTCTCGTCGTGTTTTAACTATGAAAAAAAAAATGTGAAAAATTATTTAATTATTCACAAAATGATCTACGTATTGATACTTACGGCAAATGGTGGCAGAGGTAGCTCCATCGCGATCCTAGCCCTCTGCAGACGAGGATCGTCGAGATGGTCTGGTAGGCCACAGAAACAAAACATTCCTTAGTTCTTACTGTAAGGCAAGTCGTGTAAATAATGACGGTTCCCTGCTCCGCGATCTCCTTTATAGGGTCGATGGGTGATGCAGTTCAAACTTGCATAGCGATATCGGATGCTACGAGTACGACGAGCAGCCTCGAACCTGCACGGCAGCTTCGGATATACATACGGGTCATTCTGTAGGAAACGCAGTTCGAACTTGCATAGCGATATCGGATGCTACGAGTACGACGAGCAGCCTCGAACCTGCACGGCAGCTTCGGATATACATACAGGTCATTCTGTAGGAAACGCAGTTCGAACTTGCATAGCGATATCGGATGCTACGAGTACGACGAGCAGCCTCGAACCTGCACGGCAGCTTCGGATATACATACGGGTCATTCTGTAGGAAACGCAGTTCGAACTTGCATAGCGATATCGGATGCTACGAGTACGACGAGCAGCCTCGAACCTGCACGGCAGCTTCGGATATACATACGGGTCATTCTGTAGGAAACGCAGTTCGAACTTGCATAGCGATATCGGATGTTGCGAGTACGACGAGTAGCCTCGAACCTGTATTGGCAATGTCAGATACTACGAGAGATCGACGAGCAGTCCCGTACCTGTGTATGACGTCATCAATTTTGTATCTTGCTATATGTAATAGCTATGATAAAGGATATCGATGCGTATTTACACCCCTTTGTCGATTAATGCTAGACTTGTAACTTTGTAATCTCTACCTAATAATGAAAAAAAATTATTCGAATTTGAGGTTAGGATTCGATTTTTGCTTATCACTCGCGAACTACAGTGGGTAGAAGGAAGCTGTCAAGTCATTTCGCTGCGTCTCAACGCTCTCCATATAGAGACACAGGTTGTACTCGAAAATATTGAATTTTGAGGTTAGAAATGCATTTTTTGTCAATATCTCGTCAGGGAAGGGTTTTAGAGAAAAACGGACAAAATTTTCACCCCACCAAGTGGGGTAAACCCCACTTGGTGGGGTTCCAACTTTGTAATCTCTACCTAATAGTAAAAAAAAAAAAATTATTCGAATTTGAGGTTAGGATTCGATTTTCGCTTATTACTCGCGAACTACAGTGGGTAGAAGGAAGCTGTCAAGTCATTTCGCTGCGTCTCAACGCTCTCCATATAGAGACACAGGTTGTACTCGAAAATATTGAATTTTGAGGTTAGAAATGCATTTTTTGTCAATATCTCGTCAGGGAAGGGTTTTAGAGAAAAACGGACAAAATTTTCACCCCACCAAGTGGGGTAAACCCCACTTGGTGGGGTTCCAACTTTGTAATTTCTACCTGATAGTGAAAAAAAAAAAAATTTCGAAATTGAGGTTAGGATTCGATTTTTGCCTTACTACATCTACAACTTGAGTTATACCCCCTCGGGGATTCCCCGATGTCATCAGCTCGGTCGGTAACCTGGCTTAGCTCGGGGATTCCCCGATGTCGGTCGGTAACAGCACGGTCGGTAACTTGGGTCAGCTACCTTATCGGCTGGGTTAGCCGAGACACGAACCACTTGAGTTAGCCGAGACATGAACCACTTGAGCTAGCGGTTACCGACAGTCGGTAAGGTAGATCCCTGAAGTGGTCCAGAACCCCCCTAGCCTACCTACTGGCACACATTTCAATAAAATTATTTTAATTCAGATTATTATTTTCATGAATATATTATTAGGTATGGGAATAGTAAATTAGTTAAGGGAAGGGAGTATCGTGGCTAATAAAAATTGAAAAATTAAAAAAATGATTTTTCGCGAACAGATAATGGCGTTAAAATTTGCGACACTGATTGACCGAATTTTGTTCGCCGTATAAGACGCAACAATTGAGGCTAATATCGCTTCGAAAAGCACTGATCAATTATTACACTCAAAAAATTATACGAACTTCGCAAGACTGATTGACTGTAATTTTTATCGTTGTATGCGAGGACAAAGCGGAGGCTCGTTACGTCTCGAAAAGCATTGAATAATCTCGAAAGCACAACACGACAAAAATCGCAACACTCTTCGACTTTATTTATTTTTTGACGTATAATCGCAACAACCGCGGCTAAAATCATCTCGAAAAGCACTGATAAATTATTACACTCAAAAAAATTATACGAAATTCGCGAATGAATGACTGCAATTTTTACGCTTTACGCGAGGACAAAGCCGAGTCTCGATTCGTCTCGAAAAGCATTGAATAATCTCAAAAGCACAACACCATGAAATTCGCGATACTATTCGACAGAATTTTTTCGCCGTATAAGCCCAAGAACCACCGCTATAATCGTCTTCAAAAGCACTGATGAATTATTACACTGAAAAAAATGATACTAAATTCACGAGACTGATTAACTGCATTTTTTACGCTTTACGCGAGGACAAAGCCGAGGCTCGATTCATCTCGATAAAGACTGAATAATATCGAAAGCACAACAGCACAAAAATCGCGACAACCGCAGCTAGAATCGTCTTGAAAAGCACTGATGAATTATTACACTCAAAAGAATCATACGTAATTCGCGAAACGTATTGACTGCATTTTTATTTGTTTAGCGCGAGGACAAAGCCAAGACGCGATTCATCTCAAAGATCATTCTATAATCGTGAAAGCAGAAATAAACTCGAAAATCGCGACACTGATCAACCGCATTTTTGCGTAGTTCGCGAAATTAAAAATAAAGCCGGCAGACACTAACAAATCGAACGTTCGACGCGGGTGGGAAATATAATTTTTAATTTCGACACAATCACATTATTATTTATCGAGAGGGATAATGGCCTCCATGCATTTTACAAAAAAACACTTCGCGTATACGGACCATGTCAGGTCGATAAACTTAGTCACAAAATAGTAGATAAATCACTCAGAAAATAGTAGATAAATTTTACCCTGGATCTAACAACGCCTTGGCTCGTCGGCTAGTAATTAGGGCCCCTCTGGACTGCTGTATGTCAAGCAAGGGTTCTAAAAGAGACGATGGTTTTTAGAAAATGCTGGATCTCTCTCTCTCTCTCTCTCTCTCTCTCTCTCTCTCTCTCTTTCAAACAAACAAGTTACTTCTAAACAACTTTAAATGGGGGGAAATGACGGTTGTAGAAAATTAGTATAGATTAAATTTTGCTTCCTCCTAGAGGAACCTTCGTAATAGTAAAATTGTCTACATCGGCCAAAACTGATTAGAAATCCATTTTGAGATGTTTGGAGTTCGAATCGCGTGTCTTTGGAAAATGTCCGTATGGATATGTGTTTGTTAGTTACTGTGTGTGTGTGTGTGTGCGTGCGTGTGTATAGAACTACTAAGTCAATATCAATAAAATTTGACATGTAAAGCAGTAACTTTTTATTCTGCTAACTAGTTTTCGTTTTATGACCATTTTTTGATTTTTGAAAAACACTATTTTGCATTTTTTTCGATCATCCCGTTATCACAAATAATTCAGCTATAATGCATTTGAAAGAGAATAAAATTACTTACTTTTTCCCGTTTGATCCTCGGGATCGACCACACCGTTTGCCAGCAAAAATAAAAAAGGTGTTTTTTTGTTTAAATTGAATTTTTTATTTTTTTGAAAAATGTATATTTCTAAAACAACATAACCTCAGGACAAAAATCATGTTGATGGGTCACGTGTCAAACTATGTCCCATTAAAATTTCAAGTTATTGGAATATATATTTATTTAGTAATAAATCGTAAACTGAAAAAAAATGATTATTTTTTGTTCTTTGATTACGGACGTAAAAAAGCTTTAATGCACTTAAGATTTTAGAAAAAGGTAGATATTGGCAAGATATTTCATGTGTCTTAGCTAAGTTCCTTGCGCAGCTTTTAAAATAATAATATAGTTTCTAAGATATGGTTAATTAAATTTAAAAACAATTTCTTTTGATTCTTTGTATTTTCAAAACTAAGCAGTAGACTGCCTCAAAAAAAATTCGGTGATTTATCAAAGCAAAAAGTAATTACTGTTAAAAATTTAAATGATTTTGTTCTTTGGTTTCTAAGTTATAAGCTAATCTCTAAAATTCCTTTTTTTATACAATTTTGCTTGCTCATAAAGGAATCTTTATAATAGTAAAATGTTCAGCTACTATACATACTACTATACATTAAAAAAAGATTTTATTTATTAGAATTGTTAATTAAGTTGGAGGAAGCTACGTGCCAATGAATTGGCAGCGGTTTTTTCTCTTTGCTTCTCCAGTTTGGAAAAATAAAGAGATAGAGAGAGAAAGAGACAAACAGAAACAGCGGGGACAGACAACGAGCAATGCTCTAAAAGTTACTTTTTCTAGACAACAAAGCTTGTTGCTGAAGGTTGATAAAATTTGGTGTGCAGGTATATTTTGATTTTGATTAAGAAAAAAATATAGGTAAATTTTGTTTAACTTTTAAATTCTTGAAATAAGTTATAAATACTTGCTCAAATTCTCATATATTGCTTAAACTCTTAAATGTATAAACCTCATTATTTAGATTGCTCTCAAATTTAACAGATTATTTTTTTTAAAAGTAACAAATGATTTAATACTATTATACAATGATTTAGAATGTGTTGATAGTAGTAATTCAATAAAAATCAAACGATGCCATATTTAACCTCGAAATACAAGGCAAATTAACTACCACGCGTAAGTTATTAATTAAAATAATAATAATTATAACTATTATATTATATAATTAGTTTGTTAATCATGTAGAGTTATAATTTTAGCTAATTCATATTTAGTATTAATATATTTGCTGAGTTGACTGAAAATAGAATACTCGTAATGTTAGCGACCCTTCATATGCCGTGAATATTACCCTCGCAACGCTCGGGCGCTATATGTATACACACCGTGCAATAATGAGCTAGTTAAATAATATGTATCTTAATATACTATTACGACACGCCGTGGCGTAAACCTCGACTTATGCCACGCTCGTGCAAAACTGTACTCGCTAAATCTCGGTTTACGCACGTTGTGTCATGAAATATCGTACGATACTACGGAGGTAAAGCGATTTCAACCTACGAGGTTGAACTTACTTTACAGCACTACTATCCTAATATACTATTAATGATTCTCCCGGATTATTAAAGTATTTATACGGCATAAGAAAGTTATTAAAAAATGTAAACTTTAAAAGTAATACAACATTTTAATAGTAGCAACAGTTGTACGTTATCCCCACACATACCGAGAAATCGAAAATAAATATTGTTATAAAACAATATATACATGGAATGTACCACATGTAGAACATCATTAAACGATATATTGATAAATAACGTATATAATATTATAGGTATCAGACATTGAGTAATCGTCCTGACGTACAATTTGCAAAGTACAAATCACTAATGCGAATTGCCAAAGCTAACAACGTACCCCCAGTACCTGGAACTTTGACAACTCTCGCTGAAACATTAGAAAATTATTATCCTATGAGAAACTTCTATAGAGGATCTGCAGTTGGAACTGACAACTCTATTGGTCTCATTTTCATTCATGATAAAATGATGCGACCCCTTAGTGAATGCAGACAATTGTTTTGTGACGGAACATTTGATGTAAGAACTTGTTTTCATATGAACGTTAGCATATATACGTTCTTTACAAAGAAAATATTGCTTTGTTACAGATGAGGCCTAAAGAACCAAGCACCTCTCAAGTTTTTACGATTCATTTCCGGAAGATGAATTTCGTAGGTTTTCCCGTTTTTAAAACCATATTTATATAAGCTAAATTATCTCCACACTTTCTGGTGGAGATGTCGCCGGGTTTCTCGTTGGAATTGATAATAAATTTTAGAAATTCAGTTTAGTCAGTTAATGTAGTTATGGTCTACTGTTTTTAAGCGCTGTAATGGATCTTATTGGGTTACTAAACTTTTAGTAACCCAATAAGAGTTTAAGGCTTTTTAAAATTGTTAGGTGAAATTTTTATCAGATAACGCTCGGACAGGAATCGTGATACTGTTAAAAGAATGAGCTTTCTCGTACAATATTTAAAAATGTTTTGTTACGGCTTACGCGCTTAGCAATTAAATGCACTGCACGTTACATTTACTGCGTTATGAATCAAAATATATAAGTAAAGAATAATTCTCAATTTTTTCATGATTTTGAATCGGTTTTGATATTGATTTTCATGTTTTTGTTTGTCTAAATTTGGCGTATGGGTTTTATAATTAAATTGATAGATTATAATTATTGTACACTATTAAAATATTATAGTATTTTCTCACTCTTAGTGAGTTAATACTGGACCTTTCTTAAAACTTTGTTGCTACTTACCCTTAAGTGATTGATCACTCGCAGATAGAGTATAAAGTCAATAAGTCCTAAAGAATGTAAATTTTTTTTATTTATTTATACTTTATTCTATCTGCAAGCGAACTATTACTTTACGTTATAGTAGCAATTCATTATAGGTTAGATTAGCGAATCACTCTGAAGAGAGTAGTCTCGATAATTATTAATAGAAGTTAAAATTGTTAAATATTTAAACTTATAGGGATTTGCTGCTATTTACGTGCTCACGAGTGTAAGAACTACTGCTCTTTACGATGCTGTCTGGGATAAGATCTTTGAGATTATCCCAGTTCTAAGAGATCACGTCGAATCAGTCAGTTCCGATTTTGAGAGGGCGCAAATAGTGTCTGCGAAAAAAAAGTTTCCTAACGCAAGGATAACGGGTTGCGTGTTTCATTACAAACAGGTGTTTATATTAAATCATATTTTTAATTATAAACTACTAATTTACAAAGAGGAATTAAAGTAAAAACCCTAATAGAAAATTGAGCATTATCTAGTGTGCATAAGTATCTGTGTATATATATTTTTATATGCATTTAAAATTCGCGTAAACCTAACAAATGATCACTTAAAATGTGAAAAAACTTAGATACTTTATATGCAGATAAAAAAATTATAAAAGCATTTTTATTTCGTAAAATCATGTAAGAAAAACGTCTTGTATTTTTGGTATAGTATACTCAGCTACATCAGTGTACAAGTACGTTTTTGCACAAACGACCAGTGCATGAAAGTCACATTTACTGGCAAGTTTTAATTTAGTACTGCAAAAAAAATCCATTTAAAGATTGCTGACTGTGGGCAAACACTTTTTGCACCGTTATTGGCATGCAACATATTTGATGCTCGAATAGCATTGTAGAGATACATTTTTTTGCATTGCTAAATGTCGATAAGTATATATAAGATGTCTTTATGCACAAGTCTGCGGGAGGAATTGGAAATCATTGTACCCGCGTGGCTTACGATATTTTTTGCAATTGCTGTAGAATTCTATGCCTATATATAAGCCAATAATAAATTGCAGTGTGAATTCCTGCGCTACGTAGCAAATCCTACCTAACAATTGCGCTCTCTATTGCACTAATACTCGGCTAGATCACTGGCGGGATAGGGAATGCCATTACCTATACCATTGTTTTTTAAGAGACCTTTTACCATGTAAATTATTTCTTATTAGTATTTGGTAATAAATTAAAGAATTGATGTAATCTTATTTTTTATCATCATATGGTTTATAATCTTTAATAGAACGAGAAAGTCAAGGCTCGGTGTTTAAAAAAATCATGAATAAATAAAGAAACTAACTGCTTACTTTTGTTTATAAATCCAAAAATGAAACAAATAAATACTAATGAGTTAATGAAAAAAGCAAAAATTATTTCTAGTATAAATTTTGTTCTTATGTTTGTGTAGTTGCCGGTTTCCCACACAGGATTGCAAGAAATATTTTTGAGTAATGAAACTTTTTTATAAAGTAACCTTATGTTTATTTGAAATTAATAGCAGAAGTTTTTATTTACTTTTCTTAAAAATTATACTATAAAGAATTACAAAACCTCATGTGTAGTAATGATCAATTTTCTATTGAGGACAAAAAAGTTTTTTACATACACAATAACGTCATTCAACAACTATTGCAATTCTTTTTACAACACAATTTTCATAACACAACATTTTTTGTAGGCCCTAGCCAAAAGATGGGGGAAGTTAAATCTTCCGATGGAGTTTGAATACATTCTGGAAAAAGCTTATGCACTTGCATATTTGCCAGCTGTAAATATGCAAGACGGTATGCAGCATTTAACAGCCCTAGTTGATAATTTAGTGGCAAATATTCAGGAACCCTTATTTCTGAAGTTACAAGGATTCGTAACGTACCTACGTACGTTTTGGCTACCTATAGCCGACGTACTGTCAGTTTACCAGAGACCTATTAAGACAAATAACACTTGTGAAAATTTTCATCTGCATGCTGCTAAAGCCATAGGGCGAAGAGAAAACATTTATAAAATGTTAGGTAAATTAAAATTTTGAACTATATAAATTAGGAAATAGCGACTCTCCTTATATCCATCATAGATTAATTAATAAGTATTTTCTATAAGCCTAATTAATCAAAATATAATTAAAAATCAGAGAAATAGTAACACAATATTTTACAATCTTACTAAATACAATTTTGGTTTAAGTTCTTAAATGATATGAAATTTTACAAAAACGCGTACTGCAGTGGCGCAAAATAAGTAAATGTTTACTAGGTTTGAAAGGAAAATTATATTTTCACATTAGTTCATTCATATTTTAAAATAGTACACTGTGCAACTAGGGGGGAAAGTAGGATTTCGAGATGATTCGAGTCTGAAAAATCCAATCCTTTGTTACATATGTAAGGTTCTGATTTACTATGCTGAACCGCGCAGTAATTCTATATACAAATAATTATTTATTTGAGTATAGGTGAACTAGCCTTGACTCGAGAGTCTTCTGTTACTATTAAGTAGGTTATGATTCTAATAAACTGTCTCTTTATGGTACTTCTTTGTTATGACTTTATTTAGACGAAGGCCCAATGCTTTGATGCAGATGTTACACAGATGTTTTAATCTAATCTTTATGTTTGTTCTTAATGTTACGTATTTACTTATTTCTATATTGGTTCGACTTACAACCCCGTTCGGACACTACTAGTAGATTGCACGGTCGATGACTGGGCGGTGTTTAGTATTATCCTACACGGATGGTTCCGTGGCGTGTTGAGAGTAAGTTCCTTAACTAAGCTGCCGAAGCTAACGCCAGATATGTTGACGGTCCTTAAGCCTCGTACTGTACCAACTCACGTCCAGAGTATGAAGAATTCCACCGGTTAGCTTCCACGGAGTTTGAGTGGTTTCTAAGCACCCAATAGACGACGCGAAGGACTAAACGGCACTCGTATTCACACACCAGGTCCAGCAGGTACAACACTCGTTGTCCTTGTAAAAAGAGACTTCACTAAAGGCAATATGAGGACTGAGTGCGGGGCTTATAAGGCTTGGCGGATGATCTCAACGTTAGGGTAATAACCAATCACCGATTGCCACCGAAAGTGTCTTACAATATAGGTTGGTGATGGTGCAGAATAAGTAGGTTTTGAGATTGCTGACTCGGGGGTCAGTTGGTTTAATTAGTGGGACGCGTTTGATGTCGTAAACGCGGTTGCGGAAATGCTTACATTGTGATTATCGTCGTACACCTGCGCCTGTACACATACACGCCGTCATACATCATTCTGTATACAGTATATTCATACATATAATTATCTTTTATGAACATGGGACGTTACACCTCCCCCCCCAGAGTATTGCTGTCCCCAGCAATGGGTGCTGGTGCAAAAAGAAAAAAACGTGCGATGTTCATTCACAATATGTTGTTACATAAGTATGTTGTTTAAGAACTTTTCAAAAAGTTAATAATATAATGCTGACATATGCATTATCTCGGAAGATTAATGAGTGATTAAAAAGAAATTTTCGGTATTTTGATCTCTAATCCTAGTTGTAAAATTTTTGTTTTGATCCGATCATAATTGCGATTTTTCGTACTTTATTTACAGGATAACAATGTAAATATAAACAATTTGTCTAACTTTTATTACATTATTAGTTCGGAGACTCTTAATTGCAAAATTACAAAAAGGTTTGGTTCGAATCCGACCATAATTTTTTTTTTTATTGTTATTACTTTTTTTTTTTTTTTTTTTTCTCATAGGTCGATAGAGTATCCTTAACTAACAATTTAGGTACAAAAATAACAATTTTCGTACTGTAATTTTTCGAGTTACAGGCCTATAAACATTTGATTGTTGCTACTCATTTTTGGGTGTATTTTGACTTCCTAAGGTGCGGTCGAGTGCTAAAAGTCCGAAATTATTATTATTTTGTTAGGTAATGCCAATTGTTGCTAAATTGTTTATTCCGCATGTTTAGTATTTGTATAATATGAACCCTTATGTGGTCTTATTATAAGTCCGCTAGATTGGAAAGTGCATGTGTGTAGGTATAAGCCTGTATGCAAGTATAACTGGTCTTATGTATACTTATATATATACTCTTACCCGTCTTTATGTACACTGATATATATACTCGCATGTCCATACGTTATGTTCATTTATATATATACTTGCTGTATATATATAAGTATAGTATTGACTGCGAGTGTGACGTACTGCATTCCTGGGTGGGTCGCATTCCTGGATGGGTCTTTTTGATTCTTCAAGTATCCGTTCGGTGGCAGGAGTTACCGCGCTTTGGCGCGAACTCGTGCTTTCGTCACGCCTACATATACGCGCGTGCTGTGTAAGTTTCGGCGCGAGCTGACAACACGTGAGCGCGAGTGCATTGGCTTCGGATGGTAGTAGCCGCAATGCTAAGTTCGCTGACAATAGATAGAGATAGACAATAGGGCGAAAATGAACTGCTTATTTTCTTGTTTTGTTTGCCTAATCTTAAGTATTTGTTGTTACGTTTTCTAAGATAATAAATTTTATTAAAAATTAATATTTAAGTGAAAAAAAATTTCTTTCAAAAATAGAGTTTTATTCCAGTAATTACATTGAACCCACGATCCTATGCTGCTTCCTTTTGCGTAAAAATTAATTACTACCAAAATCATTTAGTCGAAAGAAGGAGAATAATTTGGACATCGGTAAGTTTAAAATACCGTGTCTTGAATTTGTAGTGGTCTTGTCTGGTCTACTCAGCGATAAAATTTCTCTAACTTATCTTTATGCTTTACTATAAGTTTTCCATTAGATGATTCTACTATGACATTACTATTGTCTTTAATTTCTTTTACAAAAAATTTTCCATTATAAAATTTATCTAATTTCCCATATCTGGGTTCCTTTAATACTCTCACTTCGTCTCCGACAGAAATCTGTAAAGGTCTTGCCTTTTTATCATAGTACTCCTTGTTCTTATGTTTTGATTGTATGAGATTATTCCTGGCTACTGTTTGTGCATCTCTCAAACATTCAGTTAGTTCTTGTATGTAATCGTTGTAAGTTTCTAATTCGAATTCGTTCGGCAAACGATTGGGTGTACGGGCTGGTTTGCCGTATACTAATTCATGAGGAGTGTAACCCGTTGATGTATGTACGGATGTATTATACTCATGAATAGCAAAGGGGATTACTTTATCCCAATCTTGTTTGCTTGATGATTTATTTCTTAGAAAGTCTGCTAAGACAGCGTGACTTCTTTCTAAGGATCCATTAGACTGTGGATGGTATGCAGTCGTAGTATTTAATTTAAAATTATAAATTTCGGATAACTGTGACAATAGATTGTTTTGAAAACTGCGTCCTCGGTCGCTTAGAATTATTCTAGGTACTCCAAAATGTACAAAAAGGTGTCGGGTCAAAGCGTCTGCGATTGTAACTGCTTTGATGTTGGGCACTGGTACTGCTATACAAAATTTTGAAAACTGACACTGCATAGTTAGTATATGCACGTTACCTTGCGTAGATTTGCATAAAGGTCCAACTGTATCTATGGCTACTTTATAGAAAACTTCACTTGGTGTATCCGTTATTACCATTGGTTCTCTTGTCTTTACTCTAACCAGCTTTTGTTCTTGGCAGATTTCACATTTGCGTACGAAATCATGTATATCTTCTTTCATTCCTTTCCAATAATATCGTTCTCTTATTCTTCTATAGGTTTTTCCCATACCACGATGTCCTCCAAACAAACTATTATGGTAATCGTTCAGAACTATTAACTTGTATTCAGGGGCTAGTATCTTACACTCACCGTAACATATCGTTACTGCTATTTGTAAATTTTTCAGTTTTTCCTTAATTTTATTTAATAATACCCCTCGTGGAAGAGTGTCAGTTAGCTCTCCGCTTCTAGCTAATCTAAAAGACTTTAACTTTTTATTCTTAATTTCGTTTGCTAATGTACTTAAACATTTCGATAAATTATCTGGTGTAATTTCGTCTTTTTCTTTATCCGAAATAACTAAACTAAAAATGAATCTTTTTCTATTTTGGGTAACTATTACATCACCGATGGTTATCTTAGCCTTTGATAATTCATCGCGATAAATAGCTTCTATGTCAATTAGTAATTTGTTGGTTCCATATGATAAACTTAAATCTTTTGAAATAAAATGTACTATATTATCTTTTAGATAGGTTATACATTCTCTAGTTTTTAAAAATTTTAATGATTCACTCGAGTTCAAATCTGAATCTACATAGTCGAAAAATACAGATGTGGATGTATTTCCTAATCTTGGAGCTGTACTGTCTTCCTTCGGTTTACTATTTATATAAGAAGTATTTTGGTTGTTGGTAAATGTTCCACTTGTGGGTGTTATTATTGTTTTTGTCGTTTTAGGTGGATTATTTTGTTTTTTGGGTTTAGATAATTTTTTTCTTAATTCTTCGTTAAGCTCATCCTCCGATTCTTCTTCACTATCCTCTTGTTCTATTGTGGAGAGGTGATGCCAATTGGTGTTTTCGGCCATCTCTTCAGTCCAAGCAGTAGAAGATGCTCTAGGTTGTTTTATGGGTGACTTGAAACGAATCGGATTAGACTGACTATCTGCGTATTCTAGCATCCATTCTCTCACAGTGCTGCTGGGGACTACTGCCTGTGAAGCTTCTCCTAGTAACGTAGGTGGTTCTGAACTCGCTTTCTCTCCTTGTTGTAAGGGTGATGAGCTTTCAATATCTTTCATGAGGTCCCAGTTCTCAGTTGGAGTTTCATGATAGAGCTCTAAGAAATTATCCCAGCACATCGAGAGTGGTTGGTTATTTGTAGTCTCGCTTGGGTTTCCATTAGGATTAATCTCTTTTTCCCTTGCACTTTTGTTTAATTCAATGCTAGATAATTCTTGTAGTTCTGAATTATCCATGAGTTGACCTGGCATTGATCGTCTCATAGTAGATTGTAATTTTGGGTTTATTAACTCTTTGTCATCACTTGATGATGAAGAATCTCTAAATTTTGTTTCAATTTCTGGACTAGCTTGTCTAGAATTAGTATTCTTTTTGTTGTTGGGATTTTTACTCTTGTTCTTATTGGGTTTATTCAATATTATCTCATCAAATTCACTTTCACCTGGATCCTCGTTTGACTTGACCATAGTAGAATCAGTTTCCTCTTCTGACTCTGTATCTTGATTCAACAGGCTAGGAAGCAAAGATTTGTTGCTTAGTGGTATTGGTGGAGCATCGGAAGATTCCGCAATACTACTCTCAATTGAGTTGGTTATTTCTGAATTATCTGTTTCACTCATTGATGGTGGTTCGGAAACTATGGGTTCTGCAAAAACTACTGTTTTCTTTTCTGTAGTGGCTGGTTCGTTTTTCCTCATTCTAAGTCTCTTCGCGATTGTACTTGCTTCTAGGTCGGCTTGTCCTCCCTCCATACCTAAAGGGATAGTGGGGTTATCAAGCTTGATTCCTTCCTTACGACCCGGCTTCTTTCGATGTTTAACTCCTTCTTTAGAGGTTTCGTTTTCGCTTTGTAATTGAGTACGATTCTGTCTGGCTAAAGAAGTTTTAGTTGGCTTAGGTAGGATAGGCAGTACTCGTACCTCCCCCCCCCCCTGTTCTTGTTCATCTTCTTTAATTAGTTGGTCTCTATCAACTGGATTGCGGGAAAGGGCGTCTGCGTTAACATTTAGACGACCAGGTTTATACTTGAAAGTATAGTAATAACCTCGTAATCTCATTCTCCAACGGTTTAACCTACTGACTGGATCTTTTAATGATTCAATCCATGTCAATGGTTCGTGATCTCCGTAGACGGTGAAATGTTTACCGTAAAGGTAGTGGCTAAAATACTCTATGGCATTTACTACGGCTAAACATTCTTTTTCTGTGGTAGAATAATTTCGTTCGCATTTGTTGAGAGATCTGGACATATAGGCGATTGGATGTTCTTGTCCGGGTTCACCTTGACTTAGGACTGCACCTATAGCTCCATCACTTGCATCCGTAGTTAGAATGAAGGGCTTACTCTCATCCACTGTTGTTAGTACGGGGGCTTCACAAAGTGCTTCTTTTAAGATCTTAAAACTTTGTTCTTGTTCTAGTTCCCACTTCCATTTTACGTTTTTGGCTAATAGGGCGTTGATGGGCCCTGCTTTCTCTGAGAAGTTTTCAATAAACCTTCTGTAATAACCAGCTAATCCTAAGAACTGTCGGATTTCAGTTTTGTTAGTCGGCCGCGGGTAGTTTTTAACGGCTTCTAACTTCTTAGGGTCCGGTCTTACTCCATTACTGTCGATGATATGACCTAAATAATTAATTTCTGGTACAAGGAATTGGCATTTATCCATTTGTAGTCTTAAACCTACCGCTGACAACCTTTCAAACAATTTAGCGATTTTCTCCTCATGTTCTTCGAGAGAATTTGCATAAATCACTATATCATCTAAAAAGACATACATTTCTGATCCTTGTAGACCTGTTAGGACGCAATCCATGAGCCTTTGGAAGGTTGCAGGCGCGTTGGTAAGGCCGAAGGGCATACATAAGTACTCAAAATGGCCGTATCTGGTGTTAAAGGCAGTTTTCTCAACATCCCCAGGGTCAATCTCTATTTGATGAAAGCCCATGGCGAGGTCAAAAACTGAGAAATATTTTGCTCTTCCAATCTGCTCAAGGATTTCCATGATGTTAGGTAGTGGATATGCGTCCTTGATGGTTTTCGCGTTTAACTTTCGGTAGTCAATTACCAACCTGTACTTTTTCTTTCCGTCTGGTCCTGGTTTCTTAGGTACGATTCGAATAGGACTGCAAGATGGGCTCTTTGAATGCCTGATTATACCGGCTTCCAAAAGTTTTTGTATTTGGTTAAAAAGCTCGTCATCTAGTCCTGTTGGTCCGCTCTTGTACTTAACTTTGACGGGTTCTTCATCGATTGTCCTAATCTTATGCTTAACACATGATGTTCTTGGTGGCGGATCTCCTGGCAAATAAAACAGATGAGAATATTCTTTTACCATTCTCTTAATCTGCGTTCTTTCTGGTCTTGTGTGATAGTTGGTTAAAACGTTTTCCAGGATTGTTTTTACGCGGTCTTCTTCGTCTTTTGGTGGTTCCCCTTCTAACGGAAACTCGTAGTCATCCTCCAAGTCATCGTAAAAGTCAAATGCTTCCAATGGCTGTGGAGTAATTTCTATTTCGACTGGGTCAGGTAGAGTATTAGTGGCCATTACATAACAGTAGCCTTTGTTATTTTTAACGGCAGCTTCTCCTATAAAAACTCCTGGGACGGTATTTATTCGTCTTAAGTAGGCTTGGCCCTTAGCTGAATGTTTAGTTGCGGGAATTCTTATAGGAACTTTTGCTCTGGCCGGTAATTTAAATACAGTTTTACCATTGGATTTAAAACCTTTAGAATTAAAATTCCAATTTACTGTATCTATAGATTCCGGTTCTATCTCGCGTTCGGCATATGGAAATTCAAACTCAGGTTCAATCTGAACTCTTTTTACTTCCGTGTTCCGATATGCTTCCCCTGGATGTTTATCTTCACTAGTTTCTGGTATTAGTTTATGAACGAAGGGAACGGGTGTTATCGGATGACTTTCCGTTACTAGTACTCCCTCTCCAAACATGATGTTTACTTTTTCTACAAGTAGAAAAGGGTTACCCAATATAAGTTCCTCTGATAGTGGCGTGCTAGATGGTAACACGTGGAATAAATGGTCCTTTCCTAAGATTTTTAATTTTACAGTTCCTAGAGTCCTTACCTCCTGTGGAGAAATACCTAGTATAGAGATCACGTCATTTTGGTCTACTATAGCATTAGGACCCAATGCATTTTCTTTTACTGCATTGATTTGGGCTCCGGTATCCACTACACATAAGGCTTCTGGAACTGACAGTTGTTCTATTTTTAATTTTATTGTGGGCGAGGATTCGACTCTTGACGTGAGTCGAATAACTTGGGCTGGTTTCCCGACTTGGCTGTGGGGCCGGGACTGGTTGAACGCTGTGGAGTCGTCCCGCTCACTGGTGCGTTCTTCCAGTGAGCGTTGTCCCAGTTTAAATGATTTTTATTTCCACTGCGAAACGGGATTGGCGACTTCGGCTTTTCTCCGTAATAGTCTTGATTTCTGTTAATTGCGGATTCTTGATGGTGACATGGTTCCTGCATTGGGACTGGTCTGTGCGTACACGTTGGTGGATTTTGATGTTGGTAGCCTCCATTTTGAGGTGGGTACCAATATCCGGCTCTCTGTTGATTTTGAAAGTATATATAACATGCAGCACAGTTACAGGGTCTGTAATCCAGATATAATGGTGCCTCTGGTGGTATAACATGTCTTTGTACTGGTGGTCTTAGTGGCACCATAGTATTCTCAGTATATTCCCTCTGGAGTATACTTGGATGTTTGATAGGCTCGGGTACTGGCTTTTTATAACTCAATTGTGGTGGTGCGTGTATCTTGCCTCCTTCAAAAGTCATTTTCGGGAAATAGGTGTCATCCCGGTCTATTGAATAAGAAATCTCATTTCTATTATGCGTAGAATCATGAAAATTCACTCTTCTTTGCCCTCCTCTATCTCCTTCCTCATTATTCAATGTTCTTACTTGATGTATACTTTCATATATTTCTCCTGAACCATGGGGTGAATCCCGTGAACCATGTGGACTTCGATCTTGTGTATGACTTACTTGATGAATACGTGGATTGGAGTAATGATTATTATACATGGTTACTTTACCCCGTTCATATTTCGATGCTAACGCGAACGCGTCATCCAGTTTTTCTGGTGCTAACTCGATAATACGGGTTCTCCAACCATCTGGTAATCCATTAATAAATGATTCTAAGGCAATGATTTCGATCTGAGGTTTTAAATGATCTCGCTGTACGTTATTTCCCAGTACTTCCAACGCGGCGTTAATTGCTGCATTAACTAGCGCGTTTATTCGACCGTAAAACTGTCGAATATTCTCTCCCTGCCTCATGGAAGATGATTGAATTTCGTGTAAGTAATAACTATATGTGCGGGGCGGTGCAAAGCAGTCTTTTAAATGCGATTTTAAATCATTCCAAGTTTTAAATGTGCTACCTTCCAAGGCTTGTCTGGCTTTACCCCTTAATTTTGATATAACGATTCTCAAAAAGTGTGCTTCTGAATCTGTAGAAATCATGGTAAAGCAGTTATCAACATCCTGTAAGAATTCTTTTAGATTCATGTTCGTTCCATCGTAATCTGCAAGATGTTGAGTTGCTCTTTCCACTGCCCGAAAATTATTTGACTCTAATATACTACGTGAAAATTCTAATAATTGTTCTTCTCTTTCTGCCTCTTTAAATCTATAAAATTGATCTAAAGCATTGATTCTTTGTTCTAAGTTGGGTAATCTTAAGATTTCCTCTCTAGTTTGATTAAACGCCATTATGGCTTATTTCGTCTAAAAAAAATACTGACCCTAAACTTCTTCTTAATAATGAAAATTCTAAACGAGACAGTTGATACTTTAGTAACAATGGCTTAGTTCCCCACCAGGGATGCCATTTGTAAGGTTCTGATTTACTATGCTGAACCGATCAGTAATTCTATATACAAATAATTATTTATTTGAGTATAGGTGAACTAGCCTTGACTCGAGAGTCTTCTGTTACTATTAAGTAGGTTATGATTCTAATAAACTGTCTCTTTATGGTACTTCTTTGTTATGACTTTATTTAGACGAAGGCCCAATGCTTTGATACAGATGTTACACAGATGTTTTAATCTAATCTTTATGTTTGTTCTTAATGTTACGTATTTACTTATTTCTATATTGGTTCGACTTACAACCCCGTTCGGACACTACTAGTAGATTGCACGGTCGATGACTGGGCGGTGTTTAGTATTATCCTACACGGATGGTTCCGTGGCGTGTTGAGAGTAAGTTCCTTAACTAAGCTGCCGAAGCTAACGCCAGATATGTTGACGGTCCTTAAGCCTCGTACTGTACCAACTCACGTCCAGAGTATGAAGAATTCCACCGGTTAGCTTCCACGGAGTTTGAGTGGTTTCTAAGCACCCAATAGACGACGCGAAGGACTAAACGGCACTCGTATTCACACACCAGGTCCAGCAGGTACAACACTCGTTGTCCTTGTAAAAAGAGACTTCACTAAAGGCAATATGAGGACTGAGTGCGGGGCTTATAAGGCTTGGCGGATGATCTCAACGTTAGGGTAATAACCAATCACCGATTGCCACCGAAAGTGTCTTACAATATAGGTTGGTGATGGTGCAGAATAAGTAGGTTTTGGGATTGCTGACTCGGGGGTCAGTTGGTTTAATTAGTGGGACGCGTTTGATGTCGTAAACGCGGTTGCGGAAATGCTTACATTGTGATTATCGTCGTACACCTGCGCCTGTACACATACACGCCGTCATACATCATTCTGTATACAGTATATTCATACATATAATTATCTTTTATGAACATGGGACGTTACACATACCGTATTTTTTCTTTTTTTTAATAAGGGCATGCATAGGCCCTTTTTTAATCAGAGAAAATGAATGGGAAATTAAGAAGTAATTAGCGTATTGCTTTTATCAAAATGTTTCAGTAATTCCAAAGTTTCAAATTTTTTAAATATTTGAAATGTTACTATTTTAAGGAGAGGAAGGAAAAGTACTTTTCCTCCCGATCACGAGAAAAACTAGATTTTCCATTCATTTTTCATGCATAAAAATGGGCCTTTTTCATGCACGTATTAAAAAAAATATATATTTTTTAATATCTGTCGTTATGTAAAAATACAGGCTGATGTTTTTTCAAGAATTTTTAAATCGATGAAATATTAAAAAATATTCAATTACTTGAAAAAGAAAAAAACATTTATTAACCGCTGTAGGTCGGATACAATTTTATTTAATAAGTGCATGGAAAACATTTTTTTCATGTATGAAAAATAAATGGAAAATCTAGTTTTTCTTTTAAGCGGGAGGAAAAGTAAGAGAGGAAGGAAAAGTACTTTTCCTTACGCTACATCGGAACGGAAAGTTGTCGTCTGAAAATACTCGTGATTTTAAATATTATCATTTCAAATATTGAAAATTTTGAACATTGAAAGCCATACATTAAATAGTTTTCAATTTGCCATTCATTTTCCCTGAATAAAAAAAGGCCTATACATGACCTCCTAGAATCATCGCTAGAAAAATACAACTTTCCCCCTTAGTTGCACAAAGTATTATTGTAACATTTTTTTTGGAGGTTTTGTGTCAAAAAAAATATTGAATCGGAACTTTTCTTACATTTAACCTTAATGAGTATAATAATGTTTTCGGACATAAATAAGGAGAGATGTCTTCAATGTAAAAAAACCTATAAGTAGATAAACTATAGGTATACTAGATCATAGGCATACTGGATCAGGGGAGGTGATCTAGTACACCGCCCGTGTATAAGCATAGGGCCTCCCTCCTCCAGACCCAAGTCTCCCTTCTCTCGAGTGATTCAGTATGCCTATAGGATACTGCATCATTGGAGTGAGTAAGTACGCCTATAGGATACTGCATCACTCGGCCTGTGGTGGCACGGCGGCCTGTGTGTAAGCATAGGGCCCCCTTTTTTTGAGAGTCTCCCTTAGAGAACCTTCCCTTTGGCTCGCTGGCATAGTGGGAGAAGAGGTAACCCCTCGCTCGCTTAGACATGAGCAGCGGCTCTCTTGGCGGTCTGTGTGTATGCATAGGGCCCCTCTTTTTCGCTCGCTGGCATAGTGGGAGTAGAGGCTCCCCCTCGCTCGCTTAGATACGAGCAGCGGCTCTCGCTTAGATTGAAAAGATATGACCTGCTAGTGTCGGAATGCGAGGGCGTTAGCAGTGTTTGCGAGGGATAAGATAAGTTGTTTTTTCCAAATGCGGTGAATTGTTATGCAAACAAATAGTTTTCACCTAAAATGCTATGTATGCTCAAGTATTCTGCAGATTTATGATCCAGTATTGCTCGCTAGCTCGCTCGCTTAGAATTGAGCAGAAGCTATCACGCTTAGATTAAAGAGATATGACCTGCAAGAGCAGGGATGCGTGGGAAAAATCTTTTTCGACGCTTTTCGTGAGTCCTTGAGAAGCGCGTTCTCGTGGGATCCTTTTTCTTTTTCGGGCGCGCTTATCATTTTCGGTAAGTGGACAATTTTAACCAAGGATATTGCTTATCCTAATTCTTTCCGCATTCAATTTTTGTTTTCCTTTTCTTATCGCTGATAATTTTTTGTGTGACTGGGGCGCGGTTGTCGAAATTAAGTGCGCGGTTCTTGAATTTTGGGGTGGAACAATTAAATCTGTTTAGATTTTTCCAATTGGTCAAGACAAGGTGGAGAGAAAGATTCTAGAAAATTTTTCCGAAGTGGTGGAAAAAGGGCTCGCCCACCTTTTCAGGAATAAATAGTTGCGGGCATGCAGTAGCTCCTCAATTCAGTTTTACGCTTCTACTGCGTAGTTTATATTCATTTTATACAGCTTTTAAAGTGTACGCAAGTTCCATCCAACATGGAAGATATTATCAATCAGTTCCACGCCGTCAAGCAGCGCATTGTCGAATCTTTGAATATAGCAGAGTGGGTGATGATGGGAATGATTACAAACGGTAAGATACGCTATTTCTATCATATATTGTTTTATATGCAACTACCGCACACACACACACACACACACACACACACACACACACACACACACACACACACAACTCCGCTACACCGGTCCCAAGCCCGGGGCCCCACTACCCAAGAGGCGGGGTAGGAGGAGGGGGAGGAGTAACAACCTCGCTTAAAAAACCAAGGTGCATCTGGCCCGGATGCTAGCACTTTGTTAAAGGGCCCCTTCCTAGGGTACAGGAGCTAACGGTGCTGCCACGAAAGTCCTCGGCACCCCAGCACTGCTTAGAATTACCGAAACATCAGGTATTTAGGGTGGCAAGGACAATCAATCAAGAAGCGTTCTCAAACATATGAGTACCCAGGCAGGCATTACTAATCCTACCGTCGATTCCGATCGGGTATCAGCCCCGGTGGTCGACGCTCGCCTCCTTGGGGATAAACCCCTTGGATCTGGGAGAGGCGAAAGTACGCTTTCGATGTACAACACAACCAGCCCCGTTGTAGGTAACGTGGCACGGGAAGGCAATGGTAATGCTACAGGAAAGAAGGCAGAGAATATGGAGGTAGACGCAGATGGCGACAAGCGAGCAGAAAGCGCGACCTCCAAAAACGTGCACTTAGATCGCCTTGGCAGCAAAATCGATGAGCTGATCGATTATGTCAGGGACAGACACAATGTGCACAAACAAATCAAGGATCTAGCACCGGAGCATAAGGGCCAGCTACAGGGCTCTCTGCTCTGCAGACGATAACCTTATGCAGTGCCAACGGCCAGGGACTAAGGGCAAGGTGACCCAAACAACCCCTGGCCTTCTGGAAAGGGCAATTAGCGTAGCAGAGGCGAATGAAGTGACCCCTAAGCCGGTCGGCAAGGGGAAACCACAGCAGGTTAGCCGCGTTAGTGGGGCGAGCACTGCAAGAAGAGTAGCCGACGACAATGTCCACCAGAGGGAGAAAGACTCGTGGCAAGAGGTGGTGACAAGGAAGGCAAAGAAGAAAAAAGAAAAAAGCGTGAACAGGAAGGACAACACTGGTGCTCGTGGCCAAGACCAAAAAGGCACCAGAAAAAGTAGGACGGCAAGAGCAAGACCTCCTAGACCTGAGGCCTTAGTCATCAAGGCCGAGGGTGGAAAAAGCTACGCCGAAATCCTAAAGAAAATGAAGGCAGAGCCTAGCCTAGAAAAGTTAGGAAACAGCGTACATAGAATACGCAAAACAACAGCAGGAGATCTGCTACTCGAACTACGACGTTCCAAGGAGGTGGAAACAGCTGAGCTCCAGGAAGCGGTGAAAGCAGTACTAGTGGAAACTGCTACAATCAGGGCGCTGCATCATGAAGAGGCCTTCGAGATTAAGGATCTTGACATGCTGACCACTAAGGATGATATAGTGGACGCACTACGCAAAAATAACGAGGAAGGACATAATATCGAACCTACGGCGGTTAAGTCGCTTCGTAAAGCTTATGGAGATACGCAGAAAGCAATAGTACAGCTACCTGCCCAGATAGCCCAGAAGTTTATCAAGGGTGAGAAGATAAAGATAGGGTGGGTTATCTGCCGAATAAGGGCAATAAAGCGAGACACCCGCCCGCTCAGGTGCTATAAATGCTTGGGCTTCGGCCATACTGCTGCAAGCTGCATTGAGCAGCACGATAGAAGCCGCTGCTGCTACAAATGTGGCTCAGCGGGACATGTAGCGAAAGACTGCACAAACCAGCCCAGCTGCATTCTCTGCAGAGGAAAGAACGACGTAGAGAGAAGCGACCATGCCGCAGGTAGCTATAATTGCCCAGCGTACCAAGCAGGAGTGAAAGCCACAAAACAAAGAAGATGAGAATTGTACAGTTAAACCTGAACCACTGTGAGATAGCACAGGACCTTCTCTGTCAGAACGTCCGTGAGCAGAAGATTGATGTTGCTATAATCAGTGAGCAGTACAGAGATCTTGAACAGCCAAGGTGGGAATCCGATGGCTCCGGTAAAGCAGCTATTTGGGCGTGCAGAGACCTTACCTTTCAAAGTAGGATGAAAGTCAAAGAAGCAGGTTTTGCCAGCGCAAAGATTGAGGGTATACAGATATACAGCTGTTATGCCCCACCCAGTGCGCCAATAGATCAGTTTCAGCAGTTCTTGGACCGGCTAGTACGAGATGTCAGGGCTAAAAAACCAGCTATTATAGCTGGGGACTTTAACTCATGGGCGGTTGAATGGGGCAGCCGAAAAACTAATAGAAGAGGACAGGCCCTACTAGAGGCATTCACACTTCTGGACATGGTGCTGGTGAACGAAGGCAACGTACCAACCTATAAAAAGGTGGACGCTGAATCAGTGATCGACTTAACATTTGTTAGTAGATCTCTGGTAAAAGAGGTGAGTAAATGGACCGTAAGCGATCACTTCACTAATAGTGATCACCACGCCATTATAATGGAGCTGGGCACACAAAACATGGTGCACTGTACTACTAACCCTATAAGTACGAAAATGGAATGGAAAGCCAAGGAGTACGACAAGGAACTATTTCTGATGATGTTAGGAAATATCCAATTGACGGGATCAGCAGAACATAAGGCTGAACAAATGACAAAATGGCTCACCCGAGCATGTGACGCAGTTATGCCAAGAAAAGTGCCCAATCAAAGATGGACACCAGTATATTGGTGGAACGAGAAGATTAGATCAGCGCGCTCCGCTTGCCACCGAGCACGAAGGCTTGAGCAACGGGCAAGGAAGAAGTTTTACCGAACCGGTATTGGAAGCGAAGCTGTAGAAGAATGCAGCAGAAGAATGAAAGAAGCCAAGTGCACCCTCAAGAAGTGCATCAGTGAAAGCAAGCAGAGATGTCATAAGGAGCTGCTAGAAGAGGTCAATAAAGATCCATGGGGCAGGCCCTACAAAACAGTTATGAAGACACTCAAAGGAAGCTATATATACCCCCACCAAAGTGCCCAGAGGTACTAAAGAGGGTAGTGACAACACTTTTTCCAAGTCAGCCGGACGCACCATATGCTATAGCAGAGGAAGTGCGGGAAGAAAATATACCTCCAATTACAGTTGAGGAGCTACTTGTAGCAAGCAAGAGGGTAGGAAACAATAAGGCTCCCGGTCCTGACGGCATACCAAATGTAGCGCTGAAGCATGCCATCGAGGCTAAACCTGAAGAATTTGTTGGCCTCTACAATGCATGCCTGGCAGAAGGGAGATTTTCGACGAACTGGAAAAAGCAGCGACTTGTGTTGTTACCTAAGGGTAACAAAGCGCCCGGAGGGGAGACATCGTACAGACCATTATGTATGATGGACACTCAAGGAAAAATACTGGAGCGCATTATCAGCAGCAGGATGGAGTGCATAATCGAAGAGACCAAGGGGCTTGCCGAGCACCAATATGGCTTTCGGAAGTGCCGATCTACTTTGGACGCGATCGGCCTAGTGGTAAACACAGCCCGAGCAGCCATCAGTGGAAAACGGTGGAAGGGCGGAACAAAGAAGTACTGTGCAGTTATTACTTTGGATGTCAAAAACGCATTCAACTGTGCAAATTGGACGAAGATACATGAAGCGCTTGAAAAGCTTGAGGTGCCCACATACATCAGGAGGATGATGGCCGACTATCTGAAGGACAGAACTTTACTGTACGAAACGGATTGCGGCACTGAAAGCTACAAGGTCACGGCAGGTGTTCCACAGGGATCAGTACTGGGCCCGCCATTGTGGAACATTATGTATGACGGAGTGCTGAGACTACAACTCCCGCGGGAAGCTATGGTAGTAGGATTCGCAGACGACATAGCTCTTGTAGTAGTAGGGAAGGAAAAAGAAGACGTCGCTGAAATCACCAATGAAGCGATCACCACCATCCCGAGGTGGCTGAGAGAAACGGGACTTGAACTCGCTGGACACAAGACCGAAGCGATCCTGATATCTAGCAGGAAGAAAATGGAGACGATCGCCCTAATGATAGACGGCCATGAGATAACCTCTAAATCGACTATCAAGTATTTGGGCGTTACTATAGACGAAAAGTTGACGTTTAAACAGCACCTTGAATGAGCAGGTAAAAAAGCGTCAAGAACGACTGCTGCTCTTTCTCGGCTCATGCCGAATGTCGGTGGAGCTACTCAGAAGAAAAAGAAGTTGTTAGCAAGTGTCAGTACATCGATCATGCTGTACGGGGCACCAATTTGGGCAGATGCAATGGCAATAAAAGCCTATGCGCGAAACCTGTCATCCGTGTATAGACGGAGTGCGCTAAGAGTAGCGTCTGCTTACCGCACGGTATCGGACGATGCAATAAGCGTCGTGGCAAACATGCCACCCATCGACCTCTTAGCACTAGAGAGGAAGGCCATATACATGGCAAAACAGGAGAACAGCGATAGAACGAAGGCAGAAATCTGGAACGCTGCCAGAGAACAAACAGTAGCTGAGTGGCAGAGAAGATGGGACAGTAGCCTGAAAGGGCGCTGGACGCACCGACTTATACCAAAGATTGAAGACTGGATCACAAGAAGACACGGGGAAGTAAACTACTACTTCACGCAATTTTTGACGGGACATGGATGCTATCGAGCATACCTGTGTAGATTTAATTTAGAAGAATGTCCAGACTGCCCAGCATGTTTGGACATGTGCGAGGACGCTGAGCACGTTTTTTGCTACTGCTCGCGTTACCAGCAGGAGCGTGAAGAGTTTGAACGCTACCTCCAGACCAGAGCAACTCCTGAGTCTATTATGGTAGCTATGTTCGCCACCGCTGAGGGCTGGCACGTGGTTAGTAACTACGCCGCGGTCATCCTCAAGAAAGTCGAGAGATGCTGCAAGATGCTGACGACCGGACCATTCGGTAAGAAGTAGACGGCAGCCTATAATGAATAGAATAGAACAGAATAAAAATTTATTTTGCACAAGTCAAAAACATTTTGTACATATCAGTCATAGCCTAGTCAATATACATTTCGTCGATATAACTTTACAATGCGCAACCTTTATTCATCCTCAACTCGGTACATATAACGGCGTATTGCTGTCCTAAAACTACTAAGCGACGGAAGACTTCTCGATTCGCGCCGTAGCGAATTCCAAAGTCGTGCGCCCTGGGAACTGAAAGACTTCATTCCAGCCTCAGTACGCAAAATCGGGACTACGAGTTCTTTGGGGTCCCTGCTCGAGGTCCTAGACTGGTTTCTCTCAAAAAGAGCAGCAAGATATGGAGGCTGCCTCATAACTATAGCCTTGTACAGCATGACCGCGGCAAAATATTCTCTCCTCTCTCGAACCGTTATCCATCCCAATTTCTTTCTGTACGGGGAAATATGCTCGTCCTTCCTAACACCACAGATATACCTTATACAAGAATTCTGCAGCCTCTGAAGTCGAGACTCAAGCTCCCCTGAGATATCCATATAAACAAGAGAGCAATAATCCAGATGAGAGATTGCAAGAACACTAGCTAACCGCTTACGAAGCGCCTCCGTTGTGCAGGATCTGAAAGATTTGAGACCATATAAAGCCCTATTTACTTTACAACAAACTGCGTCAACCTGCGGCTTCCACGTCATTCTCGAGTCCATCACAACACCAAGGTTAGTCACAACGTCAACAAATGGAACAAAAACGCGACTTTCAACCTCAATGCCGGGCAGCTCTAGACTTTGTATTTTATTAATGTTATATTCCGAACCAAATATCACAGCTTTTGTCTTGCTAACGTTAAGGCGGAGCGCATTCTCGGTCGCCCACACCGACACAGCTCTCGCCACCATCGACAAACGATGCACACCCTCCACAAGATTGTCTCTAGCTACCTGAGTATATGTTTGGAGGTCATCCGCATAAAGCAAGTGCCTAACACCGTCTGATAGTAAACCCTCAGACCCTGAAAATTGGCCCAAACATCCTGAAGATCATTTATGTACAAACTGAAAAGCAGAGGTCCCAACACCGAGCCCTGTGGTACTACAAGATTGGTAGTGAGCCAATCTGACTCGCCGTTAGTTTTTGTAACTACTCGATGGTTACGTCCTGTGATATACGATCCAATCCACAGAACCACCGACTTAGAGAACCCTAACATAATCAGCTTGATAACGAGTTTGCAACACCACTCCTTCCCAAGAAAACACACACACACACACGCACAGGCCTCCTGCTTGTTTCCGGAGAAAACAGCTGCGGTCCATCAATGACGCTAGCCCCCGGGCAAAGTGAAAATCCGGGGTATCGGCCGGGTCCCGCTCTGCGGCTTTGCTGATGTACTACCTGGAAGTAACTTTGCACCGGGGGTACTTCACACGGTCAAGCTGTATTTCTCTGATGGCAAGTAGCGTCTGACTCCACAAAACTTGCTGGTCCCCCCACTCTTTCCCAAGAAAACACGCACACACACACAGGCACAGACCTCCTGCTTGTTTCCGGAGAGAACAGCTGCGGTCCGTCAATGACGCTAGCCCCCGGGCAAAGTAAAAATCCGGGGTATCGGCCGGGTCCCGCTCTGCGGCTTTGCTGATGCACTACCTGGAAGTAACTTTGCACCAAGGGTACTTCACACGGTCAAGCTGTATTTCTCTGATGGCAAGTAGAGTCTGACTCCACAAAACTTGCAGATCCCCCCACTCCTTCCCAAGAAAACACACACACACACACGCACAGGCCTCCTGCTTGTTTCCAGAGAAAACAGCTGCGGTCCGTCAATGACGTTAGCCCCCGGGCAAAGTGAAAATCCGGGGTATCGGCCGGGTCCCGCTCTGCGGCTTTGCTGATGCACTACCTGGAAGTAACTTTGCACCAAGGGTACTTCACACGGTCAAGCTGTATTTCTCTGATGGCAAGTAGCGTCTGACTCCACAAAACTTGCAGGTCCCCCCACGCCTTCCCAAGAAAACACACACACACACACGCACAGGCCTCCTGCTTGTTTCCGGAGAAAACAGCTGCGGTCCGTCAATGACGCTAGCCCCCGGGCAAAGTGAAAATCCGGGGTATCGGCCGGGTCCCGCTCTACGGCTTTGCTGATGCACTACCTGGAAGTAACTTTGCACCAAGGGTACTTCACACGGTCAAGCTGTATTTCTCTGATGGCAAGTAGCGTCTGACTCCACAAAACTTGCAGGTCCCCCCACGCCTTCCCAAGAAAACACACACACACACACGCACAGGCCTCCTGCTTTTTTCCGGAGAAAACAGCTGCGGTCCGTCAATGACGCTAGCCCCCGGGCAAAGTGAAAATCCGGGGTATCGGCCGGGTCCCGCTCTGCGGCTTTGCTGATGCACTACCTGGAAGTAACTTTGCACCGGGGGTACTTCACACGGTCAAGCTGTATTTCTCTGATGGCAAGTAGCGTCTGACTCCACAAAACTTGCAGGTCCCCACTCCTTCCCAAGAAAACACACACACACACACGCCCAGGCCTCCTGCTTGTTTCCGGAGAAAACAGCTGCGGTCCGTCAATGACGCTAGCCCCCGGGCAAAGTGAAAATCCGGGGTATCGGCCGGGTCCCGCTCTGCGGCTTTGCTGATGCACTACCTGGAAGTAACTTTGCACCGAGGGTACTTCACACGGTCAAGCTGTATTTCTCTGATGGCAAGTAGCGTCTGACTCCACAAAACTTGCAGATCCCCCCACTCCTTCCCAAGAAAACACACACACACACACTCATGTGAAAACTCCTCCATCAAATCAGTAGTCCATTCAATCTCGACTCTTGCTGAGCTGTTATCATTGACTCGTTCGAATGCCCTCTCCACTCTTGCTGGACTGCTGGCATTGGCTGGTTCGTTTTCCCTCTCCACATCGTTTTCCCCCTCCACATTGTTTTCCCTCTCTACTTCATGCAAAGCTTGCGCCATCTGTTCTTCTATAACTCTGTAGTGTCCCCATGGTAAAGTATCGGTACTACCCGGCAAGATAAATCGCTTATCGTCGTGGGGACTCAGCGCAATTTTGTTTTGCTTTTCGGTGTGAACAATGTGCAATTTCGATCTAATATTACACTGCTCACGTCGAATGATTGCTAAATCTTGCAAACATTTTCGATAATCATCAAATGTAATTGACTTTTTAACTACACACGATTTTATACCTTTGGCTTTTTTTATAGTTTCTCCATCTTCAATTAAAATACTGTACATTTTGCTGCGCAATCCGATGAATTCAGTCATAATTTTGCCGCAGCATTCGTCTTTCATGAGACCAAGCACTTTTTTATTTACTCTTGGAATGTTGAATGGATTATTCTCATCGTAATCTGAAGTGTCAAATTTATAAATGTCTTCTTTCATGATCTGATACATATCGAGGTCTTGGACTTCGTAGATCAAACTATCTGTATCTGTGTAGAGAAATTTACATTTTTCTCCTACACGTTTTTTCTTATAAGAGTAATGAAAATCATAGACCAATGTTTTCGACAAATCCAAAATACTGAGTCCTATATAAATTGGTTTTTTGATTGTAATACTTGTTCTCTTCATCTGAATAGCTACTAAGTTCTCATCAAAGATTGCACAACTGTGAAAATTAGGTTGTGCTATACGTGCTTCAATTCCATATCTACCAGTATATTTGTTCACCAATTTCTCGTCGACTCGAGACCATTCTCGCTCAATACAGTTTCCATATACTGCATTGATTAATAATTTGTAAAACAGTTTTTCAAACTCGTTTTTTGACTGCTTTCTCTTCTCAGTATTTAATTCGACGTAAGGTTTTAACCATGCTTTTTGCTTAAAACTTAAAATTCTATGCACTTTTTTTAATCGAAGTCCATTGTCTAATGCTTGTTTTAATGCTCGATAATGAATGACATACTTATGTTTATCATCTAAAGTTGTTAGTAGCTTTTTCTGCTTTGATCCAGGCGGTGAACGATGCTCAGCGCAAAAAGGTAAATCTCGATGTTTATCGTGTATTTCTTCAGGATACTCTAAGTCAACTTCAGCGATATATCCCACGTCCGAATGGGGTGCTGCGTTGTAGAAGTTTGGATTTGACTCGTAATCAATTCATTTAAATTTTCCAACGGGCAAGTGCTGCACCATTGCCCATCCATAGAGATTGTTAATGTCATAATACATAAGAGTCTTGATCTTCTCTTGTTTGTTATATGACGATCCCATATATGGATTATTGGACTTGGCATATCGATTGCAGCATTGGCTGATTCCTCCTCGAATGCCAGATTCAATAAACATTAGCATGTCTATATCAGTTAAAAGCTCTAATTCTACCTTGGTCATTTTCAGAGCTGCTGAAAATGTTAATCCTGGTGTTGTATAAAAATGAGCTGGACACAAACCATATGCTTGAATAGACGTCTCTCGAAAACTTTCGAATACATCAGCTAGTAATAATACGTCTGTCTTTAAATAAATATCTGAATACTGTCCCATCGTTTGTACATTGAATGTATTCCATACATTACGGGCATGCATATAATCTTCATCGGAAATATGTGATTCATTGAGTTTATTGTAAAACTCGTGATTATCGAGTAAACTTGTAAACGTGAGCTTTTCTAAACTATCCACAACATCATATGGAAATATGCCTTTTCGTCTGAGAAGATTAATCTGTTCGTTAGTGTATCCATCTGCTCGAAATTCCTTAACTGCTATAGGTACATTTTCTAAATAAGAAGACAGTTTGTCTAATGATGAGGGCAAAAAACGCCATGAATCTATAAACCTAAAGTTTATTTCACACTTGTCTATATATTTCGTAAAGGAAATATATTTTTCCTTGTTGTGTGGTATGAGAGTCACTCTTCCTGGTAAAACGGATGAAGTTGCAATCTCTTTCAAAATAAAATGTGTATCATAATTGAGATTATGAAATACAACTGGTATAAATCTCGAGTCTGTATAATTCAAATTGCATGAATCATGAGCTGCACCTCTGAATCTATAATCAAAGAAAAAAAATATAATAGAAAATATAATTTCCATTAGTTCTTTCTTTAAATCTAATACATACCGTCCTGTAAGATGACAATGATCTCGTACAATCATCTCTCCATTACCAAAAGGCTTTCGACATATGTGACAGATAGATTCTCGCCGGAATGATAATTCTTCCAAATCTGTAAGTCTCATTGGCTTCGGATTCTTATAAAGTTGGTCGATATTTTCACTGATTGCTCTCAACTGTCTAACAAACCACTTTGCAGGCGATTCTTCATTTTCGCTCGTTTTTCTATACGATTTATAACCACATAGTTTTTCATCAAAACTACACTTTATGTAATAGCCAATACTATAAGCTTCATGAAGTTGAAATGACATTTCATTCTCAGTAGGCTTCAACATGCATTCAAAATCAGCGTAAATTATAAAAGGCACTTTTTCGTTTTTGTTGTAATCTTCAAATTTCAGTATGTTATTTTTTTCATTTGGCAAGTTGATACGACATTTATTTAAATTTTTACAATCCAATTCATGCACTTTTAATTTTTCTTCGCAGTAAAACACTTGCAAACACCTCTCACAGTGGTTTGATTTTATGTGAGATTTATTAAGTTGAGTGCAGAGAAGGCGAGACATACTCTTGATCCAAACATAGTGATATCTAGGAAGATGTTCTTCATCACCACAATTACTCTCTTCATGTTCATCAATATAATAGTCTTGCACAATGAGTAAATTTACGTGCTTTTCCTTCTTTTCCTCAGTAACGTGACAAGGCGACACTTAATACTTTCCTCTTGATTTTCTTAACATGTATACATTCACAGAAATATTATTTAGTTTTTCAAACTTTGGAATATCTTTTAATTTCAACGGAAATTCAATATTGTTAAAGTTTAATTCCTGCTCATACTGTTGATATTGGCATACTCGATTGGCATTTATTTTACAAGGATGTAATGCCGAAAGAATAGCGTATTTGAAACATTGATTATCTTCCTTGTGCACATTTATACACGCCTTTTTATTTTCTATGAATTTAGGGAGAGGAATGTACGAACTGCCTTTAATTGGCGAATATTTCTTCATGTTTACACATAAACTTATAATACTTTTTAGAGTCCATCCAGAATCTTTTTCCTCAAATTCTTCTAGTTGTGTCATGATGTGATCTCGTATATGAGTTTTAAACCACTCTTCCAAATTAGTTGACAAATATATCGTAGTACTTTCACTTGTAAAGTATTTAATATCAGTGGTTTCTTCATTGCTTTTTTGAATTGAAAATTCTGCTATGAAATCCGAGTTCACTTTTAGTGCATTGAACTCATTCAAACATGCTGTAACTTTTTCACTAAACAGATGGTAAGCATCATTTAAAATACTTGCAATATCAACATGTTTTAAGTTTACTATCACTCCTGTTCGAATTCGATTGTCAAAAGCAGAGTTAACATCGCGCCACTCAACTTTAACTTCTTCGATAATTCCTTCTCCTCGTTTCAACCTTTGCTAGAACTCAACTTGCATGCAGGACAAATGTGTCATGCAAGTTTGGAATTTTTGTTTCTCACCTCGTGTAAGATCACTTTTATTTTTTTCGATGAGTTCTTGAATCGTATTATTGCACTTATCTAGTCAATAATGAATTTCATTATTGGTTAGATGCTCTTCACTTTGTAATGTTTCACGAATCAACGCAACAAAACGTTCGTAAAACTCCATCGAAGCCATTTTCACTCTCAAACTTTGTGATTGCTTTTCGCAGATGAGTAAACTGTGCTCTTCCAAGGGAACTGCGTCCCTTTTGAAGGTGAAAATCTTGTGAAAAGAGGGGGGAGGGGATTTACATTGGAAACCAATGCTGAGGAAGATTCTTTTCCTCGTAAGGAGAGAAGATAAATTTTCTCGAGTAGGGATGAATTTTATCATTTTTCACCCAACCAAAGAAAGTTTACTTTTCCAAAAACCAATGGAAATTTTGCCTTCCTTCCACCTCTCCACCTTTAGACAAAATCATGAGGCGGAGTTTCGTGTTTAAAAATCCGCCGAGAGAATTTTCTTCATCAGTTCTTCATGGCACAAGCTAAAAGCAAGATGGCTAGAACGTTAATGTATGATTTGTTATTTAAAAATTATTTATTGAAACGCAAAGACGAAAATGCATATATATGCGATATCCAAGGATTTCAAAGAATTGCTGAAGATTATTTTATTATTAAAGAAGTGAGTTTTCTAAACTTGAAGAAAACTGCGTTACCGACTGCTTACCTTTTTGAATCTCCATTACCATGGGAGGAACTCACGGCTGAAGAAAAAGTAATGACCCAATGGGTTGAGAAAACTCATCATGGAATAGCTTTTAACTCTGGAGATATTCCATATCATCGACTTCAACGCATTTTTCAAATATGTACACAAGGCGTTGAGAAATTATTTGTTAAGGGAGAAGAAAAATGCAGTGTCTACAGAATCTGCTGCCTAATGTGTAAGTTTTTCATACTATTTTATTAATACTAGATTCATACTTTTTCATACTCGCTTCATACTCACTTCATACTTTTTCATACTCGCTTCATACTCATTCATACTCGCTTCATACTTTTTCATACTCGCTTCATACTCATTCATACTCGCTTCATACTCACTTCATACTTTTTCATACTCATTCATACTCGCTTCATACTTATTCATACTCGCTTCATACTTTTTCATACTCGCTTCATACTCTTTCCATACTCATTCATACTTTTATCATTCACATTTTATACTCATCCAATTATTTTTTTCTTGCAGATCGATTTGCAACATTGACGATTTAGGATGTTCATCCTTAGAAAATATAAAATATAACAATCACTACACATGTTTCAACCATGATTTGTGCATCAGACGGAAACCATGGTGTGCAGTCTATAATGTTCTTGCGATAAGAACATGGCTTCAAAATTGCTTAAGTGGTACTTATACTAAGGATGAGGTGGATGATTGGGAATGTGATTGTATTTATTGGAAATAAAAAAAAATAATAATTGTATTACAAAATGTGTATTTATTTATTTATTTATTTATTTATTTATTAAAAATATAACAATCACTACACACGTTTCAACCGTGATTTGTGCATCAGACGGAAATCATAGTGTGCAGTCTATAATAATCTTGCAATAAGAACATGGCTTTAAAATTACTTAACCCATTAACGCTCAAGCGGCGAAAATATTTACGAACTTTTCATCGACTTTATTTCGAACATTATTGGAATAAAAAAATTTGCGTCACTACAATTTCTACGCAAAATTTAATGCTCTTTCAGAATCCGGGGTCAAAATTTGGATAAGACATCAAGAAAAAAAAATTATGGCCGATGGTTGTACTTATACTAAGGATGAGGTGGATGATTAGGAGTGTGCGTGCATTTATTGGAAATAAAAAAAATAATAATTGTATTACAAAATGTGTATTTATTTATTTATTTATTAAAAATATAACAATCACTACACACGTTTCAACCGGCGAAAATATTTACGAACTTTTCATCGACTTTATTTCATACATTATTAGACTAAAAAAATTTGCGTCACTACAATTTCTACGCAAAATTAAATGCTCTTTCAGAATCCGGGGTCAAAATTTGGATAAGACATCAAGAAAAAAAAATATGGCCGATGGTGGTACTTATACTAAGGATGAGGTGGATGATTGGGAATGTGCTTATATTTATTGGAAATAAAAACAAAATAATAATTGTATTACAAAATGTGTGTTTATTCATTTATTTATTTATTTATTTATTTATTTATTTATTTATTTATTATTAATTATATGGGCTAAAGAGCCCTTACAAATATTTACACATATTTACACTCTAAGAACAATTTTATACAATTTTATATTTAGGTGAAAATTTTTCATTACTGATTATTTTTAGTTTATTAGTACATTGATCCCTGTACTCTTCCAGGGAGATCTTTTTCTTCGCCGCTGAAACAAATAAAATTAAAAGCTCTCATAAACATCTTTGTTTACTCTCTCTTATACACCTTTTAAGGTTGCGCTTTGCTTCTTTCATTTTTTCGTTGTAGTTATCCACCGTATCCATTCCTCTACCGCTGCGCGCTTGTTTGATCTTGTCATTCCACCAATATGCTGGTAGCCATCTTTGACTGGACACTTTTCTCGGCATTACCGCGTCGCACGCTTCGGTGAGCTGGCCCGTCATTTGTGCAGCCTTGTCGTCTGCTGATCCCGTCAATTGAATATTGTCAAACATCGTCAAGAATAACTCTTTGTCATACTCTTTGGTTTTCCATTCAGTTCTTGTACTACTGGGATTTGTACAGAATTTCCTATTTGGTCCGCCTAGCTCCATTATTATAGCTAGCTGGTCACTATTTGTGTAGTGATCACTCACGATCCATTTGCTTACCTGCCTTACGAGGCAGTTACTGACAAATGTCAAGTCTATGAATGACTCGGCATCTTGTTTTTTGAACGTCGGGGTGCCGCCTTGATACAGCAAAACCAAGTCTAGTAGCGTGAATGCCTCCAGTAGCACTCGTCCCCGTTTATTGGTTCTGCCAACTACCGTTTATTGGAATGCCTCCAGTAGCACTAGTCCCCGTTTATTGGTTCTTTATACTACCCCACTCGATCGCCCATGCGTTAAAATCTCCTGCTATTATAGCTGGTTTTTTATTCGTAGCGTCTTGCACCAGCCGGTCCAGTAGTTGTTGAAACTGCTCTATTGATGCGCTAGGCGGGACGTAACAACTGTATACATGTATGCCGCCTATTTTCGCTCTTACGAAGCCATTTTCCTTGTTTACCATCTTGCCCTGGAAGGTAAAGTCTTTGCAAGCCCAGATTGCGGCTTTACCTGAGGCGTCAGATTCCCAGGATGGTTCATTCAAATCTTTGTACTGCTCACTGACGAGAGCGACATCGAACTTGTGTTCTCGTACAAACTGACAGAGAAGGTCTTGCGCAGTCTCACAATGGTTGAGATTTAACTGGACTATTCTCATTACCCTTTCCTGATTTTTTTAACCGCTGCTTGGTAGGCTGGGCACAAGTAGCTACCAGTGACATGGTTTGTCGGCATGTTGTCGCCTTTTTTTCGACACAGTAAACAACACGGTTCATTACGGCAGATATTTGCTTTATGCCCCGTCTTACCGCATTTGTAGCAGCATTTGCTGCTATCCTGCGGATCAGTACACTTGATAGCGACGTGGCCGAAACCAAGGCATTTATAACACCTAAGCGGCCCCTTACTGCGGTTCGATGTACGGATCCTACAGTTGACCCATCCAATTTTAATTTCCTCTAGCTTTGTGAACTTGGTCGCTATTTCTTTCGACACTTGCACAACAGCTATTTGCGTATCTCCGTACGCTTTTCTCAGCGATTTTACGGCAGTGATCTCAATCACATCTCTTTCTCCTATTTCCCTTTGCAAGGCCTCCAGTACCTCCTCTTTTGAAGTAAGTATGTCGAGGTCCCTTATTTCAAAGGTCTCCTCTTGCTGCAGTGTTTTTATTGTGATTCCTTCCACTAGTACTGCTTTAACCACTTCTTGGAAGTCTGCGGTTTTAACTTTTTTGTGCGTTTGAGCTCTATGAGGAGATCTCCCGCCACCGTTTTGCGTATTTTGTTTACGCTATCTCCTATGGCATTCAGTGAAGGAGCAGTTCTCAATGTTGACAAAATGTCCACGTAGCTCCTTCCTTCCGGCGCCTTAATGATAAGAGCGTCCGATCTGGTCGGTCTTGCCCGCTGTGTTTTGTCTCTACTGGTCCTACTCTGGTTGTTAACGCCAGGAGCCTTGTGGTTCTCCTTACTTAACTGTTTCTCCTTTTTTTTGCCTTTCTTGTAACGACCTCTTGCCAAGTTGCCTCTTTAAGTCTTTTACTCTCTTTCTCCTCTTTGTTACTCCTATCCTGCGGAGTGTTTCAGGCCTCTCTTGGTTTATCCGCCTTTTTCGGTTTCAGACTTGGTGTTGTCTGAGTTTCCTTGCCTTCCGTTCCTGAACGTTGGCACTGTAGCAGGTCATCCTCCGCGCTGCACAAACTCTTATACATGACACTGATGCTTCGTGCCATGTCCTTGATAGTTTTATGGACGTTATTTTTGTCCCTTATAAACTCTCTTAGTTCCTGGATCTTTTCTCCTAGACGCTCCAGCTGATCATTTCTTCTTTCAAGGTTGTAGTCCCAGTTTGAGTTACTGCCTCCTTGATTTATCTGCTCTTGTTCCGACCGTATTGCCCTTTCGGAAATAGTCTTTACTAAACTACGTAAAAATGCGGTTAATCAGTGCCGCGATTTTTAAGTTTCTTTGTGCTTTCGCGATTATAGAATGCTCTTTGAGACGAATCGCGCCTCGGCTTTGTCCTCGCGCTAAACAAATAAAAATTCAGTCAATACGTCTCGCGAATTACGTATGAGTCTTTTGAGTGTAATAATTCATCAGTGCCTTTCAAGACGTTTCTAGCCGCGGTTATTGCGATTTCTGTAGTGTTGTGCTTTCGAGATTATTCAGTGTTTATCGCGACGTATCAAGCCTCGGCTTTGTCCTCGCGTAAACCGGAAAAAATGCCGCCGATCAGTGTCGCGAATTTTTGATAATTATACTTAGTGCAATAATTGATAAGTGCTTTTCAAGGCGATTTTAGCCTTAATTGTTGCGTCTTATACGGCGAACAAAATTCGGTTTATCAGTGCCGTAATTTTAACGCCATTGCGTGCTCGCAATAAATCATATATACAATTTTTCAATTGTTAATGTTTAAACAAAAATACAAATAATAATAAACACAGCATGACCCTCTTCATAACCCCTCCCCCCCCCCCCCCCGCCGCATATATAAAATTATATTTCATGCTTTCCGACAGACAGACAAAGAGAAACCCATATTTTAAAAATAAACGCGAGCGAGAAGTCGCAGCGCCGCTTCAAAGAATCATCGGTAGCAGTCGCGCGTGCGGCAACGTGTTCAGCGAAGACTCTCCTTCTCTCTCGCTCTCCCGCTCCCCACCTATGTATCGAGGCGAAGGCTTGCCGGCCGCCGAGCTTTGTAGTCTTGAAGCTATCGGCACGGACGCACTGTCTAACACATACAGATCTTTTTCAAGTGTACTTTTTACGGATGTATTACAGTGCTTACCAGTGTAATTACCATTGTAACTGTTCACGTACGTGGTGATTGAGGAAGTGAGAGAGAGAAAGAGAGAAAGTAAGAGAGACAGAAAGAACCGCGGCGTTGACAATACTTTTCCCCGACGGACATCATCATTGCTTGGTGAACAGCAGTCCAGGGGGGCCCTGATTATTTGTGGCGAGCTACGGCATTGTTCTATCCATGGTAAAATTTATCTATTATTCTTTATTAATAATTGATTTACTATATTGTTAGTGACTTTATCGACCTCACATGGTCCGTGTGCTCGAAGTGTTTTTTTGCAAAATGCACGGGAGGACATAATCCCTCTCGATCAATATTCATGTGATTGTGTCGAACTTATAAATTTTATTTCACACCCTCGTCGACCGTTCGATTTGACTGTGTCGGCCAGTCTTATTTTTAATTTCGCAAAGAACGCAACAATGCAGTTGATCAGTGTCGCGAATTTCTTATAATTATTTTTAGTGCAATAATTGATCAGCGCTTATCAAGACGATTCTAGCCGCGGTTGTTGAGCTTATACGACGAAAAATATTCAGTAAAACAGTGTCGCGATTTTCTTGGTGCTGTGCTTTCGCGAATATTCATCGCTTTTCGAGATGTATCGAGTCTCGGCTTTGTCCTTGCGTAAACCGAATAAAATGCCGCCAATCAGAAACCCATATTTTGAAAAAAAAACGCGCGCGCGAGAAGTCGCAGCGCCGCTTCGCAGAATCATCGGCAGCAGTCGCGCGTACAGCAACATGTTCAGCGAAGACTCTCTCCTTCTCTCTCGCTCTCCCGCTCCCCACCTATGTATCGAGGCGAAGGCTTGCCGGCCGCCGAGCTCTGTTGTCTTGAAGCTATCGGCACGGACGCACTGTCTAACATATACAGATTTTTATCAAGTGTACTTTTTTACGGACGTATTACAGTGCTTACCAGTGTAATTACCATTGTAACTGTTCACGTACGTGGTGATTGAGGAAGTGATAGAGAGAAAGAGAGAAAGTAAGAGAGACAGAAAGAGCCGCGGCGTTGACAATACTTTTCCCCGACGGATATCATCATTGCTTGGTGAACAGCAGTCCAGGGGGGCCCTGATTATTTGTGGCGAGCTACGGCATTGTTCTATCCATGGTAAAATTTATGTACTATTATTTATTAATGATTGATTTACTATATTGTTAGTGACTTTATCGACCTCACATGGTCCGTGTGCGAGAAGTGTTTTTTTGCAAAATGCACGGGAGGCCATAATCCCTCTCGATCAATATTCATGTGATTGTGTCGAACTTATAAATTTTATTTCACACCCTCGTCGACCGTTCGATTTGACAGTGTCGGCCAGCCTTATTTTTAATTTCGCAAACTACGTAAAAATGCGGTTAATCAGTGTCGCGATTTTTAAGTTTCTTTGTGCTTTCGCGATTATAGAATGCTCTTTGAGACGAATCGCGCCTCGGCTTTGTCCTCGCGCTAAACAAATAAAAATTCAGTCAATACGTCTCGAGAATTACGTATGATTCTTTTGAGTGTAATAATTCATCAGTGCTTTTCAAGACGATTCTAGCCGCGGTTATTGCGATTTTTGTAGTGTTGTGCTTTCGAGATTATTCAGTGTTTATCGAGACGTATCAAGCCCCGGCTTTGTCCTCGCGTAAAGCGTAAAAAATGCATTCAATCAGTCTCGCGAATTTCGTCTAATTTTTTGTACTGTAATAATTTATCAGTGCTTTTCGAGACGATTGTAGCCGCGGTTGTTGCGATTACACGTCAAAAAATAAATGAAGTCGAACAGTCTAGCGATTTTTGTCGTGTTGTGCTTCCGAGACTATTCAGGGTTTTTCGGGACGAATCGAGCCTCGGCTTTTTCCTCGCGTACAACGAAAAAATGCCGTCAATCAGTCTCGCGAATTTCTTATAATTATTTTTAATGCAATAATTGATCAGTGCTTTACGGGGAGATTTTAGCCTCAATTCTTGCCTCTTATACGGCGAACGAAATTTAGCCAGACGATTCTAGCCGCGGTTGTTGAGCTTATACGACGAAAAATATTCAGTAAAACAGTGTCGCGATTTTCTTGGTGCTGTGCTTTCGCGAATATTCATCGCTTTTCGAGATGTATCGAGTCTCGGCTTTGTCCTTGCGTAAACCGAATAAAATGCCGTCGATCAGAAACCCATATTTTGAAAAAAAACGCGCGCGCGAGAAGTCGCAGCGCCGCTTCGCAGAATCATCGGCAGCAGTCGCGCGTACAGCAACATGTTCAGCGAAGACTCTCTCCTTCTCTCTCGCTCTCCCGCTCCCCACCTATGTATCGAGGCGAAGGCTTGCCGGCTGCCGAGCTCTGTTGTCTTGAAGCTATCGGCACGGACGCACTGTCTAACATATACAGATTTTTATCAAGTGTACTTTTTTACGGACGTATTACAGTGCTTACCAGTGTAATTACCAGTGTAACTACCAGTGTAACTGTTCATGTACTTAGTGATTGAGGAAGAGAGAGAGAGAAAGAGAGAGAGAGACGGAAAGAACCGCGGCGTTGATAATACGTGTTCCCGACGGACATCATCCTTGCTTGGCGAACAGCAGTCCAGGGGGGCCCTGATTATTTGTGGCGAGCTACGGCATTGTTCTATCTATGGTAAAATTTATGTACTATTATTTATTAATGATTGATTTACTATATTGTCAGTGACTTTATCGACCTCACATGGTCCGTGTGCGCGAAGTGTTTTTTTGCCAAATGCACGGGAGACCATTATCCCTCTCGATGAATATTCATGTGATTATGTCGAAATTAAAAATTGTATTTCACACCCTCGTTGACCGTTCAATTTGTCAGTGTCTGCCGGCCTTATTTTTAATTTCGCAAACTATGCAAAAATGCAGATGATCGGTGTCACGATTTTCGAGTTTATTTGTGCTTTCGCGATTATAGAATGCTCTTTGAGACGAATCGCGCCCCGGCTTTGTTCTCGCGCTATACAAATAAAAATACAGTCAATACGTCCCGCGAATTTCGTCTAATTTTGTTCAGTGTTATAATTTATCAGTGCTTTTCGAGACGAATCTAGCCGCGGTTTTTGCGATTTTCGTAATGTTGTGCTATCGCGAATATTCAGCGCTTTCCGAGACGAATCGAGCCTCGGCTTTGTCCTCGCGATAAACAAATAAAAATGCAGTCAATACGTCCCGCGAATTTCGTCTAATTTTTTTCAGTGTTATAATTTATCAGTGCTTTTCGAGACGAATGTAGCCGCGGTTTTTGCGATTTTCGTAGTGTTGAGCTATCGAAATTATTCAGCGCTTTTCGAGACGTATCGGATCTCGGCTTTGTCCTCGCGTAAAGCGTTAATAATGCCGTCAATCAGTGTCGCGAATCTCGTATAATTTTTTTCAGTTCAATAATTGATAAGTGCTTTTCGAGGCGTGTTTAGCCTCAATTGTTGCGTGTTATACGGCGAACAAAATTCGGTCAATCAGTGCCGTATTTTTGACGCAATTGCGAACTCGCAAAAAAGCATATATATAACTTTGCAATTGTTAAGCTTTAAAAAAATAAAAATAATTGTAAACATTTTAGCATGACCCTCTTCGTAACCCCCCCCCCCCCCCCCCCAGATATAAAATTATATTTCATGCTTTCCGACAGAAAGCCAAAGAAAACATCATGTGTTGAAAATATACGCACGCGCGAGAAGTCACAGCGCCGCATCGCAGAATCATCGGCACCAGTCGCGCGTTCGGTAACGTGTCGAGCGAAGACTCTCTCCTTCTCTCTCGCTCTCCTGCTCCCCGCCTATGTATGGATGCGGCAATATCTATAAGCTCTGCCGATGCGAAGGCTTTTCGGCCGCCGTGTTCAGTTGCTTTGAACCTATCGTTTCGGACGCACTGTCGACCAAATACAAATTTTTTAAAGTCTAGCGTTTTTACACACACATTGCAGTGCTTACCATTGTAACTATTCACGTAGTGATTGAGAAAGAGTGAGAGATAGAGTGGGAGAGACGGAGAGATTTGCCGTGTTGACAAGATGTTTCCCGGACGAACATCATCCTTGCTTGGTGAACAGCAACCCAGGGGGCCCTGATTATTTGTGGGGAACTCCGGCATTGTTGTATCTTCGGTAAAATTTATCTACTATTTTCTAAAAGACTTTATAGACCTGACATGGTCCGTTTACGAGAAGTGTTTTTTCAAAATACATGTGATTGCATCGATATTCATATTTTTTTGCGGCCCTCGGCAACCTTTGATTTGCATAAGAAGATTTGATAACAATATTTAATAGAAGTTTTGCTAAAAATAGAGAGGAAGAAAGAGACAAAGCCTTGACAGTACGTTTTTTACGACGATCATCGTCTCCTTTATTGACAAACTGCAGCTGGGGTCCCTGATTTTCAGGCGAGTTGTAGTCGCATTTTTTAATTAACGACAAATTTTATATTGTTTCTATTATCGCGTGCAACGAAAAAAATTACTCAATCAATGTCCCCGAGTTCAGTTGATTTGCAACACTCGCTAAAGACGCACTGCTTACCGTTTGCAGATTTGTAAAAAAATTTGTTTTTTTTGCGCACGTTGTCTGTACATACGAGTATTTATATTAACGTTATCTTCGATAGGAAGAGATAGCCAAAGCCTTGACAGTGCGTTTTTTCTGACAATCATCGTCTATTTCTTAATCTTCGCTTAACGAATTGCAGTTCAGAGGGGCCCTGATTATTAGACGACTAGTAAACGCATTTTTAAATTAATGGTTCTTTTTTCTGCTTGTTGCTTTTTAAGATGCAACATCTAGCAGACCAACAGCGAGATATTGTAAAGTATTTCTATCAGGGTTTCCTATATTACAACGACAAGCCGAACTTAAACACAACTTTTAGTTGTGTTCGAAGGAACACTATTTAATGTAAAGCCGCTGTAATTGCGGGAAATGGCAATCCATCAGTTGAATATAACCTGTGATTTGTAAATAATTATATTCACGGGAAATAGTTTGCCGGGTCAGAGGCCGTGCAAAACAATGACGTCGCGCGCTATGCTTTTTGCACCATTAGACGGCCCGCATGCACGTTGTTTGAAGGCGCACGCACGTCTATGGACGCTGCTTTCATGATCGTCATTTTTCGAGGCATTCTGCACTCCGTATCGCCGTGCAAAATGCCCCTGCAAGAATAAATGAACCGAATGATACTTTTGCCCATGCGCATGTAAATTTCATAACTTAGTATAGCATTGGAGTTGATTTTGATAATCGAAGTAGTTAATTATTAAATAGGTAAATTATTCTATATAGATTTATTGGATATTATAGGATAATTATAAACCATGAAAATGTTACCAAATAATTAATTCGTTCGCTTATCAAAATGAACTACACCATAACTAGTATAAGTGTAAGAGAAATCAAAATAATCTAATAAGTACACAATTTCACAGCTATATTAACTTTTATTTTTTACAAATAAAATACTTATAAATTACTTTTTAATTTATTATAAAGTATATCTGGTTACAATATAATTAGTATTATTTTCTTTAAATTCAATAAATTGCGATTTCAATGTCTCGTCATCATCGTCTCCTTTATTACTTTTGCTTGACAAACTGCAGTTGATACTCATAAAGAATACATTCAAATAATATTTCATTGTCAATTACAACATTTTTTTCGATTTTTCCAAATTGTATATTACTTTCATCTATATTAGTCACTATGATAAAATCTTTGGTATATACTAAATTATTTAATTTAACACTACTTATTTGGAAGGCACTACTCGAATTTGGAAAAGAAATAGGAAGATTATTATTTTCAATATATGTTCCATAAGAAATAAAATACTCTTTATATTTAGAGTTGTGAAAAGGCATTAATGAAAGTTGATATCTAATTGAAATAGTTTTTAAAATATTTTTGTGGTATGCAGTATTTAACATTGTAGATTTTAAGTCTTTGTGCTTCGACTCATACCTCATTGATGAAAACTTTATTACATTTCCATTTTGTAAAATAATTCGTACTTATTACAAATAATGCAACATACATATTGATATGTTGTTTTATGAACTTTTAAGTTGTAAAATGTGTGTCTTTATCAAAATAGGTGACGTAATTATATTTATTATTTCTCGAAGTTTTATATATAATTTCCAATATTTATTTCCTCATGGAACTTTATGACCAATTATTATGCCAAGATATCTGGCAGATATTGCAATTTTGTATTTTTAATTAAATAATCAGAATTTATTAGTGTAGACAAATTGGCTGACTCAAAACCAAAATTGAAAATACGTAAACGATTATTAAAATATTGAATTGAAAAAAGCTTTTCCGTCCAAATAAAATGTAATAGTAATTGGCTTATGTCATAATTGCAAACACCTACAAACACATCGTGCATAATATCAACTGTCGCATTATCAATTATATGAAATCCTTGTATTTCATTAAACATAAAATTTTCCTTGATACCACTCATTTTAACATCTATATTTAATACATCCATCTCACATTTCTCTTTTGTTCTTAAGATAGTGCGTTCTTAAGATATGCGAGAGTGATCTATCACAATACTAAAAATTTATATAGTAGCATTTTTTAACGTTCCAAATGTTGAACAGTGAATTCTGAAAGGAATAACGTAATCAGTATATATTTTAAAATACTATGAATATGATTTTATTGTATATATCGTGAAGCATTAGTAGTATTATAATATAAAGATTAGAGTACATCAATCATTATATTATTAAATATGGACTTTGACTTTTATAAATTATAAAAGAAATTTTTTATCTATTAAAGTTATCAAATTCTCTTCTTGTTTATGTACTAATGTAAAATATAAAATTAATATCTTACGTAAAAGGAGATTTAGATTTTTCTGTCTTAGTCATTTCATTCGCTATTATTATATTACACAATTCTTCTCGTAGATTAGAAATATCTTTACTTTCTACATATTTGAATAATTTATATAACGATTTATTTTAAAATACTACAATGGCAATTCATAATAAATATTTACTTTGACTGTAGTATATCTCTAAATTTGAAAGTTTTGTCATTATAGATTCAGACTTTTACAATTCTCTTAAATTTATTAATTTAAATTAGAAGTCTGAAAATTCATAATATCAGATAAAGGCATATTGTATAATACGTTTCTAACTAATACATTATTGAATGATTTATAATTGATGATTTCTTCCAAATGAAATGAATCTTCATTGACATTTATTACTTCGCAGTCTTTCAATGCTTTTAAGCCGTTATAAAAAGCTATAAAATAAGCTTTACGCGAATAAGCATCAGGTATTATCTGTTGTAAACTTTCAGTGTGCAAATTTTCAAATTTGTTGTAGTCAATATTTATAACTGACATTAGATTTTATTAACAATATTAGTAAATAATTACATTTTATTAGTATTAGTAGTAAATAATTTACCTTACAATCTCAATTTCTAGTTTAAAACTGATACATCATATAAATATATGAGAAATAAACAATATAACGTATTAATACTTACAGTGGAAGAAAGAATGAAACTCTGAGAATCCCCAGTCTTTTAATAACAATTGTAATTTCTTATCCATTATTTTTCATTAATATACTATAATACTTTCACTCAAACTTTAAATGATAATTTTATTTCATAACTTCGGCAGTGTAATTTGCACGGCGATATGGGATGCAAAATACCTCGAAAAATGATAATCATGAAAGCAGCGTCCATAAACGTGCCTGCGCCTTGAAACAACGTGCATGCGCGCCGCCTAACGTTACAAAGAACATAGGACGCGGCGTCATTGTTTTGCACAGCTTCTGAGCCTGCAAACTATTTTCTGTGTTCATCAATCTGCAGATTCTATTGTACTTAAGGTTTAATTTTTTGAAGAGTTAAAAGAGAACGCTAAAAATCCATAAGAAAATTTGATAACAATATTTAATTGAAGTTTTACTAAAAATAGACGGGAAGAAAGAGCCAAAGTTGTGGCAGTACGTTTTTTCCGACGATCATCGTCTCTTTTATAACTTTTGCTTGACAAACTACACTTCGGAGGGCCCTCATTATTAGACGACTAGTAAACGCATTTTTTAATTAATGAAAAATTTTATATTGTTTCTATTGTCGCGTGCAATGAAAAAAATTCAGTCAATCAATGTCCCCTGAGTTCAGTTGACTTGCAACCAAACTGCAGTTCGGAAAAAAAATATAGCCAACCAGTGTCGACGATGTCACTTGATTTGCAACTTTCGCTCAATACGCACCTTTTACTGCTTACAGTATTTTGTTTGAAAAAGTTTGGTTTGTTTACACACGCCTTTACGAGTGTCCATATTTAAATTGTGATTGAGGGAGGAAGGGTGCAAGAGCGAGTGAGAGGGAGAAGTAGAGTGGGCGCAGTTCAGTGGTGTCCCATAAAACACAATAATGTGAAAGTAAATAATACATATACTTTTACCTATCCATATTTTTATTATAGAATTTAAATTAGTATTCGATAAAAATCGGTGATACCTTGTAATTATTATATAATAATATATAGAATAACTTTTTAGTCACGAGTATCATATATAATTGTATAGCACAGGTGCTGAAATCCCGCAAGCCACGCCTATCCGTGGCTAAAGTAGTCTTTTTCTGCTCTATGAGGTTAGCGCACGATCGTAACGAGTGTGATGAATACTAATAGGCGTGACTTAAATGTGGATTTTAGGCCCACTGTGCTATAAATATTGTACAGTATATTCGGTACCTCTTTTTTCGTTTGAATTGGTAATTTTGTGAGGCCTTGGGATAGGCCTATTTTCTTGTTTAATTTATCTAATTACAGATTGAATGCTCCTTGCTTCTTATATAAGCTAAAATTTAGTCTGTTTATATTTGCATGAAAATAAAACGTTTTGAGACGTTCCCTTTTCCTTTTTGCGAAATAAGACCTTGTTTTTCTGAACTGTCAGCACAGTATTATCTTATAAAGTTATTCTACGTATGGACTATAACTTTATAAAAATTATTTATTTATAGTTTCTTACGAAGATTATGACATCCCAAAATGTATTTCGACTTTCTGTTCAACGCCGACGTTAATAAGTTTTATGTATGGTCAAATTAGCTGAATGTTAAATTAAAATTCTTTCGGATTTTTTTAACTCTAAATTTATTTATTCCTACAAGTATTGGCTGAATTATAATTCTTATTGTATTTTGTTGTTTTAAAATATTTTTTTATAATTAAACGTATAATGTATACATAACCGTTTTGCATGCTTTTTCTTGTAATTATTATGATTCTTAAGTAGCGTCAATGGCAATATAGGAATCTATTTTTATTATGTATTTTTAGCACTATAATAATTCTTTTTTCCGTTTGTCGCTTTTTAAGATGCAACGTTTAGCAGGGAAACAACGAGATACTGTGAAGTATTTTTATCGGGGTTTCGTATACTATAACGACAAGCGGAACTTCAACACAACTTTCAGATGTGTTCAAAGGAATAGTATCGGATGTAAAGCCGTTATATATGTGGAAAATGGCAATCCATTAATTGAAGAACAGTTCAGCGTTGTAAATCATCATATTCATCCATCTGATGATCCTATTGTACTAAAGGTTCAATTTGCTGAAGAATTAAAAGAGAACGCTAAAAATCCAGAAGAAAATTTAATATCAATATTTAATAGAATTTTAGCTAAAGAAGAGTAAGTATATATTATTTAAATTATTATAATTAAATTTTTATAATGTATATTTATATACTTATTTTTATGTTAATAATTTCATAATACTCTAATAGAAATAAGTAATTGTTAATTTAAAGAGCAGTGTTGGCTGAGTGGTTAGCGTGCTAGGCGCACAGACAACACTGTTCCAGGGGTCGATGGTTCGATTCCCGGTGAAATCACACTCGGATTTTTGTTGATGTCACTCGGAGTTGTTTTCAACGGGATAAAAGTTCGGTAGATAAAGTATAGGGGGAATAGCCAATCCGATGCTTCGGCAGGGAGCGCCGGCCTTACCGGCGTAGAGCTGGCCTCTGAAATATGGGGCCTTCTCCGGGGCGGTTACGTTGGGGATGGACCAGAGGCAGTCTGGGCTGAGCGTGTCGGCTTAACCGGTACGTAGTGCGTCTGCAAATATTTCCTCTTCGGAAAAGGGTACAAAAATATGTGGACAAATAATCAGGGGAATAAAATACGAGGTATAGGTCACTTGCTAGGCCAAGGAGGCCGCAGGTGGATAAACCAATAAGCAAAAAAAAATCATACGTGCACATCATACGTATACAATATTCTTTTTTATATTCATTCATACATGGTGCGGGTTATTCAGCCACAGTACACGATAGTTCAATTTTTTAAAAGGACACATTTATGTTTACCTATAATTTTTAAATAATCGTAAAAAACAATATTCTGTTTATCATTTAAGATCAAATTATCAAAAACGTATACTGTTGCTACTATTAAACTGTTTTATTCTTGCAGTACAGATAAAAGTGTATAAATAAAAAAGTTCTTATATCAGATAAACTATTCGAATTCGAAACAGCATTTACAGTTCAATAACAATTAATTTAAACAAAAGTCGTTTGTTAATCTATTAATAATCAATGTCAACTGTACAGCGAAGTACTGTTTGTACTGCAAAGTTATCGGATTCGGGATGACAGAGATAATAATTTTAGAAAGAGAAAATTTCGCTCTTTTTCTTCGCACGCTTCACAATTTCGACGACGCTATACATTCCACAAATTTATAGCTTTCTGACAACGCGAACACGAACCTCGCATTCGCCGCGACTTGAAGTTGAAACGAAGGGACAACCCAACATATTGTAACTCGAAGAGAAAACTCATATGTCCGAAACAGTGTTTACAAAAATTTTGTGAACACCGTTTACTGAGGAAAAAAAAATCCACAGATTTTGCCCTACACAGAATACCTTATTATGAGTCCCTCGTATATTAATCACTTAATAACTCGTATAACTTATTATGAGTCCCTCCTATATTAATACTCCCGCGTATTCCTATTAGACTCGCCAGCCTACGCACCGACAATCGATGCGGTCGAACTTCTACATGCCGAAGTATGTCACCCTTGTGCCGATCTCACAAATGCGTCAGGAAGAATAGTCATACATTTGTGTTTTTTTCTTGAAAAAAAAAATTATATTTAGTTTATTAAAGATACATAGTTTAATTTAAAGTTTATTAAAGTGACCCTGATAATATTGATCATCATATATTAAAAACAATACAGCTGACACTAAATGAATTCTATACTTATCTTTTTAATATAACTATTAATATATTGATGAAACATTTTTAATCTGTTCTAATAAAACGATGTATGTAATTGTTGGTTATATAAGACTAGGCATTTGTTTTTCGCGCTTTACGTGCGTGAAATGTTTAGATTAAAAGTTTTAATTTTAGCGATCATTAGAACCAACCAATCACGTCTCGTTTTCAGCGGCTTCACTTCTGTCTCATTAGTTTTTTAAGAAGGATTAGTCGGATATTTTTCCGTATTATAAAATTTAATATTTTTTATAGCACAGTGTGACCTAAGCCCGCACTTAGGTCACGCCTATCCGTGACCTAAGTAGTCCTTTTTTGCACCGTGTTTATCACACTCGCTACGCTCGTGCGCTAACTTCACGGTGCAAAACAGGACTGCTTATGACACGGATAGGCGTGACAGCGGGCTTAGGTAGGCTGTGCTATAAAATTCTATACGATACTCGTGACCTAAGTAACACTTCTGCACGGCGTAATTAGGACCCTCGCTGCGCTCGGGGCCTAACCTCACGCCGTGCAAAAAAGTGCTACTTCGATCACACATATCATAATGTACTATAATATGAACTAATTTTTATTGTTGACTCAAGTAGATAAACTCGATGAATTCATATTCTTTTATCACCCAATAAAAGATTTGGTACTTTTACGGCTACCTGTTTGATTGAATATTTGTCTTAAAATTTACATTTAATACATATATGTGAAAGTATTACCTAATTTTAAAATTAACAGGTGGTACCAAAACTACCAGGCACATCTTTTTAAAGTTTGCCCGTGTTGTTTATTCATTGGTTACATAATTCATATATTTAGCTTAGTTTCATCATTTGTTCTATTGGATGAGAAGTTTAAATCGCATGTAATTTTATCAAGTATTTTTGAAATATTTTAATATTATTATTGCTCATAGAGGAAGCTTTGTAGTAGTAAAATTTTCGACTTCGTCAAAGCAGGTTAAAAATCCATTTTAAGATGTTTGCAGTTTGAATCGCGTGTTTTTAGAAAATGTTCGTCGGGATCTGTGGATGTGTGTATATGTATACCGTAATATTTCTGAAACTACTCAGTTAGTATCAATAAAATTTGACATGTTTATCTATGTTTGAATTCTCAATTCGGAAAAAAACAGTAATTTCTTATTTTGCAAACTAGTATTCGTTTTATTTATTAGAGAATAAAATTACCTACTTTTTCTCGTTTAGTCCTTGAGATCGAGTTCAACGTTTAACAGTAATATGAAAAAGGTGATTTTTGAAAAAGGTCACGTGTCGAACTATATCCTATTAAAATTTAAGGTTATTTGACAACTTATTTATTTAGTAATTAATCGAAAATTTTATTTGTTCTTTGATTACGGACGTAAAAAGGCTTTAATGCACTTCAGATTTTAGGAAAAGTTATATATTTTATATGTCTTAGCTAAGTTCTTGGCTTAAACCTTATAGTTTGTAAGATGTGTTGATTGAATGTTTAAAAAGATTTTTTATATCTTTAAAAGTAAGCGGTAGACTGCTTCAAAAAACATTTGGTGATTTATCATAGCAAAAAGTAATTACTGTTAAAATTTTAAATTACTTTGTTGACTGATTCATGAGTTATATGCTAATCTCTAAAATTGAATTTTTCTATACAGTTTTGCTTCCTTTTTAAGAGGACATACCCCCTTTCAAAAACGAAAAAATAATTATTTTTAATTTCACACAGCTAAGTTTGATTGATTTGAAATGTTTTATACATACGTAACACAACTTTATTTGAGAATTTTTTTTAACTATTTAGTCCTAATGTACCCTAATGAAAGATCAATCACTGAAAAGCACTGTCGACACGATTCCAGGACAATGACGGCCTAATGGGGCTGACAATTTTTTGACATACTCTTAAAAGCACTAGTCATTAAAAAACTAGTCACTAGTTTTGCAATAAATGGAAGAAATTTAATTTAAATGAATAAAAAACTTTTTAAAAATAAAAGAAGTAAAAAATGTAGTGTTTTAGCTTATTTTTCATTATTTTGGTATTTTTTTATTTTTAATAACTTTTCTATTTATTTAAATTAAATTTTCTCCATTCATACCAAAAGTAGTGCTTTTAAGAGTATGTCAAAAAATGTTCAGCCCGAGATTGGGCCGTACATTGTCATGGAAGCATGTGGACAGTGATTTTCGGTTATTGATTTTTCATTTGTGTTCAAATAAAGATAAAGTTGTATGTATAAAAAATTTTAAATCAATCCAATGTATCTGTGTGAAATTAAAAATAATTATTTTTTTCGAGTTTTTAAGGTGGTGTGTCCCCTTAAGTTTTAAAAAAGTATTAACATACTTTTATATATTAAAACAATATTTTATTTATTGGAACTATGAATTATGTTGGAGGAAGGTACGTGCCAATGAATTGGCAGCGCTTTTTGTTACTTATAACCTTATAAACAACAATATTTACAGTAAAAATTTCTTGGGACCGAGTACACAAACTACTAAGCCGCGAATTACTGTAGTAAAAATCGTGTACGTAGTATACGCATTTTGGTGGACTGACTGTAGGATTTTGGGTAGGATATGCAGTATAAAAATCTACAATTAATTTCAAACCACATTATTTGTTATTAAGGCCTTACATTATTATAAAGAGCTAACTTTCTATAAAATCAATTATCAAAATCTGCTACATTCATTATTCCTTGCTTTTTCACAATGTAACATATATAATAATATGCATCTTCAAAATAGTATAGCAGCGTGAAAAATCGAGACTGATTTATACTCACTGTTCATACGTTCACAGGAAGCCACAAAAAAATAATTTTCGCTTCATTATGTCGCGCGTGTATGCGCATGCTGCTTATGCTTTCAAAAAGTAGTTTTTTCGTGAGCTCTTATTCGGACAGATATCGTCGCTCCCAATGAAGAGTAGGACTTTCGCGCCGTCTTGCCGCAAATACTAAGACTTACGAGATTTTGTGTCAAAGAGTAGGACTTTACACGGCTTGCGACGAAAACTAAAACTTTTGTAAATAGTCCGATAAAAATGTGATATCATCTTAGAAATTCTGTCAATGGTTATAAATTGCATATAGTATCGTCATTTATTCTATTACATTATCGACAAAGGATTGTTTGAACATTAATTTCAAAATATTGATAGTTTTTCAAAAGTCCTATTCTCCGCCGCAAAAAATGCCGAATCCTATTCTTTGTTGAGAATGACTATATATAAGTAAGGATATTTTGTTAATAAGGTTTTGCTTCCTTCCTAAATAAGGAAGCTTTGTAATAGTAATTTTGAGTTAGCGTAAAAACATGTTAGAAGTCTGTTTTGATGTATTTTTAAACGAAAAACAGTATTATCGAAAAATGTCCGTATGGATGTATGTGTCTGTTTGTGCGTATACGCCTTTTTCTCAGCTTGTAATTTATGGATTTTAATCCACCGCGGCTCATAATTTTTTTGTTTTTTTTCCAGAACATTACCGGAACAAAGTCCGTTTTTCCTTCTAATTTTTGTTATTTTATGGTCAATTTTCGAATTCCAAGTTATAGTTTTTATTATATATTTTTCGACTAAGCTCAGAAACGTAAATAAATATATTTGTGCCCAAAACAGAATGAAATTAGTTAACTTTTTACCTGAATTAACTTATGTTAGGTTAACTCGTTTCTTTGTTATTAACTAAAAAATCTCTTGTTTAAAATTTTTAACTCTACAATTAAATAGCGAAACATAAAAGAAAATTGTTTTGTAATAAGTAATAATAAGTACTACTTACTGCATGAATTTCAAGTTATTTCATTAATAACTCCCTAAGTAAGAATCAAATCACAAAAAAAATTTTTTTTTCCAGAAACCACGATAATTGAAAAGGCATAAAAGGCTTTGAAAATTTGGATGTAGATAGGTTTTTCTAATGTCATGATCCCTTTCATTGGACTGCTCGTTAGCTTGTTTAGTTTTTGAGATATTTGACATTTAATTATTTAATGTTTTTTTCGAAACATTATATCTAGGGAACTCAGCAATGAAAGTAAATGAAATTTCGTTTAGAAATAAGCATTAGCAAGAAGTAGTTACTGCATAAATTTCTAGTTATTTCATTAATAACTCCCTGAGTAAGAATCTTCGTAAGAGACGAGATTATAAGCAGAAACTTCGAGAAAGGGTCAAAAATACGTGAAAAAGTATTTTGCGCGCCAGATATTCTTCCATTCGCTCTCTCATGCTCACATTAGCAATTTGCTATCATGTGCAGGCAAAACGAAGAAATTAATATAAAAGGGGCACACATTTCAATAAAATTATTTTAATTCAGATTATTATTTTCATGAATATATTATTAGGTATGGGAATAGTAAATTAGTTAAGGGAGGGGAGTAACGTGGCTAATAAAAATTGAAAAATTAAAAAAATGATTTTTCGCGAACAGATAATGGCGTTAAAATTTGCGACACTGATTGACCGAATTTTGTTCGCCGTATAAGACGCAACAATTGAGGCTAATATCGCCTCGAAAAGCACTGATCAATTATTACACTCAAAAAATTATACGAACTTCGCAAGACTGATTGACTGTAATTTTTATCGTTGTATGCGAGGACAAAGCGGAGGCTCGTTACGTCTCGAAAAGCATTGAATAGTCTCGAAAGCACAACACGACAAAAATCGCAACACTCTTCGACTTTATTTATTTTTTGACGTATAATCGCAACAACCGCGGCTAGAATCATCTCGAAAAGCACTGATAAATTATTACACTCAAAAAAATTATACGAAATTCGCGAATGATTGACTGCAATTTTTACGCTTTACGCGAGGACAAAGCCGAGTCTCGATTCGTCTCGAAAAGCATTGAATAATCTCAAAAGCGCAACACTATGAAATTCGCGATACTATTCGACAGAATTTTTTCGCCGTATAAGCCCAAGAACCACCGCTATAATCGTCTTCAAAAGCACTGATGAATTATTACACTGAAAAAAATGATACTAAATTCACGAGACTGATTAACTGCATTTTTTACGCTTTACGCGAGGACAAAGCCGAGGCTCGATTCATCTCGATAAACACTGAATAATATCGAAAGCACAACAGCACAAAAATCGCGACAACCGCAGCTAGAATCGTCTTGAAAAGCACTGATGAATTATTACACTCAAAAGAATCATACGTAATTCGCGAGACGTATTGACTGCATTTTTATTTGTTTAGCGCGAGGACAAAGCCAAGACGCGATTCGTCTCAAAGATCATTCTATAATCGTGAAAGCAGAAATAAACTCGAAAATCGCGACACTGATCAACCGCATTTTTGCGTAGTTCGCGAAATTAAAAATAAAGCCGGCAGACACTAACAAATCGAACGTTCGACGCGGGTGGGAAATACAATTTTTAATTTCGACACAATCACATTATTATTTATCGAGAGGGATAATGGCCTCCCATGCATTTTGCAAAAAAACACTTCGCGTATACGGACCATGTCAGGTCGATAAACTTAGTCACAAAATAGTAGATAAATCACTCAGAAAATAGTAGATAAATTTTACCCTGGATCTAACAACGCCTTGGCTCGTCGGCTAGTAATTAGGGCCCCTCTGGACTGCTGTATGTCAAGCAAGGGTTCTAAGAGAGACGATGGTTTTTAGAAAATGCTGGATCTCTCTCTCTCTCTCTCTCTCTCTCTCTCTCTCAAACAAACAAGTTACTTCTAAACAACTTTAAATGGGGGGAAATGACGGTTGTAGAAAATTAGTAAAGATTAAATTTTGCTTCCTCTTAGAGGAACCTTCGTAATAGCAAAATTGTCTACATCGGCCAAAACTGATTAGAAATCCATTTTGAGATGTTTGGAGTTCGAATCGCGTGTCTTTGGAAAATGTCCGTATGGATATGTGTTTGTTAGTTACTGTGTGTGTGTGTGGGTGTGTGTGTGTGTGCGTGCGTGTGTATAGAACTACTAAGTCAATATCAATAAAATTTGACATGTAAAGCAGTAACTTTTTATTCTGCTAACTAGTTTTCGTTTTATGACCATTTTTTGATTTTTGAAAAACACTATTTTGCATTTTTTTCGATCATCCCGTTATCACAAATAATTCAGCTATAATGCATTTGAAAGAGAATAAAATTACTTACTTTTTCCCGTTTGATCCTCGGGATCGACCACACCGTTTGCCAGCAAAAATAAAAAAGGTGTTTTTTTGTTTAAATTGAATTTTTTATTTTTTTGAAAAATGTATATTTCTAAAACAACATAACCTCAGGACAAAAATCATGTTGATGGGTCACGTGTCAAACTATGTCCCATTAAAATTTCAAGTTATTGGAATATATATTTATTTAGTAATAAATCGTAAACTGAAAAAAAATGATTATTTTTTGTTCTTTGATTACGGACGTAAAAAAGCTTTAATGCACTTAAGATTTTAGAAAAAGGTAGATATTGGCAAGATATTTCATGTGTCTTAGCTAAGTTCCTTGCGCAGCTTTTAAAATAATAATATAGTTTCTAAGATATGGTTAATGAAATTTAAAAACAATTTCTTTTGATTCTTTGTATTTTCAAAACTAAGCAGTAGACTGCCTCAAAAAAAATTCGGTGATTTATCATAGCAAAAAGTAGTTACTGTTAAAAATTTAAATGATTTTGTTCTTTGGTTTCTAAGTTATAAGCTAATCTCTAAAATTCCTTTTTTTTATACAATTTTGCTTCCTCATAAAGGAATCTTTATAATAGTAAAATGTTCAGCTACTATACATACTATACTATACATTAAAAAAAGATTTTATTTATTAGAATTATTAATTAAGTTGGAGGAAGCTACGTGCCAATGAATTGGCAGCGGTTTTTTCTCTTTGCTTCTCCAGTTTGGAAAAATAAAGAGATAGAGAGAGAAAGAGACAAACGGAAACAGCGGGGACAGACAACGAGCAATGCTCTAAAAGTTACTTTTTCTAGACAACAAAGCTTGTTGCTGAAGGTTGATAAAATTTGGTGTGCAGGTATATTTTGATTTTGATTAAGAAAAAAATATAGGTAAATTTTGTTTAACTTTTAAATTCTTGAAATAAGTTATAAATACTTGCTCAAATTCTCATATATTGCTTAAACTCTTAAATGTATAAACCTCATTATTTAGATTGCTCTCAAATTTAACAGATTATTTTTTTAAAAGTAACAAATGATTTAATACTATTATACAATGATTTAGAATGTGTTGATAGTAGTAATTCAATAAAAATCAAACGATGCCATATTTAACCTCGAAATACAAGGCAAATTAACTACCACGCGTAAGTTATTAATTAAAATAATAATAATTATAACTATTATATTATATAATTAGTTTGTTAATCATGTAGAGTTATAATTTTAGCTAATTCATATTTAGTATTAATATATTTGCTGAGTTGACTGAAAATAGAATACTCGTAATGTTAGCGACCCTTCATATGCCGTGAATATTACCCTCGCTACGCTCGGGCGCTATATGTATACACACCGTGCAATAATGAGCTAGTTAAGGGGGTCTGAAACCCAATTCTGCGATTTGACCGACCTTGCGGATGGTAATGTAGGTACTACTAAAAATTATCATCCACCATCATAAGCGCCATCTGTCGGAAGTCACAATTGATTTGACCGTAGATGGCGCCAGTGATGTCGATAGCATGATAGGAAATAAATTATCAATATTTCGTTGATATGCAATTTGTAGTATAATTACAATTATGCATATCTCGCATATATGCATTTTTCATTGTAATTACAATGTTGCATATTTCGTCTATACACATTTTATAATAATTATGCATATCACGTATATACGCATTTTTAAAATAATTATGAGTATTGCACATATACACATTTCTTATTATAATGACGCATATCTCGTATATATGCATTTTTTACAATAATTATGCGTATCTCGCATATACGCATTTTTTATTATAAATGTAATTATGCGTATCTCGTATATAAGCATTTTTTATTACATTTGTAATTATGCATATCTCATCTATATTCATTTTATTAATTATGAATACCTCGTATATACGCAATTTTTATTATAATTGTAACTATGCGCATCTCGTATATACGCATTTTTTATTATATTTATAATTATGCATATCTCGTCTATATGCATTTTATTAATTATGCTATTATCGTTTGTTATAATTACGCATATCTCGTATATATGCATTTTTTACAATGATTGTGCGTATCTCGCATATACGCATTTTTTATTATAAATGTAATTATGCGTATCTCGTATATAAGCATTTTTTATTACATTTGTAATTATGCATATCTCGTCTATATGCATTTTATTAATTATGAATACCTCGTATATACGCAATTTTTATTATAATTGTAACTATGCGCATCTCGTATATACGCATTTTTTATTATATTTGTAATTATGCATATCTCGTCTATATGCATTTGATTAATTATGCTATTATCGTTTATTATAATTACGCATATCTCGTACATATGCATTTTTTACAATAATTGTGCGTATCTCGCATATACGCATTTTTTATTATAAATGTAATTATGCGTATCTCGCATATAAGCATTTTTTATTACATTTGTAATTATGCATATCTCGTCTATATGCATTTTATTAATTATGAATACCTCGTATATACGCAATTTTTATTATAATTGTAACTATGCGCATCTCGTATATACGCATTTTTTATTATATTTGTAATAATGCATATCTCGTCTATATGCATTTTATTAATTATGCTTATCTCGCATATACGCAATGAAAATATTCATATACTCAAGACACTATTCAAGTAGCAGCATATGTTATACCACATGTTATAGCAGCAGAAGAAGATGCACAAGTAGAAGCAGTTACAGCTGAACATTAGCGTAGCAGGAGCAGCAGTAGTAGACCATAAATGAGCATCTTGAGCAGCTTTAGTAGAAGTTGCATGCATTTCACCACTAGCAGCAGTAGCAGAAGCTGATCATGTAGCAGCAGCACTAGAGCCTGAAGACGTTTAGCAGCTTTGGAAGTAGCACATGTAGCAGCAGCCGTACGTAAACTCTGGATGACTAGCAGCATTCAATCCTGAACGTGTATTAGATGCTACACGTGTAGGATCATCAGTACTAGCATCAGTATGTAGACCCTGATGAACGTGCATTAGATGTTGCACGTTTGGCAGCACCAGCACTAGCATCAGCATAAATAGTAATAGTTTCACATTTCACAGTTTCACATTCAGAAGTGTAGACCCTAAAATTACAGCAGCATTAAATTTTGGATAAGCACCAGCAGCAGTAATATCAGCATCCGCAGCAGCAGATGCAGTACCTTTAGCAGCAGTGGTAGACCCTGGACGTGCATTAGAAGCTACATGTGTAGCAGTAACAGTAGCACTAGCAGCAAATGTAGACTCTGGACGTGCAGTAGAAATGATATGTATGGCAGCAAGAGTAGTAGCACTAGCGTAGACAAAAATAGCAGCAGCAGATTGTGAATGTGTAGTTGCAGCAAACCCTTCATGAATGACACCAGACCCTAAAAGAATAGTTGCAGCATTAGATTGTAAACAAGCACTAGCATTGACGGTAACCTCAGCATCCGCAGCAGTAGATGCTGCACCTGTAGCAACAATAGTAGATCCTTGACGTACACCTGCAGTATAAGCTGCATTTGTGACAGGAACACCAGGAAGCAGGAATAGCAGTATAGCAGGAGCATCAGCATGTATACCGATGGTCATTACTTGACGAAATTCTATACAGGATGGAAAATCAGCACATCACACAGCACTAACAGCAGTCATCACAAAAAAGACACTTAACCTCCAACGGAAAACGAAAGTTTTTAACTAGAAACTTACTCATACTTTACGATGAAAGCACTCCTTCAAGCTTTAACAATGATTATCTCAGATGTCATGGTGCATCACTTTTGCATTTCTTTTTGCACTAAACAAAACAGCATTTGAAGGTTTGCGATTTACAGTAAACGGAACGGTATGTATGCGCAGTCTCCGAGCTTGTTTCGCATCCACACAGCCAACGAACAGCTGATTGTCTATCGCTCGTACAAAGCACGAGTCATCAGTCAAGCGAGCGCGAATAAGGTGTACCTATGAGCTAACAACAAAACTGCAGCACCAGCTTCACTTTTATAGATATTATTCTTGTTGAAGTCCGTTCGGCATTCCGTGCAACGCATAGTCGGCCGGCCGCTAGATGCGCCAGCGGCCGGCCGACTATGCGTTGCATCGTCCATACGCGCATGCGCACAGGAGCACACCGGTTTAAAATCGTACGCGGTTAGAAAATGAACTATAAACACTGAGAACAGCCGCAGAACGGTATAAAAAACACAAAATCAAGTTTCTTGTCCACTATTAGAGTGTAGCTCTACTAGCTACTATGTAAGGAGAATTGAATTTTTCCAAATGTAGAATGAGTAATGTCTATTATCTGCTAAAATGTAAGGATGAACTAAAGTATTACAATGAACCACTAATGTGATTACATTTTTACAAACAAACTGCAGACATGGTACAAAATATGGTAAAAGGTACGGCCACGAAAAACCAAGGGTAAATGCTGAATAATACATTATTTGTGTGAAGTGAATGCTTGGCACATGAGCAGTTCTATCGCCTACTACAATTCCTCTATTGTAAATGACAAAAGCAACAAATGAGACCAAAACTACGATATTACAAATTTGATAAAGGGCAAGAACCCTTGTCTAGCTTTTGCTCTGAAAATGGAATACAAAGTTTTTATCCATGGGAGTGGATTTAGATATCAGTAAGGTGACATTTTTTGATTGTTTTCTCAATTACACTTAGAACTCTTTCAATACATAGGAAAAACACCCATATTACATTAGTCTACCTGACACATACAGATAGCGCACCCATTAGAGCTACTGCTGTATTTGTTTTTTAAGTGCAACACTAACATTGATAGTATAAAAGTGATAAAGAAAGTATCTGTGTAGTACAAGAAAAAATAAAAGAAGAGAGGAGGAAAGAAAATATTTATATATTTTTCATTTGTCAAGTCAAAGATTTATTTAAACTATATATAACAATCAAAATTGCAGGAAAGGCAGATATAGAGAAGAGATCGAAAGTGGCCCTTACTAATGATACTCTCTACCATTATTACCTCGTTTAGTAGAGATATCCCTGCTACGGTCACTTGAGCGCCACTGTAAAAAAGAACGTCGTATCAAATAAATAAACATATATATATCAATTAAGCAAGAATACAAACTCACATAGTTCCCTGTCACATAGCTGCTGATTTGATGAAAATACGAGATGTTGTAAATCTACAGAATAAGTTATGAGGACCATTGGGCAATCTACATTTCAAATGAGGAATCATCTAGGCACAGGTCCTTATAGCCGGGAGATTTGGTGGCACAAACTCACAGAAGAGACATGAAACGTTCATGACACATCTTTTTTCAAAATAAATCGTTGGATATTCTGCAGCAAATGAACTTTAGCCAATTTTTATTAAATAATTAATGTCATAAATTCTGATAATCAACTATGTGAGATAGGATTGCACTGAATCACTTTTTGGCATTCGATAAGTGCAATACTAACATATGTATTGTTATATGTGAATTTTGGAGTATGTCTGTTAAGTCACTTGAATGTCATGAAATACATTTTTATCTATTTCAATATGTGTACTAATGAGTTTTTATTTGGCACTTGAAGGTGGAAAGTAAATTGTTATTCATTTGATAAATTCATTTTATAAATATAAAATGTAGGTTTGTGGCGATTATTTTACTTAGTAATTGAAACAATTACTTTAATGCTTGCATCAGTATCGGCAGGCATGTTAATACATTTCACAGTGATACATAGAATATGCATGAAAATTAAAAATCTTTGATTATATCACGTGACAACACACATCACTTTTTCTGTTTATACTTTTCTGCTTCAGGCTCCTTTTCCAACAAATAACAATTTTTGACAAACAATTTATGTTCAGTCCGAGCAGGCTCTTCTGCGCGAGCGAAGAAAAAACAGAATCTGCAAAATGTACATGCACAAATATTTTTATACGTCACGAGCACAGGTGGCACAGGGATAAAGCCATCCTCAATCCTCGCATCGAGCGGCGCACAGGAATATAGCTTACCCCACACTTGCCGCTCGCGAGCGCACAAGGATAAAGCCGTCCCCACTCTTCGCATTGTCGGTGCACAGGGATATAGCCTACCCCACTCTTGCCACTCGCGAGCGCACAGGGATAAAGCCGGCCCCACTCCTCGCATCGAGCAGTGCACAAGGATATAGCCTACCCCACTCTTGCCACTCGCGAGCGCACAGGCATACAGCCGGCCCCACTCCTCGCATCGAGCAGTGCACAAGAATATAGCCTGTCCCACTCTTTCCGCGCGAGAGCGCACAGGGAAAAACAAAAATATAAATATATTAAATAAACAGAAAGAATATTAATTATGTATATTCTATAAAAAGTGATACTTACATCATACAATTTTACCAATTCTTCTCTTAAATCTGTAAAAAAAGTTTTTAAATTATATTTATAATTTTATTACTAAAAAAGTATGCATAGATTCCTGCAGATGATACTACATGTATGCAGAGAGTCTGAATTCCCTGCGGATATCTCTGCAGATTCCTCTGTAGCATTTTTTTAATAAAGGCTACAGGTAATAATAAAAAACAAAAACTTACATTCGGTTTCTTTTTTTAAAGTCTCGTTGGCAGCATTAGTTTCAGGGATTACTAAACTTTGTGTTCCCTCAACATCTATAAAATATCCTGCTTCAAATCCTGCAATAAAAACAAAATTAAAAAAAATTCAAATAATTTGAATATACCTGGAATTTTTTTCCTGGAATATTCATTTGCATAATTGCAGTAACTATTATTAATAAATCTTACATTGTGAAGTGGTTGCATAAATATGTGCTGTTGAGGCAGTATCGGTGACAGCATCTGGGGCTGGCCCTGCTGATGGACCTGTTGAGGTAGGGTTTGTAACTGCTGCTGCGGCAGGGTTTGTGGCGGCTGTTGCCCCTGCTGAGGCTGGGTTAAAGCTGGATGCCCATATTTATATTTTTCCTCTCAATTTGACAAAGAATCAAATATATATATAGAAGACGAGTATCAGTCATCCCTTCAGCACTCGCTTGTCAAAGCTTGCCTACAACTGTGCTCTGGGTCTTGTGATCTTTCTTACACCTTACCCCTGTGCTTTAAACAATAAATATATATAATATTCCTACAATTTTATCTTCAATTTACAAAACAATATTTCCTTGTAAATCAACAACAGTTTAGTAATTCCCGTCATTTTTACACGAATAAAGAATATACTTGAAGATACGAACTACACATTTACTCCGTGACTTGCATATAAATGGGCCTATTATGTATTACCTGTCTGTCTATCTATAGAAATTATAGCTGACAATCGTCTGCCTTACTCATATAGGATGTCAACATGCACATACTTACCAGTTGACCGTCATTACTATATCTTTCTAGCATAAGTATAAAAGATGTTATACATTACCTGAATTTCCATTGTTTTCTATTCCATATTCATTTAAGTAAAAGATACATTATACCACGAACCAATTACCAATGTTTTGGCGTATGATTTATGAATTTTTTTGCGTATTTGGACTGTACGTCGGGCAGAACGAAATCGTACGTACTTCGACTGTGCACTACACAAAATGAAATTGTGCGTATTCGCTTACATGCAGACTGCGACATTAAATTTAACGCATTTCGCCAATACGCATAATAAATTAATGTTCCTTGTTGCTTATACCCAGAAGAAATAATATTTGTATGTATCTCGTTTGTACGCAGGATACATAGATTTGTATTTCGTCTATAAGTTAGGTACATTAATGCGTATGTCATATATACGCATAATACATACCATATATATCTTCTCCATACGTACAATACATAAACTTGTGCGTATTTTAAATAATCTCGCATATACGCAACCACTATCAAATTTCGCATATCTCGCATATATGCAAACAACCATCAAAATTTGAGTATCTCGCATATACGCAAACCACCATCAAATTTTGCATATCTAGCATATACGCAAACCACCATTAAATTTTGCATATCTCGCATATACGCAAATCACCATCTAATTTTGCATATCTCGCATATACACAAACCACTATTAAATTTTGCATATCTCGCATATACGCAAACCACCATCAAATTTTGCATATCTCGCATATAGGCAAACCACCATTAAATTTTGCATATCTCGCATATACGCAAATCACCATCTAATTTTGCATATCTCGCATATACACAAACCACTATTAAATTTTGCATATCTCGCATATACGCAAACCACCATCAAATTTTGCATATCTCGCATATAGGCAAACTACCATTAAATTTTGCATATCTCGCATATACGCAAACCACCATCAAATTTTGCATATCTCGGATATACGCAAACCACCATCAAATTTTATATATCTCGCATATACGCAAACCACCATCAAATTTTATATATATTAAATATATCTATCTCATGTATGGAAAACTTACAAGCCGCTGATGCCGTAGGATGGTTACAGCGTGATTTCGCATAACCGTTGTGTTAAGAGAATACTTAATGTTCATGACTTTTTTTTTCAAAATAATGTCTGTGATAAAAGCACATGAATATACACCACAACTTACAGCATCTGGTTGTTGTGTAACTTTTACAAAACGAACATTTGTCCACTCCAAGCGAGGATATCGATGATGCAAGTAAGCTTTTTCTGAAGGGTGTAGTTCTGATATTTTTGTTCTATTAAGGCTGTCAAAAATTTTTAAAAACTTTCCATCGTATTCTATGCAAATCCAATGTTCAAAATCTGGATGACCACCAATAATCTGTAAATGAACTTTTCCATGGTATCCCAAAAATTCGTGCGGTAGGAGATGGCAATATCGAAAATAAATAGCTGGATGTATTTCATAGCTCGGCGCTTCTTTTTTCACTAACTTCATAAAAGATTCTATGCTTTCATCATCAAGACAACTGTTAACATCCAAAATATTCTGATATACCTCATTCATATTAATATTTACATATAATGCCGCTAAAATATTTCTTTGATCTTCGGTTGATTCACCATTACTTTCAGTAGCATATGTAGTAATGTTCGTAGATTCGTGACATTCATTTTCATCTCTCCCTGTTAAGGATGCCGTGTCTGTACTACTATCATCTGTCACATTTTTGGCTGTGTTAATAGATGTCATAACTCTTTTTTGGTTTCTCTTATGTGGAAAAGTTACTTTTCTTTTCGTTGCTGCCTTTTCAACTTTTGATACCTTCTCAGCAGCTTGGCGTTTCTTTTCTTTCTGTGCTTCTATAACATATATGGGTTCCCGAAGGGCCATGTTGCGATTATAGCGACTGTCTAATAATTCAGGAAGTAAGCAGTCAAAATAAAATCTTCTTATTGGTTCGGCCATTTTGTTCTCCCAAAAATCATCGTCACGTTCAACTCTAACGTACTTGATGTCAATTTTAGTGCACAGTGCAAATATGCAATAATCTCTCTTACTTACATGTAATTGACCTTGAACTTGAAAATAATAAACATGCGATTGATTCATTTTATTGATATCTTCTTTACTGAAAATTCTCCTTAGATTTGGTTTGCGTGTCAGTGCTTGTGATATTGTCAAATTGGCTGCAGAAATAGGATTTTTCAATTCAACGATACCATTATTACCTATATAACCGTCTACGGACGCTCCTAAATATTCATCATTCTCGTCAATAAGCAAACCAGCAAGTTCAATATTTACTTTTAATTTTCTTGACAACATAATCCGTGAACTGGCTTCATTTTCGATCCCATACGTTAATGCTGGTAGATTCAAGACTGGCGGATAAAGGATGCTTTTAACTATCGTAGCACAGGAAGTACTGTTTCTTCTTTGGCAAATTCTGCCAAAATTTGAAGCTGTTAACAATTCGCTTCTTTTTTGATGCCATAAATCACACTCGCTTTGATTGACTGTTGCACGTTCGATATCGGCTCTGTTAGCTTGATCCATTTTCAGTTTCTCCAAGTGTTGTTGAACCAACACTTCATATGCTTCTGGACTGATATCCGGACGATTAGAACCTTCTCCATAATCTTCTTTTCCATTGTCAACGTATCTTTTTCGCCGTCTTCCTTGAAGCATTCTTAAAGTTTTCTTTTGTTCAATGTGTTTCTTCGATTTTTCTTCCATTGATGTAATAATATCTGAAGGATCGTATCCACAATTTTTATTTAATCTCGTCAACAAGCATTGCGTATTGAACTGAACAACCGCAGCATGTACTCTTACATGATACGAATCCCTTTGACCAAAATTAATACGCTTTGCTCCTACCATTTTAGCAATTATAGCGTTGAAAGATTCGACATGATTGCTAGTTTCCGATTTCAATAAACTTCGAGCGTGGCAGCTTAGATCAGACACGGCTTGTCGTATAGGTATATACATTCCCGTGGATTTTAATGTCGGAATCCAATTTTTATCCTTTGTTGTTTCACAGGGTATTTGAAATTTACCACATCGAGCATGATCTCCGAAAATATGATGAACAGAATTCATGATTTGATGTTGCAAACTTTTGACTTGTGCACCGCCATCTTTATCATTTCGTTTCATTTTTATTAATGTCATTATATGTTGTCGAATTTTAAATGAACATTTTTTCACATACTCTCTAAACGACGTTACATTTCCTCTTGCCAAACTATGCGCCAATCTTCCTTTAGAAGCGTCAACAATCTTATTGCACATATTTCTCAGTAAATGGTTCGTACATTCGACTTTTTCAACTCGCACCCCATATTGCCGATATGGATTGCTGTCTAATATCGCCTTATAAACGCTGCTATCGCCATCGCCTACAACAGTTTTGTAAATTAATTTATGCTTTTCTACGCTTTCTAAAAATCCTTGTACAATAATGTCTTTTTCCATGGAACTTGAGCTTTGTTCACGACCCCAATTTTTAAAACATTTATGTTTCTTTGGGGCGCGATTTTTTCTTTCAGCAAGATCGCAGATATGACATACTTTATTACGTACTCCAACATACAAAACTTTTTTCGTCCTACATCCTATAATAGAGGCACAACCAGATAAAGAATCAAATTTTCCGCTTTTATATGTTCTTTTTAACCACGATCCATCAACTTGTACACTTATAAATGGTACTCCATTCATCGTATCTCCTTCCATTATTGCTAGCTCCCTTTCCATCGCAGCAGCTTCATCCATACATTCTTGAGCTATTTTTTCAAAACTTGCAACTAAATTTTGTCTATGTTCTCTGTATGAGACATTAGACAAAAATTTTAGTCCCATACTGGCAAGCTCCTGTTTCAGCTGAGAATATCCTGTTCCTGCTTTTATTGTTCCACACACTGCAGCATCGTGTAAATGCATTTGTTGACCGTCATTATTAACAAGATTAATCCATTTAAAGTAGCGACAATGATTGCAGACAAATTTCAATTTTGAACATAATCCTTCATCTCGACAATTTTCATAGTACAGATCATGAAAACTACATTGCTCGCGAAATCCATGTTCAAAGTACATTTGTTGCAATTGATCATAAAAATATAGAGGATCCGTTATTCTTCGACCTTCGAATGCTTTCTGTCTTATTGTATGTTCGTCTGATGTACATGATTCATTTTCAGGAACTGTTGACTGAGGTGCTGTCGGTTTCTCCGAAATAACACACTCGTCATCTGGCGTCATTTCTATCCTTCTTAATTCGGGTGTACGGATATCACCCTGCTCAATAGCGCAGCCATTATTATCGGTGAAGACGAATAACTCATCAGATTTGTTACCTTGTAATGTTTCTTCACTATTAACGATGTCACTCGCAATAATCGTTTCCCTTACATTATCAATAATCATGTATTCATCCACAATCGTGATAAAATTTTTGGCAATATCGCCTACACTGTTAACTGCTGTAATACTACTGTCTCCACCCGTTCCTCCTGTCTTACATTTACCGTGCTTGAACCTACAACAATGTTTTACTTCATTTATGAAATAAATAAAATTAAAATTAAAAATGGATTGTTAAATTGTACAAATTCAAGTTCTATCTACGTAAATTTTGTTGAAAATGATCTCAAACATGTAAAAAAAAAACAGATTGTGCAATTTTATATATGGTTGGTTCTCTGACAAATCGGGAGGTAAAAAAATAAATATCGATATACTATAGAAATATGCGTCTTAAAGATTCATGACTCCCCCCAAAATTTTTTCAAGTTTTATTTATCATTATTTGTCCTCGTTTACAGAGGGTAAAAGTTGGCAATGATCTGCTCCTGATAACCGGTTCATTAAATCAATGTATTCACGACTGGGATGCAATTGAACTATTATTCCATACTTGATTTTTCAGGGAGTGCAGTGTAAGGGGTTATGCGATTGACTGGCATTTACGTAGGAGTACATTTATAATTTTTTAAATGATTTTGTAGTTAAATGTAGGCAGAACATTGTTTTGTACGCAATTTACTTACATAAATTGTAGGTTAGTTTAGCTTTTGAAAAAGTAACGTATTTATTTTTACGCAAATAAATATGATTTTGTACAATATAACAATATGTTATTGATGCCAGCAGTAAGAAGTTTCTGTTTCTACTCACTTGTACTTCCAATTTGATGAACTTTTTCGACTTGCATTCTTCTTTTTGCATCCCATTATGTTTTGCGCCTATCAATATCACTTTATATATTAAAAAATTTTGTAAGTACTGTAGAAATCAACAGTTACGATCTTCTACAGGTTGTTGACTAATAATTATACTGCATAAAGCACCGTATAAAAGAAGTACTCCTATGATCTGCTAGAGATAATTCTGTATGCACACAATATATCATAGAGGCGCGCGACGTTGTTTATAAAAGCTGTTAACCTTGACAAAGGTCAAACATTACACTCTTGACGTTGCAGAAAAAATAGCGGGAGTTCCGGGTTGGGTTCAAATGACTTGTTGTTATATTTATTAAATTTGTATGCATTGTCATATATTTGTACTATTTTTAATTCAGTACACTTGTTCAGCAAATGAAACCCTTTTGTTAATAACTTGCATCTATTAATGTTCCATGGCCATATTATATCCGTACATTCCGTATTATATCCGTGAAAATAGGGAACGATATCTATAAGTAGATTCTGTCTAACAAAATGTGCAATCTATGTTACAAAATCTTTATATTTATATTTTATACATTCATACTTGTATACATTATATTCTAATACATATTTACACTATGTAGGAATATTCCATTTCAAGAAATGGATAAATATAACTTAATATGTATAAGTAATACCTGTACTAGTTGAAACTTTGAAGCCCTTCATCGGAAATCATGCAATATAGCTTTGTCGAAAATAAAAAATAATTGAATTATAGGAAATGTAAAGAGTTTACATTTTGCTTTATTTTAATGATTGACAACTAATGTTCAGCAAAAGTTTTCTCGTAGAATATAATATTATATTGCGGCTACCGTTACATTATTTATACTTTATTCGAAGTTTCATTCCGATTACCTGAAATTGTGACGCAATAGTGGAATACCTACTTTATCTTGGGCTTTTCTGAGTTCTTTATCTAGTCCGATTTCTTACAGTTGATGTATATACTTCAGTCATTACCTATTTCTTTAGAATTATACTTTATTCCTGCATAAATACATGCATAAAGAAATTATGAATAATGTTTATTTACGAAATGTATGAACTTTATAAATTATTTTATACACAACTGTTACAGTTATATTTAATTGGAAATTCATATTAAAAAGTAGAAGATTAGAAAGTATCAAATAATTTCTAAATATTAATTTACATTAAATAAACATTTACAAATGAATTATTTCTTTATCAAATTTAACATTTTTGTTTTGCTTCTTAAATATCAGCGTAATATTTCAGATATAAAAAAACCTTTACAAAGTAAATACATTTCCTGAATATTTATGGTGAACAAGAATATTTATTTATTTTTTTATTCTTTTCCTTATAGCTATTTTAAACGGTAATTTCGCAATAGTTTAATAGCCTGAATTTATACAAACATAATCAATAAATAAACGTTTAATGGTACGACTTTAACCCGATGGAAGCGTCCTATTCATGAACCACATTCAGAAATATTACGGTACATATATATATATATATATATATATATGTGTGTGTGTGTGTGTGTGTGTGTGTATCCGCACACGCAAATCCATACGGACATTTTCTATAGACACGTTATTCGAGCTCTGCAGTGAATTTCTACATGTCAGATGAGCTTCACAAACAGAAAATATATTTTGTCATACCATATTGTATAATTTTTTTTCAGTATAGGACATGTATTGGACAAGTGTGGTAAACCTGAATCCTGACTTAGCTTAATAATATCAAATTTGGATGTAAAAGATAATCAAAATAAAATTTAATATCACAGGTTAACTAAAGAAAAATAAACACAATATAATAGCATTATACGGTATGTTTCTTACTAATAAAAGAAACAGTTGTCCGGATTAGTACCACTGATTAATATGGTATACTATTGCATCTAAAAAAAGTTATCGACAGGTATTCGTTTATATGTTTTTTAACTTCTTTTTATATTGCAAATGTAACATTAGTCACATATATCCGGACTTAGATTTACCATTAATGTGAACCTATATACTGTACTGACAAAATTTACTTTGAAATATTACACGATATAAATAAATTTCATACTGTGATCACCAGGAAGAAAATCAATAAGTACGTGACAGCTCTTTAGTACAGTTCCACGTGTCAGATGAGCTTCACCGTCAATTACAAAGGTTGTTAAATTTGTCTACTGAGTTCAGGAAGTTGTTATAAACTTAAGAAGAGACAACTGTAAGGAAATATATTATTTATTTTCAAACATTGCTTAAACCATACATTTATATTTTTAAATTTATTATCTTCTGCTTTTTGGCGAATTTTATATTCATTAGAACGGCACTGCAAAAATATATATATTCATTAAAGGCTATTATATTAGTTATTAATTCAAAATCATTTATAAACCAGGTTCAAACTTACGAAAGTTTCTACGTTGCCATCACGAAGCTGCCGACGTAAATCAGCGTTGACTCGGACCTCCTCGTCGTATTTACTTTTAAGGCTTGCATTATTTGCTTTGTAATGCTTTATTCTCTGAAAACAAAAGATTAAAATACATCAGAAATTAAGTATAAAAATTTTTTTAATACGTTCATTAAACAGATCCTTTTACATGCATGATCAACTAGCGAAATTTCGGTTTCTTTGGGAGAAAAGGGGTCACCTCTAAAACCGAAATATGTATAAGAATTCAGTCATTGATAGACTGTGATGGTGCTTACGGTGGTACAATATCTTTCTAATAAAAAATAAATATTTATAATATATTAATAAATATATATGCATTAACTACATTTTTACGAACTAAATTAACATATTTACTTTCTTTTTTAGGGGTATAGCCCTCTCCACATGCGTATAATACATACTTATAGTAAAGAGTTTGTTTGACCCATGATTCACTGACTGTAAGATGTAAGTAAACTGATGGACCAAATGAGTTCAAATTTGGGTATATGTAAACAAACTTTTGTAAACGTATTACTTTTTTTTTATTAATTTGTTATTAATTTTAATATAACTATTATCTTACTGTTTGTCTAACTAATATACTTTTAAGCCATATCCCCAAATTTGACCTCATTTGGTCCATTAGTTTACTTTATATCTTACAGTCAGTGAATGATGGGTTCAAACAGACTCCCTACTATAAGTTTGTATTATAGGCATCTGGAGAGGGCTACACCCCTGAAAATTAAAGTTAATATGTTTATTGAAGTCATAACTAATTATGTTTTTGTATATATATTTGTTGATATATTTTAAATAGTTATTTCTTATTTTTAAGTTTAAAGGTGTTGTGTCTCCTTAAGAACGACTTCGGCAAACATACGTCCCCCTTTTGTTACATATAACTGACTGATTCTTATAAAATCGCGGATAGACCATTTCAAATTTTATTAGCGAATATACAATTAAGTTATCGAGTATATTATGTTTCTTTTCTCTAAGTACATATAAAGCGCGATGTTATATACGTTTTTAGTGCATTTCAACAATAAGTTTATTATACTTACATCATACAGTTTCGTCAATTCCTCTCTTAGATCTAGAACAAAAAAGATTTTTAAATATCGCTGATTACTTGTCTTACTTAAAAATATGTACGGAGATTCCTGCAGAGATCTCTATAGGGATTTTTGACTCCCTAAAGACATGCAGAGTGGTATCTGCAAAAATTTGTACAGTGAAATGTATACAGTTCCTTGTAAGGATTTCTGCAGATGCTACTACATATCTGTATATTCATCTAGAACCATTCCGTAATTATACACAATCAAGTTTAAATAATAAGTATAATTAACGTCTTTTCATATAAAAATGATATATATATATATAATCAAAAAATTACCTCAATCAACTATATACCGAATCAATCATAAGTTAAAGTGAGTTTTTTCTAAGAGTGACAATCTAGCTGTATATGCACTGGTATAAATTGGAAGAGTACTAACTTACATTATTATCGTTATACATACCTCTGACTATATGCCAAATATTACAAACAGTGGTATATGTGTATCCAAGATAGCCAGCGACAACCAGCGATGAACTATGTAATTAAAGGTTCTCCAAACATGTTGTATAAGATATCTAATATCAGAAGCTATATTTTGCATATAATTAATATTATGGTGTTACATGCAGTGTATTACACTTATACATATAATTTTTCGGACATAAACTTGTGAAATTATGTGGAAACAGACTACGATGACAGTTTTTACTGAACTGATGTTGTTAAGTCTCTTGTATCGCACCCTATGGCGTGGACGTACAGTTTTGCATATAGGCTTCTGATATGAAAATGAAAATAATATCAGTTAAGATAACAACAAGTTGATATATTGTTTAAACATGCCAAAACACATTTATATCTACAATTTCAGAAAAATTTTAGCTATAGAGCTATGATAGTTTTTAAATGAGAGCCAAAACAAGATTTGCAGTGATTACTGGTTTTATGATGACCTGTTTTAAAATGTTCTTTTGGTTCTTATTTAAAAACTATCACAGCTAGAGAGCTCAAATTTTATGTTTAAATTTGTTTTGCCATGTTTAAACAATGCATCAACTTGTTGTTATCTTAATTGATATTTTTTTGATTTTCATATCAGACCCTTGCATGCAAAACTGCATATGTCATAGGGTATGATGCTAGAGATCTAACGACAACAGTTCAGTAAAAACTGTCATCGTAGTCTGTTTACACACAATTTTACAAGTTTCTGTCCAAAAAATGATATGTATGACTGTAATACACTGTATGTAACAACATAATATTGATTATATGCACGATTATTGCTTCTGATAGTAAACTTGAGTTCATCGCTGGGTGTCACTGGCTATCTTGAAGACACGTATATCACTGTTTGCCTGTAATATTTGGTACAGTAAAATGGATGTATAACGATAATAATGAGAGATAGGGAGAAGGCTTACATATTTATTTAAACATTATATATACCATTTCAATGAATATATATATATATATCATTAACATGAGTCTCAATCTATCGAGTCGCTAGAGTACAAGCTACAAGACATCGGAAATATTCTACCAGGGTAATGAAATGCAAATACTTACACTCATTTTCTTTGCGCAACGATTCAACACTTCCTTGTGAAGAGGCCTCAGGAGCGGATGCTGTACTGGCATGCATATGAGGACACCACTGCAGTAATACATCCTCAATGATGTTTTTTAATTGTCCAGCTTCCAATCATGAAACACAAAACAGACATTAACTATTATACCTAGACTGTTAGAATATGCAATCAAAATAACACTTTTAAATTTACCATTGTTAAATGGTTGCTGTGGCTGAGCAATTGGCTGCTGTGCACCAAACCAAGACCCCTTGTGCTGCTGCTGATGTTGCAGTGCCATCTGCGGTTGTAAAAGCTGCGGTAAGACGTTTTGGCCCTGTGGAAATGACAGTGGGTACATAACTTGCTGCTGAGGAAGGTGCATTGATAATGGCTACAATACCTGCTGTGGCTGCAGTCCTTGCTGTTGCTGCAGCCCATACAGCTGGGCTTGCTGCAGCTGGACATGCTGCTGCTGTTGGACGTGCTGCTGCTGGACGAGCTGCTGCTGCTGCTGGACGTGTTGCTGCAGCCCATGCTGCTGGACGTGCTGCTGCTGGACGTGCTGCTGCTGCTGCTGCTGCTGGACGTGCTGCTGCTGGATGAGCTGCTGCTGCTGGACGTGCTGCTGCTGGACGAGCTGCTGCTGCTGGACGTGCTGCTGCTGGACGAGCTGCTGCTGCTGAACGTGTTGCTGCAGCCCATGCTGCTGGACGTGCTGCCGCTGGACGAGCTGCTGCTGCTGAACGTGTTGCTGGACGTGCTGCTGCTGGACGTGCTGCTGGACCTCCTGCTGCTGCAGCCCATGCTGCTGGACGTGCTGGTGCTGCTGGTGCTGCAACCCATGCTGCTGGCTTTGCTGCAGTACAGGTTGAAACTCCTGCTGCTGGAAAGCCTGTTCAGCCTGTACTGCAACTATTCCAGCTTGGGGATGTAGCGGTTGCAATCCCTCCTGCTGTCCCTGCTGTGGCACCAGCGGTTGCAAAACTGGCTCCTGGCTTTGCTGCGGTGGTGGTGGTGGTTGCAGCAGCTCACATTGCCGCGATGCTTGTTGCTGGGGCTGTCGTCTTGTGGACGGTCTTCCCGGTTTCCTCGCGGTTTGCTTACCTTTATTAGATTTTGCTTTTATATCGCAAATAAACAAGCAGGAAAAATATATTAAGAAAAATAGAAATATTTAAAATAAAATTAAAATGAATAATCTTATAAATATTCTATACTTACGCATTGTTTCTTGAATCTGATGCAATGAAAAATTCTTTACGAAAGCCGGTTCGCCGATTGAAACTGTAAATATGAGCTTCCCTTTGTTTGACACTAACGCTGCGTTGCCGAATCGCCGAACTTTTAATGGGTGCGTTCGATTTGCCGTATCCGATCTAAGTCGGTTCGCCACTGTGTTCCGCGTTCCGTTTATAATTAGCGTATTGTTCGTACCATCGTATGGAAGTCGAGAGCATGAGCTACGTTTTCCATTATAAAATGAATTTCGTTTATTGACAGCTTCTAATTTCGGCAAAATTTATAGAAAGAAAAACAGTTCTTGCAGTGTTGCGATAGTAAGAGCATCTTCTATCCGCCTATTTTGAATCTTCCAGCATTTTTATATAAATAAATTCGTGGGCCCACCTCGTATACATTATATTTTTTTTAATTATTTACTATTTTTTTTTATTTTTAGAATATTTGTATGGACTGAGTATATTATGACACTGCTGTGGGAGATGGTTTCCTAACTTGCTCGAGGTTTTTCGAAAAACCTCGAGCAAGGTAGAAAAACACCTCTGTTATCACACGGGTGATATTCGTGTGTAGCGAATGTAGGAATTGTGTAGAGAAGGAAATAAAATCGAGCAAATTAAACTATATACTTTGAATTTATTTTCAGAAAGAGATTTTAAAGGTTGAAGCTCTCAGCTTCGAGTCTCAAACCGAACTGATCTCAGTCAATCTCGTCAATTGCCAAAAATATGGCCGCCTTTCCCACTCTCACCATTACCAAGCATACAATCATACAACTATACTAGAAAAACGCGACCCTAACTTGAGAAAACCCCGACTCCTGCGTCGAAGTTTTCCTCGCGTTAATCCGTACGTACCGTCATAAAAACGCCACGGTCGGGTCCAAACATCCCGCGCCACTCAAACGACTCGACCGCGGACAGTCCGCTCATTCGAGCCTGCACAGCGCGCTGCCAGATGTTTGAATCCTCGAGTTCCGAATACGAGTCGATTTTTTCCTCCTTAGAGAAAACTAATAAATCGGCCCGCTCGAAAGTATGCGGAATCTCGTGTACGCACTCTCCACACAATACACTCTTTCTCGAACGCAGTCGAGAACGCATTTATGACATTATAAGAACGCGTTTACTGTGCTCGCATTCGCCCAGGCCGAGGCCTGTGACGTAGGAAAAACTTGTGTTTTTCGTACGTTGTCATTTTCAGGTTAGCGTGCTATAAACTTGCTTTAACAATAATATTTTATTATAAAAATATTGTTTTTAAGTAGAAAATATCGCTGGTTTATACTCTGAAACCCGGGAATACTTTAACAGGATTATGACGCACTATAAAAGTCCTCTACTTTTTGAATTTGCTAAATCAGTGCAATCTAACCAATTTTTTCAAATGAAGCTTTTTTCAGTTATGTAAGATATAATGGAAAATGGTCAAGACATACGTTTTTGTTTTTTACCTCACTCTTGCCGCGCGAAAGCGCACAGGGATAAAGCCGTCCCCACTCCTCGCATTGTGCGGTGCACAGGGGTATAGCCTACCCCACTCTTGCCGCGCGCGAGCGCACAGGGAATAAGCCGTCCCCACTCCTCGCATTGTGCGGTGCACAGGGGTATAGCCTACCCTACTCTTGCCGCGCGCGAGCGCACAGGGAATAAGCCGTCCCCACTCCTCGCATTGTGCGGTGCACAGGGGTATAGCCTACCCCACTCTTGCCGCGCGCGAGCGCACAGGGAATAAGCCGGCCCCACTTCTCGCATCGAGTAGAGGCGCAAATTTTCAAATCTTCGGCCTGGCAATTTGCTCGCGATTGGAAACCACAAAGCGCAAGCGACTACGTCAATTGTATTAAATTAATAATATAAATATTAATTTGAATAACGTCCTGTAAAAATTAAAGGCTATGCATTTTACATGAAAATGTTGAATGCAAAAGTTGTAGATATTTTAAAAACACAACTTTTTACTGTGGCAAATATTTTTTTTCAATGCTTGAATGCAAAAGAAAGCCCCAAAAGCGATTTTTTATACATATAACTTAATAACGATGAAGGCGCATCACGCACAATCATGCCCAACATTTATTTACAGATGTTCCCTTATTATTAAAAACTTATACTATTAGTGACGGGATGAAATTCGTCTTGTAAAGCGTGACGTCACAGCTCCCATTAATAAACCAATGAATTTGCCACCAATAGGGTAGTTAATATTTTGGTCACCTTATGGAATTTCGCGTATATTGTTTGCGCTACTTGCGCCTAATAAGGAGAAATTCCCATCTAATATAATTTGGATTAAAGTACTATAAAAGATAATTTTTTAAATTTTACACAATAATATCGGTTTTTAATCATATTTAAAATAAATTTCGATAAGATAAGAAAGCATGTTAAAATTATTAATTTATTATATACTAAAATAAATAATATTGAAAATCATGAATCGAGGTAAAATCGCGAAGCGATGCAAGTCGGCGCGGCAAGCCACCGCAACCGCCAGGACGCGCGTGTCGTGCTAGTTATCACTGCATTTAAAAACTCTATTATCATTCATTCTTTTTTGGACCGATTTTTGCAATTTTTTAAATTTCCTGCCACTTAAGCGACACTTCTAGCGCTGCTATCGTTCCTCGCTGCCAACTCTGCGATGAAGAAGCTATATGAAAATTATATTCAAAAAGCTACAAACGACCAAAACGTATATAAGTATCGCTAAACATTTATTTTATTAAATAAAAATGTTTATTAAGTACGTTGAAGGAGTGACTGTTGAGAAAGTGAAGGAGATGATTCACGGGCCCTGCAGTTTAGGCGACGTAGTGGTTGTAAGTTTTATTTTTTAATTTGTTTGCAAACGACTCTTCATACTTCTTCATACTACTTCATACTACTTCATACGACTTCTTTTCTTATACACTTGTTAATTAAAATTTATGTATGAATTTTAATTCAAATAGGATTTTATTGTCATTCCACCATTGTAAAGGTACTTATCTATATATATGTTGAGAAAATATTCTAACCTCAAAACATATTCATGCATCTAAACATATACATGACCTTACTCAATACTGACTGACATTAGACAAGTAGTATGTACATCAACAATTGAACATATGTTACACACTGATAAAGTGCATATGTTAGTGTATGTTATATGTTATAAAATGTAATTTTAATCGGAAATTTACTTTTATTAATTACAGTGCATTTAAAATGTGTGGATTGATGATTGGCAATCTAATCGTACACTTAAAAAATATTATGAACCGACCCAGAAGTCACTGGTATATGCTGTTCTGACATGCCTGTGTCAAATGTTTCAAAGAACAGGTAATGTTTATATGTCAAAAATAGCCAGTTATGAGCCCTGGAAGTGATATTGAAAGATATTTGCATATAACTATGAGATCTGGTCTGAGGCGATAGCTGAAATGCTTAACATATCATGGTATTATACGCAGTGCATTGAAGACACACAACTGATTTTTGCAGATACATTTAAAATTGTTCAGAAACTACATTTGGAAGTCAAGATAAGAACAACTTCATTTATTGCTGAAATACCTGAAAAGAAACTTGTATATCAAATTTCACCTCTGTAGGTATAATAGTTTTTAAATGAGAGCCAAAACCAACATTTTTAAAATAAGTCTTCCATACGTACGAATACTAACATTTTTGTTTTGCTTCTCATTTAAATACTATTATACCTACAGAGGTGAAATTTGATATACAAGTTTCTATTCAGGTATTTCAGCAATAAATAAAGTTGTTGTTATCTTAACTTTCATAAATCAGATTTACATGTCAACACCAATATGAATGTTTTAAGCGCTAAAGCTATAGTGTTTAAAGTAAGAGTGCGAACCAGGACAGCTGCAGTAAAACTATTATGGCAGCCTGTTTCTGCACAATTTTAATAAGTATCTCTGCAAAGATCTGACCTGTGGCTTGAATACACTACCTATAATTCCACAATATGTTTAGCAGTGCAGCACTCACCTCAGAGCAGATGTCACAGTTATATATGAACAAAACGTTATTACTGGACTCACTGATATATATGTTGTTCTGACATGCCTGTGTCAAATATTACAAAGAACAGGTAATGTTTATATGTCAGTAATGTTGACTTGCGAGCTCTGGAAGTGATTTGTCAAGATATCTGCATACAACAATGAGATATATGGTCTGAGATGAGAGCTGCACTGCTTGACATATTATGGTGTTATACACAGTGTATTGAAGCTACGCAGTTGATTTTTGCAGAGATACTTTTTAAAAGTGTGCAGAAACCGGCTGCCATAACAGTTTTTCTTAAGCTGACCTCCTTCGCACTCTTACTTTAAACACTATAGCTTTAGCGCTTAAAACATTCATATTGGTGTTGACATGTAAATCTGATTTATGAAAGTTAAGATAACAACAACTTTATTTATTGCTGAAATACCTGAAAAGAAACTTGTATATCAAATTTCACCTCTGTAGGTATAATAGTATTCAAATGAGAAGCAAAACAAAAATGTTAGTATTCGTACGTATGGAAGACTTATTTTAAAAATGTTGGTTTTGGCTCTCATTTAAAAACTATTATACCTACAGAGGTGAAATTTGATATACAAGTTTCTTTTCAGGTATTTCAGCAATAAATAAAGTTGTTGTTATCTTAACTTTCATAAATCAGATTTACATGTCAACACCAATATGAATGTTTTAAGCGCTAAAGCTATAGTGTTTAAAGTAAGAGTGCGAAGGAGGTCAGCTTAAGAAAAACTGTTATGGCAGCCGGTTTCTGCACACTTTTAAAAAGTATCTCTGCAAAAATCAACTGCGTAGCTTCAATACACTGTGTATAACACCATAATATGTCAAGCAGTGCAGCTCTCATCTCAGACCATATATCTCATTGTTGTATGCAGATATCTTGACAAATCACTTCCAGAGCTCGCAAGTCAACATTACTGACATATAAACATTACCTGTTCTTTGTAATATTTGACACAGGCATGTCAGAACAACATATATCAGTGAGTCCAGTAATAACGTTTTGTTCATATATAACTGTGACATCTGCTCTGAGGTGAGTGCTGCACTGCTAAACATATTGTGGAATTATAGGTAGTGTATTCAAGCCACAGGTCAGATCTTTGCAGAGATACTTATTAAAATTGTGCAGAAACAGGCTGCCATAATAGTTTTACTGCAGCTGTCCTGTGGAGTGGACATTTCTGACATATAAACATTACCTGTTCTTTGTAACATTTGACACAGGCATGTCAGAACCACTTATATCAGTGAGACCTGGGTCGGTTCATAATATTTTCTAAGTGTAGGATTAGATTGCCAATCTTCAATCCACACCTTTTAAATCTGCACTGTAATTAATGAGTAACCTTTTAAAAAGTTAATAAAAGTAAATTTCCGATTAAAATAACATTTTATAACATATAACACTGATGATCCTTGGTTTCTTTTTAACTGTCAGATTTGATAAAATACACACTAGTGTATTAATGATCAACAAATATAATAAAAATGTAGCTTCAAAGTTTGAATTTTATTTAAGAATCACATAAATTATTAGTATGTATTTTTAATACTCGGCTTTATCAAATTGAAATTGAAATCTAAATTGAAACTCCAGAAACACATGTTTTTTTTTTCAACCGGGCACGCTAGCTGTATAATATTTTAATTATTTTAATGCGTATATTGGCAAGTTGCCCTTGAATACTTGCTGGTAAAACATATTGAGATACCCTATTTAAAAATCTCACGTGAGATCTCAGGTGAGATATCAGGTGAAATCTCACGCCAAAATCTCATCTAACCAATTTTTGTTCTTTACGCGTTTTAAACCATTCGTAGTCGATTGGTGTTTGTTTTTAAAAAATTTAAACTTAGAAAATTTTTGGAAAATTGGAATTAATTTTTTTAAGTCAAAATTTGTGATAAATTTTCGAAAATCGAATTTTTCAAAAAAAGCGACCAATCGACTAAGAATGGTTTCAAACGTCTAATGAACAAAAAATTGGTTAGATGAGATTTTGGCGTGAGATTTCACTTGAAATCTCACCTGAGATCTCACGTGAGATTTTTCAATAGGGCAGCACTTAATAATTCACTTGAAAAAACATTTAAAATATCACTTCACTGCTTTGCTTTGATAAAATTAGCAGACTATTTTTCTTCATTCGAGTGTTATTAAAAATAAGCTATATATTTAAAACATATTACACTGCAACAAATTACAGCAAACTACTGCAATCAATGTAAAGCACATATAAGTTATATAGAAGCTGTATTTTTAAATGTTTCCTGCCTGCTAGGGAAACAGCGGAGCGGTCGCTCTTGGCGTTGTACAATGCCGCGTAATATTCAAATCCATCATATGACGCAAAACATGACTGTCACGTGACTAACTTGAGCGTCAGAAGTGAAAATGAAAACTTTTGTTGTTAAAAGACCTTCACATTTTTATACTTTCATATGCAAAGATATGTCATAAATAATTTAGTTTATTTAAACTCTTATGAACTATACAGTTGTATAATGACGGCCATGGAATTTCCGATAATATGAACAATAAAACAAAAAAATTGTCGTAAAATTGAAGTCTGCAATTAAGCAGTGTAAAATACACGTGACTCGATCTCGTCGGAATAATAATTTAAGCAAATGTATTTAAGCATCTGAATATTTTGATAAAATGTAAAAGGAACTAAGTAATCTATTAAGTACTTTAAAAGACCAATTTTTCGATGTATCATCTAAATGTTAACATATCCATTTACAGTGAAAGCTAATTTATTATGCTTTTTGATGTATAACTACGTTTGCCCAGCAAATTCAGATAACATTTTGGCGCCAAATCTCACATGAGATCTCAAGTGCCAGTTTGCAGTGGAATCGTACATTCTATGTACTACTTATTAATAAATATTACATGCAATATATTACTATTTCCTTATATTTTCAATAATTTTTATTAGTTTCGGGAAGCTTTACCGCAAGTGTCGTGGTCTGAGGCAAGGAAGCGCCTGGACGCAATGCTGGAAGTTGTGTCATTCGACAAGCAGTCGATGGTCGAATCAAAGCTCGACGACGTATTTTACGTTGATTTCAAATGTCTGCCTGGTGGCACCGTAACAGCTGACTCTCTAATGGTAAGCATTATTTCTAATCCTACCTAACTGTTTCTCTCGCCTCATATTAGAAGATATTTACGATTCATCTGACTGGCAAGTTAATAAAGTTCGCGTCCATTTCAATTCCAATATTAAATTTTATTTTTAATATATTTAGATAGATAGATAATCATTACACTTAAAGGGATGTCGGAGCAAATGTGACCTCCACCACCACCTCGAGTCGTAGTTTACATTGTCTGATTTCAATATTCTTCGCACCATCAGAAATCAATGTGATAATTGTTCATTATATAGGTTATCGCGGAACACCGAATTTTTAATTATTCAGTTAGTACAAAACATTATTTTATTCAATAATGTACATGAAAGTGACGGCCATCTTGTTGATATCGCCGCCTTCACTTCGGATCGTAGTTTTAATTATTTACAAAAATTATGCATAATTACACAACAATAAGATTTGAGCAATATAAATTATTATAATAGCGACCGCGGAATACTTTCCTTTAACGCTTTAAGGGGGTCTGAAAGCCAATTAAAAATTCAAATTTCGCGCCACAAAATAGCAGACGAAAAAATAATTAATTTACTTATAACAATTAATAAAAGCAAAATTATGAAAATCCAACAGTTGGTTGCCCTCCTTTATGTAATTATCTATCAATATTCACAGTTTCAAATTATTATAATAATATGTCGTCGAAAAAACCTTGAAAAATGCGACTTTTTAATATTTTTCAAGGTTTTCTGAGAGACATATTATTATAATAGCTCGAAAGTTTGGATATTGATAGATAATTACATAAAGGAGGGCAACAAACTCTAATTTTGCTTTTATTAATTGTTATAAGTAAATTAATTATTTTTTCGTCTGCAATTTTGAGTCTGCAATTTTTAATTGGCTTTCAGACCTCCTTAAGCAAGTGTATTTATTTATTATTTATGATGTAAAAGGTAGAATTTTCAACATATACTATTCCATTTTTTGCACATTTCAGAACTTTACACCTGCCACTGATATTCAACCAGGACAACAGATGGATGATTTGCTGGATGATGTTGCAAGGCAAATCGTTGCAGGTCGTTGCGAGCCCGTTTACTGTCGGAACATCGAGAACAGTGGTGCCGCACAATACCTCAATGATTTTCCTCTGCATATTCATCCAAAAATCAACGATAGTCTGGGACCGTGTATGGGAATCAACATTCCTACTGTTTATCTTGCTGGTAATTTATCTTTTACCGGTATGCATGCAGAGGATGGGCGTCTGGATTCCTGCAACGGTTGTCACTGGGGTATATGCGGCAGTAGTGTGAAAGTTTGGGTGTTTGTTGCTACTGAACATACACACTTACTTTCCAAAACTTTGGCAGACCTAGTACAACGGGCAAAAAAGAAGAACCCTCGGTCTTTTCCTGGATTTGAGAAGGGTTGCAATTTTATTTTGGACCACAAAAATATGTTCGTGACGCTGAAATTCCTGCAACGTTATAACATCCATTACGATGTGGTAGTTCAGCGTCCCGGTGACATTATTTTTGTGAGCCCTGGTATATACCATCAAGTTGTCAACTTCGGTGTTACTTGTGCCGAAGCTGTCAATATTGGAGGGCACTTGTGGAACAGCTCAGCACACTTGTACTCACCCTGCATGTGTGCACAGAGCCAAGTTGTGTTCATAGCACAAAATTATTCAGGCAAACAAGTGTCCCCAATTATTGCAGTGGACGATAAGGAAGCATCGGAAAAACCCTTGTCGCGACCAGAGAAGTCGGAGGTTCCTTTGGCGCCTACCGCTGCTAATCCGCACGCTGATTCCCTAGCGGATTCAGAAATCGTTCCGGAAGATCAGGTCCATCCAGTTGAAGACATCAATCCTGCAGCCAGCCAGCCAGAGATACTCATAACCTCTGCTGGCCCAGCAGCGGATGCACAAATCCCTGCTGTGCTCGCGGAGGTTGTGGAAGCACAGGACGAATGTGACGCAATAGCTTCCGCTGATGTAAACCGCAAATCGAAACATACGTGTTCGGTTTGCGGCTTAACATACAGTGTAAGGAAGAATTTATTGCGTCACAATCGAAATGTCCATCTAGGCATAAAGAGCAGGCGCGTTGATTGCGAAGTGTGCGGAAGAAGCATTAGAGAGAATGCCTTAAAAGACCACCAGCGCAGTCAGAGGTGCATAAATGCCCTCGTAAACGTTTTTAAGAATAATTCTTAAAATGATACAGGTAAGAAAGCAAATTTTCTGCCGAGAAATGAATAATTTGTTGCCAATTACAAAAGATTTTTATTTATAGACATCGGCTGCTAAATTTGGATTCCTATAAAGAAGTTTGGAGACGCTACTTCAGCAAAGGTATTAATATTTATTTGTAAAAATACCAAGTTCATTTGTTTCTCATGCAATCATATAATCTTGAACAATGTTACAATCACCGGCAAAACGTAGTTTAATCTCCTCTACTCACACTACAGCGCTAGTTTCTCAGATTACTTGTAAACTACCTAAGTAATTGTAAAAATTCATAACTATTAAACTAAATTGCAGCATAAAAATTCATATTAATTTCTAGGTTTGGCCATCTATGGCGACAGCAACAGCGAATCTGAGGCAGAACATGTTTCCACTGATGAGCACTCTCAACAAAGTTCTAGTCAGGATAACGACAATGAAGAAGAGTTGAAGGTAATAAATACTATCAGAATTGAAAGAAAAAGGTTGGCAATAATATTCACGTTGTTAATTTATTGTAGGAAAGTTTAAAATTTTGCCAGCAAACTTTTCATAGGACTGAAGGGAAAAAGAGTGGCAAACGGATGGAAAGGTGCTTAAGAAAAGATTCTGGTATGGGTAATACAAGCGGGTCTATAACAATCTTTGTGGGTATATCTCAACCTAAAATTTATAAAGTAAAATATTTTATATAAACATCAAAAGAAATATAAAATTTTGATTTCAGGGAAAAAGGCATACAAAATCAAGTACAAGACAGCAAATGGATCGAGAAATGGATGACATGTACAAACGAAGACAAGGCATAGCCTGGCAAAATGACCTATATTTAAAGTTACTTCAATTTGTGGATACAAATAATATAGTAATCAATGAAAATACGTACACTAATCTTTCTACTGAGCAATTGCAACATTTGAGTACAGCTTTTTTCCCAAAATATGGCCACAGAAGATCTCATAAAGACAAAGTTCTTTTCTTTTTGCAGTGCTATTATGAAAGTATTATTGAAGATCTTTTAAGTACGTCAAGTCCAAATTTAAACTTTTTAATAAAAAAGATATAATAAAGTAGATATGTTATAATAAATTAGTTTTTATTTTTCAGGTTCGACCGCATAACTGATCGGACGTGTTTCTCACTGTCTCCTCGCAAATATACTAATATCATACTAATATCATATATAATAATATTTCAAGCCCGCTATGGCGGGTGAGAGTAACTTGTCTCCACCTGACGAGGTAAATCTTGGTTGTTGCAAAAAAAATATATCAATAGTGTACTGTGTAGTGTGCTCAAAAATACATCATACGAGCTGTGGCATAAGAGACAAGAATTTCAAAAGTATAAAGGGGATTCTGGGTGTGCGTTCCTGCTCCCAAGAGATCAACTCAATTGAACAGCAAGATAATCTTAGTGAAAAAACACTACAGAAAGTAATAGAAAATTATGAACAAAAAATAAAAAAACTACAAGATAAGTATGTTACAAATTTAAAAGAAAAGGAAAACCAAATAACTGAGTTAAAACTCGAAAACGAAGAGCTTATAGAAAAAAATAATTTAATAAAAGATCTAAATATTGAATTAAAGAGAAACAACAAATTATTAGAAGAAAAGACACAACACTTAAATGGAAATCAAAACAAACCGTTGGAATATACATACGCAGATTCACTTAGTCACCAGAGAAGAAACGGAAATGACATACAACTTGTACACAATGATATCAAGGAAGTCTTATTTAAATCTAAAAAACAAATTGACAGGATTGTTGTACAAAAAGACAAAATCTTAGTCAAATGTGAAAACAAAGAAGACATAGATGTGGTACATTCTTTTATACAAAAAACATGTAATAAGTATATTGCAACAGAAATTGAAAAAAAGAAAAATCCTCGTCTAAAAATAACTGGTGTCGATGGTCTGAATACGAACAATTATTCAGAGATAGAAAATGACATAAAATTAAGAAATAATCTGGATGAAATAGATCAATTGAATGTAGTTCACAAATATCAAAACAAAAGAAATAATCTATGGACAATTATTACTGAGGTGAATTCTACTACGTATAAAAAACTAATGATAAAAAAGAAAATATTTGTTGGATTTAACAGCTGCAAAATTTTTGATGATTTCAATGTGAATATATGTTATAAGTGCTGCTCTTATGGTCATTCGAAAAAAAAGTGTCAATGGAAACAGTGTTGTCGATTTTGTTCTGAAGAACGTGAAGACAAGAACTGTCCTCAAAAAGACACACTAAAATGTAAAAACTGTATGCTCTCTAACGATAGATACAAAACTAATTGGAACATAAATCACACAGCTGACAATAAGACACTATGCGAATACTACAATTATTGGTGAAAAAATCAGTTAAAAAATGCGACTACCCGTATGATCCTTTATGCAAATAACCAACAAAATAAAGACAATAATCACAAACACAATTAAAAAAGTTATAAGTATAATAAAAATGGTGCAAATACTTGAAGTACTAGATGACATCAATAGTAACGTTGTACAGCAAGAAGATGAATACAAGTGTATAAGTGATCTCAATAAAATTGGACAACTAAATAAAGAAGTTATACTATATGTAAACATTAGAAGTTTAAATGCGAATCACAGTAAATTGGAAACTTTTATAGAAAGACTTAGAGTTAAACCAAGTATTATAGTTTGCTCAGAAACCCATATACTTGATTGTTATGAGTATCTCAGGCTAACAGGGTACAAAATGTATTATAATAATAGTCAGATTAACAAAAATGATGGTGTGGTGATATATATTTTAGATGATATAACTGAGACAACGGAAACAATAATTCAAGGAAGACTCAGCATTTTAAATACTAGTATCACAATAAGTAATAATAAAATATTAATGATTTCATCTATATATAGGTCACATGACCTACCTAAATCTGAATTTTGTCTGCAACTTAGAAAATTCTTAGAAAAAAAGATAAATATAAAGAACCATCTAATAATAGGTGACTTTAATATTGATATATTAAAGCTTGAATGTATCAGCCAGGAGCTTTGAAATAATTTGCAAGATAAGGGTTTTTTCCCGGGTTTTCAAACTATCACTAGACCGTCAACATTAGATATTAGCGAAGGATAAGAATCCACTAAATATTAAACAAATGTTTGCATACGAGTCACTAAACTTTCACTATCATTGTCTAAAGGACAGATATGTTAATTCAAATAGCGTAACCAGAAAAAAATGTATAATAATACCAAAGAGAAACAAAACTGTTAGTAGTAAGAATAGTTTTATAAGAGCGATTAATTTGTTTAACGGTCTCCCTAAGGAATTAAAAACGATAAATAATGTTAATAAAAGGAAAAGTAAAATTAAAAAATGGATCAAATTAAATTGTATATGACAGATGTTTTGTATATAATAAAGTTGTATTTTAGTATTAAGGTTTAGAATTAAGGTAGTATTAAGGATTATACTTTTCAGTCCTGCGAACAGGTAACTCAATTTACCTCTGCAGGGTTTACAGATGGTTGTAATCTGTATAACTATGTAAACTTACTGAATAAATTATTTATTTCCATGTTATATAAATTTCACTTAACTGAATACAAGTTTATATGATTTATTATATTTGTTGCTTATTTCATTTATTAATAATATTATATATGTACGTAAGTGTATAATTTGTAATTTGTATACTTAATTTAAATTTAATAGAATCCTTGCGTAGACGAACATCGAGCTAGATGTCATTACTTTGACTTGATAAAATAATAAAAGAACACAGATTCATGAAAGAAATTTGGTTTTCTAGAAATGTGTAAGTGAACTAATAGATGAACAGGTGTGAGATTATATTTGAAAATATGTTATATTTTATTGGTTTAATTTTGTATATAAATAGCAAATTCAATAATTAATTTTTATATTTAGAAAAGTATTACACTAAATGTATGAATAGTAAAATTGATCGGTTGATAGTTATTCCTCATCGATTTAGTTTACATTTATTACATTAATCTACTGCTATTAAAAATACGTCGACTAGTATTTTTTTTATAGTAAAATATGTAATTATGCAGGCGGGGGGGGGGGGGGGGGGGGAGGGTACCGCTAGCGTCCCGAGTCGCGATCCGCTCTGTTGGGTCTTGATGTCTGGTACAGAAATCCTAGCGCCATCTACTGGCTCGCGAATCAAGGAGATGACATAAACAGCTTTAGGTATTTATGCGCATGCGTGGTCGCACAGCTGATATGCTCGGCAGTTTACGCACGTATTGCCATCTACCGACGAAAAGCTATTTATAAATGATAATAAAACTACTTTTCACTTTATAAAATTATGCTAATCCAAGAGTTCTTTGCCCTTCATTAGATAGTCAACTACGTCTATGAAAAGTTTCAAGTAATTATATTTAATCGTTCAAGAGAAAAGTTTGAACAAAATTTACAGCATCTGCAAGTTCTCACTACTCAATTTTGTTCAAAGTTTTTTCAATTATGCCTAAATATTTTGATGTGAAACTTTACACAATGGTACATGTTTATAAAAGGAAGGGCAAACAACTCTTGGTTTCGCATGATTCATAATATTTATGCAGATAGAAGTATTTTTCTGCAGTGAAACTGCGCCATTGACTCAGTCGGTAAATTCTGAGTTTCAGACCCCCTTAAATAATATGTATCTTAATATACTATTACGACACGCCGTGGCGTAAACCTCGACTTATGCCACGCTCGTGCAAAACTGTACTCGCTAAATCTCGGTTTACGCACGTTGTGTCATGAAATATCGTACGATACTACGGAGGTAAAGGGATTTCAACCTACGAGGTTGAACTTACTTTACAGCACTACTATCCTAATATACTATTAATGATTCTCCCGGATTATTAAAGTATTTATCCGGCATAAGAAAGTTATTAAAAAATGTAAACTTTAAAAGTAATACAACATTTTAATAGTAGCAACAGTTGTACGTTATCCCCACACATACCGAGAAATCGAAAATAAATATTGTTATAAAACAATATATACATGGAATGTACCACATGTAGAACATCATTAAACGATATATTGATAAATAACGTATATAATATTATAGGTATCAGACATTGAGTAATCGTCCTGACGTACAATTTGCAAAGTACAAATCATTAATGCGAATTGCCAAAGCTAATAACGTACCCCCAGTACCTGGAACTTTGACGGCTCTCGCTGAAACATTAGAAAATTATTATCCTATGAGAAACTTCTATAGAGGATCTGCAGTTGGAACTGACAACTCTATTGGTCTCATTTTCATTCATGATAAAATGATGCGACCCCTTAGTGAATGCAGACAATTGTTTTGTGACGGAACATTTGATGTAAGAACTTGTTTTCATATGAACGTTAGCATATATACTTTCTTTACAAAGAAAATATTGCTTTGTTACAGATGAGGCCTAAAGAACCAAGCAGCTCTCAAGTTTTTACGATTCATTTCCGGAAGATGAATTTCGTAGGTTTTCCCGTTTTTAAAACCATATTTATATAAGCTAAATTATCTCCACACTTTCTGGTGGAGATGTCGCCGGGTTTCTCGTTGGAATTGATAATAAATTTTAGAAATTCAGTTTAGTCAGTTAATGTAGTTATGGTATACTGTTTTTAAGCGCTGTATTGGATCTTATTGGGTTACTAAACTTTTAGTAACCCAATAAGAGTTTAAGGCTTTTTAAAATTGTTAGGTGAAATTTTTATCAGATAACGCTCGGACAGGAATCGTGATACTCATAAAAGAATGAGCTTTCTCGTACAATATTTAAAAATGTTTTGTTACGGCTTACGCGCTTAGCAATTAAATGCACTGCACGTTACATTTACTGCGTTATGAATCAAAATATATAAGTAAAGAATAATTCTCAAATTTTCATGATTTTGAATCGGTTTTGATATTGATTTTCATGTTTTTGTTTGTCTAAATTTGGCGTATGGGTTTTATAATTAAATTGATAGATTATAATTATTGTACACTATTAAAATATTATAGTATTTTCTCACTCTTAGTGAGTTAATACTGGACCTTTCTTAAAACTTTGTTGCTACTTACCCTTAAGTGATTGATCACTTGCAGATAGAGTATAAAGTCAATAAGTCCTAAAGAATGTAAATTTTTTTTATTTATTTATACTTTATTCTATCTGCAAGCGAACTATTACTTTACGTTATAGTAGCAATTCATTATAGGTTAGATTAGCAAATCACTCTGAAGAAAGTAGTCTCGATAATTATTAATAGAAGTTAAAATTGTTAAATATTTAAACTTATAGAGATTTGCTGCTATTTACGTGCTCACGAGTGCAAGAACTACTGCTCTTTACGATGCTGTCTGGGATAAGATCTTTGAGATTATCCCAGTTCTAAGAGATCACGTCGAATCAGTCAGTTCCGATATTGAGAGGGCGCAAATAGTGTTTGCGAAAAAGAAGTCTCCTAACGCAAGGATAACGGGTTGCGTGTTTCATTACAAACAGGTGTTTATATTAAATCATATTTTTAAATATAAACTACTGATTTACAAAGAGGAATTAAAGTAAAAACCCTAATAGAAAATTGAGCATTATCTAGTGTGCATAAGTATCTGTGTATATATATTTTTATATGCATTTAAAATTCGCGTAAACCTAACAAATGATCACTTAAAATGTGAAAAAACTTAGATACTTTATATGCAGATAAAAAAATTATAAAAGCATTTTTATTTCGAAAAATCATGTAAGAAAAACGTCTTGTATTTTTGGTATAGTATACTCAGCTACATCAGTGTACAAGTACGTTTTTGCACAAACGACCAGTGCATGAAAGTCACATTTACTGGCAAGTTTCAATTTAGTACTGCAAAAAAAAATCCATTTAAAGATTTCTGACTGTGGGCAAACACTTTTTGCACCGTTACTGGCATGCAACATATTTGATGCTCGAATAGCATTGTAGAGATACATTTTTTTGCATTGCTAAATGTCGATAAGTATATATAAGATGTCTTTATGCACAAGTCTGCGGGAGGAATTGGAAATCATTGTACCCGCGTGGCTTACGATATTTTTTGCAATTGCTGTAGAATTCTATGCCTATATATAAGCCAATAATAAATTGCAGTGTGAATTCCTGCGCTACGTAGCAAATCCTACCTAACAATTGCGCTCCCTATTGCACTAATACTCGGCTAGATCACTGGCGGGATAGGGAATGCCATTACCTATACCATTGTTTTTTAAGAGACCTTTTACCATGTAAATTATTTCTTATTAGTATTTGGTAATAAATTAAAGAATTGATGTAATCTTATTTTTTATCATCATATGGTTTATAATCTTTAATAGAACGAGAAAGTCAAGGCTCGGTGTTTAAAAAAATCATGAATAAATAAAGAAACTAACTGCTTACTTTTGTTTATAAATCCAAAAATGAAACAAATAAATACTAATGAGTTAATGAAAAAAGCAAAAATTATTACTAGTATAAATTTTGTTCTTATGTTTGTGTAGTTGCCGGTTTCCCACACAGGATTGCAAGAAATATTTTTGAGTAATGAAACTTTTTTATAAAGTAACCTTATGTTTATTTGAAATTAATAGCAGAAGTTTTTATTTACTTTTCTTAAAAATTATACTATAAAGAATTACAAAACCTCATGTGTAGTAATGATCAATTTTCTATTGAGGACAAAAAAGTTTTTTACATACACAATAACGTCATTCAACAACTATTGCAATTCTTTTTACAACACAATTTTCATAACACAACATTTTTTGTAGGCCCTAGCCAAAAGATGGGGGAAGTTAAATCTTCCGATGGAGTTTGAATACATTCTGGAAAAAGCTTATGCACTTGCATATTTGCCAGCTGTAAATATGCAAGACGGTATGCAGCATTTAACAGCCCTAGTTGATAATTTAGTGGCAAATATTCAGGAACCCTTATTTCTGAAGTTACAAGGATTCGTAACGTACCTACGTACGTTTTGGCTACCTATAGCCGACGTACTGTCAGTTTAGCAGAGATCTATTAAGACAAATAACACTTGTGAAAATTTTCATCTGCATGCTGCTAAAGCCATAGGGCGAAGAGAAAACATTTATGAAATGTTAGGTAAATTAAAATTTTGAACTATATAAATTAGGAAATAGCGACTCTCCTTATATCCATCATAGATTAATTAATAAGTATTTTCTATAAGCCTAATTAATCAAAATATAATTAAAAATCAGAGAAATAGTAACACAATATTTTACAATCTTACTAAATACAATTTTGGTTTAAGTTCTTAAATGATATGAAATTTTACAAAAACGCGTACTGCAGTGGCGCAAAATAAGTAAATGTTTACTAGGTTTGAAAGGAAAATTATATTTTCACATTAGTTCATTCATATTTTAAAATAGTACACTGTGCAACTAGGGGGGAAAGTAGGATTTCGAGATGATTCGAGTCTGAAAAATCCAATCCTTTGTTACATACCGTATTTTTTCTTTTTTTTAATAAGGTCATGCATAGGCCCTTTTTTAATCAGAGAAAATGAATGGGAAATTAAGAAGTAATTAGCGTATTGCTTTTATCAAAATGTTTCAGTAATTCCAAAGTTTCAAATTTTTTAAATATTTGAAATGATACTATTTTAAGGAGAGGAAGGAAAAGTACTTTTCCTCCCGATCACGAGAAAAACTAGATTTTCCATTCATTTTTCATGCATAAAAATGGGCCTTTTTCATGCACGTATTAAAAAAAATATATATTTTTTAATATCTGTCGTTATGTAAAAATACAGGCTGATGTTTTTTCAAGAATTTTTAAATCGATGAAATATTAAAAAATATTCAATTACTTGAAAAAGAAAAAACATTTATTAACCGCTGTAGGTCGGATACAATTTTTTTTAATAAGTGCATGGAAAACATTTTTTTCATGTATGAAAAATAAATGGAAAATCTAGTTTTTCTTCTAAGCGGGAGGAAAAGTAAGAGAGGAAGGAAAAGTACTTTTCCTTACGCTACATCGGAACGGAAAGTTGTCGTCTGAAAATACTCGTGATTTTAAATATTATCATTTCAAATATTGAAAATTTTGAACATTGAAAGCCATACATTAAATAGTTTTCAATTTGCCATTCATTTTCCCTGAATAAAAAAAGGCCTATACATGACCTCCTAGAATCATCGCTAGAAAAATACAACTTTCCCCCTTAGTTGCACAAAGTATTATTGTAACATTTTTTTTGGAGGTTTTGTGTCAAAAAAAATATTGAATCGGAACTTTTCTTACATTTAACCTTAATGAGTATAATAATGTTTTCGGATATAAATAAGGAGAGATGTCTTCAATGTAAAAAAACCTATAAGTAGATAAACTATAGGCATACTAGATCATAGGCATAATGGATCAGGGGAGGTGATCCAGTACACCGCCCGTGTATAAGCATAGGGCCTCCCTCCTCCAGACCCAAGTCTCCCTTCTCTCGAGTGATTCAGTATGCCTATAGGATACTGCATCATTGGAGTGAGTAAGTACGCCTATAGGATACTGCATCACTCGGCCTGTGGTCGTACGGCGGCCTGTGTGTAAGCATAGGGCCCCCTTTTTTTGAGAGTCTCCCTTCCCTTTGGCTCGCTGGCATAGTGGGAGAAGAGGTGACCCCTCGCTCGCTTAGACATGAGCAGCGGCTCTCTTGGCGGTCTGTGTGTATGCATAGGGCCCCTCTTTTTCGCTCGCTGGCATAGTGGGAGTAGAGGCTCCCCCTCGCTCGCTTAGATACAAGCAGCGGCACTCGCTTAGATTGAAAAGATATGACCTGCTAGTGTCGGAATGCGAGGGCGTTAGCAGTGTTTGCGAGGGATAAGATAATTTGTTTTTTCCAAATGCGGTGAATTGTTATGCAAACAAATAGTTTTCACCTAAAATGCTATGTATGCTCAAGTATTCTGGAGATTTATGATGCAGTATTGCTCACTAGCTCGCTCGCTTAGAATTGAGCAGAAGCTATCACGCTTAGATTAAAGAGATATGACCTGCAAGAGCAGGGATGCGTGGGAAAAATATTTTTCGCCGCTTTTCGTGAGTCCTTGAGAAGCTCGTTCTCGTGGGATCCTTTTTCTTTTTCGGGCGGGCTTATCATTTTCTGTAAGTGGACAATTTTAACCAAGGATATTGCTTATCCTAATTCTTTCCGCATTCAATTTTTGTTTTCCTTTTCTTATCGCTGATAATTTTTTGTGTGACTGGGGCGCGGTTGTCGAAATGAAGTGCGCGGTTCTTGAATTTTGGGGTGGAACAATTAAATCTGTTTAGATTTTTCCAACTGGTCAAGACAAGGTGGAGAGAAAGATTCTAGAATAAATTATTCTCCTCAATTCAGTTTTACGCTTCTACTGCGTAGTTTATATTCATTTTATACAGCTTTTAAAGTGTACGCAAGTTCCATCCAACATGGAAGATATTATCAATCAGTTCCACGCCGTCAAGCAGCGCATTGTCGAATCTTTGAATATCGCAGAGTGGGTGATGATGGGAATGATTACAAACGGTAAGATACGCTATTTCTATCATATATTGTTTTATATGCAACTACCGCACACACACACACACACACACACACACACACAACTCCGCTACACCGGTCCCAAGCCCGGGGCCCCACTACCCAAGAGGTGGGGAAGGAGGAGGGGGAGGAGTAACAACCTCGCTTAAAAAACCAAGGTGCATCTGGCCCGGATGCTAGCACTTTGTTAAAGGGCCCCTTCCTAGGGTACAGGAGGGTACTGCTTAGAATTACCGAAACATCAGGTATTTAAGGTGGCAAGGACAATCAATCAAGAAGCGTTCTCAAACATATGAGTACCCAGGCAGGCATTACTAATCCTGCCGTCGATTCCGATCGGGTATCAGCCCCGGTGGTCGACGCTCGCCTCCTTGGGGATAAACCCCTTGGATCTGGGAGAGGCGAAAGTACGCTTTCGATGTACAACACAACCAGCCCCGTTGTAGGTAACCTGGCACGGGAAGGCAATGGTAATGCTACAGGAAAGAAGGCAGAGAATATGGAGGTAGACGCAGATGGCGACAAGCGAGCAGAAAGCGCGACCTCCAAAAACGTGCACTTAGATCGCCTTGGCAGCAAAATCGATGAGCTGATCGATTATGTCAGGGACAGACACAATGTGCACAAACAAATCAAGGATCTCGCCCGGAGCATAAGGGCCAGCTACAGGGCTCTCTGTTCTGCAGACGATAACCTTATGCAGTGCCGACGGCCAGGGACTAAGGGCAAGGTGACCCAAACAACCCCTGGCCTTCTGGAAAGGGCAATTAGCGTAGCAGAGGCGAATGAAGTGACCCCTAAGCCGGTCGGCAAGGGGAAACCACAGCAGGTTAGCCGCGTTAGTGGGGCGAGCACTGCAAGAAGAGTAGCCGACGACAATGTCCACCAGAGGGAGAAAGACTCGTGGCAAGAGGTGGTGACAAGGAAGGCAAAGAAGAAAAAAGAAAAAAGCGTGAATAGGAAGGACAACACTGGTGCTCGTGGCCAAGACCAAAAAGGCACCAGAAAAAGTAGGACGGCAAGAGTAAGACCTCCTAGACCTGAGGCCTTAGTCATCAAGGCCGAGGGTGGAAAAAGCTACGCCGAAATCCTAAAGAAAATGAAGGCAGAGCCTAGCCTAGAAAAGTTAGGAAACAGCGTACATAGAATACGCAAAACAACAGCAGGAGATCTGCTACTCGAACTACGACGTTCCAAGGAGGTGGAAACAGCTGAGCTCCAGGAAGCGGTGAAAGCAGTACCAGTGGAAACTGCTACAATCAGGGCGCTGCATCATGAAGAGGCCTTCGAGATTAAGGATCTTGACATGCTGACCACTAAGGATGATATAGTGGACGCACTACGCAAAAATAACGAGGAAGGACAAAATATCGAACCTACGGCGGTTAAGTCGCTTCGTAAAGCTTATGGAGATACGCAGAAAGCAATAGTACAGCTACCTGCCCAGATAGCCCAGAAGTTTATCAAGGGTGAGAAGATAAATATAGGGTGGGTTATCTGCCGAATAAGGGCAATAAAGCGAGACACCCGCCCGCTCAGGTGCTATAAATGCTTGGGCTTCGGCCATACTGCTGCAAGCTGCATTGAGCAGCACGATAGAAGCCGCTGCTGCTACAAATGTGGCTCAGCGGGACATGTAGCGAAAGACTGCACAAACCAGCCCAGCTGCATTCTCTGCAGAGGAAAGAACGACGTAGAGAGAAGCGACCATGCCGCAGGTAGCTATAATTGCCCAGCGTACCAAGCGGCAGTGAAAGCCACAAAACAAAGAAGATGAGAATAGTACAGTTAAACCTGAACCACTGTGAGATAGCACAGGACCTTCTCTGTCAGTACGTCCGTGAGCAGAAGATTGATGTTGCTATAATCAGTGAGCAGTACAGAGATCTTGAACAGCCAAGGTGGGAATCCGATGGCTCCGGTAAAGCAGCTATTTGGGCGTGCAGAGACCTTACCTATCAAAGTAGGATGAAAGTCAAAGAAGCAGGCTTTGCCAGCGCAAAGATTGAGGGTATACAGATATACAGCTGTTATGCCCCACCCAGTGCGCCAATAGATCAGTTTCAGCAGTTCTTGGACCGGCTAGTACGAGATGTCAGGGCTAAATAACGAGCTATTATAGCTGGGGACTTTAACTCATGGGCGGTTGAATGGGGCAGCCGAAAAACTAATAGAAGAGGACAGGCCCTACTAGAGGCATTCACACTTCTGGACATGGTGCTGGTGAACGAAGGCAACGTACCAACCTATAAAAAGGTGGACGCTGAATCAGTGATCGACTTAACATTTGTTAGTAGATCTCTGGTAAAAGAGGTGAGTAAATGGACCGTAAGCGATCACTTCACTAATAGTGATCACCACGCCATTATAATGGAGCTGGGCACACAAAACATGGTGCACTGTACTACTAACCCTATAAGTACGAAAATGGAATGGAAAGCCAAGGAGTACGACAAGGAACTATTTCTGATGATGTTAGGAAATATCCAATTGACGGGATCAGCAGAACATAAGGCTGAACAAATGACAAAATGGCTCACCCGAGCATGTGACGCAGTTATGCCAAGAAAAGTGCCCAATCAAAGATGGACACCAGTATATTGGTGGAACGAGAAGATTAGATCAGCGCGCTCCGCTTGCCACAGAGCACGAAGGCTTGAGCAACGGGCAAGGAAAAAGTTTTACCGAACCGGTATTGGAAGCGAAGCTGTAGAAGAATGCAGCAGAAGAATGAAAGAAGCCAAGTGCACCCTCAAGAAGTGCATCAGTGAAAGCAAGCAGAGATGTCATAAGGAGCTGCTAGAAGAGGTCAATAAAGATTCATGGGGCAGGCCCTACAAAACAGTTATGAAGACACTCAAAGGAAGCTATATACCCCCACCAAAGTGCCCAGAGGTACTAAAGAGGGTAGTGACAACACTTTTTCCAAGTCAGCCGGACGCACCATATGCTATAGCAGAGGAAGTGCTGGAAGAAAATATACCTCCAATTACAGTTGAGGAGCTACTTGTAGCAAGCAAGAGGGTAGGAAACAATAAGGCTCCCAATCCTGACGGCATACCAAATGTAGCGCTGAAGCATGCCATCGAGGCTAAACCTGAAGAATTTGTTGGCCTCTACAATGCATGCCTGGCAGAAGGGAGATTTTCGACGAACTGGAAAAAGCAGCGACTTGTGTTGTTACCTAAGGGTAACAAAGCGCCCGGAGGGGAGACATCGTACAGACCATTATGTATGATGGACACTCAAGGAAAAATACTGGAGCGCATTATCAGCAACAGGATGGAGTGCATAATCGAAGAGACCAAGGGGCTTGCCGAGCACCAATATGGCTTTCGGAAGTGCCGATCTACTTTGGACGCGATCGGCCTAGTGGTAAACACAGCCCGAGCAGCCATCAGTGGAAAACGGTGGAAGGGCGGAACAAAGAAGTACTGTGCAGTTATTACTTTGGATGTCAAAAACGCATTCAACTCTGCAAATTGGACGAAGATATATGAAGCGCTTGAAAAGCTTGAGGTGCCCACATACATCAGGAGGATGATGGCCGACTATCTGAAGGACAGAACTTTACTGTACGAAACGGATTGCGGCACTGAAAGCTACAATGTCACGGCAGGTGTTCCACAGGGATCAGTACTGGGCCCGCCATTGTGGAACATTATGTATGACGGAGTGCTGAGACTACAACTCCCGCGGGAGGCTATGGTAGTAGGATTCACAGACGACATAGCTCTTGTAGTAGTAGGGAAGGAAAAAGAAGACGTCGCTGAAATCACCAATGAAGCGATCACCACCATCCCGAGGTGGCTGAGAGAAACGGAACTTGAACTCGCTGGACACAAGACCGAAGCGATCCTGATATCTAGCAGGAAGAAAATGGAGACGATCGCCCTAATGATAGACGGCCATGAGATAACCTCTAAATCGACTATCAAGTATTTGGGCGTTACTATAGACGAAAAGTTGACGTTTAAACAGCACCTTGAATGAGCAGGTAAAAAAGCGTCAAGAACGACTGCTGCTCTTTCTCGGCTCATGCCGAATGTCGGTGGAGAAAAATTTCTCACTCAGAAGAAAAAGAAGCTGTTAGCAAGTGTCAGTACATCGATCATGCTGTACGGGGCACCAATTTGGGCAGATGCAATGGCAATAAAAGCCTATGCGCGAAACCTGTCATCCGTGTATAGACGGAGTGCGCTAAGAGTAGCGTCTGCTTACCGCACGGTATCGGACGATGCAATAAGCGTCGTGGCAAACATGCCACCCATCGACCTCTTAGCACTAGAGAGGAAGGCCATATACACGGCAAAACAGGAGAACAGCGATAGAACGAAGGCAGAAATCTGGAACGCTGCCAGAGAACAAACAGTAGCTGAGTGGCAGAGAAGATGGGACAGTAGCCTGAAAGGGCGCTGGACGCACCGACTTATACCAAAGATTGAAAATTTATTTTGCACAAGTCAAAAACATTTTGTACATATCAGTCATATCCTAGTCAATATACATTTCGTCGATATAACTTTACAATGCGCAACCTTTATTCATCGTCAACTCGGTACATATAACGGCGTATTGCTGTCCTAAAACTACTAAGCGACGGAAGACTTCTCGATTCGCGCCGTAGCGAATTCCAAAGTCGTGCACCCTGGGAACTGAAAGACTTCATTCCAGCCTCAGTACGCGAAATCGGGACTACGAGTTCTTTGGGGTACCTGCTCGAGGTCCTAGACTGGTTTCTCTCAAAAAGAGCAGCAAAATATGGAGGCTGCCTCATAACTATAGCCTTGTACAGCATGACCGCGGCAAAATATTCTCTCCTCTCTCGAACCGTTATCCATCCCAATTTCATTCTGTACGGGGAAATATGCTCGTCCTTCCTAACACCACAGATATACCTTATACAAGAATTCTGCAGCCTCTGAAGTCGAGACTCAAGCTCCCCTGAGATATCCATATAAACAAGAGAGCAATAATCCAGATGAGAGATTGCAAGAGCACTAGCTAACCGCTTACGAAGCGCCTCCGTTGTGCAGGATCTGAAAGATTTGAGACCATATAAAGTCCTATTTACTTTACGACCAACTGCTTCAACCTGCGGCTTCCACGTCATTCTCGAGTCCATCACAACACCAAGGTTAGTCACAACGTCAACAAATGGAACAAAAACGCGACTTTCAACCTCAATGCCGGGCAGCTCTAGACTTTGTATTTTATTAATGTTATATTCCGAACCAAATATCACAGCTTTTGTCTTGCTAACGTTAAGGCGGAGCGCATTCTCGGTCGCCCACGCCGACACAGCTCTCGCCACCATCGACAAACGATGCACACCCTCCACAAGATTGTCTCTAGCTACCTGAGTATATGTTTAGAGGTCATCCGCATAAAGCAAGTGCCTAACACCGTCTGATAGTGAACCCTCAGGCCCTGAATATTGGCCAAAACATCCTGAAGATCTTTTATGTACAAACTGAAAAGCAGAGGTCCCAACACCGAGCCCTGTGGTACTCCAAGATTGGTAGTGAGCCAATCTGACTCGCCGTTAGTTTTTGTAACTACTCGATGGTTACGTCCTGTGATATACGATCCAATCCACAGAACCACCGACTTAGAGAACCCTAACCTAATCAGCTTGCTAAGGAGTTTGCAACCCCACTCCTTCCCAAGAAAACACACACACACACACACGCACAGGCCTCCTGCTTGTTTCCGGAGAAAACAGCTGCGGTCCGTCAATGACGCTAGCCCCCGGGCAAAGTGAAAATCCGGGGTATCGGCCGGGTCCCGCTCTGCGGCTTTGCTGATGCACTACCTGGAAGTAACTTTGCACCGGGGGTACTTCACACGGTCAAGCTGTATTTCTCTGATGGCAAGTAGCGTCTGACTCCACAAAACTTGCTGGTCCCCCAACTTTTTCCCAAGAAGACACACACACACACACGCACAGACCTCCTGCTTGTTTCCGGAGAGAACAGCTGCGGTCCGGCAATGACGCTAGCCCTCGGGCAAAGTGAAAATCCGGGGTATCGGCCGGGTTCCGCTCTGCGGCTTTGCTGATGCACTACCTGGAAGTAACTTTGCACCAAGGGTACTTCACACGGTCAAGCCGTATTTCTCTGATGGCAAGTATCGTCTGACTCCACAAAATTGCAGGTCCCCACTCCTTCCCAAGAAAACACACACACACACACGCCCAGGCCTCCTGCTTGTTTCCGGAGAAAGCAGCTGCGGTCCGTCAATGACGCTAGCCCCCGGGCAAAGGGAAAATCTGGGGTATCGGCCGGGTCCCGCTCTGCGGATTTGCTGATGCACTACCTGGAAGTAACTTTGAACCGAGGGTACTTCACACGGTCAAGCTGTATTTCTCTGATGGCAAGTAGCGTCTGACTTCACAAAACTTGCTGGTCCCCCCACTCTTTCCCAAGAAAACACACACACACACACACACGCACAGGCCTCCTGCTTGTTTCCGGAGAGAACAGCTGCGGTCCGTCAATGACGCTAGCCCCCGGGCAAAGTGAAAATCCGGGGTATCGGCCGGGTCCCGCTCTGCGGTTTTGCTGATGCACTACCTGGAAGTAACTTTGCACCGAGGGTACTTCACACGGTCGAGCTGTATTTCTCTGACGGCAAGTAGCGTCTGACTCCACAAAACTTGCAGGTCCCCCCACTCCTTCCCAAGAAAACACACACACACACACGCACAGGCCTCCTGCTTGTTTCTGGAGAGAACAGCTGCGGTCCGTCAATGACGCTAGCCCCCGGGCAAAGTGAAAATCCGGGGTATCGGCCGGGTCCCGCTCTGCGGCTTTGCTGATGCACTACCTGGAAGTAACTTTGCACCGAGGGTACTTCACACGGTCAATCTGTATTTCTCTGATGGCAAGTAGCGTCTGACTCCACAAAACTTGCAGGTCCCCCCACTCCTTCCCAAGAAAACACACACACACACACGCACAGGCCTCCTGCTTGTTTCCGGAGAAAACAGCTGCGGTCCGTCAATGACGCTAGCCCCCGGGCAAAGTGAAAATCCGGGGTATCGGCAGGGTCCCGCTCTGCGGCTTTGCTGATGCACTACCTGGAAGTAACTTTGCACCGAGGGTACTTTACACGGTCAAGCTGTATTTCTCTGATGGCAAGTAGCGTCTGACTCCACAAAACTTGCAGATCCCCCCACTCCTTCCCAAGAAAACACACACACACACACGCACAGGCCTCCTGCTTGTTTCCGGAGAAAACAGCTGCGGTCCGTCAATGACGCTAGCCCCCGGGCAAAGTGAAAATCCGGGGTATCGGCCGGGTCCCGCTCTGCGGCTTTGCTGATGCACTACCTGGAAGTAACTTTGCACCGAGGGTACTTCACACGGTCGAGCTGTATTTCTCTGATGGCAAGTAGCGTCTGACTCCACAAAACTTGCAGGTCCCCCCACTCCTTCCCAAGAAAACACACACACACACACACGCACAGGCCTCCTGCTTGTTTCCGGAGAAAACAGCTGCGGTCCGTCAATGACGCTAGCCCCCGGGCAAAGTGAAAATCCGGGGTATCGGCCGGGTCCCGCTCTGCGGCTTTGCTGATGCACTACCTGGAAGTAAATTTGCACCGAGGGTACTTCACACGGTCAAGCTGTATTTCTCTGATGGCAAGTAGCGTCTGACTCCACAAAACTTGCAGATCCCCCCACTCCTTCCCAAGCAAACACACACACACACACGCACAGGCCTCCTGCTTGTTTCCGGAGAAAACAGCTGCGGTCCGTCAATGACGCTAGCCCCCGGGCAAAGTGAAAATCCGGGGTATCGGCCGGGTCCCGCTCTGCGGCTTTGCTGATGCACTACCTGGAAGTAACTTTGCACCGAGGGTACTTCACACGGTCAAGCTGTATTTCTCTGATGGCAAGTAGCGTCTGACTCCACAAAACTTGCAGATCCCCCCACTCCTTCCCAAGAAATCACACACACACACACGCACAGGCCTCCTGCTTGTTTCCGGAGTGAACAGCTGCGGTCCGTCAATGACGCTAGCCCCCGGGCAAAGTGAAAATCCGGGGTATCGGCCGGGTCCCGCTCTGCGGCTTTGCTGATGCACAACCTGGAAGTAACTTTGCACCGAGGGTACTTCACACGGTCAAGCTGTATTTCTCTGATGGCAAGTAGCGTCTGACTCCACAAAACTTGCAGGTCCCCCCACTCTTTCCCAAGAAAACGCACACACACACAGGCACAGTCCTCCTGCTGGTTTCCGGAGAGAACAGCTGCGGTCCGTCAATGACGCTAGCCCCCGGGCAAAGTGAAAATCCGGGGTATCGGCCGGGTCCCGCTCTGCGGCTTTGCTGATGCACTACCTGGAAGTAACTTTGCACCGAGGGTACTTCACACGGTCAAGCTGTATTTCTCTGATGGCAAGTAGCGTCTGACTCCACAAAACTTGCAGATCCCCCCACTCCTTCCCAAGCAAACACACACACACACACACGCACAGGCCTCCTGCTTGTTTCCGGAGAAAACAGCTGCGGTCCGTCAATGACGCTAGCCCCCGGGCAAAGTGAAAATCCGGGGTATCGGCCGGGTCCCGCTCTGCGGCTTTGCTGATGCACTACCTGGAAGTAACTTTGCACCGAGGGTACTTCACACGGTCAAGCTGTATTTCTCTGATGGCAAGTAGCGTCTGACTCCACAAAACTTGCAGGTCCCCACTCCTTCCCAAGAAAACACACACACACACACGCCCAGGCCTCCTGCTTGTTTCCGGAGAAAACAGCTGCGGTCCGTCAATGACGCTAGCCCCCGGGCAAAGTGAAAATCCGGGGTATCGGCCGGGTCCCGCTCTGCGGCTTTGCTGATGCACTACCTGGAAGTAACTTTGCACCGAGGGTACTTCACACGGTCAAGCTGTATTTCTCTGATGGCAAGTAGCGTCTGACTCCACAAAACTTGCAGATCCCCCCACTCCTTCCCAAGAAAACACACACACACACACGCACAGGCCTCCTGCTTGTTTCCGGAGTGAACAGCTGCGGTCCGTCAATGACGCTAGCCCCCGGGCAAAGTGAAAATCCGGGGTATCGGCCGGGTCCCGCTCTGCGGCTTTGCTGATGCACTACCTGGAAGTAACTTTGCACCGAGGGTACTTCACACGGTCAAGCTGTATTTCTCTGATGGCAAGTAGCGTCTGACTTCACAAAACTTGCTGGTCCCCCCACTCTTTCCCAAGAAAACACACACACACACACACACGCACAGGCCTCCTGCTTGTTTCCGGAGAGAACAGCTGCGGTCCGTCAATGACGCTAGCCCCCGGGCAAAGTGAAAATCCGGGGTATCGGCCGGGTCCCGCTCTGCGGCTTTGCTGATGCACTACCTGGAAGTAACTTTGCACCGAGGGTACTTCACACGGTCAAGCTGTATTTCTCTGATGGCTAGTAGCGTCTGACTCCACAAAACTTGCAGGTCCCCCCACTCTTTCCCAAGAAAACGCACACACACACAGGCACAGTCCTCCTGCTTGTTTCCGGAGAGAACAGCTGCGGTTCGTCAATGACGCTAGCCCCCGGGCAAAGTGAAAATCCATGGTATCGGCCGGGTCCCGCTCTGCGGCTTTGCTGATGCACTACCTGGAAGTAACTTTGCACCGAGGGTACTTCACACGGTCAAGCTGTATTTCTCTGATGGCAAGTAGCGTCTGACTCCACAAAACTTGCAGATCCCCCCACTCCTTCCCAAGAAAACACACACACACACACGCACAGGCCTCCTGCTTGTTTCCGGAGTGAACAGCTGCGGTCCGTCAATGACGCTAGCCCCCGGGCAAAGTGAAAATCCATGGTATCGGCCGGGTCCCGCTCTGCGGCTTTGCTGATGCACTACCTGGAAGTAACTTTGCACCGAGGGTACTTCACACGGTCAAGCTGTATTTCTCTGATGGCAAGTAGCGTCTGACTCCACAAAACTTGCAGATCCCCCCACTCCTTCCCAAGAAAACACACACACACACACGCACAGGCCTCCTGCTTGTTTCCGGAGTGAACAGCTGCGGTCCGTCAATGACGCTAGCCCCCGGGCAAAGTGAAAATCCGGGGTATCGGCCGGGTCCCGCTCTGCGGCTTTGCTGATGCACTACCTGGAAGTAACTTTGCACCGAGGGTACTTCACACGGTCAAGCTGTATTTCTCTGATGGCAAGTAGCGTCTGACCCCACAAAACTTGCTGGTCCCCCCACTCTTTCCCAAGAAAACTCACACACACACAGGCACAGACCTCCTGCTTGTTTCCGGAGAGAACAGCTGCGGTCCGTCAATGACGCTAGCCCCCGGGCAAAGTGAAAATCCGGGGTATCGGCCGGGTCCCACTCTGCGGCTTTGCTGATGCACTACCTGGAAGTAACTTTGCACCGAGGGTACTTCACACGGTCAAGCTGTATTTCTCTGATGGCAAGTAGCGTCTGACTCCACAAAACTTGCAGATCCCCCCACTCCTTCCCAAGAAAACACACACACACACACGCACAGGCCTCCTGCTTGTTTCCGGAGTGAACAGCTGCGGTCCGTCAATGACGCTAGCCCCCGGGCAAAGTGAAAATCCGGGGTATCGGCCGGGTCCCGCTCTGCGGCTTTGCTGATGCACTACCTGGAAGTAACTTTGCACCGAGGGTACTTCACACGGTCAAGCTGTATTTCTCTGATGGCAAGTAGCGTCTGACCCCACAAAACTTGCTGGTCCCCCCACTCTTTCCCAAGAAAACTCACACACACACAGGCACAGACCTCCTGCTTGTTTCCGGAGAGAACAGCTGCGGTCCGTCAATGACGCTAGCCCCCGGGCAAAGTGAAAATCCGGGGTATCGGCCGGGTCCCACTCTGCGGCTTTGCTGATGCACTACCTGGAAGTAACTTTGCACCGAGGGTACTTCACACGGTCAAGCTGTATTTCTCTGATGGCAAGTAGCGTCTGACTCCACAAAACTTGCAGATCCCCCCACTCCTTCCCAAGAAAACACACACACACACACTCATGTGAAAACTCCTCCATCAAATCAGTAGTCCATTCAATCTCGACTCTTGCTGAGCTGTTATCATTGACTCGTTCGAATGCCCTCTCCACTCTTGCTGGACTGCTGGCATTGGCTGGTTCGTTTTCCCTCTCCACATCGTTTTCCCCCTCCACATTGTTTTCCCTCTCTACTTCATGCAAAGCTTGCGCCATCTTTTCTTCTATAACTCTGTAGTCTCCCCATGGTAAAGTATCGGTACTACCCGGCAAGATAACTCGCTTATCGTCGTGGGGACTCAGCGCAATTTTATTTTGCTTTTCGGTGTGAACAATGTGCAATTTCGATCTAATATTACACTGCTCACGTCGAATGATTGCTAAATCTTGCAAACATTTTCGATAATCATCAAATTGACTTTTTAACTACACACGATTTTATACCTTTGGCTTTTTTTATAGTTTCTCCATCTTCAATTAAAATACTGTACATTTTGCTGCGCAATCCGATGAATTCAGTCATAATTTTGCCGCAGCATTCGTCTTTCATGAGACCAAGCACTTTTTTATTTACTCTTGGAATGTTGAATGGATTATTCTCATCGTAATCTGAAGTGTCAAATTTATAAATGTCTTCTTTCATGATCTGATACATATCGAGGTCTTGGACTTCGTAGATCAAACTATCTGTATCTGTGTAGAGAAATTTACATTTTTCTCCTACACGTTTTTTCATATAAGAGTAATGAAAATCATAGACCAATGTTTTCGACAAATCCAAAATACTGAGTCCTATATAAATTGGTTTTTTGATTGTAATACTTGTTCTCTTCATCTGAATAGCTACTAAGTTCTCATCAAAGATTGCACAACTGTGAAAATTAGGTTGTGCTATACGTGCTTCAATTCCATATCTACCAGTATATTTCCAATACACTTTCCATATACTGCATTGATTAATAATTTGTAAAACAGTTTTTCAAACTCGTTTTTTGACTGCTTTCTCTTCTCAGTATTTAATTCGACGTAAGGTTTTAACCATGCTTTTTGCTTAAAACTTAAAATTCTATGCACTTTTTTTAATCGAAGTCCATTGTCTAATGCTTGTTTTAGTGCTCGATAATGAATGACATACCTATGTTTATCATCTAAAGTTGTTAGAAGCTTTTTCTGCTTTGATCCAGGCGGTGAACGATGCTCAGCGCAAAAAGGTAAATCTCGATGTTCATCGTGTATTTCTTCAGGATACTCTAAGTCAACTTCAGCGATATATCCCACGTCCGAATGGGGTGCTGCGTTGTAGAAGTTTGGATTTGACTCGTAATCAATCCATTTAAATTTTCCAACGGGCAAGTGCTGCACCATTGCCCATCCATAGAGATTGTTAATGTCATAATACATAAGAGTCTTGATCTTCTCTTGTTTGTTATATGACGATCCCATATATGGATTATTGGACTTGGCATATCGATTGCAGCATTGGCTGATTCCTCCTCGAATGCCAGATTCAATAAACATTAGCATGTCTATATCAGTTAAAAGCTCTAATTCTACCTTGGTCATTTTCAGAGCTGCTGAAAATGTTAATCCTGGTGTTGTATAAAAATGAGCTGGACACAAACCTTATGCTTGAATAGACGTCTCTCGAAAACTTTCGAATACATCAGCTAGTAATAATACGTCTGTCTTTAAATAAATATCTGAATACTGTCCCATCGTTTGTACATTGAATGTATTCCATACATTACGGGCATGCATATAATCTTCATCGGAAATATGTGATTCATTGAGTTTATTGTAAAACTCGTGATTATCGGGTAAACTTGTAAACGTGAGCTTTTCTAAGCTATCCACAAAATCATATGGAAATATGCCTTTTCGTCTGAGAAGATTAATCTGTTCGTAAGTGTATCCATCTGCTCGAAATTCCTTAACTGCTATAGGTACATTTTCTAAATAAGAAGACAGTTTGTCTAATGATGAGGGCAAAAAACGCCATGAATCTATAAACCTAAAGTTTATTTCACACTTGTCTATATATTTCGTAAAGGAAATATATTTTTCCTTGTTGTGTGGTATGAGAGTCACTCTTCCTGGTAAAACGGATGAAGTTGCAATCTCTTTCAAAATAAAATGTGTATCATAATTGAGATTATGAAATACAACTGGTATAAATCTCGAGTCTGTATAATTCAAATTGCATGAATCATGAGCTGCACCTCTGAATCTATAATCAAAGAAAAAAAATATAATAGAAAATATAATTTCCATTAGTTCTTTCTTTAAATCTAATACATACCGTCCTGTAAGATGACAATGATCTCGTACAATCATCTCTCCATTACCAAAAGGCTTTCGACATATGTGACAGATAGATTCTCGCCGGAATGACAATTCTTCCAAATCTGTAAGTCTCATTGGCTTCGGATTCTTATAAAGTTGGTCGATATTTTCACTGATTGCTCTCAACTGTCTAACAAACCACTTTGCAGGCGATTCTTCATTTTCGCTCGTTTTTCTATACGATTTATAACCACATAGTTTTTCATCAAAACTACACTTTATGTAATAGCCAATACTATAAGCTTCATGAAGTTGAAATGACATTTCATTCTCAGTAGGCTTCAACATGCATTCAAAATCAGCGTAAATTATAAAAGGCACTTTTTCGTTTTTGTTGTAATCTTCAAATTTCAGTATGTTATTTTTTTCATTTGGCAAGTTGATACGACATTTATTTAAATTTTTACAATCCAATTCATGCACTTTTAATTTTTCTTCGCAGTAAAACACTTGCAAACACCTCTCACAGTGGTTTGATTTTATGTGAGATTTATTAAGTTGAGTGCAGAGAAGGCGAGACATACTCTCGATCCAAACATAGTGATATCTAGGAAGATGTTCTTCATCACCACAATTACTCTCTTCATGTTCATCAATATAATAGTCTTGCACAATGAGTAAATTTACGTGCTTTTCCTTCTTTTCCTCAGTAACGTAACAAGGCGACACTTCATGCTTTCCTCTTGATTTTCTTAACATGTATACATTCACAGAAATATTATTTAGTTTTTCAAACTTTGGAATATCTTTTAATTTCAACGGAAATTCAATATTGTTAAAGTTTAATTCCTGCTCATACTGTTGATATTGGCATACTCGATTGGCATTTATTTTACAAGGATGTAATGCCGAAAGAATAGCGTATTTGAAACATTGATTATCTTCCTTGTGCACATTTATACACGCCTTTTTATTTTCTATGAATTTAGGGAGAGGAATGTACGAACTGCCTTTAATTGGCGAATATTTCTTCATGTTTACACATAAACTTATAATACTTTTTAGAGTCCATCCAGAATCTTTTTCCTCAAATTCTTCTAGTTGTGTCATGATGTGATCTCGTATATGAGTTTTAAACCACTCTTCCAAATTAGTTGACAAATATATCGTAGTACTTTCACTTGTAAAGTATTTAATATCAGTGGTTTCTTCATTGCTTTTTTGAATTGAAAATTCTGCTATGAAATCCGAGTTCACTTTTAGTGCATTGAACTCATTCAAACATGCTGTAACTTTTTCACTAAATAGATGGTAAGCATCATTTAAAAAACTTGCAATATCAACATGTTTTAAGTTTACTATCACTCCTGTTCGAATTCGATTGTCAAATGCAGAGTCAACATCGCGCCACTCAACTTTAACTTCTTCGATAATTCCTTCTCCTCGTTTCAACCTTTGCTAGAACTCAACTTGCATGCAGGACAAATTTGTCATGCAAGTTTGGAATTTTTGTTTCTCACCTCGTGTAAGATCACTTTTATTTTTTTCGATGAGTTCTTGAATCGTATTATTGCACTTATCTAGTCAATAATGAATTTCATTATTGGTCAGATGCTCTTCACTTTGTAATGTTTCACGAATCAACACAACAAAACGTTCGTAAAACTCCATCGAAGCCATTTTCACTCTCAAACTTTGTGATTGCTTTTCGCAGATGAGTAAACTGTGCTCTTCCAAGGGAACTGCGTCCCTTTTGAAGGTGAAAATCTTGTGAAAAGAGGAGGGGGGGGATTTACATTGGAAACCAATGCTGAGGAAGATTCTTTTCCTCGTAAGGAGAGAAGATAAATTTTCTCGAGTAGGGATGAATTTTATCATTTTTCACCCAACCAAAGAAAGTTTACTTTTCCAAAAACCAATGGAAATTTTGCCTTCCTTCCACCTCTCCACCTTTAGACAAAATCATGAGGCGGAGTTTCGTGTTTAAAAATCCGCCGAGAGAATTTTCTTCATCAGTTCTTCATGGCACAAGCTAAAAGCAAGATGGCTAGAACGTTAATGTATGATTTGTTATTTAAAAATTATTTATTGAAATGCAAAGACGAAAATGCATATATATGCGATATCCAAGGATTTCAAAGAATCGCTGAAGATTATTTTATTATTAAAGAAGTGAGTTTTCTAAACTTGAAGAAAACTGCGTTACCGACTGCTTACCTTTTTGAATCTCCATTACCATGGGAGGAACTCACGGCTGAAGAAAAAGTAATGACCCAATGGGTTGAGAAAACTCATCATGGAATAGCTTTTAACTCTGGAGATATTCCATATCATCGACTTCAACGCATTTTTCAAATATGTACACAAGGCGTTGAGAAATTATTTGTTAAGAGAGAAGAAAAATGCAGTGTCTACAGAATCTGCTGCCTAATGTGTAAGTTTTTCATACTATTTTATTAATACTAGATTCATACTTTTTCATACTCGCTTCATACTCACTTCATACTTTTTCATACTCGCTTCATACTCATTCATACTCGCTTCATACTCACTTCATACTTTTTCATACTCATTCATACTCGCTTCATACTCACTTCATACTTTTTCATACTCATTCATACTCGCTTCATACTTATTCATACTCGCTTCATACTCTTTCCATACTCATTCATACTTTTATCATTCACATTTTATACTCATCCAATTATTTTTTTCTTGCAGATCGATTTGCAACATTGATGATTTAGGATGTTCATCCTTAGAAAATATAAAATATAACAATCACTACACATGTTTCAACCATGATTTGTGCATCAGACGGAAACCATGGTGTGCAGTCTATAATGTTCTTGCGATAAGAACATGGCTTCAAAATTGCTTAAATGGTACTTATACTAAGGATGAGGTGGATGATTGGGAATGTGATTGTATTTATGGGAAATAAAAAAAAATAATAATTGTATTACAAAATGTGTATTTATTTATTTATTTATTTATTTATTTATTTATTAAAAATATAACAATCACTACACACGTTTCAACCGTGATTTATGCATCAGACGGAAATCATAGTGTGCAGTCTATAATAATCTTGCAATAAGAACATGGCTTTAAAATTACTTAACCCATTAACGCTCAAGCGGCGAAAATATTTACGAACTTTTCATCGACTTTATTTCGAACATTATTGGAATAAAAAAATTTGCGTCACTACAATTTCTACGCAAAATTTAATGCTCTTTCAGAATCCGGGGTCAAAATTTGGATAAGACATCAAGAAAAAAAAATTATGGCCGATGGTTGTACTTATACTAAGGATGAGGTGGATGATTAGGAGTGTGCGTGCATTTATTGGAAATAAAAAAAATAATAATTGTATTACAAAATGTGTATTTATTTATTTATTTATTAAAAATATAACAATCACTACACACGTTTCAACCGGCGAAAATATTTACGAACTTTTCATCGACTTTATTTCATACATTATTAGACTAAATAAATTTGCGTCACTACAATTTCTACGCAAAATTAAATGCTCTTTCAGAATCCGGGGTCAAAATTTGGATAAGACATCAAGAAAAAAAAATATGTCCGATGGTGTTAATTATACTAAGGATGAGGTGGATGATTGGGAATGTGCTTATATTTATTGGAAATAAAAACAAAATAATAATTGTATTACAAAATGTGTGTTTATTCATTTATTTATTTATTTATTTATTTATTTATTCATTATTAATTATATGGGCTAAAGAGCCCTTACAAATATTTACACATATTTACACTCTAAGAACAATTTTATACAATTTTATATTTAGGTGAAAATTTTTCATTACTGATTATTTTTGGTTTATTAGTACATTGATCCCTGTACTCTTCCAGGGAGATCTTTTTCTTCGCCGCTGAAACAAATAAAATTAAAAATTAGTATACATTTCATTGTTAAATTAATTTTTTAAGGAACTTACCATTTTCTTCAGGAAGAATCTGTGGTGTCGCAGATCTCGTGTGTTCCGGAGATTCTGTGATGTCAACCACCACAGGACTAGATATGAACAATTCATCCTGGTCCGAAAAAAAAAATCAATATTATTAAAAAAATGAAAATACTTGTAATTTATTAATGTGTACAAAAAAAAATAAATTTACCTCGCTTTCTTTTGATTTTCAATTTCGGGATAGGAGGCAGCTCTTTGATAGAGAGAGGCTTCTGTTGCTGTGGTCCTTTCTGTAGTTGCTTCTCAACATCGGTTTCCATAACCGATGAAGGAGGTTTCGGCGATGAAACTAAAAAAAAATAATTAAAGAAAATTAAATTTTTGATATATATTTACATACATGTATATATATATATAGCCTTATGTCACGCCGTAGCGTAAACCTCGACTTATGCCACGCTCGTGCAAAAAAAAATGCACTGACTAAATCTTGGTTTACGCACACGTTGTGTCATAAAGTATCGTACGATACTAGTGCTGCAAAGAGATTTCAACCTCATTGGGGACATATCACCCTCGCTTCGCTCGGGCGATAACGTCGCCACGAGGTTGAACTTACTTTGCAGCACTATATCATATTAGTATAAAATCTTTTACCTTGATTTTTCGGTGATAAAATCGACCTTATTTTTTTTCGGCTGCTGCTGCTATGGTCGCTGTCGCTGTTCCTCTTCTTCCCAGCACTTTTTTGTTGTAGCTTATCTGATCCACCGTGATACAGTTTTCGCAGCGCCTCGTCACGTGCAGCTGATCTTGCTGCTGCTGCATACTGCTTCGGAGTAGATGATACTAAAAACAAAAAAGAACAAAAAAATGAATATGTGTGTAAGAAAAAGAAAGAGAGATAAAGAGAGAAAGAGAGAGAGAGAGAGACGAACAGAAAGAGCGCGCGTGTATGAATTTAATAAAAATAGCCTACCTCGATTTTTCAATTTTCCGCTGCTGGTGTCGCTGTCGCTGCTGCTGCTGCTGCTGTTGTTGTTGTTGCTGCTGCTGCTGCTGCTGCTCTTGCTCTTCCTAGCTACCCTGTGATGTAGCATCTGCGCGGGTGTGGATGGGCCTAGAAAATTCGAACAAAAAAAAAAATATTAGTATGAGTGTGGGAGAGAGAGAAAAACAGAAAGAATGCGTGTGTGTGTGTGTGTGTGTGTGTGTGTGTGAGGGGGGGGGGCGATGGGGGTGAACTTGGGCATGCAAAAATCTTTCTTTTTTTTTTTTTTTTTTTTTTTTTTAATTGGAGAAAGAGGTTGGAGGGAAAAATCTTAATAGACTATGACATGGCCTGAGCCACCGTGTGTTGGATTCTCACCAACTAAAACCCTTCGTTTTGCGACCGAATATAGAATCCAATTGCAACCCGAATCCTCTTCGCTCTCCTTACCGATTTGTCGGTGAGGAGGGCCAAGCTCCGTCTTCAGTGCCTTTTTTCCCCCGCGGTACCACGGTCAAGTATTACTTCGCGGGGGGGGAAATAGGGACATTGCCCTTGTCTCCTTGATGTGATTGTCATTCCTTATGACCTTCATTATAGGCTGCCGTCTACTTCTTACCGCATAGTACCACTAGTTTCCACTAGTACTGCTTTCACTGCTTCCTGGAGCTCAGCTGTTTCCACCTCCTTGGAACGTCGTAGTTCGAGTAGCAGATCTCCTGCTGTTGTTTTGCGTATTCTATGTACGCTGTTTCCTAACTTTTCTAGGCTAGGCTCTGCCTTCATTTTCTTTAGGATTTCGGCGTAGCTTTTTCCACCCTCGGACTTGATGACTAAGGCGTCAGGTCTAGGAGGTCTTGCTCTTGCCGTCCTACTTTTTCTGGTGCCTTTTTGGTCTTGGCTACGAGCACCAGTGTTACCCTTCCTGTTCACGCTTTTTTCTTTTTTCTTCTTTGCTTTCCTTGTCACCACCTCTTGCCACGTGTCTTTCTCCCTCTGGTGGACATTGTCGTCGACTACTCTTCTTGCAGAGCTCGCCCCACTAACGCGGCTATCCTGCTGTGGTTTCCCCTTGCCGACCGGCTTAGGGGTCACTTCATTCGCCTCTGCTAGGCTAATTGCCCTTTCCAGAAGGCCAGGGGTTGTTTGGATCACCTTGCCCTTAGTCCCTGACCGTTGGCACTGCATAAGGTTATCGTCTGCAGAGCAGAGAGCCCTGTAGCTGGCCCTTATGCTCCGGGCGAGATCCTTAATTTGTTTGTGCACATTGTGTCTGTCCCTGACATAATCGATCAGCTCATCGATTTTGCTGCCAAGGCGATCTAAGTGCACGTTTTTGGAGGTCGCGCTTTCTGCTCGCTTGTCGCCATCTGCGTCTACCTCCATATTCTCTGCCTTCTTTCCTGTAGCATTACCATTGCCTTCCCGTGCCAGGTTACCTACAACGGGGCTGGTTGTGTTGTGCATCGAAAGCGTACTTTCGCCTCTCCCAGATCCAAGGGGTTTATCCCCAAGGAAGCGAGCGTCGACCACCGGGGCTGATACCCGATCGGAATCGACGGCAGGATTAGTAATGCCTGCCTGGGTACTCATATGTTTGAGAACGATTCTTGATTGATTGTCCTTGCCACCCTAAATACCTGATGTTTCGGTAATTCTAAACAGTGCTGGGGTCCGAGGACTTTCGTGGCAGCACCGTTAGCTCCTGTACCCTAGGAAGGGGCCCTTTAACAAAGTGCTAGCATCCGGGCCAGATGCACCTTGGTTGTTTAAGCGAGGTTGTTACTCCTCCCCCTCCTCCTTCCCCACCTCTTGGGTAGTGGGGCCTGGGCTTGGGACCGGTGTAGCGGAGTTTTGTGTGTGTGTGTGTGTGTGTGTGTGTGTGTGTGTGTGTGTGTGTCTGTGTGCGGTAGTTGCATATAAAACAATATATGATAGAAATAGCGTATCTTACCGTTTGTAATCATGCCAATCATCACCCACTCTGCGATATTCAAAGACTCAACAATGCGCTGCTTGACGGCGTGGAACTGGTTGATAATATCTTCCATGTTGGATAGAACTTGCGTACACTTTAAAAGCTGTAGAAACTGAATATAAACTACGCAGTAGAAGCGTAAAACTTAATTGAGGAGCTACTGCATGCCCGCAACTATTTATTCCTGAAAAGGTGGGCGAGCCCTTTTTCCACCACTTCGGAAAAATTTTCTAGAATCTTTCTCTCCACCTTGTCTTGACCAGTTGGAAAAATCTAAACAGATTTAATTGTTCCACCCCAAAATTCAAAAACCGCGCCCTTCATTTCGACAACCGCACCCCAGTCTCACAAAAAATTATCAGCGATAAGAAAAGGAAAACAAAAATTGAATGCGGAAAGAATTAGGATAAGCAATATCCTTGGTTAAAATTGTCCACTTACAGAAAATGATAAGCCCGCCCGAAAAAGAAAAAGGATCCCACGAGAACGAGCTTCTCAAGGACTCACGAAAAGCGGCGAAAAATATTTTTCCCACGCATCCCTGCTCTTGCAGGTCATATCTCTTTAATCTAAGCGTGATAGCTTCTGCTCAATTCTAAGCGAGCGAGCTAGCGAGCAATACTGCATCATAAATCTCCAGAATACTTGAGCATACATAGCATTTTAGGTGAAAACTATTTGTTTGCATAACCATTCACCACATTTGGAAAAAACAAATTATCTTATCCCTCGCAAACACTGCTAACGCCCTCGCATTCCGACACTAGCAGGTCATATCTTTCAATCTAAGCGAGAGCCGCTGCTCGTATCTAAGCGAGAGAGGGAGAGCCTCTACTCCCACTATGCCAGCGAGCGAAAAAGAGGGGCCCTATGCATACACACAGACCGCCAAGAGAGCCGCTGCTCATGTCTAAGCGAGCGAGGGGTCACCTCTTGTCCCACTATGCCAGCGAGCCAAAGGGAAGGGAGACTCTCAAAAAGAGGGGGCCCTATGCTTACACACAGGCCGCCGTACCACCACAGGCCGAGTGATGCAGTATACTATAGGCTTTCTCACTCACTCCAATGATGCAGTATCCTATAGGCATACTGAATCAATCGAGAGAAGGGAGACTCGGGTCTGGAGGAGGGAGGCCCTATGCTTATACACGGGCGGCGTACTGGATCACCTCCCCTGATCCAGTATGCCTATGATCTAGTATGCCTATAGTTTACCTACTACAATACGTTTCCCCGACGGAGATCATCCTTGCTTGGCGAACAGCAGTCCAGGGGGGCCCTGATTATTTGTGGCGAGCTACGGCATTGTTCTATCCATGGTAAAATTTATCTATTATTCTTTATTAATGATTGATTTACTATATTGTTGGTGACTTTATCGACCTCACATGGTCCGTGTGCGCGAAGTGTTTTTTTGCAAAATGCACGGGAGGCCTTAATCCCTCTCGATCAATATTCATGTGGTTGTGTCGAACTTATAAATTTTATTTCACACCCTCGTCGACCGTTCGATTTGACAGTGTCGGCCAGCCTTATTTTTAATTTCGCAAACTACGTAAAAATGCGTTTAATCAGTGTCGCGATTTTTAAGTTTCTTTGTGCTTTCGCGATTATAGAATGCTCTTTGAGACGAATCGCGCCTCGGCTTTGTCCTCGCGCTAAACAAATAAAAATTCAGTCAATACGTCTCGAGAATTACGTATGATTCTTTTGAGTGTAATAATTCATCAGTGCTTTTCAAGACGTTTCTAGCCGCGGTTATTGCGATTTTTGTAGTGTTGTGCTTTCGAGATTATTCAGTGTTTATCGAGACGTATCAAGCCCCGGCTTTGTCCTCGCGTAAAGCGTAAAAAATGCATTCAATCAGTCTCACGAATTTCGTCTAATTTTTTGTACTGTAATAATTTATCAGTGCTTTTCGAGACGATTGTAGCCGCGGTTGTTGCGATTATACGTCAAAAAATAAATAAAGTCGAACAGTCTAGCTATTTTTGTCGTGTTGTGCTTCCGAGACTATTCAGGGTTTTTCTGGACGAATCGAGCCTCGGCTTTTTCCTCGCGTACAACGAAAAAATGCCGTCAATCAGTCTCGCGAATTTCTTATAATTATTTTTAATGCAATAATTGATCAGTGCTTTACGGGGAGATTTTAGCCTCAATTCTTGCCTCTTATACGGCGAACGAAATTTAGCCACTCAGTGCCGTGAGTTTCTCGCCACTGCGTGCTCGCAATAAATCATATATATAATTTTGCAACTATTAATGTTGAAAATAACAAAAATAATAATAAACACATTAGCATGACCCTCTTCGTATACCACCCCCGCCCCCAGATATAAAATTATATTTTACGCTTTCCGTTAGAAAGCCAAAGAATAACCCATGTTTTGAAAATAAATCCTGGCTTGGCGAACAGCTGCCTAGGGGGGCCCTGATTATTTGCGGCGAACTACGGCATTATTCTATCCATGGTAAAATTTATCTACTATTATTTATGAATTTATTAACTATATTGTTAGTGACTTTATCGACCTCACATGGTCCGTGTGCGCGAAGTGTTTTTTTGCAAAATGCACGGGAGGCCATAATCCCTCTCGATCAATATTCATGTGATTGTGTCGAACTTATAAATTTTATTTCACACCCTCGTCGACTGTTCGATTTGACAGTGTCGGCCAGCCTTATTTTTAATTTCGCAAAGAACGCAACAATGCAGTTGATCAGTGTCGCGAATTTCTTATAATTATTTTTAGTGCAATAATTGATCAGCGCTTATCAAGACGATTCTAGCCGCGGTTGTTGAGCTTATACGACGAAAAATATTCAGTAAAACAGTGTCGCGATTTTCTTGGTGTTATGCTTTCGCGAATATTCATCGCTTTTCGAGATGTATCGAGTCTCGGCTTTGTCCTTGCGTAAACCGAATAAAATGCCGCCGATCAGAAACCCATATTTTGAAAAAAAACGCGCGCGCGAGAAGTCGCAGCGCCGCTTCGCAGAATCATCGGCAGCAGTCGCGCGTACAGCAACATGTTCAGCGAAGACTCTCTCCTTCTCTCTCGCTCTCCCGCTCCCCACCTATGTATCGAGGCGAAGGCTTGCCGGCCGCCGAGCTCTGTTGTCTTGAAGCTATCGGCACGGACGCACTGTCTAAAATATACAGATTTTTATCAAGTGTACTTTTTTACGGACGTATTACAGTGCTTACCAGTGTAATTACCAGTGTAACTACCAGTGTAACTGTTCATGTACTTAGTGATTGAGGAAGAGAGAGAGAGAGAAAGAGAGAGAGACGGAAAGAGCCGCGGGGTTGACAATACGTGTTCCCGACGGACATCATCCTTGCTTGGCGAACAGCAGTCCAGGGGGGCCCTGATTATTTGTGGCGAGCTACGGCATTGTTCTATCCATGGTAAAATTTATGTACTATTATTTATTAATGATTGATTTACTATATTGTCAGTGACTTTATCGACCTCACATGGTCCGTGTGCGCGAAGTGTTTTTTTGCAAAATGCACGGGAGACCATTATCCCTCTCGATGAATATTCATGTGATTATGTCGAAATAAAAAATTGTATTTCACACCCTCGTTGACCGTTCAATTTGTCAGTGTCTGCCGGCCTTATTTTTAATTTCGCAAACTATGCAAAAATGCAGATGATCAGTGTCACGATTTTCGAGTTTATTAGTGCTTTCGCGATTATAGAATGCTCTTTGAGACGAATCGCGCCCCTGCTTTGTCCTCGCGCTAAACAAATAAAAATACAGTCAATACGTCCCGCGAATTTCGTCTAATTTTGTTCAGTGTTATAATTTATCAGTGCTTTTCGAGACGAATCTAGCCGCGGTTTTTGCGATTTTCGTAATGTTGTGCTATCGCGAATATTCAGCGCTTTCCGAGACAAATCGAGCCTCGGCTTTGTCCTCGCGATAAACAAATAAAAATGCAGTCAATACGTCCCGCGAATTTCGTCTAATTTTTTTCAGTGTTATAATTTATCAGTGCTTTTCGAGACGAATCTAGCCGCGGTTTTTGCGATTTTCGTAATGTTGTGCTATCGCGAATATTCAGCGCTTTCCCAGACGAATCGAGCCTCGGCTTTGTCCTCGCGATAAACAAATAAAAATGCAGTCAATACGTCTGGCGAATTTCGTCTAATTTTTTTCAGTGTTATAATTTATCAGTGCTTTTCGAGACGAATCTAGCCGCGGTTTATGCGATTCTCGTAGTGTTGTGCTTTCGAAATTATTCAGCGCTTTTCGAGACGTATCGGATCTCGGCTTTGTCCTCGCGTAAAGCGTTAATAATGCCGTCAATCAGTGTCGCGAATCTCGTATAATTTTTTTCAGTTCAATAATTGATAAGTGCTTTTCGAGGCGTGTTTAGCCTCAATTGTTGCGTGTTATACGGCGAACAAAATTCGGTCAATCAGTGCCGTATTTTTGACGCAATTGCGAGCTCGCAAAAAAGCATGTATATAACTTTGCAATTGTTAAGCTTTAAAAAAATAAAAATAATTGTAAACATTTTAGCATGACCCTCTTCGTAACCCCCCCCCCCCCCCAGATATAAAATTATATTTCATGCTTTCCGACAGAAAGCCAAAGAAAACATCATGTGGTGAAAATATACGCACGCGCGAGAAGTCACAGCGCCGGATCGCAGAATCATCGGCACCAGTCGCGCGTTCGGTAACGTGTCGAGCGAAGACTCTCTCCTTCTCTCTCGCTCTCCTGCTCCCCGCCTATGTATGGATGCGGCAATATCTATAAGCTCTGCCGATGCGAAGGCTTTTCGGCCGCCGTGTTCAGTTGCTTTGAACCTATCGTTTCGGACGCACTGTCGACCAAATACAGATTTTTTAAAGTCTAGCGTTTTTACACACACATTGCAGTGCTTACCATTGTAACTATTCACGTAGTGATTGAGAAAGAGTGAGAGATAGAGTGGGAGAGACGGAGAGATTTGCCGTGTTGACAAGATGTTTCCCGGACGAACATCATCCTTGCTTGGTGAACAGCAACCCAGGGGGCCCTGATTATTTGTGGAGAACTCCGGCATTGTTGTATCTTCGGTAAAATTTATCTACTATTTTCTAAAAGACTTTATAGACCTGACATGGTCCGTTTACGAGAAGTGTTTTTTCAAAATACATGTGATTGCATCGATATTCATATTTTTTTGCGGCCCTCGGCAACCTTTCGATTTGCATAAGAAGATTTGATAACAATATTTAATAGAAGTTTTGCTAAAAATAGAGAGGAAGAAAGAGACTAAGCCTTGACAGTACGTTTTTTACGACGATCATCGTCTCCTTTATTACTCCTTTATTGCTTGACAAACTGCAGCTGGGGTCCCTGATTTTCAGGCGAGTTGTAGTCGCATTTTTTAATTAACGACAAATTTTATATTGTTTCTATTATCGCGTGCAACGAAAAAAATTAGTCAATCAATGTCCCCGAGTTCAGTTGATTTGCAACACTCGCTAAAGACGCACTGCTTACCGTTTACAGATTTGTAAAAAAATTTGGTTTTTTTTTGCGCACGTTGTCTGTACATACGAGTATTTATATTAACGTTATTTTCGATAGGAAGAGATAGCCAAAGCCTTGACAGTGCGTTTTTTCTGACAATCATCGTCTATTTCTTAATCTTCGCTTAACGAATTGCAGTTCAGAGGGGCCCTGATTATTAGACGACTAGTAAACGCATTTTTAAATTAATGGTTCTTTTTTCTGCTTGTTGCTTTTTAAGATGCAACATCTAGCAGACCAACAGCGAGATATTGTAAAGTATTTCTATCAGGGTTTCCTATATTACAACGACAAGCCGAACTTAAACACAACTTTTAGTTGTGTTCGAAGGAACACTATTTAATGTAAAGCCGCTGTAATTGCGGGAAATGGCAATCCATCAGTTGAATATAACCTGTGATTTGTAAATAATTATATTCACGGGAAATAGTTTGCCGGGTCAGAGGCCGTGCAAAACAATGACGTCGCGCGCTATGCTTTTTGCACCATTAGACGGCCCGCATGCACGTTGTTTGAAGGCGCACGCACGTCTATGGACGCTGCTTTCATGATCGTCATTTTTCGAGGCATTCTGCACTCCGTATCGCCGTGCAAAATGCCCCTGCAAGAATAAATGAACCGAATGATACTTTTGCCCATGCGCATGTAAATTTCATAACTTAGTATAGCATTGGAGTTGATTTTGATAATCGAAGTAGTTAATTATTAAATAGGTAAATTATTCTATATAGATTTATTGGATATTATAGGATAATTATAAACCATGAAAATGTTACCAAATAATTAATTCGTTCGCTTATCAAAATGAACTACACCATAAATAGTATAAGTGTAAGAGAAATCAAAATAATCTAATAAGTACACAAATTTCACAGCTATATTAACTTTTATTTTTTACAAATAAAATACTTATAAATTACTTTTTAATTTATTATAAAGTATATCTGGTTACAATATAATTAGTATTATTTTCTTTAAATTCAATAAATTGCGATTTCAATGTCTCGTCATCATCGTCTCCTTTATTACTTTTGCTTGACAAACTGCAGTTGATACTCATAAAGAATACATTCAAATAATATTTCATTGTCAATTACAACATTTTTTTCGATTTTTCCAAATTGTATATTACTTTCATCTATATTAGTCACTATGATAAAATCTTTGGTATATACTAAATTATTTAATTTAACACTACTTATTTGGAAGGCACTACTCGAATTTGGAAAAGAAATAGGAAGATTATTATTTTCAATATATGTTCCATAAGAAATAAAATACTCTTTATATTTAGAGTTGTGAAAAGGCATTACTGAAAGTTGATATCTAATTGAAATAGTTTTTAAAATATTTTTGTGGTATGCAGTATTTAACATTGTAGATTTTAAGTCTTTGTGCTTTGACTCATACCTCATTGATGAAAACTTTATTACATTTCCATTTTGTAAAATAATTCGTACTTATTACAAATAATGCAACATACATATTGATATGTTGTTTAATGAACTTTTAAGTTGTAAAATGTGTGTCTTTATCAAAATAGGTGACGTAATTATATTTATTATTTCTCGAAGTTTTATATATAATTTCCAATATTTATTTCCTCATGGAACTTTATGACCAATTATTATGCCAAGATATCTGGCAGATATTGCAATTTTGTATTTTTAATTAAATAATCAGAATTTATTAGTGTAGACAAATTGGCTGACTCAAAACCGAAATTGATAATACGTAAACGATTATTAAAATATTGAATTGAAAAAAGCTTTTCCGTCCAAATAAAATGTAATAGTAATTGGCTTATGTCATAATTGCAAACACCTACAAACACATCGTGCATAATATCAACTGTCGCATTATCAATTATATGAAATCCTTGTATTTCATTAAACATAAAATTTTCCTTGATACCACTCATTTTAACATCTATATTTAATACATCCATCTCACATTTCTCTTTTGTTCTTAAGATAGTGCGTTCTTAAGATATGCGAGAGTGATCTATCACAATACTAAAAATTTATATAGTAGCATTTTTTAACGTTCCAAATGTTGAACAGTGAATTCTGAAAGGAATAACGTAATCAGTATATATTTTAAAATACTATGAATATGATTTTATTGTATATATCGTGAAGCATTAGTAGTATTATAATATAAAGATTAGAGTACATCAATCATTATATTATTAAATATGGACTTTGACTTTTATAAATTATAAAAGAAATTTTGTATCTATTAAAGTTATCAAATTCTCTTCTTGTTTATGTACTAATGTAAAATATAAAATTAATATCTTACGTAAAAGGTGATTTAGATTTTTCTGTCTTAGTCATTTCATTCACTATTATTATATTACACAATTCTTCTCGTAGATTAGAAATATCTTTACTTTCTACATATTTGAACAATTTATATAACGATTTATTTTAAATTACTACAATGGCAATTCATAATAAATATTTACTTTGACTGTAGTATATCTCTAAATTTGAAAGTTTTGTCATTATAGATTCAGACTTTTACAATTCTCTTAAATTTATTAATTTAAATTAGAAGTCTGAAAATTCATAATATCAGATAAAGGCATATTGTATAATACGTTTCTAACTAATACATTATTGAATGATTTATAATTGATGATTTCTTCCAAATGAAATGAATCTTCATTGACATTTATTACTTCGCAGTCTTTCAATGCTTTTAAGCCGTTATAAAAAGCTATAAAATAAGCTTTACGCGAATAAGCATCAGGTATTATCTGTTGTAAACTTTCAGTGTGCAAATTTTCAAATTTGTTGTAGTCAATATTTATAACTGACATTAGATTTTATTAACAACATTAGTAAATAATTACATTTTATTAGTATTAGTAGTAAATAATTTACCTTACAATCTCAATTTCTAGTTTAAAATTGATACATCATATAAATATATGAGAAATAAACAATATAACGTATTAATACTTACAGTGGAAGAAAGAATGAAACTCTGAGAATCCCCAGTCTTTTAATAACAATTGTAATTTCTTATCCATTATTTTTCATTAATATACTATAATACTTTCACTCAAACTTTAAATGATAATTTTATTTCATAACTTCGGCAGTGTAATTTGCACGGCGATATGGGATGCAAAATACCTCGAAAAATGATAATCATGAAAGCAGCGTCCATAAACGTGCCTGCGCCTTGAAACAACGTGCATGCGCGCCGCCTAACGTTACAAAGAACATAGGACGCGGCGTCATTGTTTTGCACAGCTTCTGAGCCTGCAAACTATTTTCTGTGTTCATCAATCTGCAGATTCTATTGTACTTAAGGTTTAATTTTTTGAAGAGTTAAAAGAGAACGCTAAAAATCCATAAGAAAATTTGATAACAATATTTAATTGAAGTTTTACTAAAAATAGAGAGGAAGAAAGAGCCAAAGCCTTGACAGTACGTTTTTTCCGACGATCATCGTCTCTTTTATAACTTTTGCTTGACAAACTACACTTCGGAGGGCCCTCATTATTAGACGACTAGTAAACGCATTTTTTAATTAATGAAAAATTTTATATTGTTTCTATTGTCGCGTGCAATGAAAAAAATTCAGTCAATCAATGTCCCCTGAGTTCAGTTGACTTGCAACCAAACTGCAGTTCGGAAAAAAAATATAGCCAACCAGTGTCGACGATGTCACTTGATTTGCAACTTTCGCTCACTACGCACCTTTTACTGCTTACAGTATTTTGTTTGAGAAAGTTTGGTTTGTTTACACACGCCTTTACGAGTGTCCATATTTAAATTGTGATTGAGGGAGGAAGGGTGCAAGAGCGAGTGAGAGGGAGAAGTAGAGTGGGCGCAGTTCAGTGGTGTCCCATAAAACACAATAATGTGAAAGTAAATAATACATATACTTTTACCTATCCATATTTTTATTATAGAATTTAAATTAGTATTCGATAAAAATTGGTGATACCTTGTAATTATTATATAATAATATATAGAATAACTTTTTAGTCACGAGTATCATATATAATTGTATAGCACAGGTGCTGAAATCCCGCAAGCCACGCCTATCCGTGGCTAAAGTAGTCTTTTTCTGCTCTATGAGGTTAGCGCACGATCGTAACGAGTGTGATGAATACTAATAGGCGTGACTTAAATGTGGATTTTAGGCCCACTGTGCTATAAATATTGTACAGTATATTCGGTACCTCTTTTTTCGTTTGAATTGGTAATTTTGTGAGGCCTTGGGATAGGCCTATTTTCTTGTTTAATTTATCTAATTACAGATTGAATGCTCCTTGCTTCTTATATAAGCTAAAATTTAGTCTGTTTATATTTGCATGAAAATAAAACGTTTTGAGACGTTCCCTTTTCCTTTTTGCGAAATAAGACCTTGTTTTTCTGAACTGTCAGCACAGTATTATCTTATAAAGTTATTCTACGTATGGACTATAACTTTATAAAAATTATTTATTTATAGTTTCTTACGAAGATTATGACATCCCAAAATGTATTTCGACTTTCTGTTCAACGCCGACGTTAATAAGTTTTATGTATGGTCAAATTAGCTGAATGTTAAATTAAAATTCTTTCGGATTTTTTTAACTCTAAATTTATTTATTCCTACAAGTATTGGCTGAATTATAATTCTTATTGTATTTTGTTGTTTTAAAATATTTTTTTATAATTAATCGTATAATGTATACATAACCGTTTTGCATGCTTTTTCTTGTAATTATTATGATTCTTAAGTAGCGTCAATGGCAATATAGGAATCTATTTTTATTATGTATTTTTAGCACTATAATAATTCTTTTTTCCGTTTGTCGCTTTTTAAGATGCAACGTTTAGCAGGGAAACAACGAGATACTGTGAAGTATTTTTATCGGGGTTTCGTATACTATAACGACAAGCGGAACTTCAACACAACTTTCAGATGTGTTCAAAGGAATAGTATCGGATGTAAAGCCGTTATATATGTGGAAAATGGCAATCCATTAATTGAAGAACAGTTCAGCGTTGTAAATCATCATATTCATCCATCTGATGATCCTATTGTACTAAAGGTTCAATTTGCTGAAGAATTAAAAGAGAACGCTAAAAATCCAGAAGAAAATTTAATATCAATATTTAATAGAATTTTAGCTAAAGAAGAGTAAGTATATATTATTTAAATTATTATAATTAAATTTTTATAATGTATATTTATATACTTATTTTTATGTTAATAATTTCATAATACTCTAATAGAAATAAGTAATTGTTAATTTAAAGAGCAGTGTTGGCTGAGTGGTTAGCGTGCTAGGCGCACAGACAACACTGTTCCAGGGGTCGATGGTTCGATTCCCGGTGAAATCACACTCGGATTTTTGTTGATGTCACTCGGAGTTGTTTTCAACGGGATAAAAGTTCGGTAGATAAAGTATAGGGGGAATAGCCAATCCGATGCTTCGGCAGGGAGCGCCGGCCTTACCGGCGTAGAGCTGGCCTCTGAAATATGGGGCCTTCTCCGGGGCGGTTACGTTGGGGATGGACCCGAGGCAGTCTGGGCTGAGCGTGTCGGCTTAACCGGTACGTAGTGCGTCTGCAAATATTTCCTCTTCGGAAAAGGGTACAAAAATATGTGGACAAATAATCAGGGGAATAAAATACGAGGTATAGGTCACTTGCTAGGCCAAGGAGGCCGCAGGTGGATAAACCAATAAGCAAAAAAAAATCATACGTGCACATCATACGTATACAATATTCTTTTTTATATTCATTCATACATGGTGCGGGTTATTCAGCCACAGTACACGATAGTTCAATTTTTTAAAAGGACACATTTATGTTTACCTATAATTTTTAAATAATCGTAAAAAACAATATTCTGTTTATCATTTAAGATCAAATTATCAAAAACGTATACTGTTGCTACTATTAAACTGTTTTATTCTTGCAGTACAGATAAAAGTGTATAAATAAAAAAGTTCTTATATCAGATAAACTATTCGAATTCGAAACAGCATTTACGGTTCAATAACAATTAATTTAAACAAAAGTCGTTTGTTAATCTATTAATAATCAATGTCAACTGTACAGCGAAGTACTGTTTGTACTGCAAAGTTATCGGATTCGGGATGACAGAGATAATAATTTTAGAAAGAGAAAATTTCGCTCTTTTTCTTCGCACGCTTCACAATTTCGACGACGCTATACATTCCACAAATTTATAGCTTTCTGACAACGCGAACACGAACCTCGCATTCGCCGCGACTTGAAGTTGAAACGAAGGGACAACCCAACATATTGTAACTCGAAGAGAAAACTCATATGTCCGAAACAGTGTTTACAAAAATTTTGTGAACACCGTTTACTGAGCAAAAAAAAATCCACAGATTTTGCCCTACACAGAATACCTTATTATGAGTCCCTCGTATATTAATCACTTAATAACTCGTATAACTTATTATGAGTCCCTCGTATATTAATACTCCCGCGTATTCCTATTAGACTCGCCAGCCTACGCACCGACAATCGATGCGGTCGAACTTCTACATGCCGAAGTATGTCACCCTTGTGCCGATCTCACAAATGCGTCAGGAAGAATAGTCATACATTTGTGTTTTTTTCTTGAAAAAAAAAATTATATTTAGTTTATTAAAGATACATAGTTTAATTTAAAGTTTATTAAAGTGACCCTGATAGTATTGATCATCATATATTAAAAACAATACAGCTGACACTAAATGAATTCTATACTTATCTTTTTAATATAACTATTAATATATTGATGAAACATTTTTAATCTGTTCTAATAAAACGATGTATGTAATTGTTGGTTATATAAGACTAGGCATTTGTTTTTCGCGCTTTACGTGCGTGAAATGTTTAGATTAAAAGTTTTAATTTTAGCGATCATTAGAACCAACCAATCACGTCTCGTTTTCAGCGGCTTCACTTCTGTCTCATTAGTTTTTTAAGAAGGATTAGTCGGATATTTTTCCGTATTATAAAATTTAATATTTTTTATAGCACAGTGTGACCTAAGCCCGCACTTAGGTCACGCCTATCCGTGACCTAAGTAGTCCTTTTTTGCACCGTGTTTATCACACTCGCTACGCTCGTGCGCTAACTTCACGGTGCAAAACAGGACTGCTTATGACACGGATAGGCGTGACAGCGGGCTTAGGTAGGCTGTGCTATAAAATTCTATACGATACTCGTGACCTAAGTAACACTTCTGCACGGCGTAATTAGGACCCTCGCTGCGCTCGGGGCCTAACCTCACGCCGTGCAAAAAAGTGCTACTTCGATCACACATATCATAATGTACTATAATATGAACTAATTTTTATTGTTGACTCAAGTAGATAAACTCGATGAATTCATATTCTTTTATCACCCAATAAAAGATTTGGTACTTTTACGGCTACCTGTTTGATTGAATATTTGTCTTAAAATTTACATTTAATACATATATGTGAAAGTATTACCTAATTTTAAAATTAACAGGTGGTACCAAAACTACCAGGCACATCTTTTTAAAGTTTGCCCGTGTTGTTTATTCATTGGTTACATAATTCATATATTTAGCTTAGCTTCATCATTTGTTCTATTGGATGAGAAGTTTAAATCGCATGTAATTTTATCAAGTATTTTTGAAATATTTTAATATTATTATTGCTCATAGAGGAAGCTTTGTAGTAGTAAAATTTTCGACTTCGTCAAAGCAGGTTAAAAATCCATTTTAAGATGTTTGCAGTTTGAATCGCGTGTTTTTAGAAAATGTTCGTCGGGATCTGTGGATGTGTGTATATGTATACCGTAATATTTCTGAAACTACTCAGTTAGTATCAATAAAATTTGACATGTTTATCTATGTTTGAATTCTCAATTCGGAAAAAAACAGTAATTTCTTATTTTGCAAACTAGTTTTCGTTTTATTTAAAAGAGAATAAAATTACCTACTTTTTCTCGTTTAGTCCTTGAGATCGAGTTCAACGTTTAACAGTAATATGAAAAAGGTGATTTTTGAAAAAGGTCACGTGTCGAACTATATCCTATTAAAATTTAAGGTTATTTGACAACTTATTTATTTAGTAATTAATCGAAAATTTTATTTGTTCTTTGATTACGGACGTAAAAAGGCTTTAATGCACTTCAGATTTTAGGAAAAGTTATATATTTTATATGTCTTAGCTAAGTTCTTGGCTTAAACCTTATAGTTTGTAAGATGTGTTGATTGAATGTTTAAAAAGATTTTTTATATCTTTAAAAGTAAGCGGTAGACTGCTTCAAAAAACATTTGGTGATTTATCATAGCAAAAAGTAATTACTGTTAAAATTTTAAATTACTTTGTTGACTGATTCATGAGTTATATGCTAATCTCTAAAATTGAATTTTTCTATACAGTTTTGCTTCCTTTTTAAGAGGACATACCCCCTTTCAAAAACGAAAAAATAATTATTTTTAATTTCACACAGCTAAGTTTGATTGATTTGAAATGTTTTATACATACGTAACACAACTTTATTTGAGAATTTTTTTTAACTATTTAGTCCTAATGTACCCTAATGAAAGATCAATCACTGAAAAGCACTGTCGACACGATTCCAGGACAATGACGGCCTAATGGGGCTGACAATTTTTTGACATACTCTTAAAAGCACTAGTCATTAAAAAACTAGTCACTAGTTTTGCAATAAATGGAAGAAATTTAATTTAAATGAATAAAAAACTTTTTAAAAATAAAAGAAGTAAAAAATGTAGTGTTTTAGCTTATTTTTCATTATTTTGGTATTTTTTTATTTTTAATAACTTTTCTATTTATTTAAATTAAATTTTCTCCATTCATACCAAAAGTAGTGCTTTTAAGAGTATGTCAAAAAATGTTCAGCCCGAGATTGGGCCGTACATTGTCATGGAAGCATGTGGACAGTGATTTTCGGTTATTGATTTTTCATTTGTGTTCAAATAAAGATAAAGTTGTATGTATAAAAAATTTTAAATCAATCCAATGTATCTGTGTGAAATTAAAAATAATTATTTTTTTCGAGTTTTTAAGGTGGTGTGTCCCCTTAAGTTTTAAAAAAGTATTAACATACTTTTATATATTAAAACAATATTTTATTTATTGGAACTATGAATTATGTTGGAGGAAGGTACGTGCCAATGAATTGGCAGCGCTTTTTGTTACTTATAACCTTATAAACAACAATATTTACAGTAAAAATTTCTTGGGACCGAGTACACAAACTACTAAGCCGCGAATTACTGTAGTAAAAATCGTGTACGTAGTATACGCATTTTGGTGGACTGACTGTAGGATTTTGGGTAGGATATGCAGTATAAAAATCTACAATTAATTTCAAACCACATTATTTGTTATTAAGGCCTTACATTATTATAAAGAGCTAACTTTCTATAAAATCAATTATCAAAATCTGCTACATTCATTATTCCTTGCTTTTTCACAATGTAACATATATAATAATATGCATCTTCAAAATAGTATAGCAGCGTGAAAAATCGAGACTGATTTATACTCACTGTTCATACGTTCACAGGAAGCCACAAAAAAATAATTTTCGCTTCATTATGTCGCGCGTGTATGCGCATGCTGCTTATGCTTTCAAAAAGTAGTTTTTTCGTGAGCTCTTATTCGGACAGATATCGTCGCTCCCAATGAAGAGTAGGACTTTCGCGCCGTCTTGCCGCAAATACTAAGACTTACGCGATTTTGTGTCAAAGAGTAGGACTTTACACGGCTTGCGACGAAAACTAAAACTTTTGTAAATAGTCCGATAAAAATGTGATATCATCTTAGAAATTCTGTCAATGGTTATAAATTGCATATAGTATCGTCATTTATTCTATTACATTATCGACAAAGGATTGTTTGAACATTAATTTCAAAATATTGATAGTTTTTCAAAAGTCCTATTCTCCGCCGCAAAAAATGCCGAATCCTATTCTTTGTTGAGAATGACTATATATAAGTAAGGATATTTTGTTAATAAGGTTTTGCTTCCTTCCTAAATAAGGAAGCTTTGTAATAGTAATTTTGAGTTAGCGTAAAAACATGTTAGAAGTCTGTTTTGATGTATTTTTAAACGAAAAACAGTATTATCGAAAAATGTCCGTATGGATGTATGTGTCTGTTTGTGCGTATACGCCTTTTTCTCAGCTTGTAATTTATGGATTTTAATCCACCGCGGCTCATAATTTTTTTGTTTTTTTCCAGAACATTACCGGAACAAAGTCCGTTTTTCCTTCTAATTTTTGTTATTTTATGGTCAATTTTCGAATTCCAAGTTATAGTTTTTATTATATATTTTTCGACTAAGCTCAGAAACGTAAATAAATATATTTGTGCCCAAAACAGAATGAAATTAGTTATCTTTTTACCTGAATTAACTTATGTTAGGTTAACTCGTTTCTTTGTTATTAACTAAAAAATCTCTTGTTTAAAATTTTTAACTCTACAATTAAATAGCGAAACATAAAAGAAAATTGTTTTGTAATAAGTAATAATAAGTACTACTTACTGCATGAATTTCAAGTTATTTCATTAATAACTCCCTAAGTAAGAATCAAATCACAAAAAAAATTTTTTTTTCCAGAAACCACGATAATTGAAAAGGCATAAAAGGCTTTGAAAATTTGGATGTAGATAGGTTTTTCTAATGTCATGATCCCTTTCATTGGACTGCTCGTTAGCTTGTTTAGTTTTTGAGATATTTGACATTTAATTATTTAATGTTTTTTTCGAAACATTATATCTAGGGAACTCAGCAATGAAAGTAAATGAAATTTCGTTTAGAAATAAGCATTAGCAAGAAGTAGTTACTGCATAAATTTCTAGTTATTTCATTAATAACTCCCTGAGTAAGAATCTTCGTAAGAGACGAGGTTATAAGCAGAAACTTCGAGAAAGGGTCAAAAATACGTGAAAAAGTATTTTGCGCGCCAGATATTCTTCCATTCGCTCTCTCATGCTCACATTAGCAATTTGCTATCATGTGCAGGCAAAACGAAGAAATTAATATAAAAGGGGCACACATTTCAATAAAATTATTTTAATTCAGATTATTATTTTCATGAATATATTATTAGGTATGGGAATAGTAAATTAGTTAAGGGAAGGGAGTAACGTGGCTAATAAAAATTGAAAAATTAAAAAAATGATTTTTCGCGAACAGATAATGGCGTTAAAATTTGCGACACTGATTGACCGAATTTTGTTCGCCGTATAAGACGCAACAATTGAGGCTAATATCGCCTCGAAAAGCACTGATCAATTATTACACTCAAAAAATTATACGAACTTCGCAAGACTGATTGACTGTAATTTTTATCGTTGTATGCGAGGACAAAGCGGAGGCTCGTTACGTCTCGAAAAGCATTGAATAGTCTCGAAAGCACAACACGACAAAAATCGCAACACTCTTCGACTTTATTTATTTTTTGACGTATAATCGCAACAACCGCGGCTAGAATCATCTCGAAAAGCACTGATAAATTATTACACTCAAAAAAATTATACGAAATTCGCGAATGATTGACTGCAATTTTTACGCTTTACGCGAGGACAAAGCCGAGTCTCGATTCGTCTCGAAAAGCATTGAATAATCTCAAAAGCACAACACTATGAAATTCGCGATACTATTCGACAGAATTTTTTCGCCGTATAAGCCCAAGAACCACCGCTATAATCGTCTTCAAAAGCACTGATGAATTATTACACTGAAAAAAATGATACTAAATTCACGAGACTGATTAACTGCATTTTTTACGCTTTACGCGAGGACAAAGCCGAGGCTCGATTCATCTCGATAAACACTGAATAATATCGAAAGCACAACAGCACAAAAATCGCGACAACCGCAGCTAGAATCGTCTTGAAAAGCACTGATGAATTATTACACTCAAAAGAATCATACGTAATTCGCGAGACGTATTGACTGCATTTTTATTTGTTTAGCGCGAGGACAAAGCCAAGACGCGATTCGTCTCAAAGATCATTCTATAATCGTGAAAGCAGAAATAAACTCGAAAATCGCGACACTGATCAACCGCATTTTTGCGTAGTTCGCGAAATTAAAAATAAAGCCGGCAGACACTAACAAATCGAACGTTCGACGCGGGTGGGAAATACAATTTTTAATTTCGACACAATCACATTATTATTTATCGAGAGGGATAATGGCCTCCCATGCATTTTGCAAAAAAACACTTCGCGTATACGGACCATGTCAGGTCGATAAACTTAGTCACAAAATAGTAGATAAATCACTCAGAAAATAGTAGATAAATTTTACCCTGGATCTAACAACGCCTTGGCTCGTCGGCTAGTAATTAGGGCCCCTCTGGACTGCTGTATGTCAAGCAAGGGTTCTAAGAGAGACGATGGTTTTTAGAAAAGGCTGGATCTCTCTCTCTCTCTCTCTCTCTCTCTCTCTCAAACAAACAAGTTACTTCTAAACAACTTTAAATGGGGGGAAATGACGGTTGTAGAAAATTAGTAAAGATTAAATTTTGCTTCCTCTTAGAGGAACCTTCGTAATAGTAAAATTGTCTACATCGGCCAAAACTGATTAGAAATCCATTTTGAGATGTTTGGAGTTCGAATCGCGTGTCTTTGGAAAATGTCCGTATGGATATGTGTTTGTTAGTTACTGTGTGTGTGTGTGGGTGTGTGTGTGTGCGTGCGTGTGTATAGAACTACTAAGTCAATATCAATAAAATTTGACATGTAAAGCAGTAACTTTTTATTCTGCTAACTAGTTTTCGTTTTATGACCATTTTTTGATTTTTGAAAAACACTATTTTGCATTTTTTTCGATCATCCCGTTATCACAAATAATTCAGCTATAATGCATTTGAAAGAGAATAAAATTACTTACTTTTTCCCGTTTGATCCTCGGGATCGACCACACCGTTTGCCAGCAAAAATAAAAAAGGTGTTTTTTTGTTTAAATTGAATTTTTTATTTTTTTGAAAAATGTATATTTCTAAAACAACATAACCTCAGGACAAAAATCATGTTGATGGGTCACGTGTCAAACTATGTCCCATTAAAATTTCAAGTTATTGGAATATATATTTATTTAGTAATAAATCGTAAACTGAAAAAAAATGATTATTTTTTGTTCTTTGATTACGGACGTAAAAAAGCTTTAATGCACTTAAGATTTTAGAAAAAGGTAGATATTGGCAAGATATTTCATGTGTCTTAGCTAAGTTCCTTGCGCAGCTTTTAAAATAATAATATAGTTTCTAAGATATGGTTAATTAAATTTAAAAACAATTTCTTTTGATTCTTTGTATTTTCAAAACTAAGCAGTAGACTGCCTCAAAAAAAATTCGGTGATTTATCATAGCAAAAAGTAATTACTGTTAAAAATTTAAATGATTTTGTTCTTTGGTTTCTAAGTTATAAGCTAATCTCTAAAATTCCTTTTTTTTATACAATTTTGCTTCCTCATAAAGGAATCTTTATAATAGTAAAATGTTCAGCTACTATACATACTATACTATACATTAAAAAAAGATTTTATTTATTAGAATTATTAATTAAGTTGGAGGAAGCTACGTGCCAATGAATTGGCAGCGGTTTTTTCTCTTTGCTTCTCCAGTTTGGAAAAATAAAGAGATAGAGAGAGAAAGAGACAAACGGAAACAGCGGGGACAGACAACGAGCAATGCTCTAAAAGTTACTTTTTCTAGACAACAAAGCTTGTTGCTGAAGGTTGATAAAATTTGGTGTGCAGGTATATTTTGATTTTGATTAAGAAAAAAATATAGGTAAATTTTGTTTAACTTTTAAATTCTTGAAATAAGTTATAAATACTTGCTCAAATTCTCATATATTGCTTAAACTCTTAAATGTATAAACCTCATTATTTAGATTGCTCTCAAATTTAACAGATTATTTTTTTAAAAGTAACAAATGATTTAATACTATTATACAATGATTTAGAATGTGTTGATAGTAGTAATTCAATAAAAATCAAACGATGCCATATTTAACCTCGAAATACAAGGCAAATTAACTACCACGCGTAAGTTATTAATTAAAATAATAATAATTATAACTATTATATTATATAATTAGTTTGTTAATCATGTAGAGTTATAATTTTAGCTAATTCATATTTAGTATTAATATATTTGCTGAGTTGACTGAAAATAGAATACTCGTAATGTTAGCGACCCTTCATATGCCGTGAATATTACCCTCGCTACGCTCGGGCGCTATATGTATACACACCGTGCAATAATGAGCTAGTTAAATAATATGTATCTTAATATACTATTACGACACGCCGTGGCGTAAACCTCGACTTATGCCACGCTCGTGCAAAACTGTACTCGCTAAATCTCGGTTTACGCACGTTGTGTCATGAAATATCGTACGATACTACGGAGGTAAAGGGATTTCAACCTACGAGGTTGAACTTACTTTACAGCACTACTATCCTAATATACTATTAATGATTCTCCCGGATTATTAAAGTATTTATCCGGCATAAGAAAGTTATTAAAAAATGTAAACTTTAAAAGTAATACAACATTTTAATAGTAGCAACAGTTGTACGTTATCCCCACACATACCGAGAAATCGAAAATAAATATTGTTATAAAACAATATATACATGGAATGTACCACATGTAGAACATCATTAAACGATATATTGATAAATAACGTATATAATATTATAGGTATCAGACATTGAGTAATCGTCCTGACGTACAATTTGCAAAGTACAAATCATTAATGCGAATTGCCAAAGCTAATAACGTACCCCCAGTACCTGGAACTTTGACGGCTCTCGCTGAAACATTAGAAAATTATTATCCTATGAGAAACTTCTATAGAGGATCTGCAGTTGGAACTGACAACTCTATTGGTCTCATTTTCATTCATGATAAAATGATGCGACCCCTTAGTGAATGCAGACAATTGTTTTGTGACGGAACATTTGATGTAAGAACTTGTTTTCATATGAACGTTAGCATATATACGTTCTTTACAAAGAAAATATTGCTTTGTTACAGATGAGGCCTAAAGAACCAAGCAGCTCTCAAGTTTTTACGATTCATTTCCGGAAGATGAATTTCGTAGGTTTTCCCGTTTTTAAAACCATATTTATATAAGCTAAATTATCTCCACACTTTCTGGTGGAGATGTCGCCGGGTTTCTCGTTGGAATTGATAATAAATTTTAGAAATTCAGTTTAGTCAGTTAATGTAGTTATGGTCTACTGTTTTTAAGCGCTGTATTGGATCTTATTGGGTTACTAAACTTTTAGTAACCCAATAAGAGTTTAAGGCTTTTTAAAATTGTTAGGTGAAATTTTTATCAGATAACGCTCGGACAGGAATCGTGATACTCATAAAAGAATGAGCTTTCTCGTACAATATTTAAAAATGTTTTGTTACGGCTTACGCGCTTAGCAATTAAATGCACTGCACGTTACATTTACTGCGTTATGAATCAAAATATATAAGTAAAGAATAATTCTCAATTTTTCATGATTTTGAATCGGTTTTGATATTGATTTTCATGTTTTTGTTTGTCTAAATTTGGCGTATGGGTTTTATAATTAAATTGATAGATTATAATTATTGTACACTATTAAAATATTATAGTATTTTCTCACTCTTAGTGAGTTAATACTGGACCTTTCTTAAAACTTTGTTGCTACTTACCCTTAAGTGATTGATCACTCGCAGATAGAGTATAAAGTCAATAAGTCCTAAAGAATGTAAATTTTTTTTATTTATTTATACTTTATTCTATCTGCAAGCGAACTATTACTTTACGTTATAGTAGCAATTCATTATAGGTTAGATTAGCAAATCACTCTGAAGAAGTAGTCTCGATAATTATTAATAGAAGTTAAAATTGTTAAATATTTAAACTTATAGGGATTTGCTGCTATTTACGTGCTCACGAGTGCAAGAACTACTGCTCTTTACGATGCTGTCTGGGATAAGATCTTTGAGATTATCCCAGTTCTAAGAGATCACGTCGAATCAGTCAGTTCCGATTTTGAGAGGGCGCAAATAGTGTCTGCGAAAAAGAAGTTTCCTAACGCAAGGATAACGGGTTGCGTGTTTCATTACAAACAGGTGTTTATATTAAATCATATTTTTAATTATAAACTACTAATTTACAAAGAGGAATTAAAGTAAAAACCCTAATAGAAAATTGAGCATTATCTAGTGTGCATAAGTATCTGTGTATATATATTTTTATATGCATTTAAAATTCGCGTAAACCTAACAAATGATCACTTAAAATGTGAAAAAACTTAGATACTTTATATGCAGATAAAAAAATTATAAAAGCATTTTTATTTCGAAAAATCATGTAAGAAAAACGTCTTGTATTTTTGGTATAGTATACTCAGCTACATCAGTGTACAAGTACGTTTTTGCACAAACGACCAGTGCATGAAAGTCACATTTACTGGCAAGTTTCAATTTAGTACTGCAAAAAAAAATCCATTTAAAGATTTCTGACTGTGGGCAAACACTTTTTGCACCGTTACTGGCATGCAACATATTTGATGCTCGAATAGCATTGTAGAGATACATTTTTTTGCATTGCTAAATGTCGATAAGTATATATAAGATGTCTTTATGCACAAGTCTGCGGGAGGAATTGGAAATCATTGTACCCGCGTGGCTTACGATATTTTTTGCAATTGCTGTAGAATTCTATGCCTATATATAAGCCAATAATAAATTGCAGTGTGAATTCCTGCGCTACGTAGCAAATCCTACCTAACAATTGCGCTCCCTATTGCACTAATACTCGGCTAGATCACTGGCGGGATAGGGAATGCCATTACCTATACCATTGTTTTTTAAGAGACCTTTTACCATGTAAATTATTTCTTATTAGTATTTGGTAATAAATTAAAGAATTGATGTAATCTTATTTTTTATCATCATATGGTTTATAATCTTTAATAGAACGAGAAAGTCAAGGCTCGGTGTTTAAAAAAATCATGAATAAATAAAGAAACTAACTGCTTACTTTTGTTTATAAATCCAAAAATGAAACAAATAAATACTAATGAGTTAATGAAAAAAGCAAAAATTATTACTAGTATAAATTTTGTTCTTATGTTTGTGTAGTTGCCGGTTTCCCACACAGGATTGCAAGAAATATTTTTGAGTAATGAAACTTTTTTATAAAGTAACCTTATGTTTATTTGAAATTAATAGCAGAAGTTTTTATTTACTTTTCTTAAAAATTATACTATAAAGAATTACAAAACCTCATGTGTAGTAATGATCAATTTTCTATTGAGGACAAAAAAGTTTTTTACATACACAATAACGTCATTCAACAACTATTGCAATTCTTTTTACAACACAATTTTCATAACACAACATTTTTTGTAGGCCCTAGCCAAAAGATGGGGGAAGTTAAATCTTCCGATGGAGTTTGAATACATTCTGGAAAAAGCTTATGCACTTGCATATTTGCCAGCTGTAAATATGCAAGACGGTATGCAGCATTTAACAGCCCTAGTTGATAATTTAGTGGCAAATATTCAGGAACCCTTATTTCTGAAGTTACAAGGATTCGTAACGTACCTACGTACGTTTTGGCTACCTATAGCCGACGTACTGTCAGTTTACCAGAGACCTATTAAGACAAATAACACTTGTGAAAATTTTCATCTGCATGCTGCTAAAGCCATAGGGCGAAGAGAAAACATTTATAAAATGTTAGGTAAATTAAAATTTTGAACTATATAAATTAGGAAATAGCGACTCTCCTTATATCCATCATAGATTAATTAATAAGTATTTTCTATAAGCCTAATTAATCAAAATATAATTAAAAATCAGAGAAATAGTAACACAATATTTTACAATCTTACTAAATACAATTTTGGTTTAAGTTCTTAAATGATATGAAATTTTACAAAAACGCGTACTGCAGTGGCGCAAAATAAGTAAATGTTTACTAGGTTTGAAAGGAAAATTATATTTTCACATTAGTTCATTCATATTTTAAAATAGTACACTGTGCAACTAGGGGGGAAAGTAGGATTTCGAGATGATTCGAGTCTGAAAAATCCAATCCTTTGTTACATACCGTATTTTTTCTTTTTTTTAATAAGGTCATGCATAGGCCCTTTTTTAATCAGAGAAAATGAATGGGAAATTAAGAAGTAATTAGCGTATTGCTTTTATCAAAATGTTTCAGTAATTCCAAAGTTTCAAATTTTTTAAATATTTGAAATGATACTATTTTAAGGAGAGGAAGGAAAAGTACTTTTCCTCCCGATCACGAGAAAAACTAGATTTTCCATTCATTTTTCATGCATAAAAATGGGCCTTTTTCATGCACGTATTAAAAAAAATATATATTTTTTAATATCTGTCGTTATGTAAAAATACAGGCTGATGTTTTTTCAAGAATTTTTAAATCGATGAAATATTAAAAAATATTCAATTACTTGAAAAAGAAAAAACATTTATTAACCGCTGTAGGTCGGATACAATTTTTTTTAATAAGTGCATGGAAAACATTTTTTTCATGTATGAAAAATAAATGGAAAATCTAGTTTTTCTTCTAAGCGGGAGGAAAAGTAAGAGAGGAAGGAAAAGTACTTTTCCTTACGCTACATCGGAACGGAAAGTTGTCGTCTGAAAATACTCGTGATTTTAAATATTATCATTTCAAATATTGAAAATTTTGAACATTGAAAGCCATACATTAAATAGTTTTCAATTTGCCATTCATTTTCCCTGAATAAAAAAAGGCCTATACATGACCTCCTAGAATCATCGCTAGAAAAATACAACTTTCCCCCTTAGTTGCACAAAGTATTATTGTAACATTTTTTTTGGAGGTTTTGTGTCAAAAAAAATATTGAATCGGAACTTTTCTTACATTTAACCTTCATGAGTATAATAATGTTTTCGGATATAAATAAGGAGAGATGTCTTCAATGTAAAAAAACCTATAAGTAGATAAACTATAGGCATACTAGATCATAGGCATAATGGATCAGGGGAGGTGATCCAGTACACCGCCCGTGTATAAGCATAGGGCCTCCCTCCTCCAGACCCAAGTCTCCCTTCTCTCGAGTGATTCAGTATGCCTATAGGATACTGCATCATTGGAGTGAGTAAGTACGCCTATAGGATACTGCATCACTCGGCCTGTGGTCGTACGGCGGCCTGTGTGTAAGCATAGGGCCCCCTTTTTTTGAGAGTCTCCCTTCCCTTTGGCTCGCTGGCATAGTGGGAGAAGAGGTGACCCCTCGCTCGCTTAGACATGAGCAGCGGCTCTCTTGGCGGTCTGTGTGTATGCATAGGGCCCCTCTTTTTCGCTCGCTGGCATAGTGGGAGTAGAGGCTCCCCCTCGCTCGCTTAGATACAAGCAGCGGCACTCGCTTAGATTGAAAAGATATGACCTGCTAGTGTCGGAATGCGAGGGCGTTAGCAGTGTTTGCGAGGGATAAGATAATTTGTTTTTTCCAAATGCGGTGAATTGTTATGCAAACAAATAGTTTTCACCTAAAATGCTATGTATGCTCAAGTATTCTGGAGATTTATGATGCAGTATTGCTCGCTAGCTCGCTCGCTTAGAATTGAGCAGAAGCTATCACGCTTAGATTAAAGAGATATGACCTGCAAGAGCAGGGATGCGTGGGAAAAATATTTTTCGCCGCTTTTCGTGAGTCCTTGAGAAGCTCGTTCTCGTGGGATCCTTTTTCTTTTTCGGGCGGGCTTATCATTTTCTGTAAGTGGACAATTTTAACCAAGGATATTGCTTATCCTAATTCTTTCCGCATTCAATTTTTGTTTTCCTTTTCTTATCGCTGATAATTTTTTGTGTGACTGGGGCGCGGTTGTCGAAATGAAGTGCGCGGTTCTTGAATTTTGGGGTGGAACAATTAAATCTGTTTAGATTTTTCCAACTGGTCAAGACAAGGTGGAGAGAAAGATTCTAGAATAAATTATTCTCCTCAATTCAGTTTTACGCTTCTACTGCGTAGTTTATATTCATTTTATACAGCTTTTAAAGTGTACGCAAGTTCCATCCAACATGGAAGATATTATCAATCAGTTCCACGCCGTCAAGCAGCGCATTGTCGAATCTTTGAATATCGCAGAGTGGGTGATGATGGGAATGATTACAAACGGTAAGATACGCTATTTCTATCATATATTGTTTTATATGCAACTACCGCACACACACACACACACACACACACACACACAACTCCGCTACACCGGTCCCAAGCCCGGGGCCCCACTACCCAAGAGGTGGGGAAGGAGGAGGGGGAGGAGTAACAACCTCGCTTAAAAAACCAAGGTGCATCTGGCCCGGATGCTAGCACTTTGTTAAAGGGCCCCTTCCTAGGGTACAGGAGGGTACTGCTTAGAATTACCGAAACATCAGGTATTTAAGGTGGCAAGGACAATCAATCAAGAAGCGTTCTCAAACATATGAGTACCCAGGCAGGCATTACTAATCCTGCCGTCGATTCCGATCGGGTATCAGCCCCGGTGGTCGACGCTCGCCTCCTTGGGGATAAACCCCTTGGATCTGGGAGAGGCGAAAGTACGCTTTCGATGTACAACACAACCAGCCCCGTTGTAGGTAACCTGGCACGGGAAGGCAATGGTAATGCTACAGGAAAGAAGGCAGAGAATATGGAGGTAGACGCAGATGGCGACAAGCGAGCAGAAAGCGCGACCTCCAAAAACGTGCACTTAGATCGCCTTGGCAGCAAAATCGATGAGCTGATCGATTATGTCAGGGACAGACACAATGTGCACAAACAAATCAAGGATCTCGCCCGGAGCATAAGGGCCAGCTACAGGGCTCTCTGCTCTGCAGACGATAACCTTATGCAGTGCCGACGGCCAGGGACTAAGGGCAAGGTGACCCAAACAACCCCTGGCCTTCTGGAAAGGGCAATTAGCGTAGCAGAGGCGAATGAAGTGACCCCTAAGCCGGTCGGCAAGGGGAAACCACAGCAGGTTAGCCGCGTTAGTGGGGCGAGCACTGCAAGAAGAGTAGCCGACGACAATGTCCACCAGAGGGAGAAAGACTCGTGGCAAGAGGTGGTGACAAGGAAGGCAAAGAAGAAAAAAGAAAAAAGCGTGAATAGGAAGGACAACACTGGTGCTCGTGGCCAAGACCAAAAAGGCACCAGAAAAAGTAGGACGGCAAGAGTAAGACCTCCTAGACCTGAGGCCTTAGTCATCAAGGCCGAGGGTGGAAAAAGCTACGCCGAAATCCTAAAGAAAATGAAGGCAGAGCCTAGCCTAGAAAAGTTAGGAAACAGCGTACATAGAATACGCAAAACAACAGCAGGAGATCTGCTACTCGAACTACGACGTTCCAAGGAGGTGGAAACAGCTGAGCTCCAGGAAGCGGTGAAAGCAGTACCAGTGGAAACTGCTACAATCAGGGCGCTGCATCATGAAGAGGCCTTCGAGATTAAGGATCTTGACATGCTGACCACTAAGGATGATATAGTGGACGCACTACGCAAAAATAACGAGGAAGGACAAAATATCGAACCTACGGCGGTTAAGTCGCTTCGTAAAGCTTATGGAGATACGCAGAAAGCAATAGTACAGCTACCTGCCCAGATAGCCCAGAAGTTTATCAAGGGTGAGAAGATAAAGATAGGGTGGGTTATCTGCCGAATAAGGGCAATAAAGCGAGACACCCGCCCGCTCAGGTGCTATAAATGCTTGGGCTTCGGCCATACTGCTGCAAGCTGCATTGAGCAGCACGATAGAAGCCGCTGCTGCTACAAATGTGGCTCAGCGGGACATGTAGCGAAAGACTGCACAAACCAGCCCAGCTGCATTCTCTGCAGAGGAAAGAACGACGTAGAGAGAAGCGACCATGCCGCAGGTAGCTATAATTGCCCAGCGTACCAAGCGGCAGTGAAAGCCACAAAACAAAGAAGATGAGAATAGTACAGTTAAACCTGAACCACTGTGAGATAGCACAGGACCTTCTCTGTCAGTACGTCCGTGAGCAGAAGATTGATGTTGCTATAATCAGTGAGCAGTACAGAGATCTTGAACAGCCAAGGTGGGAATCCGATGGCTCCGGTAAAGCAGCTATTTGGGCGTGCAGAGACCTTACCTATCAAAGTAGGATGAAAGTCAAAGAAGCAGGTTTTGCCAGCGCAAAGATTGAGGGTATACAGATATACAGCTGTTATGCCCCACCCAGTGCGCCAATAGATCAGTTTCAGCAGTTCTTGGACCGGCTAGTACGAGATGTCAGGGCTAAATAACGAGCTATTATAGCTGGGGACTTTAACTCATGGGCGGTTGAATGGGGCAGCCGAAAAACTAATAGAAGAGGACAGGCCCTACTAGAGGCATTCACACTTCTGGACATGGTGCTGGTGAACGAAGGCAACGTACCAACCTATAAAAAGGTGGACGCTGAATCAGTGATCGACTTAACATTTGTTAGTAGATCTCTGGTAAAAGAGGTGAGTAAATGGACCGTAAGCGATCACTTCACTAATAGTGATCACCACGCCATTATAATGGAGCTGGGCACACAAAACATGGTGCACTGTACTACTAACCCTATAAGTACGAAAATGGAATGGAAAGCCAAGGAGTACGACAAGGAACTATTTCTGATGATGTTAGGAAATATCCAATTGACGGGATCAGCAGAACATAAGGCTGAACAAATGACAAAATGGCTCACCCGAGCATGTGACGCAGTTATGCCAAGAAAAGTGCCCAATCAAAGATGGACACCAGTATATTGGTGGAACGAGAAGATTAGATCAGCGCGCTCCGCTTGCCACAGAGCACGAAGGCTTGAGCAACGGGCAAGGAAAAAGTTTTACCGAACCGGTATTGGAAGCGAAGCTGTAGAAGAATGCAGCAGAAGAATGAAAGAAGCCAAGTGCACCCTCAAGAAGTGCATCAGTGAAAGCAAGCAGAGATGTCATAAGGAGCTGCTAGAAGAGGTCAATAAAGATTCATGGGGCAGGCCCTACAAAACAGTTATGAAGACACTCAAAGGAAGCTATATACCCCCACCAAAGTGCCCAGAGGTACTAAAGAGGGTAGTGACAACACTTTTTCCAAGTCAGCCGGACGCACCATATGCTATAGCAGAGGAAGTGCTGGAAGAAAATATACCTCCAATTACAGTTGAGGAGCTACTTGTAGCAAGCAAGAGGGTAGGAAACAATAAGGCTCCCAATCCTGACGGCATACCAAATGTAGCGCTGAAGCATGCCATCGAGGCTAAACCTGAAGAATTTGTTGGCCTCTACAATGCATGCCTGGCAGAAGGGAGATTTTCGACGAACTGGAAAAAGCAGCGACTTGTGTTGTTACCTAAGGGTAACAAAGCGCCCGGAGGGGAGACATCGTACAGACCATTATGTATGATGGACACTCAAGGAAAAATACTGGAGCGCATTATCAGCAACAGGATGGAGTGCATAATCGAAGAGACCAAGGGGCTTGCCGAGCACCAATATGGCTTTCGGAAGTGCCGATCTACTTTGGACGCGATCGGCCTAGTGGTAAACACAGCCCGAGCAGCCATCAGTGGAAAACGGTGGAAGGGCGGAACAAAGAAGTACTGTGCAGTTATTACTTTGGATGTCAAAAACGCATTCAACTCTGCAAATTGGACGAAGATACATGAAGCGCTTGAAAAGCTTGAGGTGCCCACATACATCAGGAGGATGATGGCCGACTATCTGAAGGACAGAACTTTACTGTACGAAACGGATTGCGGCACTGAAAGCTACAAGGTCACGGCAGGTGTTCCACAGGGATCAGTACTGGGCCCGCCATTGTGGAACATTATGTATGACGGAGTGCTGAGACTACAACTCCCGCGGGAGGCTATGGTATTAGGATTCGCAGACGACATAGCTCTTGTAGTAGTAGGGAAGGAAAAAGAAGACGTCGCTGAAATCACCAATGAAGCGATCACCACCATCCCGAGGTGGCTGAGAGAAACGGGACTTGAACTCGCTGGACACAAGACCGAAGCGATCCTGATATCTAGCAGGAAGAAAATGGAGACGATCGCCCTAATGATAGACGGCCATGAGATAACCTCTAAATCGACTATCAAGTATTTGGGCGTTACTATAGACGAAAAGTTGACGTTTAAACAGCACCTTGAATGAGCAGGTAAAAAAGCGTCAAGAACGACTGCTGCTCTTTCTCGGCTCATGCCGAATGTCGGTGGAGCTACTCAGAAGAAAAAGAAGCTGTTAGCAATTGTCAGTACATCGATCATGCTGTACGGGGCACCAATTTGGGCAGATGCAATGGCAATAAAAGCCTATGCGCGAAACCTGTCATCCGTGTATAGACGGAGTGCGCTAAGAGTAGCGTCTGCTTACCGCACGGTATCGGACGATGCAATAAGCGTCGTGGCAAACATGCCACCCATCGACCTCTTAGCACTAGAGAGGAAGGCCATATACATGGCAAAACAGGAGAACAGCGATAGAACGAAGGCTGAAATCTGGAACGCTGCCAGAGAACAAACAGTAGCTGAGTGGCAGAGAAGATGGGACAGTAGCCTGAAAGGGCGCTGGACGCACCGACTTATACCAAAGATTGAAGACTGGATCACAAGAAGACACGGGGAAGTAAACTACTACCTCACGCAATTTTTGACGGGACATGGATGCTATCGAGCATACCTGTGTAGATTTAATTTAGAAGAATGTCCAGACTGCCCAGCATGTTTGGACATGTGCGAGGACGCTGAGCACGTTTTTTGCTACTGCTCGCGTTACCAGCAGGAGCGTGAAGAGTTTGAACGCTACCTCCAGACCAGAGCAACTCCTGAGTCTATTATGGTAGCTATGTTCGCCACCGCTGAGGGCTGGCACGTGGTTAGTAACTACGCCGCGGTCATCCTCAAGAAAGTGAGGGGCGACGAAGAGAGAAGAAGACGAGAGATGCTGCAAGATGCTGACGACCGGACCATTCGGTAAGAAGTAGACGGCAGCCTATAATGAATAGAATAGAACAGAATAAAAATTTATTTTGCACAAGTCAAAAACATTTTGTACATATCAGTCATATCCTAGTCAATATACATTTCGTCGATATAACTTTACAATGCGCAACCTTTATTCATCGTCAACTCGGTACATATAACGGCGTATTGCTGTCCTAAAACTACTAAGCGACGGAAGGCTTCTCGATTCGCGCCGTAGCGAATTCCAAAGTCGTGCACCCTGGGAACTGAAAGACTTCATTCCAGCCTCAGTACGCGAAATCGGGACTACGAGTTCTTTGGGGTACCTGCTCGAGGTCCTAGACTGGTTTCTCTCAAAAAGAGCAGCAAGATATGGAGGCTGCCTCATAACTATAGCCTTATACAGCATGACCGCGGCCAAATATTCTCTCCTCTCTCGAACCGTTATCCATCCCAATTTCATTCTGTACGGGGAAATATGCTCGTCCTTCCTAACACCACAGATATACCTTATACAAGAATTCTGCAGCCTCTGAAGTCGAGACTCAAGCTCCCCTGAGATATCCATATAAACAAGAGAGCAATAATCCAGATGAGAGATTGCAAGAGCACTAGCTAACCGCTTACGAAGCGCCTCCGTTGTGCAGGATCTGAAAGATTTGAGACCATATAAGGCCCTACTTACTTTACGACCAACTGCTTCAACCTGCGGCTTCCACGTCATTCTCGAGTCCATCACAACACCAAGGTTAGTCACAACGTCAACAAATGGAACAAAAACGCCACTTTCAACCTCAATGCCGGGCAGCTCTAGACTTTGTATTTTATTAATGTTATATTCCGAACCAAATATCACAGCTTTTGTCTTGCTAACGTTAAGGCGGAGCGCATTCTCGGTCGCCCACGCCGACACAGCTCTCGCCACCATCGACAAACGATGCACACCCTCCACAAGATTGTCTCTAGCTACCTGAGTATATGTTTGGAGGTCATCCGCATAAAGCAAGTGCCTAACACCGTCTGATAGTGAACCCTCAGGCCCTGAAAATTTTTTTTTTTTTTTTTTTTTTTTTTTTTTATTGACCATATACATATGCTTATCAAAGCATCCTATAGAGACAAACTTAGTTGCCTGTACATAGGTATGGTACAGATAATCTTAGAATCTAAAACTTAATCTAAAAAATAACAAAAAGATGATACAGCATCTTTTTGATAATCTTTTTAATAAATTCCTGTGTAAGTTAAGTAACGATGCATACAATTTTCAAATAACGCTATCTATAATTTTCTCTTATAAACTTTTTTAGTCTTTTCTTAATTGCGATTTTGTTACCTCTTAAAGTTTTAAGATCATTCGTTAAAGTGTTGTACACTTTTACAGCTACGAAATAGCTGTTTTTTCTGTTCACAGCTTTCTTATTTTTTGGTAATTGTATACTCTTATTCCTAGTATTGCTAGAACTTATGCTATATTTTTCTCTTAAACTATGGTAATGATATGTAATAGCTTCCAATTGGAAAAGTTGCCTTACAGTAAGAGGAGGGTCTTGTATTTGAAACTGATCCCTGTTTATAATTTTTAATAGTTTCTTCTGTATTCCTTGTATCAAATTTAAACAATTATTGTACGCTCCTCCCCAGGCTATTATGCCGTAGTTAGTTAAACTTTGGAAAAAAGCATAATCCATCATCATTAATGTTTTGTTATCCATTCTTTTTTTTATTTTCGCAAAAATAAAAATTAAATATTTTGTTTTTTTTACTATATAATCAACATGTTTATCCCATTTCATGTTATAATCAAAAATTAATCCCAAATATTTATGGCTTTCTACTCTTTCTATTTTAGTATTTCCTATCTCTATATTTAGAGTGTCCGGGACACTATCACAGTAGCTGCCATAGGCAATATAAACCGTTTTTTTAACATTTAGAGATAATTTATTTACAGTAAGCCACTTTGCTACATCGCTAAGATATTTGTTCATTTTGTCCTGGGCAGAAGACCACGTGCTATCACTAGCAATGATAACAGTGTCATCGGCATAAGACACAATTGTATCATTCTGCATATCCCTCAGTAGGTCGTTAACATAAAGTATGAAAAATAATGGTCCTAATATGGTCCCTTGCGGGACACCAATAGTTATATCTTTATATTCACTTTTACAGTCTTGGATTTTCACACATTGTTTTCTACCTGAGAGATAGCTATTTATTAAGTCAAAAGCACTACCTCTTATTCCATACCTATTTAATTTATCTAAAAGTTTCTTGTGATCTACTGTGTCAAAAGCTTTTGCTAAATCCACGAATGTAGTTATTATCGGAGTACTTTTGTCTATATTATTATATATAATGTTTGAGATGTAATTTAAAGCATCCGTAGTTCCTCTATTTTTAACAAAGCCAAATTGTTTATCAGGTATAATATTACATTCCGTTAGGAAATTAAACAATCTATTATATAATATTTTTTCAAAGATCTTGGCTATATTTGATATCAGCGATATCGGCCTGTAATTTGATACACAGGAACTATCACCAGCCTTGTATATAGGAACTATGTCCGCTTGTTTTAAAGCGTTTGGCCACGTGGCTTGTTGTATACACACATTAAAAATATGTGTCAATGGTTCCGCAATATAATTTGCAATTGTCTTAATTGTTTTAGCATTAATATTATCAACACCTCCAGTTTTATTTTTCAGCGAATTAATAGTTTTCATAATCTCAAAATTGTTAGTAGGGTAGATGAAAATTGATTTATTATTTTTATCTATGGGTTTTAGTTCTGTATCTAAATTTTGAATCTTATTACTTAAATCAATACCTATTTTACAAAAATAATTATTCATGTGATTAGCTATAGTATATTTGTCTTCAACCTTTTGACCATTTACGATTAGGTAATCAAGTGACTTGTTTTTTTGAGATTTTTTGCCAATCTTTGTGTTGATAATATTCCATAACTGTCTTGGATTGCCAATATTTTTTTTTATTTCACTATTCTCAAATTTGTATTTCGCATCTTTTATAACTTTATTCAAAATTTTTTCGTAATTTTTGTATTCATTTTTTAAAACTAAGTTAGTTGGGTTCTTTTTCCATAGATTATACATATTTTCTTTAGTACCGCATGACACTTGGATAGCTTTAGTTATCCAGTTTTTTCTCGGCAGTGTACCTTTATTTTTTCTATTGTTTTTTTTGCAACATGTAGCATTTTCAAGACAGTTATGTGACATCTGTATCATAATATCCACTGCTTCATTGGGATCTTGTTTGGTCAGCAATGATTGCCAATCCAGTTTTTCAGCATACTTTTTTAGTTTCCTGTAATTTATGTATTTGTTATCCTTTTCGCCATCTTTCTGTAGTGTGTTCTCATTAACACTTATGACTAATGGATAGTGATCGTTAAACGGATTATTCAATTTAAAAGAATCAATATTTATGGTTTTAGTTTTAGCGAAACAGTTGTCAATGCACGTGCCATTTTCATTATTTACTGAGGGTCGTGTAATTCCTCTAAAGTATGGTATATATTCAAGTTCTAGATAATTCATTAAAAATTCCTGACTAATTATTTTTTCACTCATTTCATTATTTTCCATATTATTTTCTAATATATCTATATTAAAATCTCCAAAAATGCAGTGGTTATTAATATTTCTATTTTTTGCTAAAAACTTTTTGACACTATTTACAAATTCAGATTTTGGTATATCATGGCACCTATATATGGCAGATATTCTTATTGCCTCTCCGGACATAAGTTTAATGTCAGTACTTACAACACTCAATCTATCAACAACATCTATTCTAGTATTATAATAAATATTTTTTTTTATATATATCATGACGCCGTCCGCCTTATTTATATAACTTTCATTGTAACAACTTTCATAACCTTGCAGTTGATAGTATTGAGAATGTTGCAATTTCCAAGTTTCCGTACATACAATTATACATGGTTTTCTTACTAAACATTCAATGAACACTTCCAGCTTTTCAAAATTTGCATTCAAACTCCTTATATTCACACACAACATTACGTTCTTTTTTTTCATTATTGCTTTATTAAGTTTTTTGATATCGTCTATTTCCAATTCAAACTTGCTTATCTCTTCAAAATTGATGTCTTGATCCATCACTATTGCTTCTTGCTTCTTAGTCTTGCTGCTATATTCACGTTGATTGATTGGAGTGACGTTGACGATATTCCAGAAGTTTTAGCCACGACACCTTTGTCCGATGTTCTCACTGCATTGCCGATATATCTTGGTAATGCAGGCTGCGTCGTATAATCGGTAAAGTCGATGAACTTTCTGATCTTAGATTGCAGAATTTTGCATTCGTGGCTATCTGTTGCCATATGTTCAACTCTGAAATTTGTTTTATATCTCTCATTGCTATAATCACAATTTGCACATTTTAATTTATTTACTTGACAGTCTTTAGTTTTATGATCACCAGCACACCTTAGGCATATAGAATTATTTTTACATTTGCTGCCACTGTGTCCATACCTGCCACAATTAAAGCATGGTTTAATGTTACAGTAATCATACACTCTGCAGCTTTGATAACCTACAAATATCCTATTACTGTTCTCTCTGATGTGTTGGTATGTTTCGGCTGGCATTTCTAGAATCACTGTTTGCAGATTCGTTTTGTTATTCTTGTAGGAAGTCAGAACAACACATTTCTTTTTAAAATTTCCAAAGTTCCTTTCATTGATGTCATTTTCCATATTTTTATCATCCATATTTTCCAAATTGTTTATTCCTACAACTTTTACTTTAGGATTATTAACCTGTTCCTTATTGACATCACATAATTTTGACAGCTTACTTTGTAGTAATTTATGAGCTTTGCCTACACTTTCCTCATTTAAACAGTTTATAATTATTTCATCTTTTTTCTTGACTACTTTTTTAGTTTGAATTGATTTGTCTTTTATCAAGTAGTGCGATACCAATTGATTTATATCGTCAATGGTTTCCTCTTCAGATTTATTATTTATTATAATACTAGGTATACGTTTAGGCTTACTATTATTTTTATTATTTGAGATAACATCAGCATACGTTTTACTTTTAACCATTGGCAGTTCATTTCTTTCTTTGTCTAGTAATTGTTTCAATAAGTCATTTTTTTCTTTTAATTCTTTATTCAATTCTCTCAGTAAAGCATTTTCACGTTTGATGTTGTCTCCTATTAGTTCTTGATCACCTTCGTTAAGTAGATTATTATCGAATTCTTCTAGTATTTGCTTTCTTATTTTTTGTTTTTCAAAGGCCTTGACTCTAGCGATTATGAGCCTCGCATCATTACTTAGCGTTTTTGTATTATCTTTTGAGGTTAGGTCGAGTTCCTCATGTTCAGGACAGATTCCTAGCGCTGCACTTAATCTTATGGCTTTTTCTATTTTTTCAAAATCACTAGTTTGATACACCTTATCACACACTATACACACCACTGACTTAACTTTTTGTTTGTTATTAATTTTAAGCACATTTTCCTTTAGACTACGCTGCGAGCCACTGCTTGCCGCGGCCATCTTGCCGAGTTTGAAAATTGGCCAAAACATCCTGAAGATCATTTATGTACAAACTGAAAAGCAGAGGTCCCAACACCGAGCCCTGTGGTACTCCAAGATTGGTAGTGAGCCAATCTGACTCGCCGTTAGTTTTTGTAACTACTCGATGGTTACGTCCTGTGATATACGATCCAATCCACAGAACCACCGACTTAGAGAACCCTAACCTAATCAGCTTGCTAAGGAGTTTGCAACCCCACTCCTTCCCAAGAAAAAAACACACACACACGCACAGGCCTCCTGCTTGTTTCCGGAGAAAACAGCTGCGGTCCGTCAATGACGCTAGCCCCCGGGCAAAGTGAAAATCCGGGGTATCGGCCGGGTCCCGCTCTGCGGCTTTGCTGATGCACTACCTGGAAGTAACTTTGCACCGGGGGTACTTCACACGGTCAAGCTGTATTTCTCTGATGGCAAGTAGCGTCTGACTCCACAAAACTTGCTGGTCCCCCAACTTTTTCCCAAAAAGACACACACACACACACGCACAGACCTCCTGCTTGTTTCCGGAGAGAACAGCTGCGGTCCGGCAATGACGCTAGCCCTCGGGCAAAGTGAAAATCCGGGGTATCGGCCGGGTTCCGCTCTGCGGCTTTGCTGATGCACTACCTGGAAGTAACTTTGCACCAAGGGTACTTCACACGGTCAAGCTGTATTTCTCTGATGGCAAGTAGCGTCTGACTCCACAAAACTTGCAGGTCCCCACTCCTTCCCAAGAAAACACACACACACACACGCCCAGGCCTCCTGCTTGTTTCCGGAGACAACAGCTGCGGTCCGTCAATGACGCTAGCCCCCGGGCAAAGTGAAAATCCGGGGTATCGGCCGGGTCCCGCTCTGCGGCTTTGCTGATGCACTACCTGGAAGTAACTTTGCACCGAGGGTACTTCACACGGTCAAGCTGTATTTCTCTGTTGGCAAGTAGCGTCTGACTCCACAAAACTTGCAGATCCCCCCACTCCTTCCCAAGAAAACACACACACACACACACGCACAGGCCTCCGGCTTGTTTCCGGAGAAAATAGCTGCGGTCCGTCAATGACGCTAGCCCTCGGGCAAAGTGAAAATCCGGGGTATCGGCCGGGTCCCGCTCTGCGGCTTTGCTGATGCACTACCTGGAAGTAACTTTGCACCAAGGGTACTTCACACAGTTAAGCTGTATTTCTCTGATGGCAAGTAGCGTCTGACTCCACAAAACTTGCAGATCCCCCCACTCCTTCCCAAGAAAACACACACACACACACGCACAGGCCTCCGGCTTGTTTCCGGAGAAAATAGCTGCGGTCCGTCAATGACGCTAGCCCTCGGGCAAAGTGAAAATCCGGGGTATCGGCCGGGTCCCGCTCTGCGGCTTTGCTGATGCACTACCTGGAAGTAACTTTGCACCAAGTGTACTTCACACGGTCAAGCTGTATTTCTCTGATGGCAAGTAGAGTCTGACTCCACAAAACTTGCAGATCCCCCCACTCCTTCCCGAGAAAACACACACACACACACACGCACAGGCCTCCTGCTTGTTTCCGGAGAAAATAGCTGCGGTCCGTCAATGACGCTAGCCCCCGGGCAAAGTGAAAATCCGGGGTATCGGCCGGGTCCCGCTCTGCGGCTTTGCTGATGCACTACCTGGAAGTAACTTTGCACCTATGGTACTTCACACGGTCAAGCTGTATTTCTCTGATGGCAAGTAGCGTCTGACTCCACAAAACTTGCAGGTCCCCCCACTCCTTCCCAAGAAAACACACACACACACACAAACGCACAGGCCTCCTGCTTGTTTCCGGAGTGAACAGCTGCGGTCCGTCAATGACGCTAGCCCCCGGGCAAAGTGAAAATCCGGGGTATCGGCCGGGTCCCGCTCTGCGGCTTTGCTGATACACTACCTGGAAGTAACTTTGCACCTATGGTACTTCACACGGTCAAGCTGTATTTCTCTGATGGCAAGTAGCGTCTGACTCCACAAAACTTGCAGGTCCCCCCACTCCTTCCCAAGAAAACACACACACACACACACACACGCACAGGCCTCCTGCTTGTTTCCGGAGAAAACAGCTGCGGTCCGTCAATGACGCTAGCCCCGGGCAAAGTGAAAATCCGGGGTATCGGCCGGGTCCCGCTCTGCGGCTTTGCTGATGCACTACCTGGAAGTAACTTTGCACCGAGGGTACTTCACACGGTCAAGCTGTATTTCTCTGATGGCAAGTAGCGTCTGACTCCACAAAACTTGCTGATCCCCCCACTCTTTCCCAAGAAAACACACACACACAGGCACAGACCTCCTGCTGGTTTCCGGAGAGAACAGCTGCGGTCCGTCAATGACGCTAGCCCCCGGGCAAAGTGAAAATCCGGGGTATCGGCCGGGTCCCGCTCTGCGGCTTTGCTGATGCACTACCTGGAAGTAACTTTGCACCAAGGGTACTTCACACAGTCAAGCTGTATTTCTCTGATGGCAAGTAGCGTCTGACTCCACAAAACTTGCAGATCCCCCCACTCCTTCCCAAGAAAACACACACACACACACGCACAGGCCTCCGGCTTGTTTCCGGAGAAAACAGCTGCGGTCCGTCAATGACGCTAGCTCTCGGGCAAAGTGAAAATCCGGGGTATCGGCCGGGTCCCGCTCTGCGGCTTTGCTGATGCACTACCTGAAAGTAACTTTGCACCAAGTGTACTTCACACGGTCAAGCTGTATTTCTCTGATGGCAAGTAGCGTCTGACTCCACAAAACTTGCTGGTCCCCCCACTCTTTCCCAAGAAAACACACACACACAGGCACAGACCTCCTGCTTGTTTCCGGAGAGAACAGCTGCGGTCCGTCAATGACGCTAGCCCCCGGGCAAAGTGAAAATCCGGGGTATCGGCCGGGTCCCGCTCTGCGGCTTTGCTGATGCACTACCTAGAAGTAACTTTGCACCAAGGGTACTTCACTCGGTCAAGCTGTATTTCTCTGATGGCAAGTAGCGTCTGACTCCACAAAACTTGCAGGTCCCCCCACTCCTTCCCAAGAAAACACACACACACACACGCACAGGCCTCCTGCTTGTTTCCGGAGTGAACAGCTGCGGTCCGTCAATGACGCTAGCCCCCGGGCAAAGTGAAAATCCGGGGTATCGGCCGGGTCCCGCTCTGCGGCTTTGCTGATACACTACCTGGATGTAACTTTGCACCGAGGGTACTTCACACGGTCAAGCTGTATTTCTCTGATGGCAAGTAGCGTCTGACTCCACAAAACTTGCAGGTCCCCCCACTCCTTCCCAAGAAAACAAACACACACAAACACGCACAGGCCTCCTGCTTGTTCCCGGAGAAAACAGCTGCGGTCCGTCAATAACGCTAGCCCCCGAGCAAAGTGAAAATCCGGGGTATCGGCCGGGTCCCGCTCTGCGGCTTTGCTGATGCACTGCCTGGAAGTAACTTTGCACCAAGGGTACTTCACACGGTCAAGCTGTATTTCTCTGATGGCAAGTAGCGTCTGACTCCACAAAACTGGCAGGTCCCCCCACTCCTTCCCAAGAAAACACACACACACACACACGCACAGGCCTCCTGCTTGTTTCCGGAGAAAACAGCTGCGGTCCGTCAATGACGCTAGCCCCCGGGCAAAGTGAAAATCCGGGGTATCGGCCGGGTCCCGCTCTGCGGCTTTGCTGATGCACTGCCTGGAAGTAACTTTGCACCAAGGGTACTTCACACGGTCAAGCTGTATTTCTCTGATGGCAAGTAGCGTCTGACTCCACAAAACTTGCAGGTCCCCCCACTCCTTCCCAAGAAAACACACACACACACACATGCACAGGCCTCCTGCTTGTTTCCGGAGAAAACAGCTGCGGTCCGTCAATGACGCTAGCCCCCGGGCAAAGTGAAAATCCGGGGTATCGGCCGGGTCCCGCTCTGCGGCTTTGCTGATACACTACCTGGAAGTAACTTTGCACCGAGGGTACTTCACACGGTCAAGCTGTATTTCTCTGATGGCAAGTAGCGTCTGACTCCACAAAACTTGCAGGTCCCCCCACTCCTTCCCAAGAAAACACACACACACACACGCACAGGCCTCCTGCTTGTTTCCGGAGTGAACAGCTGCGGTCCGTCAATGACGCTAGCCCCCGGGCAAAGTGAAAATCCGGGGTATCGGCCGGGTTCCGCTCTGCGGCTTTGCTGATACACTACCTGGAAGTAACTTTGCACCGAGGGTACTTCACACGGTCAAGCTGTATTTCTCTGATGGCAGGTAGCGACTGACTCCACAAAACTTGCAGGTCCCCCCACTCCTTCCCAAGAAAACACACACACACACACACGCACAGGCCTCCTGCTTGTTTCCGGAGAAAACAGCTGCGGTCCGTCAATGACGCTAGCCCACGGGCAAAGTGAAAATCCGGGGTATCGGCCGGGTCCCGCTCTGCGGCTTTGCTGATGCACTACCTGGAAGTAACTTTGCACCGAGGGTACTTCACACGGTCAAGCTGTATTTCTCTGATGGCAAGTAGCGTCTGACTCCACAAAACTTGCAGATCCCCCCACTCCTTCCCAAGAAAACACACACACACACACGCACAGGCCTCCTGCTTGTTTCCGGAGAAAATAGCTGCGGTCCGTCAATGACGCCAGCCCTCGGGCAAAGTGAAAATCCGGGGTATCGGCCGGGTCCCGCTCTGCGGCTTTGCTGATGCACTACCTGGAAGTAACTTTGCACCAAGGGTACTTCACACGGTCAAGCTGTATTTCTCTGATGGCAAGTAGCGTCTGACTCCACAAAACTTGCAGGTCCCCCCACTCCTTCCCAAGAAAACACACACACACACACACGCACAGGCCTCCTGCTTGTTTCCGGAGAAAACAGCTGCGGTCCGTCAATGACGCTAGCCCCCTGGCAAAGTGAAAATCCGGGGTATCGGCCGGGTTCCGCTCTGCGGCTTTGCTGATACACTACCTGGAAGTAACTTTGCACCGAGGGTACTTCACACGGTCAAGCTGTATTTCTCTGATGGCAAGTAGCGTCTGACTCCACAAAACTTGCAGGTCCCCCCACTCCTTCCCAAGAAAACACACACACACACACGCACAGGCCTCCTGCTTGTTTCCGGAGTGAACAGCTGCGGTCCGTCAATGACGCTAGCCCCCGGGCAAAGTGAAAATCCGGGGTATCGGCCGGGTTCCGCTCTGCGGCTTTGCTGATTGCACTACCTGGAAGTAACTTTGCACCAAGGGTACTTCACTCGGTCAAGCTGTATTTCTCTGATGGCAAGTAGCGTCTGACTCCACAAAACTTGCAGGTCCCCCCACTCCTTCCCAAGAAAACACACACACACACACGCACAGGCCTCCTGCTTGTTTCCGGAGTGAACAGCTGCGGTCCGTCAATGACGCTAGCCCCCGGGCAAAGTGAAAATCCGGGGTATCGGCCGGGTTCCGCTCTGCGGCTTTGCTGATACACTACCTGGAAGTAACTTTGCACCGAGGGTACTTCACACGGTCAAGCTGTATTTCTCTGATGACAGGTAGCGTCTGACTCCACAAAACTTGCAGGTTTCCCCACTCCTTCCCAAGAAAACACACACACACACACACGCACAGGATTCCTGCTTGTTTCCGGAGAAAACAGCTGCGGTCCGTCAATGACGCTAGCCCCCGGGCAAAGTGAAAATCCGGGGTATCGGCCGGGTCCCGCTCTGCGGCTTTGCTGATGCACTACCTGGAAGTAACTTTGCACCGAGGGTACTTCACACGGTCAAGCTGTATTTCTCTGATGGCAAGTAGCGTCTGACTCCACAAAACTTGCAGGTCCCCCCACTCCTTCCCAAGAAAACACACACACACACACGCACAGGCCTCCTGCTTGTTTCCGGAGTGAACAGCTGCGGTCCGTCAATGACGCTAGCCCCCGGGCAAAGTGAAAATCCGGGGTATCGGCCGGGTCCCGCTCTGCGGCTTTGCTGATGCACTACCTGGAAGTAACTTTGCACCGAGGGTACTTCACACGGTCAAGCTGTATTTCTCTGATGGCAAGTAGCGTCTGACTCCACAAAACTTGCTGGTCCCCCCACTCTTTCCCAAGAAAACACACACACACACAGGCACAGACCTCCTGCTTGTTTCCGGAGAGAACAGCTGCGGTCCGTCAATGACGCTAGCCCCCGGGCAAAGTGAAAATCCGGGGTATCGGCCGGGTCCCGCTCTGCGGCTTTGCTGATGCACTACCTGGAAGTAACTTTGCACCAAGGGTACTTCACTCGGTCAAGCTGTATTTCTCTGATGGCAAGTAGCGTCTGACTCCACAAAACTTGCAGGTCCCCCCACTCCTTCCCAAGAAAACACACACACACACACACGCACAGGCCTCCTGCTTGTTTCCGGAGAAAGTAGCTGCGGTCCGTCAATGACGCTAGCCCCCGGGCAAAGTGAAAATCCGGGGTATCGGCCGGGTCCCGCTCTGCGGCTTTGCTGATGCACTACCTGGAAGTAACTTTGCACCGAGGGTACTTCACACGGTCAAGCTGTATTTCTCTGATGGCAGGTAGCGTCTGACTCCACAAAACTTGCAGGTCCCCCCACTCCTTCCCAAGAAAACACACACACACACACACGCACAGGCCTCCTGCTTGTTTCCGGAGAAAACAGCTGCGGTCCGTCAATGACGCTAGCCCCCGGGCAAAGTGAAAATCCGGGGTATCGGCCGGGTCCCGCTCTGCGGCTTTGCTGATGCACTACCTGGAAGTAACTTTGCACCAAGTGTACTTCACACGGTCAAGCTGTATTTCTCTGATGGCAAGTAGCGTCTGACTCCACAAAACTTGCAGATCCCCCCACTCCTTCCCAAGAAAACACACACACACACACGCACAGGCCTCCTGCTTGTTTCCGGAGAAAACAGCTGCGGTCCGTCAATGACGCTAGCCCCCGGGCAAAGTGAAAATCCGGGGTATCAGCGGGGTCCCGCTCTGCGGCTTTGCTGATGCACTACCTGGAAGTAACTTTGCACCAAGGGTACTTCACTCGGTCAAGCTGTATTTCTCTGATGGCAAGTAGCGTCTGACTCCACAAAACTTGCAGGTCCCCCCACTCCTTCCCAAGAAAACACACACACACACACGCACAGGCCTCCTGCTTGTTTCCGGAGTGAACAGCTGCGGTCCGTCAATGACGCTAGCCCCCGGGCAAAGTGAAAATCCGGGGTATCGGCCGGGTTCCGCTCTGCGGCTTTGCTGATACACTACCTGGAAGTAACTTTGCACCGAGGGTACTTCACACGGTCAAGCTGTATTTCTCTGATGGCAGGTAGCGTCTGACTCCACAAAACTTGCAGGTTTCCCCACTCCTTCCCAAGAAAACACACACACACCCACACGCACAGGATTCCTGCTTGTTTCCGGAGAAAACAGCTGCGGTCCGTCAATGACGCTAGCCCCCGGGCAAAGTGAAAATCCGGGGTATCGGCCGGGTCCCGCTCTGCGGCTTTGCTGATGCACTACCTGGAAGTAACTTTGCACCGAGGGTACTTCTCACGGTCAAGCTGTATTTCTCTGATGGCAAGTAGCGTCTGACTCCACAAAACTTGCAGGTCCCCCCACTCCTTCCCAAGAAAACACACACACACACACGCACAGGCCTCCTGCTTGTTTCCGGAGTGAACAGCTGCGGTCCGTCAATGACGCTAGCCCCCGGGCAAAGTGAAAATCCGGGGTATCGGCCGGGTCCCGCTCTGCGGCTTTGCTGATGCACTACCTGGAAGTAACTTTGCACCAAGGGTACTTCACAAGGTCAAGCTGTATTTCTCTGATGGCAAGTAGCGTCTGACTCCACAAAACTTGCTGGTCCCCCCACTCTTTCCCAAGAAAACACACACACACACAGGCACAGACCTCCTGCTTGTTTCCGGAGAGAACAGCTGCGGTCCGTCAATGACGCTAGCCCCCGGGCAAAGTGAAAATCCGGGGTATCGGCCGGGTCCCGCTCTGCGGCTTTGCTGATGCACTACCTGGAAGTAACTTTGCACCGAGGGTACTTCACACGGTCAAGCTGTATTTCTCTGATGGCAAGTAGCGTCTGACTCCACAAAACTTGCAGGTCCCCCCACTCCTTCCCAAGAAAACACACACACACACACTCACAGGCCTCCTGCTTGTTTCCGGAGTGAACAGCTGCGGTCCGTCAATGACGCTAGCCCCCGGGCAAAGTGAAAATCCGGGGTATCGGCCGGGTCCCGCTCTGCGGCTTTGCTGATGCACTACCTGGAAGTAACTTTGCACCGAGGGTACTTCACACGGTCAAGCTGTATTTCTCTGATGGCAAGTAGCGTCTGACTCCACAAAACTTGCAGATCCCCCCACTCCTTCCCAAGAAAACACACACACACACACTCATGTGAAAACTCCTCCATCAAATCAGTAGTCCATTCAATCTCGACACTTGCTGAGCTGTTATCATTGACTCGTTCGATTGCCCTCTCCACTCTTGCTGGACTGCTGGCATTGGCTGGTTCGTTTTCCCTCTCCACATCGTTTTCCCCCTCCACATTGTTTTCCCTCTCTACTTCATGCAAAGCTTGCGCCATCTGTTCTTCTATAACTCTGTAGTATCCCCATGGTAAAGTATCGGTACTACCCGGCAAGATAAATCGCTTATCGTCGTGGGGACTCAGCGCAATTTTATTTTGCTTTTCGGTGTGAACAATGTGCAATTTCGATCTAATATTACACTGCTCACGTCGAATGATTGCTAAATCTTGCAAACATTTTCGATAATCATCAAATGTAATTGACTTTTTAACTACTCACGATTTTATACCTTTGGCTTTTTTTATAGTTTCTCCATCTTCAATTAAAATACTGTACATTTTGCTGCGCAATCCGATGAATTCAGTCATAATTTTGCCGCAGCATTCGTCTTTCATGAGACCAAGCACTTTTTTATTTACTCTTGGAATGTTGAATGGATTATTCTCATCGTAATCTGAAGTGTCAAATTTATAAATGTCTTCTTTCATGATCTGAAACATATCGAGGTCTTGGACTTCGTAGATCAAACTATCTGTATCTGTGTAGAGAAATTTACATTTTTCTCCTACACGTTTTTTCATATAAGAGTAATGAAAATCATAGACCAATGTTTTCGACAAATCCAAAATACTGAGTCCTATATAAATTGGTTTTTTGATTGTAATACTTGTTCTCTTCATCTGAATAGCTACTAAGTTCTCATCAAAGATTGCACAACTGTGAAAATTAGGTTGTGCTATACGTGCTTCAATTCCATATCTACCAGTATATTTCCAATACACTTTCCATATACTGCATTGATTAATAATTTGTAAAACAGTTTTTCAAACCCGTTTTTTGACTGCTTTCTCTTCTCAGTATTTAATTCGACGTAAGGTTTTAACCATGCTTTTTGCTTAAAACTTAAAATTCTATGCACTTTTTTTAATCGAAGTCCATTGTCTAATGCTTGTTTTAGTGCTCGATAATGAATGACATACCTATGTTTATCATCTAAAGTTGTTAGAAGCTTTTTCTGCTTTGATCCAGGCGGTGAACGATGCTCAGCGCAAAAAGGTAAATCTCGATGTTCATCGTGTATTTCTTCAGGATACTCTAAGTCAACTTCAGCGATATATCCCACGTCCGAATGGGGTGCTGCGTTGTAGAAGTTTGGATTTGACTCGTAATCAATTCATTTAAATTTTCCAACGGGCAAGTGCTGCACCATTGCCCATCCATAGAGATTGTTAATGTCATAATACATAAGAGTCTTGATCTTCTCTTGTTTGTTATATGACGATCCCATATATGGATTATTGGACTTGGCATATCGATTGCAGCATTGGCTGATTCCTCCTCGAATGCCAGATTCAATAAACATTAGCATGTCTATATCAGTTAAAAGCTCTAATTCTACCTTGGTCATTTTCAGAGCTGCTGAAAATGTTAATCCTGGTGTTGTATAAAAATGAGCTGGACACAAACCATATGCTTGAATAGACGTCTCTCGAAAACTTTCGAATACATCAGCTAGTAATAATACGTCTGTCTTTAAATAAATATCTGAATACTGTCCCATCGTTTGTACATTGAATGTATTCCATACATTACGGGCATGCATATAATCTTCATCGGAAATATGTGATTCATTGAGTTTATTGTAAAACTCGTGATTATCGGGTAAACTTGTAAACGTGAGCTTTTCTAAGCTATCCACAAAATCATATGGAAATATGCCTTTTCGTCTGAGAAGATTAATCTGTTCGTTAGTGTATCCATCTGCTCGAAATTCCTTAACTGCTATAGGTACATTTTCTAAATAAGAAGACAGTTTGTCTAATGATGAGGGCAAAAAACGCCATGAATCTATAAACCTAAAGTTTATTTCACACTTGTCTATATATTTCGTAAAGGAAATATATTTTTCCTTGTTGTGTGGTATGAGAGTCACTCTTCCTGGTAAAACGGATGAAGTTGCAATCTCTTTCAAAATAAAATGTGTATCATAATTGAGATTATGAAATACAACTGGTATAAATCTCGAGTCTGTATAATTCAAATTGCATGAATCATGAGCTGCACCTCTGAATCTATAATCAAAGAAAAAAAATATAATAGAAAATATAATTTCCATTAGTTCTTTCTTTAAATCTAATACATACCGTCCTGTAAGATGACAATGATCTCGTACAATCATCTCTCCATTACCAAAAGGCTTTCGACATATGTGACAGATAGATTCTCGCCGGAATGACAATTCTTCCAAATCTGTAAGTCTCATTGGCTTCGGATTCTTATAAAGTTGGTCGATATTTTCACTGATTGCTCTCAACTGTCTAACAAACCACTTTGCAGGCGATTCTTCATTTTCGCTCGTTTTTCTATACGATTTATAACCACATAGTTTTTCATCAAAACTACACTTTATGTAATATAGCCAATACTATAAGCTTCATGAAGTTGAAATGACATTTCATTCTCAGTAGGCTTCAACATGCATTCAAAATCAGCGTAAATTATAAAAGGCACTTTTTCGTTTTTGTTGTAATCTTCAAATTTCAGTATGTTATTTTTTTCATTTGGCAAGTTGATACGACATTTATTTAAATTTTTACAATCCAATTCATGCACTTTTAATTTTTCTTCGCAGTAAAACACTTGCAAACACCTCTCACAGTGGTTTGATTTTATGTGAGATTTATTAAGTTGAGTGCAGAGAAGGCGAGACATACTCTCGATCCAAACATAGTGATATCTAGGAAAGATGTTCTTCATCACCACAATTACTCTCTTCATGTTCATCAATATAATAGTCTTGCACAATGAGTAAATTTACGTGCTTTTCCTTCTTTTCCTCAGTAACGTGACAAGGCGACACTTCATACTTTCCTCTTGATTTTCTTAACATGTATACATTCACAGAAATATTATTTAGTTTTTCAAACTTTGGAATATCTTTTAATTTCAACGGAAATTCAATATTGTTAAAGTTTAATTCCTGCTCATACTGTTGATATTGGCATACTCGATTGGCATTTATTTTACAAGGATGTAATGCCGAAAGAATAGCGTATTTGAAACATTGATTATCTTCCTTGTGCACATTTATACACGCCTTTTTATTTTCTATGAATTTAGGGAGAGGAATGTACGAACTGCCTTTAATTGGCGAATATTTCTTCATGTTTACACATAAACTTATTATAATAATAATAATAATACTTATTATAATACTTTTTAGAGTCCATCCAGAATCTTTTTCCTCAAATTCTTCTAGTTGTGTCATGATGTGATCTCGTATATGAGTTTTAAACCACTCTTCCAAATTAGTTGACAAATATATCGTAGTACTTTCACTTGTAAAGTATTTAATATCAGTGGTTTCTTCATTGCTTTTTTGAATTGAAAATTCTGCTATGAAATCCGAGTTCACTTTTAGTGCATTGAACTCATTCAAACATGCTGTAACTTTTTCACTAAACAGATGGTAAGCATCATTTAAAATACTTGCAATATCAACATGTTTTAAGTTTACTATCACTCCTGTTCGAATTCGATTGTCAAAAGCAGAGTCAACATCGCGCCACTCAACTTTAACTTCGTCGATAATTCCTTCTCCTCGTTTCAACCTTTGCTAGAACTCAACTTGCATGCAGGACAAATGTGTCATGCAAGTTTGGAATTTTTGTTTCTCACCTCGTGTAAGATCACTTTTATTTTTTTCGATGAGTTCTTGAATCGTATTATTGCACTTATCTAGTCAATAATGAATTTCATTATTGGTCAGATGCTCTTCACTTTGTAATGTTTCACGAATCAACGCAACAAAACGTTCGTAAAACTCCATCGAAGCCATTTTCACTCTCAAACTTTGTGATTGCTTTTCGCAGATGAGTAAACTGTGCTCTTACAAGGGAACTGCGTCCCTTTTGAAGGTGAAAATCTTCTGAAAAGAGGGGGGGGGATTTACATTGGAAACCAATGCTGAGGAAGATTCTTTTTCTCGTAAGGAGAGAAGATAAATTTTCTCGAGTAGGGATGAATTTTATCATTTTTCACCCAACCAAAGAAAGTTTACTTTTCCAAAAACCAATGGAAATTTTGCCTTCCTTCCACCTCTCCACCTTTAGACAAAATCATGAGGCGGAGTTTCGTGTTTAAAAATCCGCCGAGAGAATTTTCTTCATCAGTTCTTCATGGCACAAGCTAAAAGCAAGATGGCTAGAACGTTAATGTATGATTTGTTATTTAAAAATTATTTATTGAAATGCAAAGACGAAAATGCATATATATGCGATATCCAAGGATTTCAAAGAATTGCTGAAGATTATTTTATTATTAAAGAAGTGAGTTTTCTAAACTTGAAGAAAACTGCGTTACCGACTGCTTACCTTTTTGAATCTCCATTACCATGGGAGGAACTCACGGCTGAAGAAAAAGTAATGACCCAATGGGTTGAGAAAACTCATCATGGAATAGCTTTTAACTCTGGAGATATTCCATATCATCGACTTCAACGCATTTTTCAAATATGTACACAAGGCGTTGAGAAATTATTTGTTAAGAGAGAAGAAAAATGCAGTGTCTACAGAATCTGCTGCCTAATGTGTAAGTTTTTCATACTATTTTATTAATACTAGATTCATACTTTTTCATACTCGCTTCATACTCACTTCATACTTTTTCATACTCGCTTCATACTCATTCATACTCGCTTCATACTTTTTCATACTCGCTTCATACTCATTCATACTCGCTTCATACTCACTTCATACTTTTTCATACTCATTCATACTCGCTTCATACTCACTTCATACTTTTTCATACTCATTCATACTCGCTTCATACTCACTTCATACTTTTTCATACTCGCTTCATACTCATTCATACTCGCTTCATACTTTTTCATACTCGCTTCATACTCTTTCCATACTCATTCATACTTTTATCATTCACATTTTATACTCATCCAATTATTTTTTTCTTGCAGATCGATTTGCAACATTGACGATTTAGGATGTTCATCCTTAGAAAATATAAAATATAACAATCACTACACATGTTTCAACCATGATTTGTGCATCAGACGGAAACCATGGTGTGCAGTCTATAATGTTCTTGCGATAAGAACATGGCTTCAAAATTGCTTAAGTGGTACTTATACTAAGGATGAGGTGGATGATTGGGAATGTGATTGTATTTATTGGAAATAAAAAAAAATAATAATTGTATTACAAAATGTGTATTTATTTATTTATTTATTTATTTATTTATTAAAAATATAACAATCACTACACACGTTTCAACCGTGATTTGTGCATCAGACGGAAATCATAGTGTGCAGTCTATAATAATCTTGCAATAAGAACATGGCTTTAAAATTACTTAACCCATTAACGCTCAAGCGGCGAAAATATTTACGAACTTTTCATCCACTTTATTTCGTACATTATTGGAATAAAAAAATTTGCGTCACTACAATTTCTACGCAAAATTTAATGCTCTTTCAGAATCCGGGGTCAAAATTTGGATAAGACATCAAGAAAAAAAAATTATGGCCGATGGTGGTACTTATACTAAGGATGAGGTGGATGATTGGGAGTGTGCTTGCATTTATTGGAAATAAAAAAAATAATAATTGTATTACAAAATGTGTATTTATTTATTTATTTATTCATTTATTTATTTATTAAAAATATAACAATCACTACACACGTTTCAACCGGCGAAAATATTTACGAACTTTTCATCGACTTTATTTCATACATTATTAGACTAAAAAATTTGCGTCACTACAATTTCTACGCAAAATTAAATGCTCTTTCAGAATCCGGGGTCAAAATTTGGATAAGACATCAAGAAAAAAAAAATATGTCCGATGGTGTTACTTATACTAAGGATGAGGTGGATGATTGGGAATGTGCTTATATTTATTGGAAATAAAAACAAAATAATAATTGTATTACAAAATGTGTGTTTATTCATTTATTTATTTATTTATTTATTTATTTATTTATTTATTATTAATTATATGGGCTAAAGAGCCCTTACAAATATTTACACATATTTACACTCTAAGAACAATTTTATACAATTTTATATTTATGTGAAAATTTTTCATTACTGATTATTTTTGGTTTATTAGTACATTGATCCCTGTACTCTTCCAGGGAGATCTTTTTCTTCGCCGCTGAAACAAATAAAATTAAAAATTAGTATACATTTCATTGTTAAATTAATTTTTTAAGGAACTTACCATTTTCTCCAGGAAGAATCTGTGGTGTCGCAGGTCTCGTGTGTTCCGGAGATTCTGTGATGTCAACCACCACAGGACTAGATATGAACAATTCATCCTGGTCCGAAAAAAAAAATCAATATTATTAAAAAAATGAAAATACTTGTAATTTATTAATGTGTACAAAAAAAAATAAATTTACCTCGCTTTCTTTTGATTTTCAATTTCGGGATAGGAGGCAGCTCTTTGATAGAGAGAGGCTTCTGTTGCTGTGGTCCTTTCTGTAGTTGCTTCTCAACATCGGTTTCCATAACCGATGAAGGAGGTTTCGGCGATGAAACTAAAAAAAATAATTAAAGAAAATTAAATTTTTGATATATATTTACATGTATATATATATATATAGCCTTATGTCACGCCGTAGCGTAAACCTCGACTTATGCCACGCTCGTGCAAAAAAAAAATGCACTGGCTAAATCTTGGTTTACGCACACGTTGTGTCATAAAGTATCGTACGATACTAGTGCTGCAAAGAGATTTCAACCTCATTGGGGACATATCACCCTCGCTTCGCTCGGGCGATAACGTCGCCACGAGGTTGAACTTACTTTGCAGCACTATATCATATTAGTATAAAATCTTTTACCTTGATTTTTCGGTGATGAAATCGACCTTATTTTTTTTCGGCTGCTGCTGCTGTGGTCGCTGTCGCTGTTCCTCTTCTTCCCAGCACTTTTTTGTTGTAGCTTATCTGATCCACCGTGATACAGTTTTCGCAGCGCCTCGTCACGTGCAGCTGATCTTGCTGCTGCTGCATACTGCTTCGGAGTAGATGATACTAAAAACAAAAAAGAACAAAAAAATGAATGTGTGTAAGAAAAAGAGAGAGAGATAAAGAGAGAAAGAGAGAGAGAGAGACGAACAGAAAGAGCGCGCGTGTATGAATTTAATAAAAATAGCCTACCTCGATTTTTCAATTTTCCGCTGCTGGTGTCGCTGTCGCTGCTGCTGCTGCTGCTGCTGCTGCTGCTGTTGTTGCTGCTGCTGCTGCTGCTGCTGCTGCTCTTGCTCTTCCTAGCTACCCTGTGATGTAGCATCTGCGCGGGTGTGGATGGGCCTAGAAAATTGGAACAAAAAAAAAAATATTAGTATGAGTGTGGGAGAGAGAGAAAAACAGAAAGAATGCGTGTGTGTGTGTGTGTGTGAGGGGGGGGGGCGATGGGGGTGAACTTGGGCATGCAAAAATCTTTCTTTTTTTTTTTTTTTTTTTTTTTTTTTTAATTAGAGAAAGAGGTTGGAGGGAAAAATCTTAATAGACTATGACATGGCCAGAGCCATCGTGTGTTGGATTCTCACCAACTAAAACCCTTCGTTTTGCGACCGAATATAGAATCCAATTGCAACCCGAATCCTCTTCGCTCTACTTACCGATTTGTCGGTGAGGAGGGCCAAGCTCCGTCTTCAGTGCCTTTTTTCCCCCGCGGTACCACGGTCAAGTATTACTTCGCGGGGGGGGGGGGGGTATAGGGACATTGCCCTTGTCTCCTTGATGTGATTGTCATTCGTTATGACCTTCATTATAGGCTGCCGTCTACTTCTTACCGCATAGTACCACTAGTTTCCACTAGTACTGCTTTCACTGCTTCCTGGAGCTCAGCTGTTTCCACCTCCTTGGAACGTCGTAGTTCGAGTAGCAGATCTCCTGCTGTTGTTTTGCGTATTCTATGTACGCTGTTTCCTAACTTTTCTAGGCTAGGCTCTGCCTTCATTTTCTTTAGGATTTCGGCGTAGCTTTTTCCACCCTCGGACTTGATGACTAAGGCGTCAGGTCTAGGAGGTCTTGCTCTTGCCGTCCTACTTTTTCTGGTGCCTTTTTGGTCTTGGCTACGAGCACCAGTGTTATCCTTCCTGTTCACGCTTTTTTCTTTTTTCTTCTTTGCCTTCCTTGTCACCACCTCTTGCCACGAGTCTTTCTCCCTCTGGTGGACATTGTCATCGGCTACTCTTCTTGCAGAGCTCGCCCCACTAACGCGGCTAGCCTGCTGTGGTTTCCCCTTGCCAACCGGCTTAGGGGTCACTTCATTCGCCTCTGCTAGGCTAATTGCCCTTTCCAGAAGGCCAGGGGTTGTTTGGGTCACCTTGCCCTTAGTCCCTGGCCGTTGGCACTGCATAAGGTTATCGTCTGCAGAGCAGAGAGCCCTGTAGCTGGCCCTTATGCTCCGGGCGAGATCCTTAATTTGTTTGTGCACATTGTGTCTGTCCCTGACATAATCGATCAGCTCATCGATTTTGCTGCCAAGGCGATCTAAGTGCACGTTTTTGGAGGTCGCGCTTTCTGCTCGCTTGTCGCCATCTGCGTCTACCTCCATATTCTCTGCCTTCTTTCCTGTAGCATTACCATTGCCTTCCCGTGCCAGGTTACCTACAATGGGGCTGGTTGTGTTGTGCATCGAAAGCGTACTTTCGCCTCTCCCAGATCCAAGGGGTTTATCCCCAAGGAGGCGAGCGTCGACCACCGGGGCTGACACCCGATCGGAATCGACGGCAGGATTAGTAATGCCTGCCTAGGTACTCATATGTTTGAGAACGCTTCTTGATTGATTGTCCTTGCCACCTTAAATACCTGATGTTTCGGTAATTCTAAGCAGTGCTGGGGTGCCGAGGACTTTCGTTGCAGCACCGTTAGCTCCTGTACCCTAGGAAGGGGCCCTTTAACAAAGGGCTAGCATCCGGGCCAGATGCACCTTGGTTTTTTAAGCGAGGTTGTTACTCCTCCCCCTCCTCCTTCCCCACCTCTTGGGTAGTGGTGCCCCCGGCTTGGGACCGGTGTAGCGGAATTGTGTGTGTGTGTGTTTTTTTTTTTTTTTTTTTTCCTTATAGAGTGAGAGGTTAAGGGCAAATCCATTATGGACGATATGGCACCGTCTGGTACCACCTGTGTGGGACTCTCACCCACTAAACCCTTCGTTTACCGTTAGCTTTTGAGTTCCAACAGCAACCGAATCCTCTCCCTCCTCCTTACCGACCCTAAGTAAGTTGGACCTGGCTCTTTCTCCAATAAGCCCCCCCGCGGTAACACCGTTTGTGTATTGCTTCGCGGGGGAACTTTGGGCTACCGCCCTCGTCTGTTGATGTGGTCATCATCACGTTTTCCGCTGCCGTCTACTTCTTACCGCATCGTCCGGTCGTCTGTTTCTTGCTGCATCTCACGTCTTCTTCTTCTTTTTTCTTCGTCCTTTCGGACCTTCTTAAGGATGTCTGCAACAAAATTGTTTATTGCGCTCCATCCGTCGGCCGAAGTCATCATGGCTACCATAATAGACTCAGGCGTTACTCTGGTCTGTAGGTAGCACTCAAGTTCTTCTCGTTCCTGTTCATAGCGTGGACATTCACTGAACACATGCTCAGCGTCCTCGATTACATTCAAGCACGTCGGGCAATCCGGGCAATCGTCCAATTTAAATCGGTGCAGATACGCCCGGTAGCATCCATGTCCACTCAGAAACTGCGTTAGGTAGAAATTTACTTCCCAATGTCTTCTTTTTGTCCAGTCTTCTACACTTGGTATGAGGCGGTGTGTCCACCGACCCTTACTACTAGAGTCCCATCGCTTTTGCCACTCCGTCATTGTTACTTTCCTAGCGGCATCCCAAATTTCTATCTTGGTTTTGCCGCTGTCTCGTCTTTTTCCTTCGTCAATTGATTTTCTCTCCCTTGCTAGTAGGTCTATTGGCGGGAGACCGGCAATAACGCAGACCGCCTCGTCCGATACCGTACGGTAAGCAGACGCGACCCTAAGTGCATTTCGCCTGTGCACTGAGGAGAGCTTTCGTCCATATGCCTTCACCAGTACAGCGTCTGCCCATATCGGGGCTCCATACAACATGATTGATGTACTAACGCTTGCCAGTAGCGTTCTGCGATTCTGTGTGGGACCACCCACATTTGGCATCAGCCGCGCCATCACTGCGGTAGTTTTTCAAGGTGATTTTCTCCGTCTTCTTTCTGCTAGATATTAGGATAGCCTCCGTTTTATGGCTTGCAAGCTCCAGATTCGCATTATTTAGCCACTTCTGTATTTTAATGATAGCTTCACTAGCAATTTCAGCTACCTCTTCTTTCTCTTTTGCTACCAACACCAAAGCTATGTCGTCTGCAAATCCTACGATCATTGCTCCTTCTGGTAATTTTAGCTTGAGTACGCCATCGTACATAATGTTCCACAACGATGGGCCTAGTACAGACCCCTGTGGAACTCCCCCGGTAACCTTATAATTCACCGTGCCCTCCTCGGTCTCGTATAAGAGAGTTCTGTCCTTGAGGTAGTCAGACATTATTCTTCTTATATACGGAGGAACTCCTAGTCTCACTAGTGCTTCATGAATTTTGCATCAATTTGCAGAGTTAATTGCATTTTTAACGTCAAGTGTAACCACCGCGCAGTACTTTTTCGTCCCGCCTTTCTATCTTTTCCCGCTTATGGCTGTCCGTGCTGTATTCACCACTAAGCCGATAGCGTCTAATGTTGAGCGGCACTTACGGAAACCATACTGGTGTTCCGCAAGCCCCTCTGGCCCCTCGGTTTTGTCTTCCATCCTAACGAAGATTATGCGCTCTAATACTTTGCCCTGTGTATCGAGCATGCAGAGCGGTCTGTATGACGACCCTTCTCCAGGTGGTTTGCTACCCTTTGGTAGCAACACAAGCCTTTGCTTTTTCCAGAATCGTGGAAACGTTCCTTCTGTGAGACAAGTGTTGTACAAGTCTATAAACTCTGCTGGGTGAGCCTGGATGGCATGTTTCAATGCAATATTGGGTATGCCATCAAGTCCTGGAGCCTTATTGTTTCCAACCCTCCTGCAGGCTGATAGTAGCTCCTCCTCCGTAATTAAGGGTATATTATCTACATCTATTTCTTCTACCATAGCACATGGAATGTCCGGCTGATTTGGGAAGAGTGTTGTTACCACCCTGCTTAGTACCTCTGGGCACTTTGGTGGGGGTATATAACTTCCCTTGATCTTCTTCATGACAATTTTATAAGGTCGGCCCCAAGGGTCTTTATTGACATCATCTTGCAGCTCTCATAAACATCTTTGTTTACTCTCTCTTATACACCTTTTAAGGTTGCGCTTTGCTTCTTTCATTTTTTCGTTGTAGTTCTCCACCGTATCCATTCCTCTACCGCTGCGCGCTTGTTTGATCTTGTCATTCCACCAATATGCTGGTAGCCATCTTTGACTGGACACTTTTCTCGGCATTACCGCGTCGCACGCTTCGGTGAGCTGGCCCGTCATTTGTGCAGCCTTGTCGTCTGCTGATCCCGTCAATTGAATATTGTCAAACATCGTCAAGAATAACTCTTTGTCATACTCTTTGGTTTTCCATTCAGTTCTTGTACTACTGGGATTTGTACAGAATTTCCTATTTGGTCCGCCTAGCTCCATTACTATAGCTAGGTGGTCACTATTTGTGTAGTGATCACTCACGATCCATTTGCTTACCTGCCTTACGAGGCAGTTACTGACAAATGTCAAGTCTATGAATGACTCGGCATCTTGTTTTTTGAACGTCGGGGTGCCGCTTTGATTCAGCAAAACCAAGTCTAGTAGCGTGAATGCCTCCAGTAGCACTCGTCCCCGTTTATTGGTTCTGCTACTACCCCACTCGATCGCCCATGCGTTAAAATCTCCTGCTATTATAGCTGGTTTTTTATTCGTAGCGTCTTGCACCAGCCGGTCCAGTAGTTGTTGAAACTGCTCTATTGATGCGCTAGGCGGGACGTAACAACTGTATACATGTATGCCGCCTATTTTCGCTCTTACGAAGCCATTTTCCTTGTTTACCATCTTGCCCTGGAAGGTAAAGTCTTTGCAAGCCCAGATTGCGGCTTTACCTGAGGCGTCAGATTCCCAGGATGGTTCATTCAAATCTTTGTACTGCTCACTGACGAGAGCGACATCGAACTTGTGTTCTCGTACAAACTGACAGAGAAGGTCTTGCGCAGTCTCACAATGGTTGAGATTTAACTGGACTATTCTCATTACCCTTTCCTGATTTTTTTAACCGCTGCTTGGTAGGCTGGGCACAAGTAGCTACCAGTGACATGGTTTGTCGGCATGTTGTCGCCTTTTTTTCGACACAGTAAACAACACGGTTCATTACGGCAGATATTTGCTTTATGCCCCGTCTTACCGCATTTGTAGCAGCATTTGCTGCTATCCTGCGGATCAGTACACTTGATAGCGACGTGGCCGAAACCAAGGCATTTATAACACCTAAGCGGTCCCTTACTGCGGTTCGATGTACGGTTCCTACAGTTGACCCATCCAATTTTAATTTCCTCTAGCTTTGTGAACTTGGTCGCTATTTCTTTCGACACTTGCACAACAGCTATTTGCGTATCTCCGTACGCTTTTCTCAGCGATTTTACGGCAGTGATCTCAATCACATCTGTTTCTCCTATTTCCCTTTGCAAGGCCTCCAGTACCTCCTCTTTTGAAGTAAGTATGTCGAGGTCCCTTATTTCAAAGGTCTCCTCTTGCTGCAGTGTTTTTATTGTGGTTCCTTCCACTAGTACTGCTTTAACCGCTTCTTGGAAGTCTGCGGTTTTAACTTCTTTTGTGCGTTTGAGCTCTATGAGGAGATCTCCCGCCACCGTTTCACGTATTTTGTTTACGCTATCTCCTATGGCATTCAGTGAAGGAGCAGTTCTCAATGTTGACAAAATGTCCACGTAGCTCCTTCCTTCCGGCGCCTTAATGATAAGAGCGTCCGATCTGGTCGGTCTTGCCCGCTGTGTTTTGTCTCTACTGGTCCTACTCTGGTTGTTAACGCCAGGAGCCTTGTTGTTCTCCTTACTTAACTGTTTCTCCTTTTTTTTTGCCTTTCTTGTAACGACCTCTTGCCAAGTTGCCTCTTTAAGTCTTTTACTCTCTTTCTCCTCTTTGTTACTCCTATCCTGCGGAGTGTTTAAGGCCTCCCTTGGTTTATCCGCCTTTTTCGGTTTCAGACTTGGTGTTGTCTGAGTTTCCTTGCCTTCCGTTCCTGGACGTTGGCACTGTAGCAGGTCATCCTCCGCGCTGCACAAACTTTTATACATGACACTGATGCTTCGTGCCATGTCCTTGATAGTTTTATGGACGTTATTTTTGTCCCTTATAAACTCTCTTAGTTCCTGGATCTTTTCTCCTAGACGCTCCAGCTGATCATTTCTTCTTTCAAGGTTGTAGTCCCAGTTTGAGTTACTGCCTCCTTGATTTACCTGCTCTTGTTCCGACCGTATTGCCCTTTCGGAAATAGTCTTTATTGGACTATACTCCATGGCAATCGTTTCTCTACTGAGACTGCTGTTATCGTCCGATCTCTGGGTAGGGAACCCAGTTTCTAAGACACTTTTTGGGGTATCCGAAGTCCCCAAGTTTAATTTCTTTGATGTACTATGCATTTTTATTTTTGTTTATCCTCCTCTTCCAACTTTAGTCACCTACCTTCCACTGAGCTCTCTCCGCGAAGCTATGCTTCACAGGTGTGAATTCTGGCCTCATGCCCCCGCGCAAGTATTCCTCAGAAAGCCTCCGGGAAAGGGTAACGAGGCCCCCCCTCTGACCACAATAGGGCCCGTTCCGGGCGCCAGCCGGCACTATTGAGATCATTGGGATTTTCACCGGATGATAGGGCAGCTAGGTCGTGTCGGCGAAACATCCCCGGGACCCTGTACTTTCCGGCAGCCTGGGAATGTCAGAACCCAGTTTGTCTCGTATCCTTTCCCTTCAGCAGCCGAAGTCGAGTCGGACTGCGGCAATCGGCGAGCGCCTGCTTAGTCATAACCCTAAGATCAAAACTTGTTTCCGGTAGCGACAGATCTTCAATAAGCTGCTTGGTCCGCGGGAGATATTTTATTTCTCTCCTACCCTCTGTTTGCAGCACTCCGTACGTAGTACTATGCGCTTCCAGCGAGCGTTCCTCTATCCGCCACTCGAGGACGCGCCACATGGGGTACAGCTCCCCCTCGTGATGTGTGTGTGTGTGTGTGTTTTTTTTTTTTTTTTTTTATTATTGGAGAAAGAGGTTGGAGGGAAAAATCTTAATAGACCATGACATGGCCTGAGCCACCGTGTGTTGGATTCACACCAACTAAAACCCTTCGTTTTGCGACCGAATGTAGAATCCAATTGCAACCCGAATCCTCTTCGCTCTCCTTACCGATTTGTCGGTAAGGAGGGCCAAGCTCCGTCTTCAGTGCCTTTTTCCCCCGCGGTACCACGGTCAAGTATTACTTCGCGGGGGGGCATAGGGACATTGCCCTTGTCTCCTTGATGTGATTATCATTCCTTATGACCTTCATTATAGGCTGCCGTCTACTTCTTACCGCATCGTCCGGTCGTCAGCTTCTTACAGCATCTCTCGTCTTCTTCTCTCTTCGTCACCCCTCAATTTCTTGAGGATGACCGCGGCGTAGTTACTAACCACGTACCAGCCCTCAGCGGTGGCGAACATAGCTACCATAATAGACTCAGGAGTTGCTCTGGTCTGGAGGTAGCGTTCAAACTCTTCACGCTCCTGCTGTTAACGCGAGCAGTAGCAAAAAACGTGCTCAGCGTCCTCGCACATGTCCAAACATGCTGGGCAGTCTGGACAGTCTTCTAAATTAAATCTACACAGGTATGCTCGATAGCATCCATGTCCATGTCGATAGCGTCCATGTCAAAAATTGCGTGAGGTAGTAATTTACTTCCCCGTGTCTTCTTTTGATCCAGTCTTTAATCTTTGGTATAAGTCGGTGCGTCCAGCGCCCTTTCAGGCTACTGTCCCATCTTCTCTGCCACTCAGCTACTGTTTGTTCTCTGGCAGCGTACCAGATTTCTGCCTTCGTTCTATCGCTGTTCTCCTGTTTTGCCATGTATATGGCCTTCCTCTCTAGTGCTAAGAGGTCGATGGGTGGCATGCTTGTCACGACGCTTATTGCATCGTCCGATACCGTGCGGTAAGCAGACGCTACTCTTAGCGCACTCCGTCTATACACGGATGACAGGTTTCGCGCATAGGCTTTTATTGCCATTGCATCTGCCCAAATTGGTGCCCCGTACAGCATGATCGATGTACTGACACTTGATAACAGCTTCTTTTTCTTCTGAGTAGCTCCACCGTCATTCGGCATGAGCCGAGAAAGAGCAGCAGTCGTTCTTGACGCTTTTTTACCTGCTAATTCAAGGTGCTGTTTAAACGTCAACTTTTCGTCTATAGTAACGCCCAAATACTTGATAGTCGATTTAGAGGTTATCTCATGGCCGTCTATCATTAGGGCGATCGTCTCCATTTTCTTCCTGCTAGATATCAGGATCGCCTCGGTCTTGTGTCCAGCGAGTTCAAGTCCCGTTTCTCTCAGCCACCTCTGGATGGTGGTGATCGCTTCATTGGTGATTTCAGCGACGTCTTCTTTTTCCTTCCCTACTACTACAAGAGCTATGTCGTCTGCGAAACCTACTACCATAGCCTCCCGCGGGAGTTGTAGTCTCAGCACTCCGTCATACATAATGTTCCACAATGGCGGGCCCAGTACTGATCCCTGTGGAACACCTGCCGTGACCTCGTGACTCGGGTCTGGAGGAGGGAGGCCCTATGCTTATACTCGGGCGGCGTACTGGATCACCTCCCCTGATCCAGTATGCCTATGATCTAGTATGCCTATAGTTTACCTACTACAATACGTTTCCCCGACGGAGATCATCCTTGCTTGGCGAACAGCAGTCCAGGGGGGCCCTGATTATTTGTGGCGAGCTACGGCATTGTTCTATCCATGGTAAAATGTATCTATTATTCTTTATTAATGATTGATTTACTATATTGTTGGTGACTTTATCGACCTCACATGGTCCGTGTGCGCGAAGTGTTTTTTTGCAAAATGCACGGGAGGCCTTAATCCCTCTCGATCAATATTCATGTGATTGTGTCGAACTTATAAATTTTATTTCACACCCTCGTCGACCGTTCGATTTGACAGTGTCGGCCAGCCTTATTTTTAATTTCGCAAACTACCTGAAAATGCCGTTAATCAGTGTCGCGATTTTTAAGTTTCTTTGTGCTTTCGCGATTATAGAATGCTCTTTGAGACGAATCGCGCCTCGGCTTTGTCCTCGCGCTAAACAAATAAAAATTCAGTCAATACGTCTCGAGAATTACGTATGATTCTTTTGAGTGTAATAATTCATCAGTGCTTTTCAAGACGTTTCTAGCCGCGGTTATTGCGATTTCTGTAGTGTTGTGCTTTCGAGATTATTCAGTGTTTATCGCGACGTATCAAGCCTCGGCTTTGTCCTCGCGTAAACCGGAAAAAATGCCGCCGATCAGTGTCGCGAATTTTTGATAATTATACCTAGTGCAATAATTGATAAGTTCTTTTCAAGGCGATTTTAGCCTTAATTGTTGCGTCTTATACGGCGAACAAAATTCGGTTTATCAGTGCCGTAATTTTAACGCCATTGCGTGCTCGCAATAAATCATATATACAATTTTTCAATTGTTAATGTTTAAACAAAAATACAAATAATAATAAACACAGCATGACCCTCTTCGTAACCCCCCCCCCCCCCCCGCCGCATATATAAAATTATATTTCATGCTTTCGACAGACAGACAAAGAGAAACCCATATTTTGAAATTTTGTGCTTTCGAGATTATTCAGTGTTTATCGAGACGTATCAAGCCCCGGCTTTGTCCTCGCGTAAAGCGTAAAAAATGCATTCAATCAGTCTCGCGAATTTCGTCTAATTTTTTGTACTGTAATAATTTATCAGTGCTTTTCGAGACGATTGTAGCCGCGGTTGTTGCGATTATACGTCAACAAAGAACGCAACAATGCAGTTGATCAGTGTCGCGAATTTCTTATAATTATTTTTAGTGCAATAATTAATCAGCGCTTATCAAGACGATTCTAGTCGCGGTTGTTGAGCTTATACGACGAAAAATATTCAGTAAAACAGTGTCGCGATTTTCTTGGTGCTGTGCTTTCGCGAATATTCATCGCTTTTCGAGATGAATCGAGTCTCGGCTTTGTCCTTGCGTAAATCGAATAAAATGCCGCCGATCAGAAACCCATATTTTGAAAAAAAACGCGCGCGCGAGAAGTCGCAGCGCCGCTTCGCAGAATCATCGGCAGCAGTCGCGCGTACAGCAACATGTTCAGCGAAGACTCTCTCCTTCTCTCTCGCTCTCCCGCTCCCCACCTATGTATCGAGGCGAAGGCTTGCCGGCCGCCGAGCTTTGTAGTCTTGAAGCTATCGGCACGGACGCACTGTCTAACATTAACAGATCTTTTTCAAGTGTACTTTTTACGGACGTATTACAGTGCTTACCAGTGTAATTACCATTGTAACTGTTCACGTACGTGGTGATTGAGGAAGTGAGAGAGAGAAAGAGAGAAAGAGAGAGACAGAAAGAGCGGCGGCGTTGACAATACTTTTCCCAGACGGACATCATCATTGCTTGGTGAACAGCAGTCCAGGGGGGCCCTGATTATTTGTGGCGAGCTACGGCATTGTTCTATCCATGGTAAAATTTATCTATTATTCTTTATTAATGATTGATTTACTATATTGTTGGTGACTTTATCGACCTCACATGGTCCGTGTGCGCGAAGTGTTTTTTTGCAAAATGCACGGGAGGCCTTAATCCCTCTCGATCAATATTCATGTGATTGTGTCGAACTTATAAATTTTATTTCACACCCTCGTCGACCGTTCGATTTGACAGTGTCGGCCAGCCTTATTTTTAATTTCGCAAACTACGTGAAAATGCGGTTAATAAGTGTCGCGATTTTTAAGTTTCTTTGTGCTTTCGCGATTATAGAATGCTCTTTGAGACGAATCGCGCCTCGGCTTTGTCCTCGCGCTAAACAAATAAAAATTCAGTCAATACGTCTCGCGAATTACGTATGATTCTTTTGAGTGTAATAATTCATCAGTGCTTTTCAAGACGATTCTAGCCGCGGTTATTGCGATTTTTGTAGTGTTGTGCTTTCGAGATTATTCAGTGTTTATCGAGACGTATCAAGCCCCGGCTTTGTCCTCGCGTAAAGCGTAAAAAATGCATTCAATCAGTCTCGCGAATTTCGTCTAATTTTTTGTACTGTAATAATTTATCAGTGCTTTTCGAGACGATTGTAGCCGCGGTTGTTGCGATTATACGTCAAAAAATAAATAAAGTCGAACAGTCTAGCTATTTTTGTCGTGTTGTGCTTCCGAGACTATTCAGGATTTTTCTGGACGAATTGAGCCTCGGCTTTTTCCTCGCGTACAACGAAAAAATGCCGTCAATCAGTCTCGCGAATTTCTTATAATTATTTTTAATGCAATAATTGATCAGTGCTTTACGGGGAGATTTTAGCCTCAATTCTTGCCTCTTATACGGCGAACGAAATTTAGCCACTCAGTGCCGTGAGTTTCTCGCCACTGCGTGCTCGCAATAAATCATATATATAATTTTGCAACTATTAATGTTGAAAATAACAAAAATAATAATAAACACATTAGCATGACCCTCTTCGTATACCACCCCCGCCCCCAGATATAAAATTATATTTTACGCTTTCCGTTAGAAAGCCAAAGAATAACCCATGTTTTGAAAATAAATCCTGGCTTGGCGAACAGCTGCCTAGGGGGGCCCTGATTATTTGCGGCGAACTACGGCATTATTCTATCCATGGTAAAATTTATCTACTATTATTTATGAATTTATTAACTATATTGTTAGTGACTTTATCGACCTCACATGGTCCGTGTGCGCGAAGTGTTTTTTTTGCAAAATGCACGGGAGGCCATAATCCCTCTGGATCAATATTCATGTGATTGTGTCGAACTTATAAATTTTATTTCACACCCTCGTCGACTGTTCGATTTGACAGTGTCGGCCAGCCTTATTTTTAATTTCGCAAAGAACGCAACAATGCAGTTGATCAGTGTCGCGAATTTCTTATAATTATTTTTAGTGCAATAATTGATCAGCGCTTATCAAGACGATTCTAGCCGCGGTTGTTGAGCTTATACGACGAAAAATATTCAGTAAAACAGTGTCGCGATTTTCTTGGTGTTATGCTTTCGCGAATATTCATCGCTTTTCGAGATGTATCGAGTCTCGGCTTTGTCCTTGCGTAAACCGAATAAAATGCCGCCGATCAGAAAACCATATTTTGAAAAAAAACGCGCGCGCGAGAAGTCGCAGCGCCGCTTCGCAGAATCATCGGCAGCAGTCGCGCGTACAGCAACATGTTCAGCGAAGACTCTCTCCTTCTCTCTCGCTCTCCCGCTCCCCACCTATGTATCGAGGCGAAGGCTTGCCGGCCGCCGAGCTCTGTTGTCTTGAAGCTATCGGCACGGACGCACTGTCTAAAATATACAGATTTTTATCAAGTGTACTTTTTTACGGACGTATTACAGTGCTTACCAGTGTAATTACCAGTGTAACTACCAGTGTAACTGTTCATGTACTTAGTGATTGAGGAAGAGAGAGAGAGAGAGAAAGAGAGAGAGAGAGAGACGGAAAGAACCGCGGCGTTGTCAATACGTGTTCCCGACGGACATCATCCTTGCTTGGCGAACAGCAGTCCAGGGGGCCCTGATTATTTGTGGCGAACTACGGCATTGTTCTATCCATGGTAAAATTTATGTACTATTATTTATTAATGATTGATTTACTATATTGTCAGTGACTTTATCGACCTCACATGGTCCGTGTGCGCGAAGTGTTTTTTTGCAAAATGCACGGGAGGCCATAATCCCTCTCGATCAATATTCATGTGATTGTGTCGAACTTATAAATTTTATTTCACACCCTCGTCGACTGTTCGATTTGACAGTGTCGGCCAGCCTTATTTTTAATTTCGCAAAGAACGCAACAATGCAGTTGATCAGTGTCGCGAATTTCTTATAATTATTTTTAGTGCAATAATTAATCAGCGCTTATCAAGACGATTCTAGCCGCGGTTGTTGAGCTTATACGACGAAAAATATTCAGTAAAACAGTGTCGCGATTTCGTGTAACTGTTCATGTACTTAGTGATTGAGGAAGAGAGAGAGAGAGAAAGAGAGAGAGAGAGACGGAAAGAACCGCGGCGTTGTCAATACGTGTTCCCGACGGACATCATCCTTGCTTGGCGAACAGCAGTCCAGGGGGCCCTGATTATTTGTGGCGAGCTACGGCATTGTTCTATCCATGGTAAAATTTATGTACTATTTTCTAAAAGACTTTATAGACCTGACATGGTCCGTTTACGAGAAGTGTTTTTTCAAAATACATGTGATTGCATCGATATTCATATTTTTTTGCGGCCCTCGGCAACCTTTCGATTTGCATAAGAAGATTTGATAACAATATTTAATAGAAGTTTTGATAAAAATAGAGAGGAAGAAAGAGACAAAGCCTTGACAGTACGTTTTTTACGACGATCAGCGTCTCCTTTATTACTCCTTTATTGCTTGACAAACTGCAGCTGGGGTCCCTGATTTTCAGGCGAGTTGTAGTCGCATTTTTTAATTAACGACAAATTTTATATTGTTTCTATTATCGCGTGCAACGAAAAAAATTAGTCAATCAATGTCCCCGAGTTCAGTTGATTTGCAACACTCGCTAAAGACGCACTGCTTACCGTTTACAGATTTGTAAAAAAATTTGTTTTTTTTTTTTGCGCACGTTGTCTGTACATACGAGTATTTATATTAACGTTATCTTCGATAGGAAGAGATAGCCAAAGCCTTGACAGTGCGTTTTTTCTGACAATCATCGTCTATTTCTTAATCTTCGCTTAACGAATTGCAGTTCAGAGGGGCCCTGATTATTAGACGACTAGTAAACGCATTTTTAAATTAATGGTTCTTTTTTCTGCTTGTTGCTTTTTAAGATGCAACATCTAGCAGACCAACAGCGAGATATTGTAAAGTATTTCTATCAGGGTTTCCTATATTACAACGACAAGCCGAACTTAAACACAACTTTTAGTTGTGTTCGAAGGAACACTATTTAATGTAAAGCCGCTGTAATTGCGGGAAATGGCAATCCATCAGTTGAATATAACCTGTGATTTGTAAATAATTATATTCACGGGAAATAGTTTGCCGGGTCAGAGGCCGTGCAAAACAATGACGTCGCGCGCTATGCTTTTTGCACCATTAGACGGCGCGCATGCACGTTGTTTGAAGGCGCACGCACGTCTATGGACGCTGCTTTCATGATCGTCATTTTTCGAGGCATTCTGCACTCCGTATCGCCGTGCAAAATGCCCCTGCAAGAATAAATGAACCGAATGATACTTTTGCCCATGCGCATGTAAATTTCATAACTTAGTATAGCATTGGAGTTGATTTTGATAATCGAAGTAGTTAATTATTAAATAGGTAAATTATTCTATATAGATTTATTGGATATTATAGGATAATTATAAACCATGAAAATGTTACCAAATAATTAATTCGTTCGCTTATCAAAATGAACTACACCATAAATAGTATAAGTGTAAGAGAAATCAAAATAATCTAATAAGTACACAAATTTCACAGCTATATTAACTTTTATTTTTTACAAATAAAATACTTATAAATTACTTTTTAATTTATTATAAAGTATATCTGGTTACAATATAATTAGTATTATTTTCTTTAAATTCAATAAATTGCGATTTCAATGTCTCGTCATCATCGTCTCCTTTATTACTTTTGCTTGACAAACTGCAATTGATACTCATAAAGAATACATTCAAATAATATTTCATTGTCAATTACAACATTTTTTTCGATTTTTCCAAATTGTATATTACTTTCATCTATATTAGTCACTATGATAAAATCTTTGGTATATACTAAATTATTTAATTTAACACTACTTATTTGGAAGGCACTACTCGAATTTGGAAAAGAAATAGGAAGATTATTATTTTCAATATATGTTCCATAAGAAATAAAATACTCTTTATATTTAGAGTTGTGAAAAGGCATTAATGAAAGTTGATATCTAATTGAAATAGTTTTTAAAATATTTTTGTGGTATGCAGTATTTAACATTGTAGATTTTAAGTCTTTGTGCTTTGACTCATACCTCATTGATGAAAACTTTATTACATTTCCATTTTGTAAAATAATTCGTACTTATTACAAATAATGCAACATACATATTGATATGTTGTTTTATGAACTTTTAAGTTGTAAAATGTGTGTCTTTATCAAAATAGGTGACGTAATTATATTTATTATTTCTCGAAGTTTTATATATAATTTCCAATATTTATTTCCTCATGGAACTTTATGACCAATTATTATGCCAAGATATCTGGCAGATATTGCAATTTTGTATTTTTAATTAAATAATCAGAATTTATTAGTGTAGACAAATTGGCTGACTCAAAACCAAAATTGATAATACGTAAACGATTATTAAAATATTGAATTGAAAAAAGCTTTTCCGTCCAAATAAAATGTAATAGTAATTGGCTTATGTCATAATTGCAAACACCTACAAACACATCGTGCATAATATCAACTGTCGCATTATCAATTATATGAAATCCTTGTATTTCATTAAACATAAAATTTTCCTTGATACCACTCATTTTAACATCTATATTTAATACATCCATCTCACATTTCTCTTTTGTTCTTAAGATAGTGCGTTCTTAAGATATGCGAGAGTGATCTATCACAATACTAAAAATTTATATAGTAGCATTTTTTAACGTTCCAAATGTTGAACAGTGAATTCTGAAAGGAATAACGTAATCAGTATATATTTTAAAATACTATGAATATGATTTTATTGTATATATCGTGAAGCATTAGTAGTATTATAATATAAAGATTAGAGTACATCAATCATTATATTATTAAATATGGACTTTGACTTTTATAAATTATAAAAGAAATTTTGTATCTATTAAAGTTATCAAATTCTCTTCTTGTTTATGTACTAATGTAAAATATAAAATTAATATCTTACGTAAAAGGTGATTTAGATTTTTCTGTCTTAGTCATTTCATTCACTATTATTATATTACACAATTCTTCTCGTAGATTAGAAATATCTTTACTTTCTACATATTTGAACAATTTATATAACGATTTATTTTAAATTACTACAATGGCAATTCATAATAAATATTTACTTTGACTGTAGTATATCTCTAAATTTGAAAGTTTTGTCATTATAGATTCAGACTTTTACAATTCTCTTAAATTTATTAATTTAAATTAGAAGTCTGAAAATTCATAATATCAGATAAAGGCATATTGTATAATACGTTTCTAACTAATACATTATTGAATGATTTATAATTGATGATTTCTTCCAAATGAAATGAATCTTCATTGACATTTATTACTTCGCAGTCTTTCAATGCTTTTAAGCCGTTATAAAAAGCTATAAAATAAGCTTTACGCGAATAAGCATCAGGTATTATCTGTTGTAAACTTTCAGTGTGCAAATTTTCAAATTTGTTGTAGTCAATATTTATAACTGACATTAGATTTTATTAACAACATTAGTAAATAATTACATTTTATTAGTATTAGTAGTAAATAATTTACCTTACAATCTCAATTTCTAGTTTAAAATTGATACATCATATAAATATATGAGAAATAAACAATATAACGTATTAATACTTACAGTGGAAGAAAGAATGAAACTCTGAGAATCCCCAGTCTTTTAATAACAATTGTAATTTCTTATCCATTATTTTTCATTAATATACTATAATACTTTCACTCAAACTTTAAATGATAATTTTATTTCATAACTTCGGCAGTGTAATTTGCACGGCGATATGGGATGCAAAATACCTCGAAAAATGATAATCATGAAAGCAGCGTCCATAAACGTGCCTGCGCCTTGAAACAACGTGCATGCGCGCCGCCTAACGTTACAAAGAACATAGGACGCGGCGTCATTGTTTTGCACAGCTTCTGAGCCTGCAAACTATTTTCTGTGTTCATCAATCTGCAGATTCTATTGTACTTAAGGTTTAATTTTTTGAAGAGTTAAAAGAGAACGCTAAAAATCCATAAGAAAATTTGATAACAATATTTAATTGAAGTTTTACTAAAAATAGAGAGGAAGAAAGAGCCAAAGCCTTGACAGTACGTTTTTTCCGACGATCATCGTCTCTTTTATAACTTTTGCTTGACAAACTACACTTCGGAGGGCCCTCATTATTAGACGACTAGTAAACGCATTTTTTAATTAATGAAAAATTTTATATTGTTTCTATTGTCGCGTGCAATGAAAAAAATTCAGTCAATCAATGTCCCCTGAGTTCAGTTGACTTGCAACCAAACTGCAGTTCGAAAAAAAAATATAGCCAACCAGTGTCGACGATGTCACTTGATTTGCAACTTTCGCTCACTACGCACCTTTTACTGCTTACAGTATTTTGTTTGAGAAAGTTTGGTTTGTTTACACACGCCTTTACGAGTGTCCATATTTAAATTGTGATTGAGGGAGGAAGGGTGCAAGAGCGAGTGAGAGGGAGAAGTAGAGTGGGCGCAGTTCAGTGGTGTCCCATAAAACACAATAATGTGAAAGTAAATAATACATATACTTTTACCTATCCATATTTTTATTATAGAATTTAAATTAGTATTCGATAAAAATTGGTGATACCTTGTAATTATTATATAATAATATATAGAATAACTTTTTAGTCACGAGTATCATATATAATTGTATAGCACAGGTGCTGAAATCCCGCAAGCCACGCCTATCCGTGGCTAAAGTAGTCTTTTTCTGCTCTATGAGGTTAGCGCACGATCGTAACGAGTGTGATGAATACTAATAGGCGTGACTTAAATGTGGATTTTAGGCCCACTGTGCTATAAATATTGTACAGTATATTCGGTACCTCTTTTTTCGTTTGAATTGGTAATTTTGTGAGGCCTTGGGATAGGCCTATTTTCTTGTTTAATTTATCTAATTACAGATTGAATGCTCCTTGCTTCTTATATAAGCTAAAATTTAGTCTGTTTATATTTGCATGAAAATAAAACGTTTTGAGACGTTCCCTTTTCCTTTTTGCGAAATAAGACCTTGTTTTTCTGAACTGTCAGCACAGTATTATCTTATAAAGTTATTCTACGTATGGACTATAACTTTATAAAAATTATTTATTTATAGTTTCTTACGAAGATTATGACATCCCAAAATGTATTTCGACTTTCTGTTCAACGCCGACGTTAATAAGTTTTATGTATGGTCAAATTAGCTGAATGTTAAATTAAAATTCTTTCGGATTTTTTTAACTCTAAATTTATTTATTCCTACAAGTATTGGCTGAATTATAATTCTTATTGTATTTTGTTGTTTTAAAATATTTTTTTATAATTAATCGTATAATGTATACATAACCGTTTTGCATGCTTTTTCTTGTAATTATTATGATTCTTAAGTAGCGTCAATGGCAATATAGGAATCTATTTTTATTATGTATTTTTAGCACTATAATAATTCTTTTTTCCGTTTGTCGCTTTTTAAGATGCAACGTTTAGCAGGGAAACAACGAGATACTGTGAAGTATTTTTATCGGGGTTTCGTATACTATAACGACAAGCGGAACTTCAACACAACTTTCAGATGTGTTCAAAGGAATAGTATCGGATGTAAAGCCGTTATATATGTGGAAAATGGCAATCCATTAATTGAAGAACAGTTCAGCGTTGTAAATCATCATATTCATCCATCTGATGATCCTATTGTACTAAAGGTTCAATTTGCTGAAGAATTAAAAGAGAACGCTAAAAATCCAGAAGAAAATTTAATATCAATATTTAATAGAATTTTAGCTAAAGAAGAGTAAGTATATATTATTTAAATTATTATAATTAAATTTTTATAATGTATATTTATATACTTATTTTTATGTTAATAATTTCATAATACTCTAATAGAAATAAGTAATTGTTAATTTAAAGAGCAGTGTTGGCTGAGTGGTTAGCGTGCTAGGCGCACAGACAACACTGTTCCAGGGGTCGATGGTTCGATTCCCGGTGAAATCACACTCGGATTTTTGTTGATGTCACTCGGAGTTGTTTTCAACGGGATAAAAGTTCGGTAGATAAAGTATAGGGGGAATAGCCAATCCGATGCTTCCGCAGGGAGCGCCGGCCTTACCGGCGTAGAGCTGGCCTCTGAAATATGGGGCCTTCTCCGGGGCGGTTACGTTGGGGATGGACCCGAGGCAGTCTGGGCTGAGCGTGTCGGCTTAACCGGTACGTAGTGCGTCTGCAAATATTTCCTCTTCGGAAAAGGGTACAAAAATATGTGGACAAATAATCAGGGGAATAAAATACGAGGTATAGGTCACTTGCTAGGCCAAGGAGGCCGCAGGTGGATAAACCAATAAGCAAAAAAAAATCATACGTGCACATCATACGTATACAATATTCTTTTTTATATTCATTCATACATGGTGCGGGTTATTCAGCCACAGTACACGATAGTTCAATTTTTTAAAAGGACACATTTATGTTTACCTATAATTTTTAAATAATCGTAAAAAACAATATTCTGTTTATCATTTAAGATCAAATTATCAAAAACGTATACTGTTGCTACTATTAAACTGTTTTATTCTTGCAGTACAGATAAAAGTGTATAAATAAAAAAGTTCTTATATCAGATAAACTATTCGAATTCGAAACAGCATTTACAGTTCAATAACAATTAATTTAAACAAAAGTCGTTTGTTAATCTATTAATAATCAATGTCAACTGTACAGCGAAGTACTGTTTGTACTGCAAAGTTATCGGATTCGGGATGACAGAGATAATAATTTTAGAAAGAGAAAATTTCGCTCTTTTTCTTCGCACGCTTCACAATTTCGACGACGCTATACATTCCACAAATTTATAGCTTTCTGACAACGCGAACACGAACCTCGCATTCGCCGCGACTTGAAGTTGAAACGAAGGGACAACCCAACATATTATAACTCGAAGAGAAAACTCATATGTCCGAAACAGTGTTTACAAAAATTTTGTGAACACCGTTTACTGAGCAAAAAAAAATCCACAGATTTTGCCCTACTCAGAATACCTTATTATGAGTCCCTCGTATATTAATCACTTAATAACTCGTATAACTTATTATGAGTCCCTCGTATATTAATACTCCCGCGTATTCCTATTAGACTCGCCAGCCTACGCACCGACAATCGATGCGGTCGAACTTCTACATGCCGAAGTATGTCACCCTTGTGCCGATCTCACAAATGCGTCAGGAAGAATAGTCATACATTTGTGTTTTTTTCTTGAAAAAAAAATTATATTTAGTTTATTAAAGATACATAGTTTAATTTAAAGTTTATTAAAGTGACCCTGATAGTATTGATCATCGTATATTAAAAACAATACAGCTGACACTAAATGAATTCTATACTTATCTTTTTAATATGACTATTAATATATTAATGAAACATTTTTAATCTGTTCTAATAAAACGATGTATGTAATTGTTGGTTATATAAGACTAGGCATTTGTTTTTCGCGCTTTACGTGCGTGAAATGTTTAGATTAAAAGTTTCAATTTTAGCGATCATTAGAACCAACCAATCACGTCTCGTTTTCAGCGGCTTCACTTCTGTCTCATTAGTTTTTTAAGAAGGATTAGTCGGATATTTTTCCGTATTATAAAATTTAATATTTTTTATAGCACAGTGTGACCTAAGCCCGCACTTAGGTCACGCCTATCCGTGACCTAAGTAGTCCTTTTTTGCACCGTGTTTATCACACTCGCTACGCTCGTGCGCTAACTTCACGGTGCAAAACAGGACTGCTTATGACACGGATAGGCGTGACAGCGGGCTTAGGTAGGCTGTGCTATAAAATTCTATACGATACTCGTGACCTAAGTAACACTTCTGCACGGCGTAATTAGGACCCTCGCTGCGCTCGGGGCCTAACCTCACGCCGTGCAAAAAAGTGCTACTTCGATCACACATATCATAATGTACTATAATATGAACTAATTTTTATTGTTGACTCAAGTAGATAAACTCGATGAATTCATATTCTTTTATCACCCAATAAAAGATTTGGTACTTTTACGGCTACCTGTTTGATTGAATATTTGTCTTAAAATTTACATTTAATACATATATGTGAAAGTATTACCTAATTTTAAAATTAACAGGTGGTACCAAAACTACCAGGCACATCTTTTTAAAGTTTGCCCGTGTTGTTTATTCATTGGTTACATAATTCATATATTTAGCTTAGCTTCATCATTTGTTCTATTGGATGAGAAGTTTAAATCGCATGTAATTTTATCAAGTATTTTTGAAATATTTTAATATTATTATTGCTCATAGAGGAAGCTTTGTAGTAGTAAAATTTTCGACTTCGTCAAAGCAGGTTAAAAATCCATTTTAAGATGTTTGCAGTTTGAATCGCGTGTTTTTAGAAAATGTTCGTCGGGATCTGTGGATGTGTGTATATGTATACCGTAATATTTCTGAAACTACTCAGTTAGTATCAATAAAATTTGACATGTTTATCTATGTTTGAATTCTCAATTCGGAAAAAAACAGTAATTTCTTATTTTGCAAACTAGTATTCGTTTTATTTATTAGAGAATAAAATTACCTACTTTTTCTCGTTTAGTCCTTGAGATCGAGTTCAACGTTTAACAGTAATATGAAAAAGGTGATTTTTGAAAAAGGTCACGTGTCGAACTATATCCTATTAAAATTTAAGGTTATTTGACAACTTATTTATTTAGTAATTAATCGAAAATTTTATTTGTTCTTTGATTACGGACGTAAAAAGGCTTTAATGCACTTCAGATTTTAGGAAAAGTTATATATTTTATATGTCTTAGCTAAGTTCTTGGCTTAAACCTTATAGTTTGTAAGATGTGTTGATTGAATGTTTAAAAAGATTTTTTATATCTTTAAAAGTAAGCGGTAGACTGCTTCAAAAAACATTTGGTGATTTATCATAGCAAAAAGTAATTACTGTTAAAATTTTAAATTACTTTGTTGACTGATTCATGAGTTATATGCTAATCTCTAAAATTGAATTTTTCTATACAGTTTTGCTTCCTTTTTAAGAGGACATACCCCCTTTCAAAAACGAAAAAATAATTATTTTTAATTTCACACAGCTAAGTTTGATTGATTTGAAATGTTTTATACATACGTAACACAACTTTATTTGAGAATTTTTTTTAACTATTTAGTCCTAATGTACCCTAATGAAAGATCAATCACTGAAAAGCACTGTCGACACGATTCCAGGACAATGACGGCCTAATGGGGCTGACAATTTTTTGACATACTCTTAAAAGCACTAGTCATTAAAAAACTAGTCACTAGTTTTGCAATAAATGGAAGAAATTTAATTTAAATGAATAAAAAACTTTTTAAAAATAAAAGAAGTAAAAAATGTAGTGTTTTAGCTTATTTTTCATTATTTTGGTATTTTTTTATTTTTAATAACTTTTCTATTTATTTAAATTAAATTTTCTCCATTCATACCAAAAGTAGTGCTTTTAAGAGTATGTCAAAAAATGTTCAGCCCGAGATTGGGCCGTACATTGTCATGGAAGCATGTGGACAGTGATTTTCGGTTATTGATTTTTCATTTGTGTTCAAATAAAGATAAAGTTGTATGTATAAAAAATTTTAAATCAATCCAATGTATCTGTGTGAAATTAAAAATAATTATTTTTTTCGAGTTTTTAAGGTGGTGTGTCCCCTTAAGTTTTAAAAAAGTATTAACATACTTTTATATATTAAAACAATATTTTATTTATTGGAACTATGAATTATGTTGGAGGAAGGTACGTGCCAATGAATTGGCAGCGCTTTTTGTTACTTATAACCTTATAAACAACAATATTTACAGTAAAAATTTCTTGGGACCGAGTACACAAACTACTAAGCCGCGAATTACTGTAGTAAAAATCGTGTACGTAGTATACGCATTTTGGTGGACTGACTGTAGGATTTTGGGTAGGATATGCAGTATAAAAATCTACAATTAATTTCAAACCACATTATTTGTTATTAAGGCCTTACATTATTATAAAGAGCTAACTTTCTATAAAATCAATTATCAAAATCTGCTACATTCATTATTCCTTGCTTTTTCACAATGTAACATATATAATAATATGCATCTTCAAAATAGTATAGCAGCGTGAAAAATCGAGACTGATTTATACTCACTGTTCATACGTTCACAGGAAGCCACAAAAAAATAATTTTCGCTTCATTATGTCGCGCGTGTATGCGCATGCTGCTTATGCTTTCAAAAAGTAGTTTTTTCGTGAGCTCTTATTCGGACAGATATCGTCGCTCCCAATGAAGAGTAGGACTTTCGCGCCGTCTTGCCGCAAATACTAAGACTTACGAGATTTTGTGTCAAAGAGTAGGACTTTACACGGCTTGCGACGAAAACTAAAACTTTTGTAAATAGTCCGATAAAAATGTGATATCATCTTAGAAATTCTGTCAATGGTTATAAATTGCATATAGTATCGTCATTTATTCTATTACATTATCGACAAAGGATTGTTTGAACATTAATTTCAAAATATTGATAGTTTTTCAAAAGTCCTATTCTCCGCCGCAAAAAATGCCGAATCCTATTCTTTGTTGAGAATGACTATATATAAGTAAGGATATTTTGTTAATAAGGTTTTGCTTCCTTCCTAAATAAGGAAGCTTTGTAATAGTAATTTTGAGTTAGCGTAAAAACATGTTAGAAGTCTGTTTTGATGTATTTTTAAACGAAAAACAGTATTATCGAAAAATGTCCGTATGGATGTATGTGTCTGTTTGTGCGTATACGCCTTTTTCTCAGCTTGTAATTTATGGATTTTAATCCACCGCGGCTCATAATTTTTTTGTTTTTTTTCCAGAACATTACCGGAACAAAGTCCGTTTTTCCTTCTAATTTTTGTTATTTTATGGTCAATTTTCGAATTCCAAGTTATAGTTTTTATTATATATTTTTCGACTAAGCTCAGAAACGTAAATAAATATATTTGTGCCCAAAACAGAATGAAATTAGTTAACTTTTTACCTGAATTAACTTATGTTAGGTTAACTCGTTTCTTTGTTATTAACTAAAAAATCTCTTGTTTAAAATTTTTAACTCTACAATTAAATAGCGAAACATAAAAGAAAATTGTTTTGTAATAAGTAATAATAAGTACTACTTACTGCATGAATTTCTAGTTATTTCATTAATAACTCCCTGAGTAAGAATCTTCGTAAGAGACGAGATTATAAGCAGAAACTTCGAGAAAGGGTCAAAAATACGTGAAAAAGTATTTTGCGCGCCAGATATTCTTCCATTCGCTCTCTCATGCTCACATTAGCAATTTGCTATCATGTGCAGGCAAAACGAAGAAATTAATATAAAAGGGGCACACATTTCAATAAAATTATTTTAATTCAGATTATTATTTTCATGAATATATTATTAGGTATGGGAATAGTAAATTAGTTAAGGGAAGGGAGTAACGTGGCTAATAAAAATTGAAAAATTAAAAAAATGATTTTTCGCGAACAGATAATGGCGTTAAAATTTGCGACACTGATTGACCGAATTTTGTTCGCCGTATAAGACGCAACAATTGAGGCTAATATCGCCTCGAAAAGCACTGATCAATTATTACACTCAAAAAATTATACGAACTTCGCAAGACTGATTGACTGTAATTTTTATCGTTGTATGCGAGGACAAAGCGGAGGCTCGTTACGTCTCGAAAAGCATTGAATAGTCTCGAAAGCACAACACGACAAAAATCGCAACACTCTTCGACTTTATTTATTTTTTGACGTATAATCGCAACAACCGCGGCTAGAATCATCTCGAAAAGCACTGATAAATTATTACACTCAAAAAAATTATACGAAATTCGCGAATGATTGACTGCAATTTTTACGCTTTACGCGAGGACAAAGCCGAGTCTCGATTCGTCTCGAAAAGCATTGAATAATCTCAAAAGCGCAACACTATGAAATTCGCGATACTATTCGACAGAATTTTTTCGCCGTATAAGCCCAAGAACCACCGCTATAATCGTCTTCAAAAGCACTGATGAATTATTACACTGAAAAAAATGATACTAAATTCACGAGACTGATTAACTGCATTTTTTACGCTTTACGCGAGGACAAAGCCGAGGCTCGATTCATCTCGATAAACACTGAATAATATCGAAAGCACAACAGCACAAAAATCGCGACAACCGCAGCTAGAATCGTCTTGAAAAGCACTGATGAATTATTACACTCAAAAGAATCATACGTAATTCGCGAGACGTATTGACTGCATTTTTATTTGTTTAGCGCGAGGACAAAGCCAAGACGCGATTCGTCTCAAAGATCATTCTATAATCGTGAAAGCAGAAATAAACTCGAAAATCGCGACACTGATCAACCGCATTTTTGCGTAGTTCGCGAAATTAAAAATAAAGCCGGCAGACACTAACAAATCGAACGTTCGACGCGGGTGGGAAAACAATTTTTAATTTCGACACAATCACATTATTATTTATCGAGAGGGATAATGGCCTCCCATGCATTTTGCAAAAAAACACTTCGCGTATACGGACCATGTCAGGTCGATAAACTTAGTCACAAAATAGTAGATAAATCACTCAGAAAATAGTAGATAAATTTTACCCTGGATCTAACAACGCCTTGGCTCGTCGGCTAGTAATTAGGGCCCCTCTGGACTGCTGTATGTCAAGCAAGGGTTCTAAGAGAGACGATGGTTTTTAGAAAAGGCTGGATCTCTCTCTCTCTCTCTCTCAAACAAACAAGTTACTTCTAAACAACTTTAAATGGGGGGAAATGACGGTTGTAGAAAATTAGTAAAGATTAAATTTTGCTTCCTCTTAGAGGAACCTTCGTAATAGTAAAATTGTCTACATCGGCCAAAACTGATTAGAAATCCATTTTGAGATGTTTGGAGTTCGAATCGCGTGTCTTTGGAAAATGTCCGTATGGATATGTGTTTGTTAGTTACTGTGTGTGTGTGTGGGTGTGTGTGTGTGTGCGTGCGTGTGTATAGAACTACTAAGTCAATATCAATAAAATTTGACATGTAAAGCAGTAACTTTTTATTCTGCTAACTAGTTTTCGTTTTATGACCATTTTTTGATTTTTGAAAAACACTATTTTGCATTTTTTTCGATCATCCCGTTATCACAAATAATTCAGCTATAATGCATTTGAAAGAGAATAAAATTACTTACTTTTTCCCGTTTGATCCTCGGGATCGACCACACCGTTTGCCAGCAAAAATAAAAAAGGTGTTTTTTTGTTTAAATTGAATTTTTTATTTTTTTGAAAAATGTATATTTCTAAAACAACATAACCTCAGGACAAAAATCATGTTGATGGGTCACGTGTCAAACTATGTCCCATTAAAATTTCAAGTTATTGGAATATATATTTATTTAGTAATAAATCGTAAACTGAAAAAAAATGATTATTTTTTGTTCTTTGATTACGGACGTAAAAAAGCTTTAATGCACTTAAGATTTTAGAAAAAGGTAGATATTGGCAAGATATTTCATGTGTCTTAGCTAAGTTCCTTGTTTCTAAGATATGGTTAATTAAATTTAAAAACAATTTCTTTTGATTCTTTGTATTTTCAAAACTAAGCAGTAGACTGCCTCAAAAAAAATTCGGTGATTTATCATAGCAAAAAGTAATTACTGTTAAAAATTTAAATGATTTTGTTCTTTGGTTTCTAAGTTATAAGCTAATCTCTAAAATTCCTTTTTTTTATACAATTTTGCTTCCTCATAAAGGAATCTTTATAATAGTAAAATGTTCAGCTACTATACATACTATACTATACATTAAAAAAAGATTTTATTTATTAGAATTATTAATTAAGTTGGAGGAAGCTACGTGCCAATGAATTGGCAGCGGTTTTTTCTCTTTGCTTCTCCAGTTTGGAAAAATAAAGAGATAGAGAGAGAAAGAGACAAACGGAAACAGCGGGGACAGACAACGAGCAATGCTCTAAAAGTTACTTTTTCTAGACAACAAAGCTTGTTGCTGAAGGTTGATAAAATTTGGTGTGCAGGTATATTTTGATTTTCATTAAGAAAAAAATATAGGTAAATTTTGTTTAACTTTTAAATTCTTGAAATAAGTTATAAATACTTGCTCAAATTCTCATATATTGCTTAAACTCTTAAATGTATAAACCTCATTATTTAGATTGCTCTCAAATTTAACAGATTATTTTTTTAAAAGTAACAAATGATTTAATACTATTATACAATGATTTAGAATGTGTTGATAGTAGTAATTCAATAAAAATCAAACGATGCCATATTTAACCTCGAAATACAAGGCAAATTAACTACCACGCGTAAGTTATTAATTAAAATAATAATAATTATAACTATTATATTATATAATTAGTTTGTTAATCATGTAGAGTTATAATTTTAGCTAATTCATATTTAGTATTAATATATTTGCTGAGTTGACTGAAAATAGAATACTCGTAATGTTAGCGACCCTTCATATGCCGTGAATATTACCCTCGCTACGCTCGGGCGCTATATGTATACACACCGTGCAATAATGAGCTAGTTAAATAATATGTATCTTAATATACTATTACGACACGCCGTGGCGTAAACCTCGACTTATGCCACGCTCGTGCAAAACTGTACTCGCTAAATCTCGGTTTACGCACGTTGTGTCATGAAATATCGTACGATACTACGGAGGTAAAGGGATTTCAACCTACGAGGTTGAACTTACTTTACAGCACTACTATCCTAATATACTATTAATGATTCTCCCGGATTATTAAAGTATTTATCCGGCATAAGAAAGTTATTAAAAAATGTAAACTTTAAAAGTAATACAACATTTTAATAGTAGCAACAGTTGTACGTTATCCCCACACATACCGAGAAATCGAAAATAAATATTGTTATAAAACAATATATACATGGAATGTACCACATGTAGAACATCATTAAACGATATATTGATAAATAACGTATATAATATTATAGGTATCAGACATTGAGTAATCGTCCTGACGTACAATTTGCAAAGTACAAATCATTAATGCGAATTGCCAAAGCTAATAACGTACCCCCAGTACCTGGAACTTTGACGGCTCTCGCTGAAACATTAGAAAATTATTATCCTATGAGAAACTTCTATAGAGGATCTGCAGTTGGAACTGACAACTCTATTGGTCTCATTTTCATTCATGATAAAATGATGCGACCCCTTAGTGAATGCAGACAATTGTTTTGTGACGGAACATTTGATGTAAGAACTTGTTTTCATATGAACGTTAGCATATATACTTTCTTTACAAAGAAAATATTGCTTTGTTACAGATGAGGCCTAAAGAACCAAGCAGCTCTCAAGTTTTTACGATTCATTTCCGGAAGATGAATTTCGTAGGTTTTCCCGTTTTTAAAACCATATTTATATAAGCTAAATTATCTCCACACTTTCTGGTGGAGATGTCGCCGGGTTTCTCGTTGGAATTGATAATAAATTTTAGAAATTCAGTTTAGTCAGTTAATGTAGTTATGGTATACTGTTTTTAAGCGCTGTATTGGATCTTATTGGGTTACTAAACTTTTAGTAACCCAATAAGAGTTTAAGGCTTTTTAAAATTGTTAGGTGAAATTTTTATCAGATAACGCTCGGACAGGAATCGTGATACTCATAAAAGAATGAGCTTTCTCGTACAATATTTAAAAATGTTTTGTTACGGCTTACGCGCTTAGCAATTAAATGCACTGCACGTTACATTTACTGCGTTATGAATCAAAATATATAAGTAAAGAATAATTCTCAATTTTTTCATGATTTTGAATCGGTTTTGATATTGATTTTCATGTTTTTGTTTGTCTAAATTTGGCGTATGGGTTTTATAATTAAATTGATAGATTATAATTATTGTACACTATTAAAATATTATAGTATTTTCTCACTCTTAGTGAGTTAATACTGGACCTTTCTTAAAACTTTGTTGCTACTTACCCTTAAGTGATTGATCACTCGCAGATAGAGTATAAAGTCAATAAGTCCTAAAGAATGTAAATTTTTTTTATTTATTTATACTTTATTCTATCTGCAAGCGAACTATTACTTTACGTTATAGTAGCAATTCATTATAGGTTAGATTAGCAAATCACTCTGAAGAAAGTAGTCTCGATAATTATTAATAGAAGTTAAAATTGTTAAATATTTAAACTTATAGAGATTTGCTGCTATTTACGTGCTCACGAGTGCAAGAACTACTGCTCTTTACGATGCTGTCTGGGATAAGATCTTTGAGATTATCCCAGTTCTAAGAGATCACGTAGAATCAGTCAGTTCCGATATTGAGAGGGCGCAAATAGTGTTTGCGAAAAAGAAGTTTCCTAACGCAAGGATAACGGGTTGCGTGTTTCATTACAAACAGGTGTTTATATTAAATCATATTTTTAATTATAAACTACTAATTTAAAAAGAGGAATTAAAGTAAAAACCCTAATAGAAAATTGAGCATTATCTAGTGTGCATAAGTATCTGTGTATATATATTTTTATATGCATTTAAAATTCGCGTAAACCTAACAAATGATCACTTAAAATGTGAAAAAACTTAGATACTTTATATGCTGATAAAAAAATTATAAAAGCATTTTTATTTCGAAAAATCATGTAAGAAAAACGTCTTGTATTTTTGGTATAGTATACTCAGCTACATCAGTGTACAAGTACGTTTTTGCACAAACGACCAGTGCATGAAAGTCACATTTACTGGCAAGTTTCAATTTAGTACTGCAAAAAAAAATCCATTTAAAGATTTCTGACTGTGGGCAAACACTTTTTGCACCGTTACTGGCATGCAACATATTTGATGCTCGAATAGCATTGTAGAGATACATTTTTTTGCATTGCTAAATGTCGATAAGTATATATAAGATGTCTTTATGCACAAGTCTGCGGGAGGAATTGGAAATCATTGTACCCGCGTGGCTTACGATATTTTTTGCAATTGCTGTAGAATTCTATGCCTATATATAAGCCAATAATAAATTGCAGTGTGAATTCCTGCGCTACGTAGCAAATCCTACCTAACAATTGCGCTCCCTATTGCACTAATACTCGGCTAGATCACTGGCGGGATAGGGAATGCCATTACCTATACCATTGTTTTTTAAGAGACCTTTTACCATGTAAATTATTTCTTATTAGTATTTGGTAATAAATTAAAGAATTGATGTAATCTTATTTTTTATCATCATATGGTTTATAATCTTTAATAGAACGAGAAAGTCAAGGCTCGGTGTTTAAAAAAATCATGAATAAATAAAGAAACTAACTGCTTACTTTTGTTTATAAATCCAAAAATGAAACAAATAAATACTAATGAGTTAATGAAAAAAGCAAAAATTATTACTAGTATAAATTTTGTTCTTATGTTTGTGTAGTTGCCGGTTTCCCACACAGGATTGCAAGAAATATTTTTGAGTAATGAAACTTTTTTATAAAGTAACCTTATGTTTATTTGAAATTAATAGCAGAAGTTTTTATTTACTTTTCTTAAAAATTATACTATAAAGAATTACAAAACCTCATGTGTAGTAATGATCAATTTTCTATTGAGGACAAAAAAGTTTTTTACATACACAATAACGTCATTCAACAACTATTGCAATTCTTTTTACAACACAATTTTCATAACACAACATTTTTTGTAGGCCCTAGCCAAAAGATGGGGGAAGTTAAATCTTACGATGGAGTTTGAATACATTCTGGAAAAAGCTTATGCTCTTGCATATTTGCCAGCTGTAAATATGCAAGACGGTATGCAGCATTTAACAGCCCTAGTTGATAATTTAGTGGCAAATATTCAGGAACCCTTATTTCTGAAGTTACAAGGATTCGTAACGTACCTACGTACGTTTTGGCTACCTATAGCCGACGTACTGTCAGTTTACCAGAGACCTATTAAGACAAATAACACTTGTGAAAATTTTCATCTGCATGCTGCTAAAGCCATAGGGCGAAGAGAAAACATTTATAAAATGTTAGGTAAATTAAAATTTTGAACTATATAAATTAGGAAATAGCGACTCTCCTTATATCCATCATAGATTAATTAATAAGTATTTTCTATAAGCCTAATTAATCAAAATATAATTAAAAATCAGAGAAATAGTAACACAATATTTTACAATCTTACTAAATACAATTTTGGTTTAAGTTCTTAAATGATATGAAATTTTACAAAAACGCGTACTGCAGTGGCGCAAAATAAGTAAATGTTTACTAGGTTTGAAAGGAAAATTATATTTTCACATTAGTTCATTCATATTTTAAAATAGTACACTGTGCAACTAGGGGGGAAAGTAGGATTTCGAGATGATTCGAGTCTGAAAAATCCAATCCTTTGTTACATACCGTATTTTTTCTTTTTTTTAATAAGGGCATGCATAGGCCCTTTTTTAATCAGGGAAAATGAATGGGAAATTAAGAAGTAATTAGCGTATTGCTTTTATCAAAATGTTTTAGTAATTCCAAAGTGTCAAATTTTTTAAATATTTGAAATGATACTATTTTAAGGAGAGGAAGGAAAAGTACTTTTCCTCCCGATCACGAGAAAAACTAGATTTTCCATTCATTTTTCATGCATAAAAATGGGCCTTTTTCATGCACGTATTAAAAAAAATATATATTTTTTAATATCTGTCGTTATGTAAAAATACAGGCTGATGTTTTTTCAAGAATTTTTAAATCGATGAAATATTAAAAAATATTCAATTACTTGAAAAAGAAAAAACATTTATTAACCGCTGTAGGTCGGATACAATTTTTTTTTTAATAAGTGCATGGAAAACATTTTTTTCATGTATGAAAAATAAATGGAAAATCTAGTTTTTCTTCTAAGCGGGAGGAAAAGTAAGAGAGGAAGGAAAAGTACTTTTCCTTACGCTACATCGGAACGGAAAGTTGTCGTCTGAAAATACTCGTGATTTTAAATATTATCATTTCAAATATTGAAAATTTTGAACATTGAAAGCCATACATTAAATAGTTTTCAATTTGCCATTCATTTTCCCTGAATAAAAAAAGGCCTATACATGACCTCCTAGAATCATCGCTAGAAAAATACAACTTTCCCCCTTAGTTGCACAAAGTATTATTGTAACATTTTTTTTGGAGGTTTTGTGTCAAAAAAAATATTGAATCGGAACTTTTCTTACATTTAACCTTAATGAGTATAATAATGTTTTCGGATATAAATAAGGAGAGATGTCTTCAATGTAAAAAAACCTATAAGTAGATAAACTATAGGCATACTAGATCATAGGCATAATGGATCAGGGGAGGTGATCCAGTACACCGCCCGTGTATAAGCATAGGGCCTCCCTCCTCCAGACCCAAGTCTCCCTTCTCTCGAGTGATTCAGTATGCCTGTAGGATACTGCATCATTGGAGTGAGTAAGTACGCCTATAGGATACTGCATCACTCGGCCTATGGTGGTACGGCGGCCTGTGTGTAAGCATAGGGCCCCCTTTTTTTGAGAGTCTCCCTTCCCTTTGGCTCGCTGGCATAGTGGGAGAAAAGGTGACCCCTCGCTCGCTTAGACATGAGCAGCGGCTCTCTTGGCGGTCTGTGTGTATGCATAGGGCCCCTCTTTTTCGCTCGCTGGCATAGTGGGAGTAGAGGCTCCCCCTCGCTCGCTTAGATACGAGCAGCGGCACTCGCTTAGATTGAAAAGATATGACCTGCTAGTGTCGGAATGCGAGGGCGTTAGCAGTGTTTGCGAGGGATAAGATAATTTGTTTTTTCCAAATGCGCTGAATTGTTATGCAAACAAATAGTTTTCACCTAAAATGCTATGTATGCTCAAGTATTCTGCAGATTTATGATCCAGTATTGCTCGCTAGCTCGCTCGCTTAGAATTGAGCAGAAGCTATCACGCTTAGATTAAAGAGATATGACCTGCAAGAGCAGGGATGCGTGGGAAAAATCTTTTTCGACGCTTTTCGTGAGTACTTGAGAAGCGCGTTCTCGTGGGATCCTTTTTCTTTTTCGGGCGCGCTTATCATTTTCGGTAAGTAGACAATTTTAACCAAGGATATTGCTTATCCTAATTCTTTCCGCATTCAATTTTTGTTTTCCTTTTCTTATCGCTGATAATTTTTTGTGTGACTGGGGCGCGGTTGTCGAAATGAAGTGCGCGGTTCTTGAATTTTGGGGTGGAACAATTAAATCTGTTTAGATTTTTCCAATTGGTCAAGACAAGGTGGAGAGAAAGATTCTAGAAAATTTTTCCGAAGTGGTGGAAAAAGGGCTCGCCCACCTTTTCAGGAATAAATAGTTGCGGGCATGCAGTAGCTCCTCAATTCAGTTTTACGCTTCTACTGCGTAGTTTATATTCATTTTATACAGCTTTTAAAGAGTACGCAAGTTCCATCCAACATGGAAGATATTATCAATCAGTTCCACGCCGTCAAGCAGCGCATTGTCGAATCTTTGAATATCGCAGAGTGGGTGATGATGGGAATGATTACAAACGGTAAGATACGCTATTTCTATCATATATTGTTTTATATGCAACTACCGCACACACACACACACACACACACACACACACACACACACACACACACACACAACTCCGCTACACCGGTCCCAAGCCCGGGGCCCCACTACCCAAGAGGTGGGGAAGGAGGAGGGGGAGGAGTAACAACCTCGCTTAAAAAACCAAGGTGCATCTGGCCCGGATGCTAGCACTTTGTTAAAGGGCCCCTTCCTAGGGTACAGGAGCTAACGGTGCTGCCACGAAAGTCCTCGGCACCCCAGCACTGCTTAGAATTACCGAAACATCAGGTATTTAAGGGTGGCAAGGACAATCAATCAAGAAGCGTTCTCAAACATATGAGTACCCAGGCAGGCATTACTAATCCTGCCGTCGATTCCGATCGGGTATCAGCCCCGGTGGTCGACGCTCGCCTCCTTGGGGATAAACCCCTTGGATCTGGGAGAGGCGAAAGTACGCTTTCGATGTACAACACAACCAGCCCCGTTGTAGGTAACCTGGCACGGGAAGGCAATGGTAATGCTACAGGAAAGAAGGCAGAGAATATGGAGGTAGACGCAGATGGCGACAAGCGAGCAGAAAGCGCGACCTCCAAAAACGTGCACTTAGATCGCCTTGGCAGCAAAATCGATGAGCTGATCGATTATGTCAGGGACAGACACAATGTGCACAAACAAATCAAGGATCTCGCCCGGAGCATAAGGGCCAGCTACAGGGCTCTCTGCTCTGCAGACGATAACCTTATGCAGTGCCGACGGCCAGGGACTAAGGGCAAGGTGACCCAAACAACCCCTGGCCTTCTGGAAAGGGCAATTAGCGTAGCAGAGGCGAATGAAGTGACCCCTAAGCCGGTCGGCAAGGGGAAACCACAGCAGGCTAGCCGCGTTAGTGGGGCGAGCACTGCAAGAAGAGTAGCCGACGACAATGTCCACCAGAGGGAGAAAGACTCGTGGCAAGAGGTGGTGACAAGGAAGGCAAAGAAGAAAAAAGAAAAAAGCGTGAACAGGAAGGACAACACTGGTGCTCGTGGCCAAGACCAAAAAGGCACCAGAAAAAGTAGGACGGCAAGAGCAAGACCTCCTAGACCTGACGCCTTAGTCATCAAGGCCGAGGGTGGAAAAAGCTACGCCGAAATCCTAAAGAAAATGAAGGCAGAGCCTAGCCTAGAAAAGTTAGGAAACAGCGTACACAGAATACGCAAAACAACAGCAGGAGATCTGCTACTCGAGCTACGACGTTCCAAGGAGGTGGAAACAGCTGAGCTCCAGGAAGCGGTGAAAGCAGTACTAGTGGAAACTGCTACAATCAGGGCGCTGCATCATGAAGAGGCCTTCGAGATTAAGGATCTTGACATGCTGACCACTAAGGATGATATAGTGGACGCACTACGCAAAAATAACGAGGAAGGACATAATATCGAACCTACGGCGGTTAAGTCGCTTCGTAAAGCTTATGGAGATACGCAGAAAGCAATAGTACAGCTACCTGCCCAGATAGCCCAGAAGTTTATCAAGGGTGAGAAGATAAAGATAGGGTGGGTTATCTGCCGAATAAGGGCAATAAAGCGAGACACCCGCCCGCTCAGGTGCTATAAATGCTTGGGCTTCGGCCATACTGCTGCAAGCTGCATTGAGCAGCACGATAGAAGCCGCTGCTGCTACAAATGTGGCTCAGCGGGACATGTAGCGAAAGACTGCACAAACCAGCCCAGCTGCATTCTCTGCAGAGGAAAGAACGACGTAGAGAGAAGCGACCATGCCGCAGGTAGCTATAATTGCCCAGCGTACCAAGCGGCAGTGAAAGCCACAAAACAAAGAAGATGAGAATAGTACAGTTAAACCTGAACCACTGTGAGATAGCACAGGACCTTCTCTGTCAGTACGTCCGTGAGCAGAAGATTGATGTTGCTATAATCAGTGAGCAGTACAGAGATCTTGAACAGCCAAGGTGGGAATCCGATGGCTCCGGTAAAGCAGCTATTTGGGCGTGCAGAGACCTTACCTTTCAAAGTAGGATGAAAGTCAAAGAAGCAGGTTTTGCCAGCGCAAAGATTGAGGGTATACAGATATACAGCTGTTATGCCCCACCCAGTGCGCCAATAGATCAGTTTCAGCAGTTCTTGGACCGGCTAGTACGAGATGTCAGGGCTAAAAAACCAGCTATTATAGCTGGGGACTTTAACTCATGGGCGGTTGAATGGGGCAGCCGAAAAACTAATAGAAGAGGACAGGCCCTACTAGAGGCATTCACACTTCTGGACATGGTGCTGGTGAACGAAGGCAACGTACCAACCTATAAAAAGGTGGACGCTGAATCAGTGATCGACTTAACATTTGTTAGTAGATCTCTGGTAAAAGAGGTGAGTAAACGGACCGTAAGCGATCACTTCACTAATAGTGATCACCACGCCATTATAATGGAGCTGGGCACACAAAACATGGTGCACTGTACTACTAACCCTATAAGTACGAAAATGGAATGGAAAGCCAAGGAGTACGACAAGGAACTATTTCTGATGATGTTAGGAAATATCCAATTGACGGGATCAGCAGAACATAAGGCTGAACAAATGACAAAATGGCTCACCCGAGCATGTGACGCAGTTATGCCAAGAAAAGTGCCCAATCAAAGATGGACACCAGTATATTGGTGGAACGAGAAGATTAGATCAGCGCGCTCCGCTTGCCACAGAGCACGAAGGCTTGAGCAACGGGCAAGGAAAAAGTTTTACCGAACCGGTATTGGAAGCGAAGCTGTAGAAGAATGCAGCAGAAGAATGAAAGAAGCCAAGTGCACCCTCAAGAAGTGCATCAGTGAAAGCAAGCAGAGATGTCATAAGGAGCTGCTAGAAGAGGTCAATAAAGATCCATGGGGCAGCCCTACAAAACAGTTATGAAGACACTCAAAGGAAGCTATATACCCCCACCAAAGTGCCCAGAGGTACTAAAGAGGGTAGTGACAACACTGTTTCCAAGTCAGCCGGACGCACCATATGCTATAGCAGAGGAAGTGCTGGAAGAAAATATACCTCCAATTACAGTTGAGGAGCTACTTGTAGCAAGCAAGAGGGTAGGAAACAATAAGGCTCCCGGTCCTGACGGCATACCAAATGTAGCGCTGAAGCATGCCATCGAGGCTAAACCTGATGAATTTGTTGGCCTCTACAATGCATGCCTGGCAGAAGGGAGATTTTCGACGAACTGGAAAAAGCAGCGACTTGTGTTGTTACCTAAGGGTAACAAAGCGCCCGGAGGTGAGACATCGTACAGACCATTATGTATGATAGACACTCAAGGAAAAATACTGGAGCGCATTATCAGCAACAGGATGGAGTGCATAATCGAAGAGACCAAGGGGCTTGCCGAGCACCAATATGGCTTTCGGAAGTGCCGATCTACTTTGGACGCGATCGGCCTAGTGGTAAACACAGCCCGAGCAGCCATCAGTGGAAAACGGTGGAAGGGCGGAACAAAGAAGTACTGTGCAGTTATTACTTTGGATGTCAAAAACGCATTCAACTCTGCAAATTGGACGAAGATACATGAAGCGCTTGAAAAGCTTGAGGTGCCCACATACATCAGGAGGATGATGGCCGACTATCTGAAGGACAGAACTTTACTGTACGAAACGGATTGCGGGACTGAAAGCTACAAGGTCACGGCAGGTGTTCCACAGGGATCAGTACTGGGCCCGCCATTGTGGAACATTATGTATGACGGAGTGCTGAGACTACAACTCCCGCGGGAGGCTATGGTAGTAGGATTCGCAGACGACATAGCTCTTGTAGTAGTAGGGAAGGAAAAAGAAGACGTCGCTGAAATCACCAATGAAGCGATCACCACCATCCAGAGGTGGCTGAGAGAAACGGGACTTGAACTCGCTGGACACAAGACCGAGGCGATCCTGATATCTAGCAGGAAGAAAATGGAGACGATCGCCCTAATGATAGACGGCCATGAGATAACCTCTAAATCGACTATCAAGTATTTGGGCGTTACTATAGACGAAAAGTTGACGTTTAAACAGCACCTTGAATTAGCAGGTAAAAAAGCGTCAAGAACGACTGCTGCTCTTTCTCGGCTCATGCCGAATGTCGGTGGAGCTACTCAGAAGAAAAAGAAGCTGTTAGCAAGTGTCAGTACATCGATCATGCTGTACGGGGCACCAATTTGGGCAGATGCAATGGCAATAAAAGCCTATGCGCGAAACCTGTCATCCGTGTATAGACGGAGTGCGCTAAGAGTAGCGTCTGCTTACCGCACGGTATCGGACGATGCAATAAGCGTCGTGGCAAACATGCCACCCATCGACCTCTTAGCACTAGAGAGGAAGGCCATATACATGGCAAAACAGGAGAACAGCGATAGAACGAAGGCAGAAATCTGGAACGCTGCCAGAGAACAAACAGTAGCTGAGTGGCAGAGAAGATGGGACAGTAGCCTGAAAGGGCGCTGGACGCACCGACTTATACCAAAGATTAAAGACTGGATCACAAGTAGACACGGGGAAGTAAACTACTACCTCACGCAATTTTTGACGGGACATGGATGCTATCGAGCATACCTGTGTAGATTTAATTTAGAAGACTGTCCAGACTGCCCAGCATGTTTGGACATGTGCGAGGACGCTGAGCACGTTTTTTGCTACTGCTCGCGTTACCAGCAGGAGCGTGAAGAGTTTGAACGCTACCTACAGACCAGAGCAACTCCTGAGTCTATTATGGTAGCTATGTTCGCCACCGCTGAGGGCTGGCACGTGGTTAGTAACTACGCCGCGGTCATCCTCAAGAAAGTAAGGGGCGACGAAGAGAGAAGAAGACGAAAGATGCTGCAAGATGCTGACGACCGGACCATTCGGTAAGAAGTAGACGGCAGCCTATAATGAATAGAATAGAACAGAATAAAAATTTATTTTGCACAAGTCAAAAACATTTTGTACATATCAGTCATATCCTAGTCAATATACATTTCGTCGATATAACTTTACAATGCGCAACCTTTATTCATCGTCAACTCGGTACATATAACGGCGTATTGCTGTCCTAAAACTACTAAGCGACGGAAGACTTCTCGATTCGCGCCGTAGCGAATTCCAAAGTCGTGCACCCTGGGAACTGAAAGACTTCATTCCAGCCTCAGTACGCGAAATCGGGACTACGAGTTCTTTGGGGTACCTGCTCGAGGTCCTAGACTGGTTTCTCTCAAAAAGAGCAGCAAGATATGGAGGCTGCCTCATAACTATAGCCTTGTACAGCATGACCACGGCAAAATATTCTCTCCTCTCTCGAACCGTTATCCATCCCAATTTCATTCTGTACGGGGAAATATGCTCGTCCTTCCTAACACCACAGATATACCTTATACAAGAATTCTGCAGCCTCTGAAGTCGAGACTCAAGCTCCCCTGAGATATCCATATAAACAAGAGAGCAATAATCCACGTCATTCTCGAGTCCATCACAACACCAAGGTTAGTCACAACGTCAACAAATGGAACAAAAACGCCACTTTCAACCTCAATGCCGGGCAGCTCTAGACTTTGTATTTTATTAATGTTATATTCCGAACCAAATATCACAGCTTTTGTCTTGCTAACGTTAAGGCGGAGCGCATTCTCGGTCGCCCACGCCGACACAGCTCTCGCCACCATCGACAAACGATGCACACACTCCACAAGATTGTCTCTAGCTACCTGAGTATATGTTTGGAGGTCATCCGCATAAAGCAAGTGCCTAACACCGTCTGATAGTGAACCCTCAGGCCCTGAAAATTGGCCAAAACATCCTGAAGATCATTTATGTACAAACTGAAAAGCAGAGGTCCCAACACCGAGCCCTGTGGTACTCCAAGATTGGTAGTGAGCCAATCTGACTCGCCGTTAGTTTTTGTAACTACTCGATGGTTACGTCCTGTGATATACGATCCAATCCACAGAACCACCGACTTAGAGAACCCTAACCTAATCAGCTTGCTAAGGTGTTTGCAACCCCACTCCTTCCCAAGAAAACACACACACACACACGCACAGGCCTCCTGCTTTTTTCCGGAGAAAACAGCTGCGGTCCGTCAATGACGCTAGCCCCCGGGCAAAGTGAAAATCCGGGGTATCGGCCGGGTCCCGCTCTGCGGCTTTGCTGATGCACTACCTGGAAGTAACTTTGCACCGAGGGTACTTCACACGGTCAAGCTGTATTTCTCTGATGGCAAGTAGCGTCTGACTCCACAAAACTTGCAGGTCCCCCCACTCTTTCCCAAGAAAACGCACACACACACAGGCACAGTCCTCCTGCTTGTTTCCGGAGAGAACAGCTGCGGTCCGTCAATGACGCTAGCCCCCGGGCAAAGTGAAAATCCGGGGTATCGGCCGGGTCCCGCTCTGCGGCTTTGCTGATGCACTACCTGGAAGTAACTTTGCACCGAGGGTACTTCACACGGTCAAGCTGTATTTCTCTGATGGCAAGTAGCTTCTGACTCCACAAAACTTGCAGGTCCCCTCACTCTTTCCCAAGAAAACGCACACATACACAGGCACAGTCCTCCTGCTTGTTTCCGGAGAGAACAGCTGCGGTCCGTCAATGACGCTAGCCCCCGGGCAAAGTGAAAATCCGGGGTATCGGCCGGGTCCCGCTCTGCGGCTTTGCTGTTGCACTACCTGGAAGTAACTTTGCACCGAGGGTACTTCACACGGTCAAGCTGTATTTCTCTGATGGCAAGTAGCGTCTGACTCCACAAAACTTGCAGGTCCCCCCACTCTTTCCCAAGAAAATGCACACACACACAGGCACAGTCCTCCTGCTTGTTTCCGGAGAGAACAGCTGCGGTCCGTCAATGACGCTAGCCCCCGGGCAAGGTGAAAATCCGGGGTATCGGCCGGGTCCCGCTCTGCGGCTTTGCTAATGCACTACCTGGAAGTAACTTTGCACCGAGGGTACTTCACACGGTCAAGCTGTATTTCTCTGATGGCAAGTAGCGTCTGACTCCACAAAACTTGCAGATCCCCCCACTCCTTCCCAAGCAAACACACACACATACACGCACAGGCCTCCTGCTTGTTTCCGGAGAAAACAGCTGCGGTCCGTCAATGACGCTAGCCCCCGGGCAAAGTGAAAATCCGGGGTATCGGCCGGGTCCCGCTCTGCGGCTTTGCTGATGCACTACCTGGAAGTAACTTTGCACCGAGGGTACTTCACACGGTCAAGCTGTATTTCTCTGATGGCAAGTAGCGTCTGACTCCACAAAACTTGCAGGTCCCCCCACTCTTTCCCAAGAAAACGCACACATACACAGGCACAGTCCTCCTGCTTGTTTCCGGAGAGAACAGCTGCGGTCCGTCAATGACGCTAGCCCCCGGGCAAAGTGAAAATCCGGGGTATCGGCCGGGTCCCGCTCTGCGGCTTTGCTGTTGCACTACCTGGAAGTAACTTTGCACCGAGGGTACTTCACACGGTCAAGCTGTATTTCTCTGATGGCAAGTAGCGTCTGACTCCACAAAACTTGCAGATCCCCCCACTCCTTCCCAAGCAAACACACACACATACACGCACAGGCCTCCTGCTTGTTTCCGGAGAAAACAGCTGCGGTCCGTCAATGACGCTAGCCCCCGGGCAAAGTGAAAATCTGGGGTATCGGCCGGGTCCCGCTCTGCGGCTTTGCTGATGCACTACCTGGAAGTAACTTTGCACCGAGGGTACTTCACACGGTCAAGCTGTATTTCTCTGATGGCAAGTAGCGTCTGACTCCACAAAACTTGCAGGTCCCCCCACTCCTTCCCAAGCAAACACACACACATACACGCACAGGCCTCCTGCTTGTTTCCGGAGAAAACAGCTGCGGTCCGTCAATGACGCTAGCCCCCGGGCAAAGTGAAAATCCGGGGTATCGGCCGGGTCCCGCTCTGCGGCTTTGCTGATGCACTACCTGGAAGTAACTTTGCACCGAGGGTACTTCACACGGTCAAGCTGTATTTCTCTGATGACAAGTAGCGTCTGACTCCACAAAACTTGCAGGTCCCCCCACTCCTTCCCAAGAAAACACACACACACACACGCCCAGGCCTCCTGCTTGTTTCCGGAGAAAACAGCTGCGGTCCGTCCATGACGCTAGCCCCCGGGCAAAGTGAAAATCCGGGGTATCGGCCGGGTCCCGCTCTGCGGCTTTGCTGATGCACTACCTGGAAGTAACTTTGCACCGAGGGTACTTCACACGGTCAAGCTGTATTTCTCTGATGGCAAGTAGCGTCTGACTCCACAAAACTTGCAGATCCCCCCACTCCTTCCCAAGAAATCACACACACACACACGCACAGGCCTCCTGCTTGTTTCCGGAGAAAACAGCTGCGGTCCGTCAATGACGCTAGCCCCCGGGCAAAGTGAAAATCCGGGGTATCGGCCGGGTCCCGCTCTGCGGCTTTGCTGATGCACTACCTGGAAGTAACTTTGCACCGAGGGTACTTCACACGGTCAAGCTGTATTTCTCTGATGGCAAGTAGCGTCTGACTCCACAAAACTTGCAGATCCCCCCACTCCTTCCCAAGCAAACACACACACATACACGCACAGGCCTCCTGCTTGTTTCCGGAGTGAACAGCTGCGGTCCGTCAATGACGCTAGCCCCCGGGCAAAGTGAAAATCCGGGGTATCGGCCGGGTCCCGCTCTGCGGCTTTGCTGATGCACTACCTGGAAGTAACTTTGCACCGAGGGTACTTCACACGGTCAAGCTGTATTTCTCTGATGGCAAGTAGCGTCTGACTCCACAAAACTTGCAGGTCCCCCCACTCCTTCCCAAGCAAACACACACACACACACACGCACAGGCCTCCTGCTTGTTTCCGGAGAAAACAGCTGCGGTCCGTCAATGACGCTAGCCCCCGGGCAAAGTGAAAATCCGGGGTATCGGCCGGGTCCCGCTCTGCGGCTTTGCTGATGCACTACCTGGAAGTAACTTTGCACCGAGGGTACTTCACACGGTCAAGCTGTATTTCTCTGATGGCAAGTAGCGTCTGACTCCACAAAACTTGCAGGTCCCCCCACTCCTTCCCAAGAAAACACACACACACACACGCCCAGGCCTCCTGCTTGTTTCCGGAGAAAACAGCTGCGGTCCGTCCATGACGCTAGCCCCCGGGCAAAGTGAAAATCCGGGGTATCGGCCGGGTCCCGCTCTGCGGCTTTGCTGATGCACTACCTGGAAGTAACTTTGCACCGAGGGTACTTCACACGGTCAAGCTGTATTTCTCTGATGGCAAGTAGCGTCTGACTCCACAAAACTTGCAGATCCCCCCACTCCTTCCCAAGAAATCACACACACACACACGCACAGGCCTCCTGCTTGTTTCCGGAGAAAACAGCTGCGGTCCGTCAATGACGCTAGCCCCCGGGCAAAGTGAAAATCCGGGGTATCGGCCGGGTCCCGCTCTGCGGCTTTGCTGATGCACTACCTGGAAGTAACTTTGCACCGAGGGTACTTCACACGGTCAAGCTGTATTTCTCTGATGACAAGTAGCGTCTGACTCCACAAAACTTGCAGGTCCCCCCACTCCTTCCCAAGAAAACACACACACACACACGCCCAGGCCTCCTGCTTGTTTCCGGAGAAAACAGCTGCGGTCCGTCCATGACGCTAGCCCCCGGGCAAAGTGAAAATCCGGGGTATCGGCCGGGTCCCGCTCTGCGGCTTTGCTGATGCACTACCTGGAAGTAACTTTGCACCGAGGGTACTTCACACGGTCAAGCTGTATTTCTCTGATGGCAAGTAGCGTCTGACTCCACAAAACTTGCAGATCCCCCCACTCCTTCCCAAGAAATCACACACACACACACGCACAGGCCTCCTGCTTGTTTCCGGAGAAAACAGCTGCGGTCCGTCAATGACGCTAGCCCCCGGGCAAAGTGAAAATCCGGGGTATCGGCCGGGTCCCGCTCTGCGGCTTTGCTGATGCACTACCTGGAAGTAACTTTGCACCGAGGGTACTTCACACGGTCAAGCTGTATTTCTCTGATGGCAAGTAGCGTCTGACTCCACAAAACTTGCAGATCCCCCCACTCCTTCCCAAGCAAACACACACACATACACGCACAGGCCTCCTGCTTGTTTCCGGAGTGAACAGCTGCGGTCCGTCAATGACGCTAGCCCCCGGGCAAAGTGAAAATCCGGGGTATCGGCCGGGTCCCGCTCTGCGGCTTTGCTGATGCACTACCTGGAAGTAACTTTGCACCGAGGGTACTTCACACGGTCAAGCTGTATTTCTCTGATGGCAAGTAGCGTCTGACTCCACAAAACTTGCAGGTCCCCCCACTCCTTCCCAAGCAAACACACACACACACACACGCACAGGCCTCCTGCTTGTTTCCGGAGAAAACAGCTGCGGTCCGTCAATGACGCTAGCCCCCGGGCAAAGTGAAAATCCGGGGTATCGGCCGGGTCCCGCTCTGCGGCTTTGCTGATGCACTACCTGGAAGTAACTTTGCACCGAGGGTACTTCACACGGTCAAGCTGTATTTCTCTGATGGCAAGTAGCGTCTGACTCCACAAAACTTGCAGGTCCCCCCACTCCTTCCCAAGAAAACACACACACACACACGCCCAGGCCTCCTGCTTGTTTCCGGAGAAAACAGCTGCGGTCCGTCCATGACGCTAGCCCCCGGGCAAAGTGAAAATCCGGGGTATCGGCCGGGTCCCGCTCTGCGGCTTTGCTGATGCACTACCTGGAAGTAACTTTGCACCGAGGGTACTTCACACGGTCAAGCTGTATTTCTCTGATGGCAAGTAGCGTCTGACTCCACAAAACTTGCAGATCCCCCCACTCCTTCCCAAGAAATCACACACACACACACGCACAGGCCTCCTGCTTGTTTCCGGAGAAAACAGCTGCGGTCCGTCAATGACGCTAGCCCCCGGGCAAAGTGAAAATCCGGGGTATCGGCCGGGTCCCGCTCTGCGGCTTTGCTGATGCACTACCTGGAAGTAACTTTGCACCGAGGGTACTTCACACGGTCAAGCTGTATTTCTCTGATGGCAAGTAGCGTCTGACTCCACAAAACTTGCAGGTCCCCCCACTCCTTCCCAAGAAAACACACACACACACACGCACAGGCCTCCTGCTTGTTTCCGGAGAAAACAGCTGCGGTCCGTCAATGACGCTAGCCCCCGGGCAAAGTGGAAATCCGGGGTATCGGCCGGGTCCCGCTCTGCGGCTTTGCTGATGCACTACCTGGAAGTAACTTTGCACCGAGGGTACTTCACACGGTCAAGCTGTATTTCTCTGATGGCAAGTAGCGTCTGACTCCACAAAACTTGCAGGTCCCCCCACTCTTTCCCAAGAAAACGCACACATACACAGGCACAGTCCTCCTGCTTGTTTCCGGAGAGAACAGCTGCGGTCCGTCAATGACGCTAGCCCCCGGGCAAAGTGAAAATCCGGGGTATCGGCCGGGTCCCGCTCTGCGGCTTTGCTGTTGCACTACCTGGAAGTAACTTTGCACCGAGGGTACTTCACACGGTCAAGCTGTATTTCTCTGATGGCAAGTAGCGTCTGACTCCACAAAACTTGCAGGTCCCCCCACTCTTTCCCAAGAAAATGCACACACACACAGGCACAGTCCTCCTGCTTGTTTCCGGAGAGAACAGCTGCGGTCCGTCAATGACGCTAGCCCCCGGGCAAGGTGAAAATCCGGGGTATCGGCCGGGTCCCGCTCTGCGGCTTTGCTAATGCACTACCTGGAAGTAACTTTGCACCGAGGGTACTTCACACGGTCAAGCTGTATTTCTCTGATGGCAAGTAGCGTCTGACTCCACAAAACTTGCAGGTCCCCCCACTCCTTCCCAAGCAAACACACACACATACACGCACAGGCCTCCTGCTTGTTTCCGGAGAAAACAGCTGCGGTCCGTCAATGACGCTAGCCCCCTGGCAAAGTGAAAATCCGGGGTATCGGCCGGGTCCCGCTCTGCGGCTTTGCTGATGCACTACCTGGAAGTAACTTTGCACCGAGGGTACTTCACACGGTCAAGCTGTATTTCTCTGATGGCAAGTAGCGTCTGACTCCACAAAACTTGCAGGTCCCCCCACTCCTTCCCAAGAAAACACACACACACACACGCCCAGGCCTCCTGCTTGTTTCCGGAGAAAACAGCTGCGGTCCGTCCATGACGCTAGCCCCCGGGCAAAGTGAAAATCCGGGGTATCGGCCGGGTCCCGCTCTGCGGCTTTGCTGATGCACTACCTGGAAGTAACTTTGCACCGAGGGTACTTCACACGGTCAAGCTGTATTTCTCTGATGGCAAGTAGCGTCTGACTCCACAAAACTTGCAGATCCCCCCACTCCTTCCCAAGAAATCACACACACACACACGCACAGGCCTCCTGCTTGTTTCCGGAGAAAACCGCTGCGGTCCGTCAATGACGCTAGCCCCCGGGCAAAGTGAAAATCCGGGGTATCGGCCGGGTCCCGCTCTGCGGCTTTGCTGATGCACTACCTGGAAGTAACTTTGCACCGAGGGTACTTCACACGGTCAAGCTGTATTTCTCTGATGGCAAGTAGCGTCTGACTCCACAAAACTTGCAGATCCCCCCACTCCTTCCCAAGCAAACACACACACATACACGCACAGGCCTCCTGCTTGTTTCCGGAAAAAAACAGCTGCGGTCCGTCAATGACGCTAGCCCCCGGGCAAAGTGAAAATCCGGGGTATCGGCCGGGTCCCGCTCTGCGGCTTTGCTGATGCACTACCTGGAAGTAACTTTGCACCGAAGGGTACTTCACACGGTCAAGCTGTATTTCTCTGATGGCAAGTAGCGTCTGACTCCACAAAACTTGCAGGTCCCCCCACTCCTTCCCAAGAAAACACACACACACACACGCACAGGCCTCCTGCTTGTTTCCGGAGAAAACAGCTGCGGTCCGTCAATGACGCTAGCCCCGGGCAAAGTGAAAATCCGGGGTATCGGCCGGGTCCCGCTCTGCGGCTTTGCTGATGCAACTACCTGGAAGTAACTTTGCACCGAGGGTACTTCACACGGTCAAGCTGTATTTCTCTGATGGCAAGTAGCGTCTGACTCCACAAAACTTGCAGGTCCCCCCACTCCTTCCCAAGAAAACACACACACACACACGCACAGGCCTCCTGCTTGTTTCCGGAGAAAACAGCTGCGGTCCGTCAATGACGCTAGCCCCCGGAAAGTGAAAATCCGGGTATCGGCCGGGTCCCGCTCTGCGGCTTTGCTGATGCACTACCTGGAAGTAACTTTGCACCGAGGGTACTTCACACGGTCAAGCTGTATTTCTCTGATGGCAAGTAGCGTCTGACTCCACAAAACTTGCAGGTCCCCCCACTCCTTCCCAAGAAAACACACACACACACACGCACAGGCCTCCTGCTTGTTTCCGGAGAAAACAGCTGCGGTCCGTCAATGACGCTAGCCCCGGGCAAAGTGAAAATCCGGGTATCGGCCGGGTCCCGCTCTGCGGCTTTGCTGATGCACTACCTGGAAGTAACTTTGCACCGAGGGTACTTCACACGGTCAAGCTGTATTTCTCTGATGGCAAGTAGCGTCTGACTCCACAAAACTTGCAGGTCCCCCCACTCCTTCCCAAGAAAACACACACACATACACGCACAGGCCTCCTGCTTGTTTCCGGAGTGAACAGCTGCGGTCCGTCAATGACGCTAGCCCCCGGCAAAGTGAAAATCCGGGGTATCGGCCGGTCCGCTCTGCGGCTTTGCTGATGCACTACCTGGAAGTAACTTTGCACCGAGGGTACTTCACACGGTCAAGCTGTATTTCTCTGATGGCAAGTAGCGTCTGACTCCACAAAACTTGCAGGTCCCCCCACTCCTTCCCAAGAAAACACACACACACACACGCACAGGCCTCCTGCTTGTTTCCGGAGAAAACAGCTGCGGTCCGTCAATGACGCTAGCCCCCGGGCAAAGTGAAAATCCGGGGTATCGGCCGGGTCCCGCTCTGCGGCTTTGCTGATGCACTACCTGGAAGTAACTTTGCACCGAGGGTACTTCACACGGTCAAGCTGTATTTCTCTGATGGCAAGTAGCGTCTGACTCCACAAAACTTGCAGGTCCCCCCACTCCTTTCCCAAGAAAAACACACACACACACACACTCATGTGAAAACTCCTCCATCAAATCAGTAGTCCATTCAATCTCGACTCTTGCTGAGCTGTTATCATTGACTCGTTCGAATGCCCTCTCCACTCTTGCTGGACTGCTGGCATTGGCTGGTTCGTTTTCCCTCTCCACATCGTTTTCCCCCCCACATTGTTTTCCCTCTCTACTTCATGCAAAGCTTGCGCCATCTGTTCTTCTATAACTCTGTAGTGTCCCCATGGTAAAGTATCGGTACTACCGGCAAGATAAATCGCTTATCGTCGTGGGGACTCAGCGCAATTTTATTTTGCTTTTCGGTGTGAACAATGTGCAATTTCGATCTAATATTACACTGCTCACGTCGAATGATTGCTAAATCTTGCAAACATTTTCGATAATCATCAAATGTAATTGACTTTTTAACTACACACGATTTTATACCTTTGGCTTTTTTTATAGTTTCTCCATCTTCAATTAAAATACTGTACATTTTGCTGCGCAATCCGATGAATTCAGTCATAATTTTGCCGCAGCATTCGTCTTTCATGAGACCAAGCACTTTTTTATTTACTCTTGGAATGTTGAATGGATTATTCTCATCGTAATCTGAAGTGTCAAATTTATAAATGTCTTCTTTCATGATCTGATACATATCGAGGTCTTGGACTTCGTAGATCAAACTATCTGTATCTGTGTAGAGAAATTTACATTTTTCTCCTACACGTTTTTTCATATAAGAGTAATGAAAATCATAGACCAATGTTTTCGACAAATCCAAAATACTGAGTCCTATATAAATTGGTTTTTTGATTGTAATACTTGTTCTCTTCATCTGAATAGCTACTAAGTTCTCATCAAAGATTGCACAACTGTGAAAATTAGGTTGTGCTATACGTGCTTCAATTCCATATCTACCAGTATATTTCCAATACACTTTCCATATACTGCATTGATTAATAATTTGTAAAACAGTTTTTCAAACTCGTTTTTTGACTGCTTTCTCTTCTCAGTATTTAATTCGACGTAAGGTTTTAACCATGCTTTTTGCTTAAAACTTAAAATTCTATGCACTTTTTTTAATCGAAGTCCATTGTCTAATGCTTGTTTTAGTGCTCGATAATGAATGACATACCTATGTTTATCATCTAAAGTTGTTAGAAGCTTTTTCTGCTTTGATCCAGGCGGTGAACGATGCTCAGCGCAAAAAGGTAAATCTCGATGTTCATCGTGTATTTCTTCAGGATACTCTAAGTCAACTTCAGCGATATATCCCACGTCCGAATGGGGTGCTGCGTTGTAGAAGTTTGGATTTGACTCGTAATCAATCCATTTAAATTTTCCAACGGGCAAGTGCTGCACCATTGCCCATCCATAGAGATTGTTAATGTCATAATACATAAGAGTCTTGATCTTCTCTTGTTTGTTATATGACGATCCCATATATGGATTATTGGACTTGGCATATCGATTGCAGCATTGGCTGATTCCTCCTCGAATGCCAGATTCAATAAACATTAGCATGTCTATATCAGTTAAAAGCTCTAATTCTACCTTGGTCATTTTCAGAGCTGCTGAAAATGTTAATCCTGGTGTTGTATAAAAATGAGCTGGACACAAACCATATGCTTGAATAGACGTCTCTCGAAAACTTTCGAATACATCAGCTAGTAATAATACGTCTGTCTTTAAATAAATATCTGAATACTGTCCCATCGTTTGAACATTGAATGTATTCCATACATTACGGGCATGCATATAATCTTCATCGGAAATATGTGTTTCATTGAGTTTATTGTAAAACTCGTGATTATCGGGTAAACTTGTAAACGTGAGCTTTTCTAAGCTATCCACAAAATCATATGGAAATATTCCTTTTCGTCTGAGAAGATTAATCTGTTCGTTAGTGTATCCATCTGCTCGAAATTCCTTAACTGCTATAGGTACATTTTCTAAATAAGAAGACAGTTTGTCTAATGATGAGGGCAAAAAACGCCATGAATCTATAAACCTAAAGTTTATTTCACACTTGTCTATATATTTCGTAAAGGAAATATATTTTTCCTTGTTGTGTGGTATGAGAGTCACTCTTCCTGGTAAAACGGATGAAGTTGCAATCTCTTTCAAAATAAAATGTGTATCATAATTGAGATTATGAAATACAACTGGTATAAATCTCGAGTCTGTATAATTCAAATTGCATGAATCATGAGCTGCACCTCTGAATCTATAATCAAAGAAAAAAAATATAATAGAAAATATAATTTCCATTAGTTCTTTCTTTAAATCTAATACATACCGTCCTGTAAGATGACAATGATCTCGTACAATCATCTCTCCATTACCAAAAGGCTTTCGACATATGTGACAGATAGATTCTCGCCGGAATGACAATTCTTCCAAATCTGTAAGTCTCATTGGCTTCGGATTCTTATAAAGTTGGTCGATATTTTCACTGATTGCTCTCAACTGTCTAACAAACCACTTTGCGGGCGATTCTTCATTTTCGCTCGTTTTTCTATACGATTTATAACGACATAGTTTTTCATCAAAACTACACTTTATGTAATAGCCAATACTATAAGCTTCATGAAGTTGAAATGACATTTCATTCTCAGTAGGCTTCAACATGCATTCAAAATCAGCGTAAATTATAAAAGGCACTTTTTCGTTTTTGTTGTAATCTTCAAATTTCAGTATGTTATTTTTTTCATTTGGCAAGTTGATACGACATTTATTTAAATTTTTACAATCCAATTCATGCACTTTTAATTTTTCTTCGCAGTAAAACACTTGCAAACACCTCTCACAGTGGTTTGATTTTATGTGAGATTTATTAAGTTGAGTGCAGAGAAGGCGAGACATACTCTCGATCCAAACATAGTGATATCTAGGAAGATGTTCTTCATCACCACAATTACTCTGTTCATGTTCATCAATATAATAGTCTTGCACAATGAGTAAATTTACGTGCTTTTCCTTCTTTTCCTCAGTAACGTGACAAGGCGACACTTCATACTTTCCTCTTGATTTTCTTAACATGTATACATTCACAGAAATATTATTTAGTTTTTCAAACTTTGGAATATCTTTTAATTTCAACGGAAATTCAATATTGTTAAAGTTTAATTCCTGCTCATACTGTTGATATTGGCATACTCGATTGGCATTTATTTTACAAGGATGTAATGCCGAAAGAATAGCGTATTTGAAACATTGATTATCTTCCTTGTGCACATTTATACACGCCTTTTTATTTTCTATGAATTTAGGGAGAGGAATGTACGAACTGCCTTTAATTGGCGAATATTTCTTCATGTTTACACATAAACTTATAATACTTTTTAGAGTCCATCCAGAATCTTTTTCCTCAAATTCTTCTAGTTGTGTCATGATGTGATCTCGTATATGAGTTTTAAACCACTCTTCCAAATTAGTTGACAAATATATCGTAGTACTTTCACTTGTAAAGTATTTAATATCAGTGGTTTCTTCATTGCTTTTTTGAATTGAAAATTCTGCTATGAAATCCGAGTTCACTTTTAGTGCATTGAACTCATTCAAACATGCTGTAACTTTTTCACTAAACAGATGGTAAGCATCATTTAAAAAACTTGCAATATCAACATGTTTTAAGTTTACTATCACTCCTGTTCGAATTCGATTGTCAAAAGCAGAGTCAAAATCGCGCCACTCAACTTTAACTTCTTCGATAATTCCTTCTCCTCGTTTCAACCTTTGCTAGAACTCAACTTGCATGCAGGACAAATGTGTCATGCAAGTTTGGAATTTTTGTTTCTCACCTCGTGTAAGATCACTTTTATTTTTTTCGATGAGTTCTTGAATCGTATTATTGCACTTATCTAGTCAATAATGAATTTCATTATTGGTCAGATGCTCTTCACTTTGTAATGTTTCACGAATCAACGCAACAAAACGTTCGTAAAACTCCATCGAAGCCATTTTCACTCTCAAACTTTGTGATTGCTTTTCACAGATGAGTAAACTGTGCTCTTCCAAGGGAACTGCGTCCCTTTTGAAGGTGAAAATCTTGTGAAAAGAGGGGGGGGGGGATTTACATTGGAAACCAATGCTGAGGAAGATTCTTTTCCTCGTAAGGAGAGAAGATAAATTTTCTCGAGTAGGGATGAATTTTATCATTTTTCACCCAACCAAAGACAGTTTACTTTTCCAAAAACCAATGGAAATTTTGCCTTCCTACCACCTCTCCACCTTTAGACAAAATCATGAGGCGGAGTTTCGTGTTTAAAAATCCGCCGAGAGAATTTTCTTCATCAGTTCTTCATGGCACAAGCTAAAAGCAAGATGGCTAGAACGTTAATGTATGATTTGTTATTTAAAAATTATTTATTGAAATGCAAAGACGAAAATGCATATATATGCGATATCCAAGGATTTCAAAGAATTGCTGAAGATTATTTTATTATTAAAGAAGTGAGTTTTCTAAACTTGAAGAAAACTGCGTTACCGACTGCTTACCTTTTTGAATCTCCATTACCATGGGAGGAACTCACGGCTGAAGAAAAAGTAATGACCCAATGGGTTGAGAAAACTCATCATGGAATAGCTTTTAACTCTGGAGATATTCCATATCATCGACTTCAACGCATTTTTCAAATATGTACACAAGGCGTTGAGAAATTATTTGTTAAGAGAGAAGAAAAATGCAGTGTCTACAGAATCTGCTGCCTAATGTGTAAGTTTTTCATACTATTTTATTAATACTAGATTCATACTTTTTCATACTCGCTTCATACTCACTTCATACTTTTTCATACTCGCTTCATACTCATTCATACTCGCTTCATACTTTTTCATACTCGCTTCATACTCATTCATACTCGCTTCATACTCACATCATACTTTTTCATACTCATTCATACTCGCTTCATACTTATTCATACTCGCTTCATACTTTTTCATACTCGCTTCATACTCTTGCCATACTCATTCATACTTTTATCATTCACATTTTATACTCATCCAATTATTTTTTTCTTGCAGATCGATTTGCAACATTGACGATTTAGGATGTTCATCCTTAGAAAATATAAAATATAACAATCACTACACATGTTTCAACCATGATTTGTGCATCAGACGGAAACCATGGTGTGCAGTCTATAATGTTCTTGCGATAAGAACATGGCTTCAAAATTGCTTAAGTGGTACTTATACTAAGGATGAGGTGGATGATTGGGAATGTGATTGTATTTATTGGAAATAAAAAAAAAATAATTGTATTACAAAATGTGTATTTATTTATTTATTTATTTATTTATTTATTTATTTATTAAAAATATAACAATCACTACACACGTTTCAACCGTGATTTGTGCATCAGACGGAAATCATAGTGTGCAGTCTATAATAATCTTGCAATAAGAACATGGCTTTAAAATTACTTAACCCATTAACGCTCAAGCGGCGAAAATATTTACGAACTTTTCATCGACTTTATTTCGTACATTATTGGAATAAAAAAATTTGCGTCACTACAATTTCTACGCAAAATTTAATGCTCTTTCAGAATCCGGGGTCAAAATTTGGATAAGACATCAAGAAAAAAAAATTATGGCCGATGGTTGTACTTATACTAAGGATGAGGTGGATGATTGGGATGTGCTTGCATTTATTGGAAATAAAAAAAATAATAATTGTATTACAAAATGTGTATTTATTTATTTATTTATTCATTTATTTATTTATTAAAAATATAACAATCACTACACACGTTTCAACCGGCGAAAATATTTACGAACTTTTCATCGACTTTATTTCATACATTATTAGACTAAAAAAATTTGCGTCACTACAATTTCTACGCAAAATTAGATGCTCTTTCAGAATCCGGGGTCAAAATTTGGATAAGACATCAAGAAAAAAAAATATGGCCGATGGTGGTACTTATACTAAGGATGAGGTGGATGATTGGGAATGTGCTTATATTTATTGGAAATAAAAACAAAATAATAATTGTATTACAAAATGTGTGTTTATTCATTTATTTATTTATTTATTTATTTATTTATTTATTATTAATTATATGGGCTAAAGAGCCCTTACAAATATTTACACATATTTACACTCTAAGAACAATTTTATACAATTTTATATTTAGGTGAAAATTTTTCATTACTGATTATTTTTGGTTTATTAGTACATTGATCCCTGTACTCTTCCAGGGAGATCTTTTTCTTCGCCGCTGAAACAAATAAAATTAAAAATTAGTATACATTTCATTGTTAAATTAATTTTTTAAGGAACTTACCATTTTCTTCAGGAAGAATCTGTGGTGTCGCAGGTCTCGTGTGTTCCGGAGATTCTGTGATGTCAACCACCACAGGACTAGATATGAACAATTCATCCTGGTCCGAAAAAAAAAATCAATATTATTAAAAAAATGAAAATACTTGTAATTTATTAATGTGTACAAAAAAAAATAAATTTACCTCGCTTTCTTTTGATTTTCAATTTCGGGATAGGAGGCAGCTCTTTGATAGAGAGAGGCTTCTGTTGCTGTGGTCCTTTCTGTAGTTGCTTCTCAACATCGGTTTCCATAACCGATGAAGGAGGTTTCGGCGATGAAACTAAAAAAAATAATTAAAGAAAATTAAATTTTTGATATATATTTACATACATGTATATATATATATAGCCTTATGTCACGCCGTAGCGTAAACCTCGACTTATGCCACGCTCGTGCAAAAAAAAGTGCACTGGCTAAATCTTGATTTACGCACACGTTGTGTCATAAAGTATCGTACGATACTAGTGCTGCAAAGAGATTTCAACCTCATTGGGGACATATCACCCTCGCTTCGCTCGGGCGATAACGTCGCCACGAGGTTGAACTTACTTTGCAGCACTATATCATATTAGTATAAAATCTTTTACCTTGATTTTTCGGTGATGAAATCGACCTTATTTTTTTTTCGGCTGCTGCTGCTGTGGTCGCTGCCGCTGTTCCTCTTCTTCCCAGCACTTTTTTGTTGTAGCTTATCTGATCCACCGTGATACAGTTTTCGCAGCGCCTCGTCACGTGCAGCTGATCTTGCTGCTGCTGCATACTGCTTCGGAGTAGATGATACTAAAAACAAAAAAGAACAAAAAAATGAATATGTGTGTAAGAAAAAGAGAGAGAGATAAAGAGAGAAAGAGAGAGAGAGAGACGAACAGAAAGAGCGCGCGTGTATGAATTTAATAAAAATAGCCTACCTCGATTTTTCAATTTTCCGCTGCTGGTGTCGCTGTCGCTGCTGCTGCTGCTGCTGCTGCTGCTGTTGTTGCTGCTGCTGCTGCTGCTGCTGCTGCTCTTGCTCTTCCTAGCTACCCTGTGATTTAGCATCTGCGCGGGTGTGGATGGGCCTAGAAAATTGGAACAAAAAAAAAATATTAGTATGAGTGTGGGAGAGAGAGAAAAACAGAAAGAATGCGTGTGTGTGTGTGTGTGTGTGTGTGAGGGTGGGGGACGATGGGGGTGAACTTGGGCATGCAAAAATCTTTCTTTTTTTTTTTTTTTTTTTTTTTAATTGGAGAAAGAGGTTGGAGGGAAAAATCTTAATAGACTATGACATGGCCTGAGCCACCGTGTGTTGGATTCTCACCAACTAAAACCCTTCGTTTTGCGACCGAATATAGAATCCAATTGCAACCCGAATCCTCTTCGCTCTCCTTACCGATTTGTCGGTGAGGAGGGCCAAGCTCTGTCTTCAGTGCCTTTTTTCCCCCGCGGTACCACGGTCAAGTATTACTTCGCGGGGGGGGCATAGGGACATTGCCCTTGTCTCCTTGATGTGATTGTCATTCCTTATGACGTTCATTATAGGCTGCCGTCTACTTCTTACCGCATAGTACCACTAGTTTCCACTAGTACTGCTTTCACTGCTTCCTGGAGCTCAGCTGTTTCCACCTCCTTGGAACGTCGTAGTTCGAGTAGCAGATCTCCTGCTGTTGTTTTGCGTATTCTATGTACGCTGTTTCCTAACTTTTCTAGGCTAGGCTCTGCCTTCATTTTCTTTAGGATTTCGGCGTAGCTTTTTCCACCCTCGGACTTGATGACTAAGGCGTCAGGTCTAGGAGGTCTTGCTCTTGCCGTCCTACTTTTTCTGGTGCCTTTTTGGTCTTGGCTACGAGCACCAGTGTTATCCTTCCTGTTCACGCTTTTTTCTTTTATCTTCTTTGCCTTCCTTGTCACCACCTCTTGCCACGAGTCTTTCTCCGTCTGGTGGACATTGTCATCGGCTACTCTTCTTGCAGAGCTCGCCCCACTAACGCGGCTAGCCTGCTGTGGTTTCCCCTTGCCAACCGGCTTAGGGGTCACTTCATTCGCCTCTGCTAGGCTAATTGCCCTTTCCAGAAGGCCAGGGGTTGTTTGGGTCACCTTGCCCTTAGTCCCTGGCCGTTGGCACTGCATAAGGTTATCGTCTGCAGAGCAGAGAGCCCTGTAGCTGGCCCTTATGCTCCTGTCCCTGACATAATCGATCAGCTCATCGATTTTGCTGCCAAGGCGATCTAAGTGCACGTTTTTGGAGGTCGCGCTTTCTGCTCGCTTGTCGCCATCTGCGTCTACCTCCATATTCTCTGCCTTCTTTCCTGTAGCATTACCATTGCCTTCCCGTGCCAGGTTACCTACAACGGGGCTGGTTGTGTTGTGCATCGAAAGCGTACTTTCGCCTCTCCCAGATCCAAAGGGTTTATCCACAAGGAGGCGAGCGTCGACCACCGGGGCTGATACCCGATCGGAATCGACGGCAGGATTAGTAATGCCTGCCTAGGTACTCATATGTTTGAGAACGCTTCTTGATTGATTGTCCTTGCCAGCTTAAATACCTGATGTTTCGGTAATTCTAAGCAGTGCTGGGGTGCCGAGGACTTTCGTTGCAGCACCGTTAGCTCCTGTACCCTAGGAAGGGGCCCTTTAACAAAGTGCTAGCATCCGGGCCAGATGCACCTTGGTTTTTTAAGCGAGGTTGTTACTCCTCCCCCTCCTCCTTCCCCACCTCTTGGGTAGTGGTGCCCCGGGCTTGGGACCGGTGTAGCGGAATTGTGTGTGTGTGTGTTTTTTTTTTTTTTTTTTCCTTATAGAGTGAGAGGTTAAGGGCAAATCCATTATGGACGATATGGCACCGTCTGGTACCACCTGTGTGGGAGTCTCACCCACTAAACCCTTCGTTTACCGTTAGCTTTTGAGTTCCAACAGCAACCGAATCCTCTCCCTCCTCCTTACCGATCCTAAGTAAGTTGGACCTGGCTCTTTCTCCAATAAGCCCCCCCGCGGTAACACCGTTTGTGTATTGCTTCGCGGGGGAACTTTGGGCTACCGCCCTCGTCTGTTGATGTGGTCGTCATCACGTTTTCCGCTGCCGTCTACTTCTTACCGCATCGTCCGGTCGTCTGTTTCTTGCTAAATCTCACGTCTTCTTCTTCTTTTTTCTTCGTCCTTTCGGACCTTCTTAAGGATGTCTGCAACAAAATTGTTTATTGCGCTCCATCCGTCGGCCGAAGTCATCATGGCTACCATAATAGACTCAGGCGTTACTCTGGTCTGTAGGTAGCACTCAAGTTCTTCTCGTTCCTGTTCATAGCGTGGACATTCACTGAACACATGCTCAGCGTCCTCGATTACATTCAAGCACGTCGGGCAATCCGGGCAATCCTCCAATTTAAATCGGTGCAGATACGCCCGGTAGCATCCATGTCCACTCAGAAACTGCGTTAGGTAGAAATTTACTTCCCAATGTCTTCTTTTTGTCCAGTCTTCTACACTTGGTATGAGGCGGTGTGTCCACCGACCCTTACTACTAGAGTCCCATCGCTTTTGCCACTCCGTCATTGTTACTTTCCTAGCGGCATCCCAAATTTCTATCTTGGTTTTGCCGCTGTCTCGTCTTTTTCCTTCGTCAATTGATTTTCTCTCCCTTGCTAGTAGGTCTATTGGCGGGAGACCGGCAATAACGCAGACCGCCTCGTCCGATACCGTACGGTAAGCAGACGCGACCCTAAGTGCATTTCGCCTGTGCACTGAGGAGAGCTTTCGTCCATATGCCTTCACCAGTACAGCGTCTGCCCATATCGGGGCTCCATACAACATGATTGATGTACTAACGCTTGCCAGTAGCAAGAGCTACCTCTTCTTTCTCTTTTGCTACCAACACCAAAGCTATGTCGTCTGCAAATCCTACGATCATTGCTCCTTCTGGTAATTTTAGCTTGAGTACGCCATCGTACATAATGTTCTACAACGATGGGCCCAGTACAGACCCCTGTGGAACTCCCTCGGTAACCTTATAATTCACCGTCCCCTCCTCGGTCTCGTATAAGAGAGTTCTGTCCTTGAGGTAGTCAGACATTATTCTTCTTATATACGGAGGAACTCCTAGTCTCACTAGTGCTTCATGAATTTTGCACCAATTTGCAGAGTTAAATGCATTTTTAACGTCAAGTGTAACCACCGCGCAGTACTTTTTCGTCCCGCCTTTCCATCTTTTCCCGCTTATGGCTGTCCGTGCTGTATTCACCACTAAGCCGATAGCGTCTAATGTTGAGCGGCACTTACGGAAACCATACTGGTGTTCCGCAAGCCCCTCTGGCCCCTCGGTTTTGTCTTCCATCCTAACGAAGATTATGCGCTCTAATACTTTGCCCTGTGTATCGAGCATGCAGAGCGGTCTGTATGACGACCCTTCTCCAGGTGGTTTGCTACCCTTTGGTAGCAACACAAGCCTTTGCTTTTTCCAGAATCGTGGAAACGTTCCTTCTGTGAGACAAGTGTTGTACAAGTCTATAAACTCTGCTGGGTGAGCCTGGATGGCATGTTTCAATGCAATATTGGGTATGCCATCAAGTCCTGGAGCCTTATTGATTTCAACCCTCCTGCAGGCTGATAGTAGCTCCTCCTCCGTAATTAAGGGTATATTATCTACATCTATTTCTTCTACCATAGCACATGGAATGTCCGGCTGATTTGGGAAGAGTGTTGTTACCACCCTGCTTAGTACCTCTGGGCACTTTGGTGGGGGTATATAACTTCCCTTGATCTTCTTCATGACAATTTTATAAGGTCGGCCCCAAGGGTCTTTATTGACATCATCTTGCAGCTCTCATAAACATCTTTGTTTACTCTCTCTTATACACCTTTTAAGGTTGCGCTTTGCTTCTTTCATTTTTTCGTTGTAGTTCTCCACCGTATCCATTCCTCTACCGCTGCGCGCTTGTTTGATCTTGTCACTCCACCAATATGCTGGTAGCCATCTTTGACTGGACACTTTTCTCGGCATTAGCGCGTCGCACGCTTCGGTGAGCTGGCCCTTCATTTGTGCAGCCTTGTCGTCTGCTGATCCCGTCAATTGAATATTGTCAAACATCGTCAAGAATAACTCTTTGTCATACTCTTTGGTTTTCCATTCAGTTCTTGTACTACTGGGATTTGTGCAGAATTTCCTATTTGGTCCGCCTAGCTCCATTATTATAGCTAGGTGGTCACTATTTGTGTAGTGATCACTCACGATCCATTTGCTTACCTGCCTTACGAGGCAGTTACTGACAAATGTCAAGTCGATGAATGACTCGGCATCTTGTTTTTTGAACGTCGGGGTGCCGCCTTGATTCAGCAAAACCAAGTCTAGTAGCGTGAATGCCTCCAGTAGCACTCGTCCCCGTTTATTGGTTCTGCTACTACCCCACTCGATCGCCCATGCGTTAAAATCTCCTGCTATTATAGCTGGTTTTTTATTCGTAGCGTCTTGCACCAGCCGGTCCAGTAGTTGTTGAAACTGCTCTATTGATACGCTAGGCGGGACGTAACAACTGTATACATGTATCCCGCCTATTTTCGCTCTTACGAAGCCATTTTCCTTGTTTACCATCTTGCCCTGGAAGGTAAAGTCTTTGCAAGCCCAGATTGCGGCTTTACCTGAGGCGTCAGATTCCCAGGATGGTTCATTCAAATCTTTGTACTGCTCACTGACGAGAGCGACATCGAACTTGTGTTCTCGTACAAACTGACAGAGAAGGTCTTGCGCAGTCTCACAATGGTTGAGATTTAACTGGACTATTCTCATTACCCTTTCCTGATTTTTTTAACCGCTGCTTGGTAGGCTGGGCACAAGTAGCTACCAGTGACATGGTTTGTCGGCATGTTGTCGCCTTTTTTTCGACACAGTAAACAACACGGTTCATTACGGCAGATATTTGCTTTATGCCCCGTCTTACCGCATTTGTAGCAGCATTTGCTGCTATCCTGCGGATCAGTACACTTGATAGCGACGTGGCCGAAACCAAGGCATTTATAACACCTAAGCGGTCCCTTACTGCGGTTCGATGTACGGATCCTACAGTTGACCCATCCAATTTTAATTTCCTCTAGTTTTGTGAACTTGGTCGCTATTTCTTTCGACACTTGCACAACAGCTATTTGCGTATCTCCGTACGCTTTTCTCAGCGATTTTACGGCAGTGATCTCAATCACATCTGTTTCTCCTATTTCCCTTTGCAAGGCCTCCAGTACCTCCTCTTTTGAAGTAAGTATGTCGAGGTCCCTTATTTCAAAGGTCTCCTCTTGCTGCAGTGTTTTTATTGTGATTCCTTCCACTAGTACTGCTTTAACCGCTTCTTGGAAGTCTGCGGTTTTAACTTCTTTTGTGCGTTTGAGCTCTATGAGGAGATCTCCCGCCACCGTTTTGCGTATTTTGTTTACGCTATCTCCTATGGCATTCAGTGAAGGAGCAGTTCTCAATGTTGACAAAATGTCCACGTAGCTCCTTCCGTCCGGCGCCTTAATGATAAGAGCGTCCGATCTGGTCGGTCTTGCCCGCTGTGTTTTGTCTCTACTGGTCCTACTCTGGTTGTTAACGCCAGGAGCCTTGTTGTTCTCCTTACTTAACTGTTTCTCCTTTTTTTTTTGCCTTTCTTGTAACGACCTCTTGCCAAGTTACCTCTTTAAGTCTTTTACTCTCTTTCTCCTCTTTGTTACTCCTATCCTGCGGAGTGTTTAAGGCCTCCCTTGGTTTATCCGCCTTTTTCGGTTTCAGACTTGGTGTTGTCTGAGTTTCCTTGCCTTCCGTTCCTGAACGTTGGCACTGTAGCAGGTCATCCTCCGCGCTGCACAAACTTTTATACATGACACTGATGCTTGGTGCCATGTCCTTGATAGTTTTATGGACGTTATTTTCGCTCCAGCTGATCATTTCTTCTTTCAAGGTTGTAGTCCCAGTTTGAGTTACTGCCTCCTTGATTTACCTGCTCTTGTTCCGACCGTATTGCCCTTTCGGAAATAGTCTTTATTGGACTACACTCCATGGCAATCGTTTCTCTACTGAGACTGCTGTTATCGTCCGATCTCTGGGTAGGGAACCCAGTTTCTAAGACACTTTTTGGGGTATCCGAAGTCCCCAAGTTTAATTTCTTTGATGTACTATGCATTTTTATTTTTGTTTATCCTCCTCTTCCAACTTTAGTCACCTACCTTCCACTGAGCTCTCTCCGCGAAGCTATGCTTCACAGGTGTGAATTCTGGCCTCATGCCCCCGCGTAAGTATTCCTCAGAAAGCCTCCGGGAAAGGGTAACGAGGCCCCCCCTCTGACCACAATAGGGCCCGTTCCGGGCGCCAGCCGGCACTATTGAGATCATTGGGATTTTCACCGGATGATAGGGCAGCTAGGGCGTGTCGGCGAAACATCCCCGGGACCCTGTACTTTCCGGCAGCCTGGGAGTGTCAGAACCCAGTTTGTCTCGTATCCTTTCCCTTCAGCAGCCGAAGTCGAGTCGGACTGCGGCAATCGGGGAGCGCCTGCTTAGTCATAACCCTAAGATCAAACCTTGTTTCCGGTAGCGACAGATCTTCAATAAGCTGCTTGGTCCGCGGGAGATATTTTATTTCTCTCCTACCCTCTGTTGGCAGCACTACGTACGTAGTACTATGCGCTTACAGCGAGCGTTCCTCTATCCGCCACTCGAGGACGCGCCACATGGGGTACAGCTCCCCCTCGTGGTGTGTGTGTGTGTGTGTGTGTGTGTTTTTTTTTTTTTTTTATTATTGGAGAAAGAGGTTGGAGGGAAAAATCTTAATAGACCATGACATGGCCTGAGCCACCGTGTGTTGGATTCTCACCAACTAAAACCCTTCGTTTTGCGACCGAATATAGAATCCAATTGCAACCCGAATCCTCTTCGCTCTCCTTACCGATTTGTCGGTAAGGAGGGCCAAGCTCCGTCTTCAGTGCCTTTTTCCCCCGCGGTACCACGGTCAAGTATTACTTCGCGGGGGGGCATAGGGACATTGCCCTTGTCTCCTTGATGTGATTATCATTCCTTATGACCTTCATTATAGGCTGCCGTCTACTTCTTACCGCATCGTCCGGTCGTCAGCTTCTTGCAGCATCTCTCGTCTTCTTCTCTCTTCGTCACCCCTCAATTTCTTGAGGATGACCGCGGCGTAGTTACTAACCACGTACCAGCCCTCAGCGGTGGCGAACATAGCTACCATAATAGACTCAGGAGTTGCTCTGGTCTGGAGGTAGCGTTCAAACTCTTCACGCTCCTGCTGGTAACGCGAGCAGTAGCAAAAAACGTGCTCAGCGTCCTCGCACATGTCCAAACATGCTGGGCAGTCTGGACAGTCTTCTAAATTAAATCTACACAGGTATGCTCGATAGCATCCATGTCCCGTCAAAAATTGCGTGAGGTAGTAATTTACTTCCCCGTGTCTTCTTTTGATCCAGTCTTTAATCTTTGGTATAAGTCGGTGCGTCCAGCGCCCTTTCAGGCTACTGTCCCATCTTCTCTGCCACTCAGCTACTGTTTGTTCTCTGGCAGCGTACCAGATTTCTGCCTTCGTTCTATCGCTGTTCTCCTGTTTTGCCATGTATATGGCCTTCCTCTCTAGTGCTAAGAGGTCGATGGGTGGCATGCTTGCCACGACGCTTATTGCATCGTCCGATACCGTGCGGTAAGCAGACGCTACTCTTAGCGCACTCCGTCTATACACGGATGACAGGTTTCGCGCATAGGCTTTTATTGCCATTGCATCTGCCCAAATTGGTGCCCCGTACAGCATGATCGATGTACTGACACTTGATAACAGCTTCTTTTTCTTCTGAGTAGCTCCACCGACATTCGGCATGAGCTGAGAAAGAGCAGCAGTCGTTCTTGACGCTTTTTTACCTGCTAATTCAAGGTGCTGTTTAAACGTCAACTTTTCGTCTATAGTAACGCCCAAATACTTGATAGTCGATTTAGAGGTTATCTCATGGCCGTCTATCATTAGGGCGATCGTCTCCATTTTCTTCCTGCTAGATATCAGGATCGCCTCGGTCTTGTGTCCAGCGAGTTCAAGTCCCGTTTCTCTCAGCCACCTCTGGATGGTGGTGATCGCTTCATTGGTGATTTCAGCGACGTCTTCTTTTTCCTTCCCTACTACTACAAGAGCTATGTCGTCTGCGAATCCTACTACCATAGCCTCCCGCGGGAGTTGTAGTCTCAGCACTCCGTCATACATAATGTTCCACAATGGCGGGCCCAGTACTGATCCCTGTGGAACACCTGCCGTGACCTTGTAGGTTTCAGTGCCGCCATCCGTTTCGCACATTAAAGTTCTGTCCTTCAGATAGTCGGCCATCATCCTCCTGATGTATGTGGGCACCTTAAGCTTTTCAAGCGCTTCATGTATCTTCGTCCAATTTGCAGAGTTGAATGCGTTTTTGACATCCAAAGTAATAACTGCACAGTACTTCTTTGTTCCGCCCTTCCACCGTTTTCCACTGATGGCTGCTCGGGCTGTGTTTACCACTAGCCTTGGTTAGATTAGTTTGAGAAGCTTAGTTAGATGCTCGCGTACAATATTTACTTCTGTTCGCATTTTTCATTATAAAGAAAAAATGCTTTTCTTCTCATATCGAAGTTTCCATATGCCTGGAAATCGAGATGCCTGGAAACTAAAACACATAAAAACCGAACTGCCCGGAAATCGTAATGCCCGGAAAATGTAATGCCCGGAAAGTCAATCGACATATATATATATATATATATATATATATATATATATAGATATAGTAATCCCGCCTTTTGAGGACATGTTCTCCCTTCATTCAGAGTTCGAGATTGCTAAAAAATAACCAAACTAACCCAGTACCAAATTAGGATGTTTATAATCTCATTCTGTTAACCGCTTGGATAACCCAAGTGAGTTTTGGGGTGTTGAAGGGTGCTTCGCACCCTTCAACCCCCAAAACTCACGTGGGTTATCTGGTTAGCCGAAGTAACTCTGGGTTAATAGACTTTAGAAAATCTTCAAAAGATAGGATGTCTTTTGAGGATGCATCCTCAAAAGACGATATAATCCTCAAAAGATTGAAGCGTACGGAATATAATCTTCAAAAGATTGGATTTCTATATATATATATATATATATATATATATATATATATATTGTAACGGGGTGGTTTCTAAGCGGCTAACTGCCTATGTACCCCGTACAAATGCAAAGTTCTCCTGCACTTTCCTTTTGCGAGATGCTGTACTCGCTCGTGTGGTCGCATACCTGCGAAGATGTTCCGGTGCTCAGCATGCACAACACTCCTGTGTAGTGCCCGTGGAGGCGGCGGTATTCGGCGGTTTGAATAGGAAGAGGGATCGGGACGACAATCAAATGAACACATACCGATTATAATAAAAAGGCGTTTATTCAGTAAGGAATCCGTCGTCCGTGTTGCGCGTATTCGCGTCGCGAAAAGGCCGCAAGATCTACCGGATCAACGATTGGGGCCAAATGCCTCGCCAGTCGATCGCGCATAAATAAAATAGAGATTAATTCCTACTTTATCTTATCGCGTCGATCCTCGTCGTCTCTGGCCAGGGAGTCTCCTGCTCGACCTAGCCGTGCTTCGGTTGCGGTGATTCACCAGTGGCAGTGGTTACTGCGGCTGCTGCTGTGCTGCTATTGCTGCCTCCCCTGGTGGCTGTGGCTGCTCCCGATGGTGCTGTCGCCTTCGATGCTCCTGTTGCTGTTTCCTTGCTGCTTTTGCTTCTGCTCAACACTTCGGATCTTTTGCGCGCGTAAACTCTGACTTCTCACGAGTACGGACAAAAGCTAACTGACTCGAATTTCCCTCTAATTGCGAGTCCTCTACTGGCCTACCCACGCTTCAGCTACCCGGGCAGACGTGCGCGAACCCCCCCCCCTCCCCCTAGAACCAAAATATCGCCCCGAGTTTGGTTCTACCATACATAGGGATAGGGTGGCGCCAAATAACCAACTCTTCATCTGTAAAAATAAACAACGTATAATTTATTTATAAAAAGGGGCCCCCTGGGCGCCGCCCGTGTGAGGGTAATTTGGACACCGCTAAGCTCGGTTGACCCTCTCGTGGCCACAAATGATGCAGCTTCGCTTGGTAGTCCGCACTCTCTGCGGACGAGCTGGCGACGGTGGAGCTGATCTTCTGCTGCCAGACCTCTGACGCCTCCTCATGGACCTACTACGGGACCGGCTGGTTCGACGCCGCTTCGTCCCTCTGAGTTGGTCCTCACGTTGGTCCCTCGACGGTCCCCACGTCCCTGTGCGGGACCTGCTGCGCCGCACGACCGGCGTCGTCCGCTGGTTCACGGGAGAGACGTGCTCCCGATTCCCAGACCGGTCACGCCGAGTAGGGTCACCAACTGCAGAGCGCATAGGCTTCTCTGGTTGTGGTGTGCTCACCCAACGCACATCAGTCCGGGGTCGCCTGCACGCCCCTGGCCGGACCCCTCGGCGAACCTCGCCTCTGGCCGCGTTCTTGTCGGCGAGCACTTTCCACACCCGGAACTTCTCCAAAGCCGCCTCGGCTTCCTTAAGGGCCCGGGTTGCGCGGCTCTGCTCGTCTCGAGCGCGCCGCCGTCGAGCTTCCTCGCGCGCCCGCGCGATTGCTCCGGGATGGGGCACTGCCCTTAGGCCCACTCTTTGGCCCTCACGTCTTCTATGACGGCGCGACTGATCGACGGCCTTGAGCGCCGCCTTCTCCTCCTCGATCAACCGCATCCAGGCTTTCGAGCGCTGCTGGAAAGCCGATCCATATTGGCGCCCGGCGCTATCGTAGCGCCCAAAGGCCTCGATCGTTTGGTAGTTTGGCCCACTTCTTCTCCACCTCGCTTGAGGCAGTCTCTAGAGCAGGTGCTGATGGTGCTGGGTCCACGGGCTGGGCGGACTCCAACCGAGCCGAGATGAGCAGGCATGCGAATCGCAGGCGGCGAGGCGGAGCCTCACCGTCTTCCTCCGGTGGTTAGCTATTGGTGGTACTCGGGGGCGTCATCAGGAGCTCATACTCCCGAGTCTCCGCTGCCCAGTCCCTCCTTGGTTGGTCCTCCTCCTCCGATAGTTGGTCTAGATCCATGAGTGCCTCCTTCCTCCGAGGCCTACCGCGCGGCCTGGCTACTGGCCGCCCTGTAACTGGAACTCCCATCTGCTGCGTAGCGTTGCGTTGCCCGCGCAATCTACGAGGGGACGGGGTCGAGTCTCCTACGTCGTCACCTTGACGCCCCGTGATACACTGAGGGGGGCTCACACATCGAGCACCGCTGTGCTGCGATCTATCGTTACGCGCATTGCCACTCTGGTTGTCTCCAGAGCGGTCTTCGCTCGCTCGCAGTTCCCGTCGCGTGTCTGCTCTAACTTCCCTAGGACAGGTTGCATTACCTGCTACAGTCTCCTCTTCTCGAGATATTGCCCTCGCCGGGTAAAATCATTTGAGTTGATTGGCATGGACCAAGTCTATTACCTGTCCTTCTTCGTCCTTCAAACGATACGTGTTGGTGCCCAAGACATCTATAATCCTGTATGGTCCAACATATGGTGGGGCGAACTTGGCTGACCGTTTATCTGCTGCGAAAGAAAGCACATAATTGCGTTTCCATACGAAGGCATCGACTTTGAACTCCGCCTCTCTGCGTCGAGCGTCATAGTATCCTGCTTGTCGCTCTTGCTCACGCTTGGCTCGTTCAGCTGCATTCTCATGCACTTGGCTCAGCCCTTTCATGCGGTTCAACCAGTCGGCGTATGCACTATTTTGTAACTCCTCCGCAGCCGCTATATCTTGGCTGCACCTGGCAGATGCCGGGTTTGGTGGTTGCCTGCCATATAACATCATCGCTGGACTAACCCCAGTTGCTGAATGCGGAACTGTGTTATATCCGAAGATGATTTCGCTCAAGTGCTCATCCCATTTGGAATGGTTTTCGTCTGTGAGCGCTCGTATCCTACTGGTTACCGTCTTATTGACTTGCTCTACTGGATTAGCTTGAGGACGGTACACCGGCGTTGTTTCATGTTTGACACCGATCGACTCCAGATATCTGTCTACGACATGGTTTTTAAACTCCGTGCCGTTATCTGAGAGAAATACTTCTGGAGCGCCATACCTCAAAACTATCCTTTCCTCTAGGTGTTTTACTATGGTAGGGCCGTTTGCTCGCTTTACGGGAATACACTCAACCCATCGAGTAAACAGATCTTCGAATACGAGGATATATTCGTTCCGATGTACCGTATTTGGTTTTGGACCCATCATATCACTAGCCACCATTTGCCATGGCCTCGTGATGATCCTACGTCCCATAAGTCCAGCTGGAGGACGCTGATCAAACTTAGTCTGCTGGCAGACTATGCACTGTCGTACATATTGCTCGACGTCGCTATACATTTTCGGCCAGTAATAGTACATGGCTACTCGAGTGTACGTCTTCTCACGTCCCTGGTGACCAGCTGATGGTTCATCATGGCACTCGTGTAACACCTCTTCGCGCTTTTCGCACGGTACGACGATTTTCCATGCCTGGTAGTCTTCAATCGAGGGTGGCGAGTTTTTGTCTGGGCGATAAGTATACAATTGTCCCCCATGAAATTTGAATCGAGATACTTCTTGCGGTCTGGTTTGTACCTTCCTGACTCTTTCCTGATACCATTCATGCTGAGTCTCATTGGCCCATTTGACCACAGTAATTGGTAGCGCGCTGTCTTCGTACATCCTTGATGAGGCATCTGGTATGGCGTTCAGTGAGCCTTTCCTATGCTCCACTGTATAACTATGTCCTTGCTTTTCCAAAGCCCAACGAGCTAATCTCCCAATTGGATTTCGAAGGTTACATAGCCAGCGCAAACTGCTATGGTCAGTTATGACTTTAAACTCATATCCTTCGATATAAGGTCTAAACTTCCTTATCGCCCATATCACAGCTAGGCATTCCCGCTCAGTTACAGAGTAGTTACGTTCAGCCGGGGAGAGGGTACGGCTAGCAAACTCTAACACTCTTTCTTCGCCGTCTACGATTTGCATCAATACGGCGCCTAAGCCGGTATCGCTAGCATCTGTTTGCACGACGAACTGTGCGTTGAAGTCTGGTCGATGTAAGATTGTCGCTGACGCCATCAGCGCTTTAATCTTTGTGAAAGCATCTTGTTGTACTTCACTCCACTCATACTTCCTTCCCTTCTTGGTCAATGCAAAAAGAGGTTCAGCGATGCTCGCAAAGTCTTTTAAAAACTTGCGATACTATGACGCCATTCCTAAGAATCCCCTTAGCTGTTTCAAGTTTTTCGGTACCAGATATTCCACTACCGGGGCTATCTTACCTGGATCAGGTCGAAACCCGTCATGATTGACTAGGACGCCTAGGTACTTGACCTTACCTTGGCAAAAAAACACTATTCTCTTGGTTGATTACTAGGCCTGCCTCTTTCATCCTTGTCAAGACCTTACCTAGGTACTTGATATGCTCCTCGAACGTCTCTGTGACCACAATTATGTCATCGAGGTATGAATAAGCGTATGGCTGAAGTTCTGGTCCGATAACTTCATCGATTAGCCTCTGGAATGGCGCTCCTGCGTAGGCTAAACCAAAAGGCATGCGCCGTAATTGGTCTCGCTTCCTTCTTGAGCTGTATCTAATGATACACATTACTGAGATCCAGTGTCGAAATATACTTCGCTTTCTGCAGTTTACGCAGTATATCATCCATGTTCGGCAAAGGATAAGCATCAGCTTTTGATAGCGCATTAACTTTCAGAAAGTTAACGCAAAAACGAAACTTTCCATTCGCTTTGCACACCAAAACCACGGGGCTAGACCAACCACTTGTCGCTCCTTCAATAATGCCCGCCTCCAGCATCTCATGTACCTGGCGGTGGATTTCCTCTTCCATCATCCTCGACACCGGGTAATATTTCTGCTTTATGGGTCTAGCAGTACCAATGTCGATGTCATGATCAATCAGCTGAGTGCGACCTAGCGTATTCGGCTGGGCTGGTTTCATCCTAGCCAAAAATCTGTTCAGCTTAGCGCGTTCGTCCTCCGTAATCCTCGCTAAACCTACTGCGGCTATATTGAGCACATATGTAACTCCAAGTGTTTCCAGTTGAAGCTGTACTATTTTCTTTTCGCGCTTCAAGTATAACACTCTCTCGTTTGGGTCGTGTACTGCATCGAAGAGTCTGCCGAAGTTCGCTCCGACTAGGCAGCTCTCGACTGCATCTGGCATTATTGCTACAGTTACTTCTCTCTGGACTCCCGCAACTTCAAATGACAAGTCTACTATACCCACAATCGTTGAAGTCTTTCCATTGGCGCATTGTGCTTATCGACCTTGGCACGAGCGTATCTTGCGCCCACACGCGCTGGCTATTTGTAAACCTAGCGTGCCCATTACGGTCAATGCCGCTCCCGGATCATAGAGCGCTCGCGCTTGGAACTCTCCAATCCCAACTTTTACCCAATAGCGTGACTCATTGCCATTTAGTTTGGGTTGCGCCTCATTGCTAACCTTGGCTAGCTTGTCGATCATCAGATCGAAATCATCCGGCGAGGCCTGGCGCGCTGAACTAGTCTCAGTCTCATGCTGCGCCCTCCTCAGAGATGTAGGGGCCTCGCCTACGTCTCCTTTTTGGCGTTTCCCGACTGATGTCTACACATCCTGGCGATATGGCCCTTTTTACCGCAGTTAAAACACTCTACGTCTTTGTAGGTGTTTTTCTTTGGTTTGTTGGGGCTTCTCGACTTATTTCCCGACCTCGAACTTTCCTTCCGTGGTGGGCGAGTCTCCTTGTCCTTTTTCTTTGGACCTCTATTACGCCCTCTGCTGTCACTGCGGTAATTCTTTCGCCGCTGTGATGACCTTGTCGGGGACTTATTCTGAAAAGCTTTCTTAAATCACTCGTAGAGCAAGCGATTTATCGCTAGGTTCAGCGGCTCTTCCCCCGTTACCTCTGCTCCCAAAGCCGCTACTTTGGCTTTGGAGCTATGAGGACAGAGATCTGGCTTATAAGCCAATTCCGGCAACAGTGGGGCTGCGGGAGGTGGAGGGGGTCTATATACCGCCTCGCTCTCGATGGTGGCTTCTATCTCAGCAGCTGCTTCGAGAATTTATTCCACAGTGCTGTAGTCTTTCCGCTGCAGAGTTCTCTTTATAGCAGGCAGCATGTTGTGGTATATCACATCAAGCTGCTGTGATACACTAGGCTTCGGCACCATCCTGCGCATAATACCTTGCAGGCTTGTGATATACACGCGTATAGACTCATTTGGTCCCTGTGTGCGTGCCTGTGCCTCTGCTTGAAGCCTCTGCTGGTATCCTTGAGTTTTGCCGAACCACGTCTTGGCACACGTGCAAAACTCTTGCCAGCTATTCCACCCTCCCGTCTCATCAACTCGGTTTAACAACCACTCATAGGCATAACGGGTGAATACCTCCTGGAGTACAGCTAGCATCTGTTCTTCTGTGAGGTCGTTCAACCTCTGCACTCCCTCCATCTTCTGAATGAAGTGCTCGATGCTCATGCTGGCATCGCCGTTGAATCGGACTGGCCACTTTCCGAATACACTACCGGCCGCTCTAGACGAATTGTAAGAGGACGTCATACCACTGGTACTGCTTCTACTACCAGGTACGCTACTCGTCTCGCCTGTAGTATTTCTGCTCCCCCCAGCACCTGCCAGGGGTTGACGTCTAACGCCCCTTGCCGGCAACGTCGTCATGTTACGCGGCCGCGCTACTGGGCTGGCCATGTCCTCATTTTCATAGATACTGTACGTATCTTGGAAGTCGACCCTTGGCGGGGGTAAACCACCTTGCGTCTTGCGTGTTGGCTTCGGAGGGGCTGGAGTTTGCTCCACTCTTGTGCTCGACGCGGCGCTACCCATCATCGCCATTAACATTTCCAAGCTCTTCGTTAGCTGGCCTATCCTGGCGTCTGTTGCCTCCACACGGCGTGTTAGAATCTTTACAGCGTCATCTGGCTCATCCTTCCCAGATTCCGTTGTTTCTTTCCTGTTTGCCGTCTGTATCGCTGCCTGACCTCGCACTCGCTGTACAATTACTTCAGCCGTTCCTCTACCGTGAGACGGAAGGGACCTGGGATCCAGCTACTCATCGTCCTTCCTACGACTGTCTGCAACATTTCTTGCATCCTCCTCCTCATCAGAAGGTTGCATTGATGGTATTGCCGACGGTGTACTGGCTGACTCGAATTTCCCTCTAATTGCGAGTCCTCTACTGGCCTTCCCGAATTAGCAAAAATGATCAATTAAATATTTAGTGATACATAATAAAGTAGACAATGATTTATAAAAACACAGTAAAAATCTACTTTTGGGATTTGGTTTGTAACGTTGCAAGAACTTTTACGGAAAATTTCCTATGGGAAAGTAAAATAAACAAATTGATTTTTTTAAATTTGAAAGGTTTTAGCCCCTTTAAACAATAAACTAATTGTTCTCGTTAATTTTACGTACTTATTTACTCGGACATTTCCACTTGACTCCTGGATTTAGAAGATTGGATCTGCCGTACTCACCTCCGGTTGACGATTTTGTATACTGGTGAACTCGTTTGAAAACGAGAGAGGAAAAGAGCTGGCAGGAAGCTTTCCCAAGGAGATACGCACAACTACCTAAGCACGCCGACACAGGCCTCACTATGTTGTCATCGTTTCGTGCCCCTGACGCAGCACGCCGTTTTTCACAGCATCTTTATCACAGCAACGTATCTGGACTATCTAGCAAGTCATTCATCACTGTGCACCTCAGTATTTCAGCGCGCCATTCAGCGCATCTAGCAGCGTGCCGACATTGCCACGCGCTTGAGCATCTCAGCGCGCCTTTCACCGAGCCTCGTCCGACGCTGCAGCAGTTCGAGGCAATACATTCGACAACGTCGTTTTCGTTTTCTTCTGAAACCAATTCGAGTTAGGTTAGGGATTCCACAAATTGCCCGTAACGGCTGACGAGAACTTACAGCTCCCGACTCAAATTTTTCTTATTATTTTAATTGTCTCTTTTTTGCATTTTGTTGTTGCGGCTCATTTAATCTAATTAGAGTTTTTATTTAATATATTTTTTTATGTAACAAATAAAAAATCTCGGTCGAGTGCGAATTTTGGTTTCAAAATCAATGTTGTTTTATTATATCCGCATCTTACATTTCTTCTTATTAGTTTTGTATACTTCAACTGCACGTGAAGGTTAAGATCGCCGATTTTTTATACTTATAGCCAGCGAAAATGACAGAAATTAGAGATCAATTTCAAGAGCTTAGAGACATTAATCTGGCCAGTAGTAAGATAGCCTAATCAACAGCTACCAATGCGACTCCAGCTCGCACGGGTAATCGAAACCAGCAAGTCACAACGTATAAAATGCCTAAAATAACTGCGTTTACTTGATCAAATCTTCTGCCATGGTTCATGCAGACAGAGATTACTCGACTCGGATTCGATAATATATATATTAGATCTTCTTGATAAGACCCCTAGGCCGACTAATCTCTACGAACAAATCAAAGAGCGTGTTATTGCGACGTTCGATGATTCTGCAGAGGAGCGCCTGGCTGGGGGAAGAACGTCTTAAAATCAGTATTCTTTTAACAATTGACTGTCAATTATCGAGCAGAGCTTTCAATATCTAATTTTACAGATTTTAAACTCCTCGCAGAGGTAACTGATGAATAAATGGGATCAGTATTCACTGTTAGTCCTTAAATCTCTTCTATAGATAAAGAAACTTCCTTAAATATCCATTCAGGATATGGCCGTTTTGAAGCATTCAGATTTTTGTCCACGGATCAAGGCTCGCAATTAGAGTCGAAAATTTTTAATGCGTACCTAGCTTTTATCGGCTGCGAATCATCTAGCAGCAAATGGGTTTGTAGAGAGGTGGCATAGCTTGAAAGCGGCACTTATATGTCATATCAATCCCAATTATGTAAAATAACTTTCCACAGCGTTGATCGGCCTACGTACGGCTGTTATGGGTAATACGGGAGCATCGCCCGCCGAATTCTTCTACGAAACCACTCTCAGGATTCCTGGAGAATTCTTCATTCCACACGACTTTGCTGCGGACCCTCAGATTTTTATCGAAGATTACTGAAAATATATACGAGAGCACTCGCTTACACTCGACTTACAATCGTGCTCCTATGATTTTCTGCGAGATTTAGCAGTTAAAAGGCCGCTTGAGCGTCTATACAACGGTCCCCTTAAAGTCATAGAAATAATGTCTGACTACGACTTTAAAATAGATCATAACGGCTCTCCTCGCGTGGTCCCGACAGAGTTATTTAAACATGCGCCCTTCGATCCTAGAGCTTTTTCTGCTGAATAGAATTTCTCCTGAAGATCAACATCAAACGGCAAATAAATCCATTTTTATAACCTATTCAGGCAGAAAAAAGCTGTGAAAAATGTAAGCGAATTTTGAATCTCCTGCTATGTCAGTCGTGTAATCAGACGACGATGGGGGGGGCGCTAGTGCGGTATGTGCGAGTGTGTCCCTCGCGGCCCGCGCGAGAGGGCAGACAGAGGCAAGAGTTCGCGACGGCAAGTCACACCGTTTTGTAGTTTACAATAAAACCCTGTGTTCTTAAGATTTTTTTGTTCCTTTGATTTTTCTATCCTTCGTGACCCGTTCCCATTTTCAACACCTGGCGATCGTGATAGGACGGGTAGAGGATAACTATCGATTCAAAGGGACTTGTGCGTGTAATAGATACAATGGAAGCTGCTAAAAAAGCGCGAACAACACAACGAACGGCGTTTACGAAGTCGCTGAACAGTTTCTGTGAAAAGTGTAACAACGCGAATGTTTCTTTTATGGATGGGTTCGTAGTATTACAATTGCTGGAATAAAAAATGACGGAACCTGAGTGTACACAATCAACATTCGTGGAATTACTGATTGCCTCTAGCACAAGTGAGGAGGACATCGAAAAAGAAATTGAGTTCCACGAAGCGTACAAAAAGGACTATTCGACTGCAAGAATGCTACTATTGGGGTTAGAATAGAATCGAAGCTCGAATACAGCCAACAGAAACAGCAACGAAAGTGTTTCTCGTACTGAACACCCGTTCAAACGATCGACGTTGGAAATCGCAACGTTCAATGGTAACATAAGTGACTGGTTAAAGTTTTGGTCACGTTTTCAAAAAATTGAGAAAGACACCTCGATTCCCAATGCAGATAAACTAGCATATCTAAAACAGGCCATGGAAAAAGAATCGAAGGCTGAAAGTGTTGTTGAAAGTTTTCCGACTACTTCTGAGAACTACACAAAGGCGTTAACCACCTTAAAAAATCGTTTTGGTCGAGATGATTTGCTAGTAGAACATTATACGCGTGAGTTGCTCTCACTAGTCTTGCAAAATGCCAATAATAAGGGCAAGAAGGTCAGTGTAGCAAACATTTATGATAAAGCATAAAATCAAAACAAAGGAGTGCGCGACTATGTTGTACCCGCTTGTCAAGTCGTCGCTGCCTGAAAAAATTCGACGAACTTGGCAGCGGGCGATGTCCAGCGGAGAAGCTGCAGGGGGAGCCATAGCCAGAATCGAAGCGGAAAGCAAAGATCGTTTGACGCGACTCCTGGAATTTCTGCAACTAGAAGTGGAAAAGGAGGAGCGGATAAACATGGCAACTAGCGGGTTTTCGATGCAGACGTAGGCGACCGGCAAAACAAGGTAAAGGACACCAGCAAGGGGAAATTCACGTCATCGGAGAATTTACCAACAGCGAGCGCTTTGTATTCAAATGAGGTAAAAACGACGAAACTTATTTTTTGCGGAGAAGGGCACGATAACACGGCATGCGAAAGTGCTAAAAGAATGTCGTTGGAGTCGCGTAAAAATTTAGTTAAAGAAAACGGCTTTTGTAACAAATGCATCAAGCGTGAACATCGTTCGAATGATTGTCACGTAAAGATAAGTTGCAGGTGATGTGGAAAACGGCACTAGATTTTACTTTGTTCATTTTTCCCGAATTCGAATGATACGAAAGAACCGATAAAGCTGTTACAGAGCAGAGTCTCGAGAATTTATGCAGTCTTCCCGAGGTATATTTACTAACGTTGCGCGTCGTGTTGTACTCAAAATCAAAACAAAAGATTGTATGAGCTGTGATCGACAACGGGTGCACGCAAACTTATATTCGGTAGACAAAGCGAAATATTTAGGTTACAAATCCGTAGACAGCAAGGAAATAGAATACAAGCTGTTCGGAGGTGCAAGTTCTGAGAATCAGACTTACAACGTTTTCACTGTACACAGGAAAAATATTAACGGGGATTATGCCTGTAATTTACAAGCTATTGATCAGCGGGTAATTTGTGATAATATTACGCGCATCAAAAAGGCAAATTTGCTTGATGCATTAGAACGAGAGCATATTACTCTAACCGATTTAGACTCAACAGCAAAAACTTATGATGGCTCGATTGCCCTTTTGATTGGCGCGGATGTTTCCGGTAATCTTTTAACGGGAAAAAAGTTTGATTTGTCGAACGGCCTCACGGCCATAGAAACCAAACTAGGCTGGACAATTTCAGGCAAAGTCTTTTTATATGGATAATTGCGAGTGTAGAATCAGTAAAAGAATTAGAGTTGTTCATTTTAACGGCAAAAGAAGTTATGAAAGAAGGAAGTTTTGATCTAAGAGGGTAGGAGCACAATCACGACTCGAATGAGAAACGGACGACTTCAGTACTAGGTCTCTTATTTAAAAAACACGGGATACTCTTTCAGTAAATCCATCTGTTTTGGATCAGATTAATATACTAGTAACTAATAAGAGAATGATTTTATCGATAGCACACACAGTGTTTGACCGAATTGAATTTACTACACCAGTGAATTTAAGAGAATTATGGAAGTCTAAAAAGGACTTGAATTCGCCGGTAAATAAGGACTCGGAACCAAGATTTTATAATTTGGCCAAACAACTACATTATTTGAAAAATATAGCTAAACCTCGAAAACTCGGCACAAAAAACAAGTCTCTTCACACTTTTTGTGATACGAGACAAGTTGCATACGTCGCGGTATCATTTTTACGAACAGAAAATAAGGGAAATGTCGAACTTCGATCCATAACCGCGAAAGCAAGAAATGCCCCAGAGAAAGCAACTATTCCACGATTAGAGCTTTTAGCTGCTTCAATAGGGCGCCGACAAGCACGCGAAATTATTGACGCTTTAGAACACGATGACATATCTATGTTTTATTGGTCCGATTCAATGACAGTCTTAGCTTGACTCAATCGCGATAGTCAATGGGGTGTTTTTGTCTGGAACCGAGTCCGCGAGATCCGAAATCTGACGAAGTCCGGGGAATGGCGTTATGTGCCGGGAGAGATGAATCGCGTGGATCTTCCCTCACGAGGTGTCAAGCAAAGGAACTGCTCGACTATCGCTGGTGGGAGAGTCCAGACTGGCTACGTGAATATAAGGACGGTGTGCCAAATATAATAGGCAATTTTGATGAGTAAGAATATCAGATCGAACTAAAAAGATCAATTCAGTTTTTGATGTTTTGTAAAGAAAGTCAAACAGATTTAAAGATAGTGGAACAATTTTCCTCTTATAGTAAATTTTAATCAGATTTTTCGCTATTTTGATAAAATTTGTTAATTTTAAGCACAATCTTAAGGCTAATAGTGATAAGAGATTGACCTACGGAGAAATGTATAAAGCAAATTAGATAAATATCCTCGTTTGGCGAAATTACAAACTTTTGTACACACTGTCGGCCTAATTTAATTAAAAACAATTTCTGAGCGCGATGGTCATTTATTGTTTTTATACCCGATAGTTTTGGATCACAAAGGCAAAGTAGTCGAATTGCTAATCCGTGAGATATACGAAAACATGTGTCACGCCGGTGTACAAAGCGTAATGTGTCATCTGCGAGAAAGATTCTGCATTTTAAAAGCAAGAAAAACAATTCGTTTGATTATAGGAAAGTGTGTAATATATAAGAGGTATAACACTAAGCCAATGCAAGTAGATCCAGCCCCTCTGCCATTACATCGTGTTAAAGATGCCACAGTATTCGAAATAACTGGAGTGGATTTTGCAGGCCCGCTATTTTTACGTGAAGGACAGAAGGCATGGATATGCTTATATACTTGTGCAGTGTGCTGAGCGGTATACCTAGAACTCATGACATTATTGTCGACCTTAGAATTTTTTAGCAGTTTTCCTCGTTTTATTGACCGTCGTGGCAGACCTGTTATTATGTATAGCGACAATGGGACAAATTTTGTTGGCGCGAACAATTTACTTAAAGATTTAAACTGGGATACTATTTCTCAGTATAGTTGCGCACAACGTATAGAATGGCGATTTAATTTACCTACCGCAGCGTGGTCGGGCGGGTGGTGGGAACTACTGATAACGACTGCTTAAAAATATCTTGCGAAAAGTTTTGGGGAAAGCTTGTCTCACGTATGAGGAAATGTATACGGTATTATGTGACTGTGAAAACACTTTGAATTCCCGTCCTTTGACGTACTTTTCCGACGAAACGAATGATTTAAAGTCCACTTACACCGGCTATGTTTTTACGTGACTTAGAAGAGTTAGAAACGCCCGATCTTGATGTAATTGATCAAGTTGATCTCGAATCTAGATATAAGTATAAATTAGAATTAATGGAACATTTAAGACGTCGTTTTCGCAAAGAATATCTAAGCCAGCTTGTGATAAAACCTCGCACTGCCGAATTGCGTAAACTGAAAAAAGGCGATGTTTTTCTAGTAGGTAATGACAGTCGTAAACGAATAGATTTGGCGCGAATCGAAGAACTGATCGAAGGGTGGGATGGAAAAATACCGGTAGCCATTCTGAAGACAAGTACAGGTAACTTTAAACGTCCGATACAGCGTATCTATCTATCCACTTGAAATCTCTGATAGTATTGACATAAATAATATGTTACGCGAAAAATTAGAAGAGAATGCTCAATGTAAAGTTGTACCAAAGGAATCGAAGAACTTAGAACAAGGAGTGGGCGTTTTGTGAAAAAACCAGAACGTATATAATTGTAAACGGTTAATTTTTTAAATATTTCTATGCGATAATTTTGTAAAACGATATTTATTTTGTTGAGTCTAGGACTCAAGGTGGGAGGATGTGAAAAACGTAAGCGAATTTTGAATCTCCCGCTATGTCAGTCGTGTAATCAGACGACGATGGGGGGGAGGCGCTAGTGCGGTATGTGCGAGTGAGTCCCTCGTGGCCCGCGCGAGAGGGCAGACAGAGGCGAGAGTTCGCGACGGCAAGTCGCACCCTTTTGTAGTTTACAATAAAAACCTGTGTTCTCAACATTTTTGTTCCTTTAATTTTTCAATCTTTAGTGATCCGTACCCATTTACAACAGAAGGTATATTTTTCCGACCAGGAATCTGAAGCAACGGTATAAGTAACAGTACATAAATTCTCATCATAATTTATTTACTAGTTTTAAACTATTAGAATGAAATAAAAATTATTTATACACTTTCTAACCTAGATTTTAAGTTGTGAACTTTAAATGTACATAAGGCGATCTCATATGATAGTTCTTAACTCTAAGGAAGTAAGCGATCAACGTCAATAATTGATTATAAACCATAATGTATATTCAGTGCCATAGCATCATTTTTTTGACAGCTAGCCATTGTCGAAATCACTAGTCTGGATCCGGCAAAGTGGAACTGCCGTATTCTTCCGATCTCCGGCCGACCATTTTCCCCATAAGGACATAAAACAAACTTTTGCACTAGCGAGCCCCCTTGATTACTTGAGAGTGTAGAGGTGGCATTTCAAGAACAAGAACTTTTCCCATAGAAGACGTTCCCATAGACAACGGTTGATTTTATTGAAAAATTGCTGATTTCCAGCTATGGCCTGAATGAACAACTATTGCCAACAAAACTTCGTTAGTTATCGAAATATCGATATGACCGAAGCTACACGTACAAAAAAGAGGCCAATTTCATGCACAAGTTAAGAAAAAATATTTCACATCAAAAAATGATATCAGCTAAAAATTTATAATTACATTATTTATGTGATGGGTAAGAATAATAGTTTGTACCTATTCTTATTTATTTTTTAAGATAATTTGTATTGATGATGTTATTTGAGAATTCAATGTAAGTTTCTACACTAAATTAATGGAGCAGCAGAAAACTACATAGTGGAAATATTATATATAATGTAAATGTAAATATATTATGAAAATCAATATACATTCTCTTCAATACATCTCATGAGGTTTTGATACTAGTTTGATACGAGCATTTTCTCTTGATCTATTGTGCACCTCGGCTGTACGCAACGTTATACCAAATATGTCTTCATGAAATCTGTTTTCATCCTGTAAATATTTCGTCAAAGTTTAAATGATCTATAATAAGATTAAATTAAAAGTTTTGAAACTTTAAATTATTTTGTACAAAATTGTATATGAAAGAATTAGGCTTATTTCCCATAAGTGTTAAGCAGGAGAGAGACACTATTATGATATTAAAACGTTAATATTTTCATTCTTATATAGTAAGTGGTTCCTTCTTGCTCATTTTTCCATACAACACTGTACACGCAAACACAAACCCTAAAACCGGGGTTTCCCCGAAACTGTTTACGGCCCTCTTTCTCTCTCGAAAGAGCTACATCCCGTAAACGCTTGAGTGCCGGGGTTTTTCTCGAAGCTCTTTACGACCCTCATGCTCTCTCAAAAGCGCGTCCGAGAGCGTCTGACCAGGGATCATAAAAAAGCTTAAGCGGACTGGCCGGACGGTCTCGGGGGCCCGAGCGTGCGGGCATGCCCATGCCAAGCGTGTCCTTTTTTCTCAACCTACACACGATCTCCAAATATATATATATATATATATATATATATAAAGGGTGTCCCATTTTAAAACCACCACCCAAAAATCTCCCAACCAAAGCATTTTAGAGAAAAATTTTTTAAACAAAAGTTGTCAAGTTTCAAGGGGGACACATAACGATGACCTTGACATTGACTTTGACCTTGACCTTCATCGTTATTTTAAGGTCAAATTGATTTTATAAAATGGAAACCCACATTTTTTATACCGGAAATAGAAAGTGCGGAAAATTCTACGTCCGACTATGATCTTGACCTCAACCCTGACCTTGACCTTCAGGGTCAATATGAGGTCAAATCGATTTTTTTATGTTATCCGTTAGTTTTATTTCCTATTCCGATAGTGCAAAAAATTCTAAGTATCAAATGATATTTAACTTTGAATAAAAGGGCTTACACCGCATAGTAAGGAAGCTTCCAGGAAGCTTCCAGAAAGCTTCCATGCTATGTGAGCACTATACTTTTTGCACCATCCAGAGATAACGGCGTGAACGTAGTAAGTTCTGTTTCCATTGGGATGCTGAATTATCGTGAGTCCCCTTGCCTCTTACCTTCGAGATGCTAGATTAACATGAATCTTTTTGCCGCTCATTACTGTAACTATTAAGATTTTTAATCTCGCAGCGAATGTCTAAAGTGGCGGTCATTTACTGGAAGGCAAAAATTTACTCCACTTTAGGAATGTCGTGTGACCAATAAAATAAGAATTTCCATTTCAAAAGATCGTTTTCACGTTATATTGACCCTGAAGGTCAAGATCAGAATAGAATTTGCCGCTCTTTCTATTTCCGGTATAAAAAATGTGGGTTTCTATTTAGAAAAATCAATTCGACCTTAAAATAACGATGAAGGTCAAGGTCGAAATCAAGGTCAAGGTCATCGTTGTGTGTCACCCTTGAAACTTGACAACTTTTGTTTAAAAAATTTTTCTCTAAAATGCTTTGGTTGGGAGATTTTTGGGTGGTGATTTTAAAATGGGACACCCTGTTTATATATATATAATTTTTTGGTAATCCTTTGGTTTTTAAAGGGACCAAGAGGGAGAAAAATAAATGTTATCAAGTCATGAACTCGTGTCAGTCTCTCTCGTTTTAATAACTAAATAAACTATCTGACGCAGTTAACAAGAAGATTTACGAAGTGTCTTCTTTTTTGGATCTTGTATGCATATTTGCTGCTGCAGAGGACGATACTAGATGTTTTAGGTCATAGTTGAGTCAGCTTCTTTTTATTTCTTACGGCTGAGCTCAGCTATCGAATATGAGTATAGTGCTACTTTATTTTCAGTCCATCATATATGGTAAAAAGTAGTTTTGACAGTCTGATGACCTAGGTACACCTGTAAGATTGCAAATTTGGTACGATGCTAGTCCTCGCAAATCTTTACGGGGCTCTGGCCATATGTCGCAAGGTTCCGTCCGCTTGGAGTCATCGCGAACATAAAATCCGGGTATGCTGTACCTTAGTATAGGGGCTAGGTAGGTTTTCATAGGACTCGGATGGCAAAAAGATTTCAAAGGTGATTCCTATGTATTCTTTCCTCCTGAATACGAATTTCGAGACTGGAATGCCCGAAAGTGGTCAGGTAATTTATTATTAACAATTTAATTGTTATAATGGCAATAAAATAACAATGTATCTAGATATAAACGTCCACCCAAAGCTAAAATGTTTCAAACAGTATATAAACCAATCTCCAATTGGAATTTTTCAAAAATTTTAAATAGAACCGCTAATATTTCAAAATTGGTGCAAAAAGGGACCTATTTTCTGCGGTTACGCGGTATGCGCGCACTAATCGGGTCATAACTTTGATTCTCTTCTACGATTTTAGGTCTATAAGGTTTCATTTAAAAGAAGAAGCTTTATACTGTTGAACTATGTACAATTAATTGCATTAAAATTGTTAGCAACATGGCAATAAGATTATAAAGCGTATTAATGAGGCCAAAATATTCAAGTTTTTATCTACAATCGCTTTTTGTAAATTATTTTATTATTCTTAGATGGCCTTGTTACTTTCAGACTGAGTACTTTAATTTATTTATAAAAAAATGTCAATTTATATCTCACGCAGTAGCGCGGTCCTTGTCCGCACTACTGGCGCCAGATTGCTTTTCACCGACGATGGAAGTACTGCTTTACACGCAACTTTTTCTGTTTATTTTTAGTAGTTGATTACAATTTTTGAGGGTAATTTTCCAGATATTTCTCTGGAAAAAAATTACGGGTGGTTTTCCAATAATGCTTCCGAATGTTTTCGCAAAACTGCTTTCCAAAATAAAAAGTTTTTAGTTAATTTTTGTTACGAATGTAAAGGAAAAGTATTTGATTAAATCTTAAAATGATTCATTTCTCGGAAAAATCATCATTGACGTTTTGGTAATTAAGAAAAATAACGTTTATCGCATATTTGGCATAACTGATAGAAAATATAAATTTTTACCTCAACGCAATCCAAACAATATATTCACCTTGAACAAGCTAGCTATTATATTACAAATTTATTATAAGTATAGAATGATTTGTACACTCTTTGCATTCAACAAAAATAATTTTGCAACTTTGGATGCTTATTTTAATCCATAATTTAATAAATTGTATATAAATAATTTACAGATTGCAGATGAACTTATTTATAAGTGCACATGTAAGGTATGCTCGACAAAATCGTGTATTTGTTCATCAGCGAAAATTCCTTGTTGTTCGTTTTGTGTATGTCAAAAAAATAACACTTGTAAAAATAAATATAATTAATTAGAAAACTAAAAACTAGTCAATACAGTTTGATGTAAGTACTTGAGAAAGCCGAGAGCCGTGTATATCAGGACACCCGTGGGATTTCTCAGAGTTTTTTGGATAACCGTACTTATATTCCAGAGCAGTATCTGGAAAATCACCCTCAAAAATTGCAGTCGACTGCTAAAAATATGCAGAAAAAGTTACGTGTATGGCAATACTTCCATCGTCCGGGATAAGTTCTCTGGCGCCTGCAGTGCAGACAAGGAACGCGCTATTGCGCGAGGTATAGATTGACATTTTTTTATAAATAAATTAAAGTACTTAGATTTATAGGGTCTCAAAGTAACAAGGCTGTCCGTGAATAATGAACTTCGAAAGATTTCATCCATTATTCATTGTTGTAACTATTACAAAGAGAGATTGTAGACAAAAACTTGAATACTTTCGCCCCGTTAATACGCTTTATGATGTTATTGTATTGTTGCTAACAATTTTAATTGTTCTTCTTTCAAATGAGACCTTATAGACCTAAAATCTTCAAAAAGAATCAAAGTTATGACCTGATTAGGGAGCGCATACCGAGTAACCGCATAACATAGGTCCCTTTTTGCACTAACTTTGTAATATTCTCGCTCTTCTAATGAGGCCCACTACCCGCCGTTGTTGACAGAGGGTTGAAAGATGCGCTTGTCGCTGCGGAGCTGGCCGTTTTTTCTCGTCTTCGTAGTTCTTCTTGCACTCTTTGGAGAACTAATGTGCGACTAGCGCGATTGTTGTGATCAGGTTGCTCTTTACCATTTCGACAACGTGTTCATTCGAACCAGTGTCAGAAAAATCTTGCTCCTCCGCCAGATGTTGGCCTAGCAGTTACGCGTGAGACATCCTCGATGGTTGGTGACTATGGGAGGCAACCGCTCGGAGGATGCGGGCGGCGTAACGCAGGCGCCTCTGCGTTATCCAGAGGGGCTGGTCCGATGGCCAAGCTGGACAGGTTGACGTTGGAGTCGGTGATCATTGCTATCCAAGGTTTTCACAGATTCCACGTCGAGCCCGATACAGAGGTCTCGGTCATTCCTAAACCATAAAACTGAGTGGCCAGCGTCATAGCGTCACGGATATATCCGAGTGCCTCTTCCGTAATGGTCAACTTGATCTCCTTCGGTTCCATGATCTAAGGAAGAGTAAAGGCGGTCATGCAAGCAAATATGTTATTGGTTCTTCTAAAAAAAATTTCTACAGGAAATTAACAGAAGAATAATAGAAGAATCAGATGTAAGCTTTGAGAGATATAGTAGAATTAAGAATTCTGCGATTGCGGAACTTTATTTCTCGAGCGGAGGCGTCGAGGAGATACTGCATTTGACAGAGTTATTGGAGAACGTCGTCCTGAATTATGTATCATATCGGTTTTCGCAGGATGATTAAGGTCGGCGTAGGTAAATTACTTCTCGCCGGACTAACAGGCTCGGTGGCTTCTGCTTGAGCTTCATTGCTCATCTGATCGGGATCGAATAAATTTTCTATCGAGGACCTAGTATCAGAATCATCCTGGTCAGGAAATTGTTAGTCACGACAAGGTTTCATATCAGCAACGGCAACTTTTCCAATATCTGTGCCATCCTCCCTTCTGAGTCGATATGTACTAGTACCAGAGCCGGCTACGACGATGTACGGTCCTTCGTATTTTGAGCTAACTTTAGCGGCTATTCGTTTCTCCGCTGAGGAGAGAATGCGATTAAACCATATTATATCGCCGACGTGGTAGCAGACGTCGCGATGTTTCGCATTATAATACTTCTCTTGCCTAACTTGAGCGGTTTTGGAATTGTCTTGCGCATTCGCTCTGTAACTGTCGAGTTTTTCCATGCGAGTACACCAATTTGCAAGTGCGGTATTTTCGCATTTTTCGATGACTACGCGTTCTTCTTGACGTTTTAGTGAATGCGGTGGTTCTGGATTACGATCATAATTGAAAAAAGCGGGACTTGAGCGAGTAGCTTTGTGTACAGCTGCGTTGTACGAGAACGTGAGCTCCGACAGATGGAAATCGCACGTAGTGTGCTTTTCTTCTATAAAGGTGGTAATCCTGACCGTGAACCTCAGTTGCATTCACTTTCGGTGAGTAAGGAGCGCAAGTTGCATGTTTAACTCCGTGGGCCTCGAAAAAGTTATCCAAAACTTTATTTTTGAAGGGAGTGCCGTTATCTAACAGGAATCTCTTGGGTATCGCATATTGAAGGAATACGCGTTCATACAATGCACGCTTAACTATTTTGGCTTTTATTTTGTGTATCAGTATATATTCTACCCAACGAGTGAATAAACCCAGAAAAATGATAATTCGTTCATCACCTTATGTCGATCTAGGAAATGGGCCCATGGAATCGCTGGATACGATTTCTGAAGGGCGAGTGACTATATGTTCTCCCATTAAGCCAACTGGTGCAAGTTGCTTCACCTTAGTTTGCTGGCAGATTTGACAACTATGCATATATGCAATATGTTTGGTCAGTAATAGCGCAATATCGCGCGTTGATGCATTTTGCAGCAGCCTAGATATCCTGCAGTCGGTTTTTCATGACATTCTCTGAGAACTTGTAACTGTTGTTCATACGGTACGACCAACTTCCAAGCTTCGTCGTTGTTTCCGAGAAAACCGTTTATAACAGGATTTAGTCGGTAGTTGTACAGCCGGCCACCTACTATCTTTCAAGGTTGAGCTGTAGGATCTGCTAAGCCAAACTTGCTAAGCCTTCTGCAGGTACCATCTATGTTTAACGTTTTAATCAATCTTGAAAGGTGCTAGGCACAATATATCGTCATCTTCGGTCTTATACATGCAAGATAACGCATCAGGTATGATATTATCGTTGCCCTTGTAGTGCACTATGTCGAAGTCATACGATTGTAGTCGTAGAGACCAACGGCCTAATTTTCCATACGGATGTTTCGAGTTTTTCAACCAAATCAGACTGCGATGATTGGTTATGATGGTAGAATGGTAACCATCAATGTAGAATCGAAACTTGTCTATCAACCATAGCACCGCCAAACATTCTCGTTTGGTTACCGATAATCTCCTTTCGGGCTCTGTAAGTAATAGCAGTTGTGGTGGGGGTATCAGTATAAAGGAACGTCTGCGAGCAATCTAAGTCATTCCTCTTCGTGATGGAGCACATACTAGACATGCAGGGCTTCAAACAGCCCGGTAATGATCTTATTCTCAAAGAACTAGCTATAGTTCCAGTAAAGTGCAACAGCGAACTTCCGGTATTTCTCATCAAAGAACCCTTTCCTTGGAAAGGACTCAACGATAAGTATAAAACTAATTACTGGCAAAACTACACTCCATTTTCAATACCAATAATACATATATTCTTTAGTGATATCGTTGCTTAATAACCCAAACTCACACTCTCCTTATACCATTCTATGACTCGGACAATTTTACGACAATCACAATATTTTTATTAAACATAAATAACTGTAGTTCCAACTTAAGCTTAAACATAATCACAATCATTTCGATCTTTTTCGAGTAACGATGTTGTTGCCTTTGTTTGCTAAGGCGCCACGTTACCTTTTGGATTGCTCAAGTTCGAATCTAACGTTCGTTTTTTTTTAATACATATGAGTTAAACAAAGATATTCAATCAACTATATGTTATAGATTTTTATTTAAAGTTATACGCATTAATAAACATTTAAAAAAGCATGAAACTACTATCACATTATCTATTCGTGCTGTGTAATTAAATCATTATCACCAAATACTTATAATTTGGATATTTTACAGTATCGATTTATATTAAAAGTTTGTATCACAATTTTTTTACGGCTTTGATATTTAAATTATTAATCTATGAACTTAATAAAATAACTTATGGGTACTATTTATATGGTATATGCAAACTGCTGGGGTATTTGTAACAAGAACTTAAAGGTCTCGAAGGCTGCGCAGTTTTGATTTGGCTGTCTCTATTTAATGCTTCCAATTTCGGGAAAATATATACTAGCTAGATATCATTTAATTAATTATAAATGCGTACATTTAAATAAAATCTAAACAAAAATTTTTAATTTCAAAATATATAGTTGAATGTATATCTTTCTTTAAGTTGTATGTATTAAAAAAAATCAAACCGAGCAAAGGATTTGAACTTGAACACAACAAAAGGTAGCGCAGAGCCTTAGCCACCACAGCCATCAAAATCATTATTTGAAAAGAATAGAAAGTTACACATGATCATCATCCCCCTGTGGAGATTTTCATTGTGATTATGTTTAAGCTTAAGTTGGAGCTACAGTTATTTATGTTTAATAAAAATATCGTGATTGTTGTAAAATTGTCTGAGTCATAGAATGGCATAAGGAGAGTGTGAGTTTGGGTTATTAAGCAACAACATAACTAATAAATATATGTATTATTGGTATTGAAAATGGCATATAGTTTTGCCAGTAATTAGTTTAATCAATTTGAGTTTGAAAAAAAAATTTCCGAGCGTTGGATTCGAACCCTAGCATATTAAAAAGTAGCGCAGCGCCTTAGCTACCAGAGTCACCGACAGTATCATTTTGAAAAGATTATTGCAAATGTATATTATTGATTGATGCAAATGTATATTATTAGTATTAATAGTGAAATGCAATATTTGCAACTGACTAATTTAGTTATTTTTGTTTTAAAATTTATAAAGTTAAATATATAAATGCGATATCCAATCATCCCATTAGATACGCATATTTCCTCTACACCGTGGTACTACTACATCGACTTAGTATATTTCAATAACGTAATAGTCACACTGAGCGTCGAGAAATTTTGGGTAATTGTCATTTTAAGTGAATAAAAAGGATTTATTACTGTTAAATTACGACATTTCAATCGAGTTCCTAATTCCGAGTTCTTGCATAATTACATCTCATAACGAAATAGCTTATATCTCGCATCGACTACTGGCCCACTGGTTCTGATCACCCGCCGAGAGAACGAGCATAGAGCAGAGCAACAAAGCAGCTGACTCAACAAAAGGTAAGTGTTAATTCTATACAGTAATACTAGCCCGTTAGAAGTTTCTCTCTCTCACTCTCTCTCTCTTAAAAGAAAGGCTATAGGACTAGCGCGTGTCATCGACTATTCGGAGCCTTTAAATCGAATTTATATTCTAAAGGCGCGAATCCAAGTTCTCTTTAACTAAAAAAGGGTTTCCCAACCAGGCATTTAGCGTTGTTCTTCAGGATCGCGGGAATGTCTAAACACCGAAACCGCTAGGATTCTTTTATAAAAATTCTCGTCGTTCGTCGTGTTCCCCATAATAAACTAAGCATAAAAAATGTTACAACCTGCGACAGCATCATAGCCGAGGACGTAACACTGTTTTCATTAAAATTTTCTTACTTAGGTTTCAGTAAAATGGATTACATATGTTCATATTGCAATGCTTCTTACTTGGCCTGTAGAATATTCTAAGAGAAGTTGTTGTCTTAATGGTAAAGTAAAATTATCACCACTCACTGAATGTGATGATAGTTGGAAAGAATTATTACTTAATGATAGAGAATGAGATCTCGAAATTTCATTCGAGATCTGATTTATTGTGGCTAAATTTATATTTATGACGATTTATTGATGTTTATTTATCACAAATCATAAATGTAACCTCATATACATATCTTAAAGACCTTGTTGTATTAGATTTATTCACAAGAAATTAAATATTTAAATAAATTGAAATAGTTCAGATTTGGAAGGTTTGTATAATTTAGAAGTTCCAAGAAATATTCAAGTAAATATTTATTATTATTCATATTATAAAATAATGTAATGAAACTACATTTTTTGGACGGATTCAGGCGATGCAATCTCTTCTGAAGAAGAATTGCCGAAAGAATACACGGATCCTAAAGAAGAATTTTCTTTAGGAAAAACCTCTGATTCTTCATTCTGTGAAGAATATCAGAAGTGGCTAAATGCTCCAAGAGTTGCACGTATTTTCATCTCCTTGTTGTAATAATCCTTGTGATGAATGGTTACCCCTTATATAGTAGACGATGTAATAGATCTGAAAATAACCCGTAATAAAAACGTATAATTAAAGCAAATTATTCTAGTTCGTAACCATACGGTTATTCCATACAATAGCTTCCTACTTCAAAAGCATAAATGTTATTTAAATGTAGAATATTGGGCATATTTTCAATGTATTAAATATATATTTAATTACATACATAAGGGTGGAGATGGAGATTTATGCAAAATTTAATGGTACATGATAAAGAAAATGATGAACCTGGTACTGCAGTTGATGATGAAGTTATTCAGCTTATTGAAGGGAGGTATTTGAGTGGAATGTAAGCAGCTTGACGACTTCAAGACTTTCTATTATCTGGTACAATCCATACTGTTACACGTTTAGCAGTTCATACTAAAGATCAACAAACAAATTATTTTGTTATTTTTGAAGAAATAAACAGTCAAAAGTCTGTTACGACGACGTTGCCTTCAGCGGGATTTTGGGCGCCGTCTCCAACGCGGGCGAAATGGGTACCTATCACCACTACACAGCGCATTTTCAGATTGTGGATAGAGGAATGACCCCTGAGAAAGAGGTTAGCTGCGAATAAATTGAATAAGCAGTCGCGGACAGCCGATAGGACCAGGCGTGGGTGTGATGAGCCCACACTGGCGAACGCATTCATCTAGTCGGAAAGCTCTCATACTTAGTTCTAAAGAGGTATGGGGATTATCACCTCTAGAACGGTGGACTCACCTGTGATCGGAACAGAATCCAAAACGCGTTGGTTTAACTTACTATCATGGCTCAAAAAAAAAAACCAAACCAAAAGGGGCTTAAGGATGGGAACCTGGAATGTCCGCAGTCTTTACAGATCGGGCGCGATTCGCGAAATCATAAAGGAAGCTGAGAAATACTCTTTAGAATTGGTAGCAATACAAGAAACTCGGTGGACAGATGATACGCTGCTAGCATCAGGTAACTTCACGTTCATGTATGGGGGTGTGAGCAGGTCCCTAGGTACCGGATTTCTCGTCAATAAAAGCATCATACATTCGATTAAAAACTTCAAATTCGTGAATGACAGACTGTCGTATATTCTATCGAAGAGGAATGGTATCACTATGTTGTTATTAAAGTACACTGTCCTACGGAGGACAAAGAAGAAGAAGTCAAGGACCTCTATTACGAAAATCTAGAGCAAGTAATCGACCAATTCGCGTCTTACGATACTAAGAGAAGAAAGAAAGAAAGCTTGCACGAAATCAGCAATGATAACGGTATTACGGTCATTAATTTCGCCGCGGCAAAAGATCTCATAATTAAGACTACGTGCTTTAAACACAAGGATATATACAAAGCAACGTGGACATCGCCGGACGGGGCTACGCAAAACCAAATCGATCATTTTCTCAATGACAAAAAACCGCATACAAACGTATTCGATGTAAGGACCTATAGGGGGCAGATTGTGACTCGGATCACTTTCTAGTAGTAGCCAAATTAAAAGCCAGATTAGCAGCCGGTCAAAATAGCAAACAAAAGAACAAAGTAGAAAGCTTCGATATAGAAAAACTACGAAACCAGGCGGAACGAAATAAATACCAAATAGAAGTTAGTAATAGGTTTCATGCACTCGAGGAAGCAGACGCATCACCGGAGGTAGACGATGAACCGAACTATTTATGGGGGGTTATCCAAAAAACGGTAAAAGAGGCCGCGAACAAGGTGCTAGGGAAAAAGAAAAAACCTAAAAGCAAACCATGGTTTGACGAAGATTGCGAACACTCATTTGAAAGGCGGAAAAAAGCTAAATTGAACAGCTTACACAATGGAATTGATAGGGCCATAGATGAGTATCATAACGTAAAAAAAAAATAGGCGCGATCTACAGAAGTAAGAAACGCGAGTATCACAAGAATCAAATAAGAAAGATAGAAACAAATAGTAAGGAAAATAACCCGCGTGAAATGTATAAAAAAAGAAACGCCATTAGAAAAGGTTTTCAGAGTAGGTCGCAGATGATGAAGGATGAGGCCGGAAACCTTGTAACAAGCGAAAACGAACTGCTAAAACTGTGGAAAAGTTATTTCGATAGGCTATTAAATGTGCATGAAAATTGCGAAGAAATGGGGGACGAAATCCACACTGCTGAATTCCATATGGAGGAACCGAGCTATAAAGAAGTGGAGGCCGCGATTAAAAAACTAAAAAACAAGCGCGGCAAACGATTCTATACCAGCTGAATTACGTAAATACGGGGGAACCGCGCTCACTTTCAAAATTTATGAACTAATATGTGTTTTTTGGAAGAATGAAACAATGCCGGAAAACTGGAATGAATCTGTCATACCGATTCTCAAAAAGGGGCATAAGACAGACTGTAATAACTATAGGGGTATCTTACTTTTAGCAAAGTGCTACAAAGTTCTGTCAAATGTTATACAAGCCAGACTCACGCCATTCGCGGAAGATATAATAGGAGATTATCAGTGTGGATTCCGGCGCAACAGATCGACAAGCGATCAAATGTGTACCATAAAAGAACTGTTAGAGCAAAAGTGGGAATATTGCCAAATTTTACATCATTTTTAGACTTTAAAAAAGCGCACCATTCTATTAAGCGAAGCAAAGTGTACACAATCCTAGTGCTTCTCGGTGTACTACCGAAAAAAACTCGTAAAATTAATTCAAATATGTCTGAACGGAAGCACAAGTAAGGTCCGAGTAACGGTAATATATCTAAACCCTTTACAATACGAGACGGTTTGAAACAGGGTGACGGGCTCTTCACGGTACTCTTTAACTTAACGCTAGAGTATGATGTTAGGAAAATGAAAACTAGCGAATTAGGCGCAACAGTTAATAGTGTAACAACACAGATTCTGGGCTACGCAGATGACTTCGATATAGTGGGGGATCATAGGAAAACGGTAACAAGAAACGCGGAAATTCTCATTGAAGTGGCTAAAAATACAGGGTTAGAATCGAATTCGTGAGTGAATCGAAAACAAAATATATGATAATGGGTAGGGAAGGCACCTGCGTAGAGGAAGAGGATCTCAGAGCTGGAAATTTCACTTTTGAAAAGGTTAGCGAATTCAGATATTTGGGTACAACTATAAATGATAAAAACGAGATTAAAGCCGAGATCGACAAAAGACTCCATTCGGGTAATTCTTGCTACTTCACCGTGAGTAAATTATTAAAATCCAGGCTGCTGTCCAAGAACATTAATCTCCTGTTTACTGCCCATGGATTCTCTTTCGCTCCAAGTTTTTCACTTGAATTAATAGATGCACTCTGCTCGCACTTTGTACACCCAATGGCAATTTTAAAGCCGAAGCTCTGTATACCAGATTCACTAAATTTCACATTGCTGTTGCACTGATTATATTTTAAAATATTCTGAAATGCAGGAAATAGAATACTTATATCGATAATTCTATTTCTTGTGTCACTAGAGTCTAAGATCCTCGTACTTTCGAGTTTTCTTGAACTGGTAGTATGAACATTGTAACGCTGTGTGTAGGTCGCACTAGATGGTGGCCGATAGTGCGGCTTACTCCACACGCGACTTGCGCCCCACAGCTGTGGAGTGCTCGGACCGCTATACCGATTACCGGTAGGATGATATAGGGTTATTATTGATAACACAGTTATGTATAAAGTTTAAGAATAAAATGTTTATTTAAAACTAAAATACAAATGAACGGTGAATCAGTCGGTATCGACGGTCTCGACGAGATCGGTCGGCTTTCTGAAAGAGATACGTTACTTGAACTATTGTTAATAGTGTGACGTGCTGCACGTCGGCGCACGTCGGTTCCCACGATGGGGAATCGCACGTGCAGTGCTGACGGTGCGAGCGTTGCAATGCTCGGCTTACAGACGTTGGCTCCGGCTCGTGGATTCGGAGAATCCCAAACCGCCGCCGCGGACTTGCGTTGTCAGTTTTGCGATAAGGCAGGTCCGATGAGCGCGGCTACTCGCGAGCTGCGAACGACGAGACAGAAGCCACCGATCTGCGGAAAGAGTAACATCTTGCTCTCGCGTCTCTCTCTCCTGCTCGCCGCAATAAAAAGCACGTTGCAACCTCGAACTCAAGTGTTTTGCCTCGCGCCAGAACCCCTCTCCGCATTCACGCTTTCGTGAATGTAACAGTGGCATCCCTTGTGGGGATTCTTTTTCTCGTGTTCGGAACGTTAGTACGTCGCGAGTACCTTTCGGTCTTCTCACCTTTTTTCGACGCACTTTTGTCCGTGCAAAAACGAATTTTCGAATAAGGACCAGCTGTACAGGAACAAAATCTTAAGCAGATAGCAGTTCAATTAAAAACAAAAAAGGAACTTTTTGAGAAGGACGACCTATTGCGGAGATTTTGAGCACATTTATTGACAGGAAGGAAGGACGATTCAATCACAAGACTTCTGAAACAGTATTATATTGACAGAAAGGAAAAACGACTTTTTTCACAAAATTTTTTCTGAGGCAAAATCAAACCAAATTCGTAATCCAGCAATGAAAATGTCTATATTATTGCACGTTATTATTATCTACTTCATCGCAACTACATCAAGGTAAGATTTTGTGATATCTAATATACATATTTTATTGTTTATTTCCCGTGGGTTGGGGATCACTCATTTCCACCTGTCCCAAGCGGCAATTTTCTTTCGTAATTTTTTATTAAATTTTAGTGGAATCACGATCATTGGTTTTAAAGCAAAATATATAATTTCTAAATTCAGCATAGTTATCTCGATAACTGCATAATTTTTTTTGCGTGCAATCTATGAAAGCCTTCAATGAATTTATTGTTGCTTCTCAACAGTTCATTAGCATTTTACATCTGAGATATTCCCAAATAGGATATTATCGAGTTTTTACACTTTTAATATACTTTACATATTGAAACCTTCTATCAGTAACTTACTTATATCTAACATTCCGAATATTCCCAACACATTAACTTTTACTTTCAATAATATTTCTAAATTTTTCATTTCACATGTTTTTAATAAATTAAACTTTTTATTAAAAACATTTTTACATTAAATTAAATTCATTTTCATCTTGATTATTCCCTTATATTTAGCACTGCAAATATTTCTAATAAATTCTTCATTGTACCCTAATAGTCCATTTATGCTCTTATACTTCATAAGGTGATAAGGGAATTTTAATTGTTCGCTGATGTTTCCAATTTTAAGGATTCTTGATAAACCCATTATTGTCCCCTCCTTTTTCCCATTTACACTTAATACTTCAAAAATCTCCTAATAGTAATTCATTTATATCTCGGACGCGTATAACCTCAGTTTATAGTTTATTTCACGGATTTCTCTCAAATTCTTCGTTACTCTTTGATCAGCTCTTACACTTTACACGGTGTATGTTCCTACGAAGTTAATCACTACTTTTTAAACATTCAGTTACGAGTTGCACAACTAACTCTTTGGTGGCTTAACCATCAACTTATTATACCCCTATCTGATTAACGTATACACATCGACATTTTAAAACAAGTGCCAACAACCCATGACACCTGTTTTTGCGCCACTGAATTTTCCCTGGCCGGGGGAAGAACCTGCAAACGCTCAGGAGGTCCCCATTGTCACAATAGATGAACGCATAGACAATCTCACTGAAAATCAGGAGGACTTGCAGGAAGTCATTTGCGCTCTTGAACAGCGGATCCTGGAAAGCGATAAAAAAAAAAAAAAAAAAAAATCGAAGCGTTGCAGGACGTCAATAGAGCAATCCTCAGGGCTCTAGACAGGTCAGTCAAAAAACTGGAGGATTTGGAAGTACGTCTTGCCTCAGAGAAAGCTGAAGTACTCAGACGCATCTCAGAGGTAGAAAGTCAAGTCATTGATATAACTTTCAAAATGGCGTCTCTTAGTCTTGAATGAGGGGACGAGCGTAACCATGTTAGAGTTTAACTGCGAGTTGAGTTAAATCCTCATAATCTTGATTATAGCATGAACAACTGCATATCCTCTTCGATTCCATTCGATTTCACTGAAGTCAAAGTAAATGTTTGTAGACTCCTTGTTTTTCTTTTCTGAAGTCGTAACTCTTCAGCAGCATAAATACTATTAAAGTTGAAACGTTCATCCATAAGTTCATTATCTTTTTCTTTCCTTTTGAGTTGAAAATTTTCTTTGATAATCAAACCTTAGAAATCTTAACACGACTAAAGCCGACAGAATTATTCATAAGCTCTTAGTAGTCTTTTGAGTGATTCATTATGTCTCTCTCGAATTTATGGGGCAAGAGTAAGAAGAGCAAAGAGAAGGCCGATGGCGCAGATAGTAGGAGTGTTAGTGCCACTGATTACTCAATTAACAGAGAACAGGATGAGCAACACTTTGCTCGGGAACTCGCACAACTGAACGTGGTAACCACCAGCGCAGCTTCTTTTCTATCAGACAACATCTCGAATCAGAGAAGAGCCTTAGCATTGGGATCTTCGCTCTCATTAAATGACAGTCGCAATTCGCTAGATGGACTGGGCGCCATAGGAGGCATAGGTGAAAGACTACCTGCCACATCAACTTCCTTTGTACCAATACAGTCTACATGGCAGAACGCCAGTATGACACAATCCTCCACTACGCGCACTACGACATATATGGGTGTTATATCGAAGACGGTCATGTCCACATCGACCAGCATGAATTCTCACCAGCACCCACTGCGTGAGGAAAATAGACCATTAACACCCACGTTTATGGACTTGTTAGACATGCGGAGCAAAGTTAATCGAGCCTTGGCTCAGAGAACTGGGCTAAACCCAGAATTGTTAGACTCTGCGTTCTATACTACATCTGCATACAAGGACGTCTCCGTTCATGCACCGACAATCACAGCGAGATCCCCATCAAACAACATATCGAACAGCTACAGTCTCTTTGACCAATCGACCACCAGTATGCATACCCAGCGGGATCCAGGAGTACTTAGCACAACTCTTCTCCATCGACCTGATCCACTCGTTGGTGACCATTTACAGAAGCAAATGCTCAACCATAGCTCTCAAGCATTCCTCAACAGCAATGACGACAGATTGCAGCCGGTACATAATAAGAATTTTGAAATTCAGGAACCAATAAGAGAAACAGGCACATCTGGAGTATCGGCAGAGTACTATGCAAACAAGAACTTCCAGACAACTAACAACACCTCAAGACCACCTTCGAACGCAAGAGTGTCATGGGACACGCGACAAGCTCCGCTGATATTCTATACTCCGGAAAACTCACCGGAAAACGTGAACAGCGCACCCGATCCTCGCGCACTCGGGTACAACACTAGCGTGGATCATAGTATCGGGTCTTGCCAACACAACAACTCCAAAATATACTCTAACCCATCGCTGGACACACCTAATACTTCGTACAGATTCCTCAATCAAATGGAGTATGACATGCACAAGCGGTCGAACTTGTCACTGTCACAGGCTTTGAATCTCATTCCCACATTCGATGGAAACCCAGAACGTTTAAATCTCTTCTGTTCGGCAATTAGACGTATTATCAGCACATATGGCTCGCAAGCTGAACAATATGCGTTGTTAGCTATAGCTAACTGGTCGAGCTGCTGATGGATTCTCAGCTAGCATCTTGCAATACACGTCAATCGAGAAATTTTTGAGCGACATAATTCTCCAGTACAGCAATATTGGTCTGGCTGATGAGATTTTGTGCCAGCTCAAACTTATCACGCAGCGAGCATATGAACAGGCAGGTGACTATGGTCTACGTGTACAAAAGTTGCTCAATAGGTTGCTGACAATTTATGAGTCAGCACCCGACATGGAATCTGCAGACCGTGAGTGCAGGAAGAGAGGAGCGCAAAATGATGCTCTTCAGCACTTTATGTTTGGCTTATGTGACCCGCTCAATCACCAAGTCAGGAGCGAGAGGCCAAACACACTCAATAATGCCATACGTCTGGCTATTGAATTTGAATGCAAACAAAGCGCTAGACTATCACTTCACCAGATGATACGTCAACCACCGTACGCACAGGTGAATTATTTGGACACTCAACTCGCTGCGAACAAACAAGTGCCTGAGGCCACCAAAGCCATCGGTACATCACCAGAGATCCAGGAAGCAAAGTGTAAAAGCTGCAACAGCACAGATCATATTGCTGAGGATTGTACCAAGAAGAAGGTAATCAGACCGTACTGTCATTATTGTGAAAGAGCAGGTCACATTTTCAAAGACTGTTACAAACTGGAAAATGACATCAGTGCCAGACGCGTCAATGCTCAAATGGTGCAGAATTCAGAGGGCAGCAACAGTAATAATAGCCAAAACAATAGAAATTCCAGCAATAATCAGGGCAGTTTTGATAACCGAGGAGCCGGGAATACTCCTCGCTATTACTCCAATAATAACAACAACGGCACTGACAACAGGAACAGGGGGAACTTTAGCAACAATCGTGGTAACCCTCAACATGGTTACAACAATCAGGGGGATAACCGTAGGAACCAAGACTACAATTATGACGGTAATCACTACAATCGGGGAAATTACGATAGGGGAAATAGTAGTCACCGTGGATATAGTGGCAGCAATCGTGGAAATTACAACAGTAACAATATCCGCAGAGGCTACGGCAACACCCGTGGCAGATCTAACAACGACGACGGCTACGGGCGAATCAACCGTAACTGGGACAATATGGGATATTTAAATGAAAATAGACAGTACAACAATGAAAGGTACCAACACGTCAGGGAAGTACAAAACTTCTTTGACAGAAATCGAGATGTGCGTGGTGACAGCGACAACGCGAGTTCCGGACCCAGAAATAACCCCAACAATAATCCTTTAAACTCGTAGACTGCTCGACTCGATCCTCAGAGGACGAGCAGCCTGGTCTAAATAGAGTAGATGCCAAAATCCACAACATCAAAGAAGTCAACATCAAGTTGGCGAAAGTAGGACGTTCACCTCCCATCATAACTTTAAAGAGTTATAGTCTGGCAAACAATCAGGCTGACTTTTTCATTGACACAGGCTCAGACATTTCGGTAATTAAAGAAAGCATCATAGATGAGCGTTTCACAGAAATTGATAGATCTATTGTTCTAGCAATTAAAGGCGTTGTTCCAGGAACATGTTTCACCCTAGGGAAGGTATGTGTGAAGGCCGATAATGGTGTAGGTTGTACGTTGCACATAGTCCCCGACAGCTTCCCCATCAAAGTAGAGGGCCTGATCGGTTGGGACTTTATTGACGCTCACAAGGCACGAATTGATGCCGCGCAGAAGCGTTTAGAATTATGCAACAACACATTTATTCCCTTTAAACATGAGGAATCTTTTCATATAAAAGGTAGAACACGACAGATAATCTTTGCAGAAGTCAGCAATGTCAATGAGAAGATAGGCTGGGTACCCTTACAAAACTTAGGGCCAGACTTACTGTTTGGTAACTTTTTGGGTAAAAACAATGATGGGCATGTATATGCGGAGATCCTGAACACAGGGACAGCTCCGGTTACGATACCGGTACCCCAGGTGAACCTAATACCTTCCCACACGGTTGCACCTACTGGTGACGCAGACCTCGATGAGGACGATGTCAATAGTGTCACGAGCAGAGTCAACATTTTGAATTTATTCTCGGACGACAAGGTGAATACGCCAATTGATGTGGCGGTGCGCAATAGGCACATGCTAGAAAACCCACATTTGTTGAAGGAGAGGGTTGATAAAATTATGAAATTAATCGACACTAGCAGTTGTAACGCGGCGGAAATAGAACATGTACGAGATTTGATTTCGGACTTTTCTGGGGCTTTTGGTCTAGATGGGGAACCTTTACCCGCGACTAACATTATACAACATATAATTAAATTAAAAACGGATAAACCAATTCGCTCCAAAAGACATCGCTATGCGAGAGTCATTCGCGAGAACATCTTAAAGGAAGTAGATAAGCTATATAAACAAGGCGTAATTGTTCCATCCAACTCGGACTTTAGTAGCAATCTCTGGATTGTTCCTAAAAGCCCGGGGCCCGATGGGGAGCAAAGGTGGAGATTGGTTACGGATTTCAGTGATATCAATAAAGAAACGGAAGGCAGTGCGTGGCCAATTCCGTTCACCAGCGATATTCTACAACAGCTTGCCAGTGCACAGATCATAACAGTCATGGATCTGAAACAAGGTTTCCATCAGATTCCGATTCATCCAGACTCAGCAAAATATACGGCATTCAGCACTCCGGTGGGTCCGAATGGCTGCCAGCATTTTGAATATACACGTATGGCTATGGGACTTAAAGAGGCAACAAATACCTTCTCGAGAGCCATGTCCCTGGCGATGGCAGGTCTGCAATCTCAGGAAGTAGCCATATATCTGGACGATCTGATGATCTTTGGAAGTAATCTCCAAGAGCACGAGACCAGATTCAGGAGAGTCATGCAACGACTCATTGATGCAAATTTAACTGTAGAGCCCAAGAAATGTCAATTCCTAAAGCGAGAAGCCAAGGTTCTGGGTCACATTGTTGGAGGAGGCAACATACGTGTTGACCCGAGCAAGCTTAAAGCCGTAAGAGAGTATCCCACTCCAACCACCACCAAAAAGGTTAGGCAACTTCTGGGATTATGGAATTACTATAAAATGTACATTCCTAATGCTGCGGAGATCGCCTACCTCTCACGCGACTTTTACACAAAGGAGTGAAGTTCCATTGGAGAGAAGAACACCAAACTGCTTTCGACAAAATGAAGGATATTCTGTGCTCGGAACCAGTATTGGCGAATCCGAACTTAGACGAACCGTTCATAATAACAACGGATGCCTCCGATTATAGTCTGGGTGCAGTGCTCAGCCAAGGGAAATTAGGGCAGGACAGACCGTGCGCGTATGCCTCGAGACCTCTCAAGGGCAGTGAACTTCGCTACCCGACCTATGACAAAGAACTACTAGCTGTAGTATTTGCCAAAGAGCAATTCTGGCACTATATCTACGGTAAACCCTTTACAGTGGTCACTGACCATGAGCCATTAAAACACTTTCATACCACCAAGAAGCCGGACCTCAGGTTTAACAGACTGAAGGCTGCGCTCAGGGGATATGATTTTGACATCATTTACAAACCCGGAAAGCACAATACTAATGCAGATGCTTTATCGCGAAATCCGGTTATTGATGAAGGGGAAGATAATCCTGAACTCCCCCGTGCACAGTTATATGCGCTGGCGGACAAGCAAGAAAAGGAGGATAGTAACATCAACGAAATGTGGCCACCGGCACGCATGTTCAAAGCTCATGTAGTAAAACGGAAACAGGCTAAGAAGGGTGTCAGAAACAACCATCATGACTCTGAGTCTGAGTCAACAGATCTTGATACCTCAGATGATGAAGGAATCTCTGATAAATCTATAGCCTACAAGAAAGGGGAGTTTATAGCTGTTAGAAACCCCTGCAACAGTTTCTATCTATGTAAGGCCTTGGTCAATATCCGGTCAGATGACAGGGATATTCCTATAAGGTGGCTTTCATTGAAAGAAAATTCCAAATATGAATATTTCCTAAATTACAAAGACCACATTCACTTCGCTTGTATCCTCACCAACGTCCATTTGGCCAAAGTGCGCAAAGACGAATTTCAATTGAGCCCAAAAGAACGATCGCGCATCAAAGTTGTACTCAAAGAATCCATTCTATATAGCAAGATGGTGAAGGATTTGGAGGAAAAGAAAGCGGCAACCACTGATGGCAAAGTACCTCAGCTGGACATAAATTTCAATGCAGACATCACAAGAGATCCGTGGCTCAGCACCAGAAAAAAGCGCAAGAGAACTCGGACCAAGCCCATTCCGAGCTCTTCAGGCGTGCACCAAGCCCCTGTGCCATCGGGTGACTCCCTGGGTGAACCCGCGGCGAAAATACACAAGAAAGCTGACAAAACTCAAAAGTCCAGGAAAACTACGCAGCCAGGGAAGTGCTCTGTATCCTTGTCCGGACTGGATAGGAGAACAAGTGGGAAACCCAACTCTCTAAAACCTAACACGGTGAATAGGATCCCTGCCGTATTCCCCACAACTCCAGAGAAGCAAGGACATCCGATAGCTGGCATTCCACCTCTAGAAATTATCACTGTCACTCCCAATGTGATTGCACCGCCACAGCTGGATCATAGGAGTCGGGATGTCTTAGTGAGTGGCCAACCTGTGATGGAACCCATTCACCCATCACCTCAGAGGTCACATTCACCACAGCCACCTCCACATGTACCTCCATGTCCACCTCCAGTCATCGCTAGAAAATCCAGCAATTCCCAGTCACCGTTGGATATTGCAAATCAAAAATTACCAGCTCAACAAATATTGGCCAGCCACGATAAAATCTCTCCTGCAGCGATAATCGGCGCAATAGGGGGCAAATTTGGCGCCAGACTAAGGGTAAATTTAGTTGAGCAGCAGATCAGAGGCAGAAATGGGGTACACATCGACGTGTGGGAAGCCTCGACTTCCAAACACGGCACTAAAAGCAAAGGAGCAGTTGATCCTGATATTCCTCGCGCCTCTGTTCACAGTAGAAGCGCAAGAGACAAAAACAATCGCAGGTCTCTTCTAATGTCCGACAAGTCGGTCAGTGAGCAGTCAGATGATGCGTCTCAGCCGCACAGTCTGACTACGGTTAGCGATTTTCTTGCTAATGAACTCGCTGGTAGAGACGAAAACGAGTACACAACTGTAGTAGAAATGGGCTTTGTAGACGACCAGGATTTACCACCAGTTGACGAACCGGCCTTCATTGAGAATCCCGCAACGGATGACCTACTCTCGGATCGCAACAACCCTACATCACCGATCGAACACTTCGATAATTTCGATTATGTCCCTCGGAATGCGGACAGAAGGGCGAATCACAGGGCAAATCTGATCCCGTCTGAAAATTCGCACATGGACAGGTTCAGAATAATGGACCACAACATTGAGTGCGCCAATCCTGACCTGAATCTCAAGCGCTACACAGATATCCCCTCTCATCCTCCTGGCAACTGTTTATTCTACTCACTCATCAAATGCATGGAACTGAGCCTCTCGGCACTGGAGTTGAGAGCACGGCTAGCAAGCTCACCTGCGATTAAAGATTGTGGATGCCCGGAGGAGACGATGAAAATATTGTTGTCACCCACAGAATTCGGGGACGCGGATTGTGCTTTTGTCTTGTCCAGAGAATTCAACCAGAATATCTGTGTGCATTATTACCAGGACAAGGGGGAGTTGGACTTTTGGCGTATCACCGCTAATGCGTCCTCTAATTACATACATTTACATCTGACAGGCAATCATTTCACACCGTTACTGACTGTGCAAATTTATACCAACAATGGGCTCACACCCATACCGGCAGGAGCAAGAGGTGACATCAGTCCCAACAGTCCTCCTATCGATAATGCACAGAGGCATGAGCAATCGGACCTTTCAGATAACAACACACCCCAGTTACCCGGGGCAGATAACGCAGTAGCGAACCTTGATGCCGACGCACCAAGCACGCCATCTCTGAGCATACGAGATGCACTCATCAGGGCCAAGGCACACACTGCATCCTTGGAACGTTGCCTGGTCATGAGGGCCCGTCCTCCGAGAGAAAAGCCTCCTTGGGCCATACCAGAAGGGGAAGAAACCCCCGGGCTGATCAAATTAATATCAGTTCAGGAGCACCCCTTCCACTACAAGGAAAATCTCGTATACTTCATGACCACGGATTTCTTCTTTGATACAGAAATTCTTGAGGCCATGGTCGAGAGACAATATATCAACACTGAAGCACTCCGCAGTCAGCAAAGGAAGTTGGGAGACATCGACACCTCCACGTGTAAGGATATGAAACTGCTCGGATTGTTCATAAAGAACAACATTCACGAGCGACCCCTCAAGACAGATTTGAGGAAATGCTTGAAGAGGCTAAAAAGAGAAATCACAAATCAGAACATATCCTCCTTTGCCATCATTAGAGATTTGGCTTTCCTTACACTCAATGAGTACCAAACATTCATCGAATTGTTTGAGTCCATATTTGCGGGAGTAAGGACGGTTGGGGTTATCTACCTCAACAACTTGCCCATACCCCCGGTAGAGCATAGGTACAAACTCTTGAAAGAGTATCACGAGGCACCCTTAGGAGGCCATCGTGGCATAAACAAAACCTACAGCAAGGTAGCGAATGACTACTACTGGCGCAATATGCGACCCGATGTACGTCAGTTTGTCATGGGTTGCTCACAATGCCAGACTAATAAACTTATTAGAGTGAAAACCCGCTTACCATTAAACATAACGGATACACCGTCAAGACCCTTCCAGAAATTATCAATGGACTTCTATGGACCCCTACAGGAAACGGAAGGAGGATTTAAATATATCCTAACTGTACAAGACTGGCTCACGAAGTACTGCATCCTTATCCCAGTAAAGAGGGCGACAGCAGAAGAGGTAGCCAGGGCGTTCACGGACAAAGTGATCTGCTACTTCGGACCTCCTGCCGCTCTGGTTACGGACCAAGGCACTCACTTCCAGAACAGACTATTGGAAGAGTTTGCAAAAATCTTCAGGATCGACAAATACCTTTCAACAGCATATCACCCCCAATCTAATGGTGGAATTGAAAGGATGCACCATACGCTTACGGAATATTTAAAAAAAAATATAGACAACAAAAATGACTGGGGCAGGTGGGTAGCCGTTTGCCAACACGCCTACAACTGCACGGAACACGAGGCATCAGATTTCACACCTCATGAACTGGTGTTCGGACAGAAACCGCGCACTCCGTCCAGCTTCCCCCCTCAGGGATGCCGAATCATCTAGGACTTATCTCAAATATGTAGATGAATTGATCGGTAACCTATCTCAATTGCAAACCATCGCGGCCATAAACTTAGTTCAATCTAAATACAGATCAAAGTATTATTACGACAGACGATTAAACACTAAAGATTTCAGAGAGGGCGAATTGGTTTATCTACTGAAAGAACCCCATGTAGGCAAATTTGCAGTAGATTATGAGGGCCCATATGAAATTATCGAAATAAACAACGCGACTAAAAATGTAAAATTACAAAATGGGGACGTAGTTAAAATCACTATACTTGACAAGATCAAAAGACCGGGCCTCTTGAAAGATCCACCTCACACAGGTCTCTTCTTCAACAATGGGTTTCATAGCAACTCCGCGGGAACATCAGAACACGTGGATTAACTATCTGGAGACGAGAGAGAGAGAGACAGGAACCCACTTCAAACTTAGATGTGCTGGATAACTCCGAGCCCAGATCAACAGTGAGTGACCTCTCACTGTACGGTACACTTGTATCTCCGTACCTTATCTCCTCTGCCCGCTGCTCTTGGGCGCATGCTTCCAAGGCACGGGAGGAGAAGTACTCTGCGGCTTGTCTTAACACAGTGGTGTTTTTGGATTCAATGTGGGATCCTCCTCATCTATAGCATTTCATTGCACCATTCTTTCCAGCCTAGTCTCCTTTGTCCGCTGCTTTTGGGCGTAAACTCCCAAAATGCGTGCACATTAATTGCCTCGACACTGCAGCACATTTTTCTTTAAAAAAAAAAAAAAAAAAAAAAAAAAAAAAAAAAAAAAAAATCGGGATTTGCGAATTTACAACACCGGAATCGGCGTTGACCGCTGCTTTGGGCGTGTGACGTGCTGCACGTCGGCGCACGTCGGTTCCCACGATGGGGAATCGCACGTGCAGTGCTGACGGTGCGAGCGTTGCAATGCTCGGCTTACAGACGTTGGCTCCGGCTCGTGGATTCGGAGAATCCCAAACCGCCGCCGCGGACTTGCGTTGTCAGTTTTGCGATAAGGCAGGTCCGATGAGCGCGGCTACTCGCGAGCTGCGAACGACGAGACAGAAGCCACCGATCTGCGGAAAGAGTAACATCTTGCTCTCGCGTCTCTCTCTCCTGCTCGCCGCAATAAAAAGCACGTTGCAACCTCGAACTCAAGTGTTTTGCCTCGCGCCAGAACCCCTCTCCGCATTCACGCTTTCGTGAATGTAACAATAGTAAACAATATATGATAAACGATCACACTTCTACTTTGTCCAGACGTAGCACTCTTTTAGCCCGGCTCGGCGTTGGCGCCACTTCCTTGCTCCGACGGGTATTGGGAGTTCTTCTCCTTCCAGCAAAAGGGCCATGCGTACTGGTCTACCCAGTCGAGGTGTCCAATCTGCCGAGAAATATTGGCACTTGGGTTCGGTCGTATGTTCGGTCCTAGTGCCGTTTGCCGGATATCGGCGGCGTTTGTTGGCCGGGGGTTTGATCGGCTCGATCAGGACTAGCTCGATGCCCTGGCATCTCTTGGCTGGCCTTGATCCTGCTGCTGGTGCGGGTGGTGTGGATTGCAGTGTGGTGGTCGCGATGGTTCCGGGGGCTTCTGCTGTTGGTGGACGTAGTGTCGGTGTTATTATCTTGGGCTTTACGGCCTTTCGCTCCATTGGGTCCACTACCTTTGCGTACGAGTGTTCCATCATGGCTAGAACAATTACGCAGGCCTTGACAGAATCGGAATTTTAGTCTGCATCTTTTTCGTAGAATTCCTTTAAGTCGCTGACATGTATGTTCCGCAGAATTTTCTCCGATTTTGTTTTTAGATCGTACAGGGCCGGTAACTGTTGTTTGTAAATAGTGTACAGTCCGTCGTGTTTCGGGTTTAGTTTTGCATTGCGTTGCTCTGCTTTGTTTGATAGTATGTGGGAACGTTTCATTACGTTTGAAGAATGAACGGTTTCTCGAAGTCGGGGCATGCGAGTATAGTTGTCGAAACTAGTGCGATTTTTAGTTTTTCGAAGGCCTTAGTTTGCGCTCAGAATAAATCTTCAGTACCATATTATCATGCCCAGGAAGCGGCGGAGGGGTTTTCGGTTCGTTGGTGCTGGCATGTCGGTAATGGCAGGGATCTTCTCTGGCTGGGGGTTCTCTGGTTGGCAGGGTTCTTCTGGCTGGCCGAAACCATCCGGGTTCGCTGGTTTCGGCCAGCCGGCTCCTATAGGTACTCTTATGAATGCAAAAGAGTTGTGGGTAGCCGATGCGCTGTTTATTGTCGGCGCCGTGTCCGCCTGGCAGTTAAGTGGGCAACTACTGTCTTATGATTATATGTATAGTGAAGAGTGCGCCTGATGGCGTATTCATCGCAACATTTAGTAATCGCCCTTTCTTATCCCTGCCTAAAGACATTATGCATGTAATTAAACGTTGTCTACACTTTACTATACACTGCAATTACAAATTATCTCACAGATACACGAATCATTATACAAAAAGTTTAACGGCTGTGCTTTCCAGATGCGGTCTGCTTAGTGTGTTTACTAACAAGCAGTTTGAATCAGCAGCAAGGTATTGAAGATAGTAAATAATAATCCATGTGAATCTAGTCGAAAAACGATGTATATTAGACCCATTTGAGTTCCGATATCCACCAACAGGTGTCACTCTGGGAGTTTTAAATTAGTTCCAAAATAGACTACTGGGTTAGAATATAAAAGTTGAAATATTTGATTTGAATTCTTTGTCATACATGTTAAGTATTTAAATAGAATTATATATATATATATATATATAACATATAATACATCAATCCAAAATGAAAATTTTTATTTTGTAAGATATTTTAAAACATATTTTATCGGTATTCAACTTATACAAAATAGTTAATTAAATTTTTAGTAATAAATAATATAGTAGACAAGGATGTATAAAAATACATAATTCATCAATAAACAGTAAAAAAGTTCGTTTCGATTTGGCTCATAACTTTGTAAGGATATTTTTTTTCTACAAACCGATTGGGAGCGTATTTTACGGAAAATTTGCTATCAAAATAGAACAAAAAATCGATTTTTTGAAATTTTAAAGGTATTTTGCCCCGTTAATACGTAAAATCACATACTATATCGAAAAGAACATTTAATTATTTTAAGACAGTAAAAGCACAGATTTTTTTAAGTCAAGTAGCCAGCACAGCGAAGCGCTCTGGAATTTTGGCCGCGTCACGTGGATTTCGAATTTCGCCTTCTTCTATAACAACTGCGAGGCAGTATACAGCGCCCTGACTTACTCCTCAGTGGCACCTCCTCTGCCTGTCGCTGAATGACTTGATTCACGACGTCGGTATGCTTGTTTGACCGAGAACATGTTGCTTTTAATGGTTGCGCGACGAGACATTATCACACAGCTCTTGGTCTTGTTGGCGATAATCCTTGGCTTTGGATAGCATAGGGTTGACCTCTTCACGCGATGGGAGGTGCCGGTGCGATGGTGCTCAGTTCAAAGTGGGCAAGTAGATTATGCCCTTGGTCATAGCGCGCCCACCCTCGTATATGTGGATAGTGACACGAAGCTGGTCGTGAAGGTTTGCGTCTATTTTCAAGGAATGCATTGCGCTCGACGATATTGCTCATGACTCCACCAGTGGTTTCGGTGCCAAGCGGGAGAGGTGCCACGGCGATCAGCCGGACAATCTGGAGGGCAGAGTTCTTGCCGCCATCGCCGGTGATAATGTCAGCTTACACAGCAGCACCGTAGGCTTCGCCCTCATTGGGGATGATGGAGAGGAACTGAAAATCTTGCAGCATCGACTAGATTTTAGGAATTTGAGTTGAAGAATCGACGAACACGACGTCACGGATGGAGCCTTTGTCCAGCTTAGCGTCGGCCTAAGCTTTTACAACGAGCTTCAGTTTAGTTCTGAATAGATCAGTGCAGATTTGTTTGAATCTCACTCTAGAGATCTAAGTATTGATCTAAGTCGATGCTCTAAAGAGCGCTTTTTTTATCTTTTTCTGTATTTCCGTTCGAACTCCTTGCTCAGGTGGTCAACCAGTCTCGAGTCGAAATCGCCACCTCCCAGATGGGTGCCCCCCATTGTGGCTTTTACTTCAATGAGCGAGCCCTCATCGATGGTAAGCATGGAGTCGTTAAAGTTTCCAACACCAGGATCGAAAATAAGGACGTTTTTATCTCCTTAAGGGGATCCGAAATCTCTGGTATTGTTCACATTCTGTATATTCTGGATTACAACGAGCTTATACGATATTTATACAATTTTTAGAGATAAATCATGATGTAGAAAAGTTCACGGCATGACAAAAGCATTTTTATAAAGTTGAAAAAACAATAAACAATAAGTTCCGGTTTTATCCGCCAGGCGAGAAAAGGCGCTGCAATGGTGATGTACTACACTGAAAGTATGTGATAACATGGTTAATCCAAAAAAGAACAAAATATAGAGTTTTCCCGTGAACAAAAATATTAAGTTTTAGTGCAATATAAAGGTGTAAAACTGAATCTTCATTTAGCAAACTCATTCTTCTACTTTTACCATCAGAACGGATAAGAAGGAGTAAAAATTATTTTCTTTGAAAGACAACAGGGGTCGCAAATCTTCTTTTCTCCAGTTTTCCTAAAATAAAATAATTAGATTTTATACTTCCCACAATAAAAATAATTAGTGGCCCAAGTATAGTCGACTGTCAAGCAGTCCACCAAGTTTTATAAAAAATAACTAAAAATATAGACAATCCTCACCAAAAGGTAGAGCTGGGCAAGAAAACAATCGAAAGTCCAACTGCTTTCGTATTTTTAATCGAAGTGATAAATGATCTACATTGATAGTGATGCACAAGCGCATCGAGCTCCTTATCTTTTTATTTTAGGCTGTATATGTACCACTGTTTTTGACTTATGCACAATTATACCTAGAGCATCGTTGTAAAGATTATTTGCACTCCATCCCAAGGCGGTGAGAACACCGCCACCGTACCCGCGTGCATGCTGCATTCCCTACCAATCCCTTTTATTGCAGTTTTTGACGAAACCCCTAATTGTTTTATTTACTTAAAAATAGATATAGATAACTTTTTCAACGGTTTTTTAATAAAAGATTTAAAAATAAATATAACAAAATTTGAATTGTAAAAAGCTGTTAATTTTTACCATAGCGCCATAACTTTAAGTTTTTTATATTAAAAATTTGACTTTATAGGTTAAAACTTTCTTTAAAATGAATTAAGTTTATTTTGTAAAATGTATTTAAAAGTAACTCCTACTATAATTCTCATATGTTAATATTTTTTTAACAATAAGGTTGATTGTATCAATATTATTTACATCATTGAAGTTGAGTATTATTTCGGAACCTTGAAATGTATTTTTGCAATGTATTTCTTAAAATTTAATTGTATAAAATTAATGATGATATTTTTAATAAATATGAGGTAATATTCATGAAAAATGACTCAAACGTATACTATAAAAATAGTTAGCCATAGAATCTAGTTATAGATTATAAATAATTATTAATGATGATATTTTTCATATCCTTGACTTTTTCTTTATCACAAACGAAAAAAATTAAATGAAAAAAGTACCTACAAGTTTTGGGCAATAATTAGAATAGGAAACATTTTTGTTGAAAATAATGATAAAATTTCTTTTGATTAGAAAAACTTGAAATTTTCTGTTGTTGTGGTTACAGTATTATAATAGAAAGAGATGGAGTGTACTGCAGGTGTTAGTGCGTCACCATCACCGGAGGAAACTTTTCGGCTTCATTTGACAATACGAAAATGAACTCGTGACCAGGATGAGTAGTCTATTCATGTTTGCTAACGTTGGTCCTGTTGCTTAGCTCCATTTTTTTGCCTACTGTCCACGAAAAGGGTAGTCAATTCGAGAGAGAGAGAGAGAGAGAGAGAGAGAGAGAGAGAAACCAATATTTAATTAAAATTAATTATATTAAGCGAGTTAAAGAAATAATAATTATATATTCATTAAAATAAGAAATCACTAATAATAATCGGCCAAGAGTAATACGTACAAAATTAAAATAATATCTAAATAATAAAACAACAAATCGTATCAAGTAATTACGGAAACTTAGTCACGCCATAAGAACCATATAAAATACATATATCGCAAGCAGCTGACATTACTAAAAAACATGACTCATCCTAATCGGTCAGCCAATAAACTCCGAGAGCACGTAATATAGCACGAGATCGGCGCGTATACCTAAAGTGCAATACACTTGCTTACTAGGCATAAGGCACGCTGCGAAGGAAACAAGACGTAGAATAACAATAGCAGCACGGATCACTAATACACCTAAGATACATGCCTCATATAGATATGGCTATTAGAAAACAACTATCCATACATACGTATCGGAGAATCAAACGATGGCATAATAGCAGCCACATTCTTCATAACCGCCAATACAAATTTGAGCTCATGCCAACGAAATGGTATTCGAAGGAAAGGTGGGTAACATGGCAGTAGCCGCCTAGGACGTAACAGTTGGGTTTGCTTAAGAAAGCAAATAACCACTCGCTTGCTAACGCGCAAACACATGCCGTCATACATGTAAAAATACTTAATTAGAGAAACTAAATAGATTAATGTAATATACTTACACGCAATGATAACATGTATGACTCAATTTCTTGATCCATCATTTTACCATGAGCTTTAATAATATTTTTTAGTGTTTGATATACATCTTCAGCCATTGTGCAATCACCACATACATAAAAATGCCCTTTATCGTGAACAAGCATCCTATAGATTTGTTCTGCTTCATCCTGAATTAAATCTTGCACATATGTCTAAAAATATACAAATACACCTCATTATTATGTGTACCTTATCTAATTATTATAAGTCCTCTGTTCTCTTTTGGTAAAATTATGCTTGTCGTATAATTTAATTGATTTTATAACAGACCGTATACTTTGTATCTTGGTTGAGAGGACAAAAGACCTTTAAAATTTGAACAATTTAATTACTTTTATGAAATATTTTTATAAAGAATTTTCTTTTAAACACGTTCCTGACATCCTACTACCAAAAAAGATTTTTGCTTATAGAGTTATATCAGACCAAAAACGAAAAATACTAAATTTTACGAAAAACAAGTGAAAATTCTTATTTAGTATTTGACTTATAGTCGTAATTTTACTTATAATTGTAATTTTAATTTTTATAAATTCAGTTTGAATTTATAAATAATGTTATTATTAATTAGAAAAATATTATGTTTTACCAATATAAACTTCACCAGAGTAATAACCTTCTCTTGCAACGACCTAAGAGATCGAGTTTCTTTGTCCTTATCATTGCTTTCATCAGCATGTTGACTACTCTCTAAAATCCCATGTCTACGTATAACACGGACAAAGAGGGACAGAGGAGTCAACAACACTGCGTCTAAGGTACCTTCCAGACATTTTTTACTGTCTAGCATTCCTTCTCGATCTTTTTCCAGGCTGTTGTTGCTGCCTGGCTTCTGAGTAGGGAACCCAGTTTTATTGACACTTGTTAAGATATCCGAAATCGCTAAGTTTTCTTTAATTGGTGTCCTATGGCACGGGAGACGGAGAGCTGCTCTGGGAAATGCAGGCAGTACAGCAACCGTCGTTAACTTTCGTAGGATCGAGGAGGTGCGAGAGAGGGTGACCTGTAAAGATAGCGTAATCAGCGGGAAACTAACAATTCAACAGGACGCTCAAGTAATGGCACTGGCATTGTTCCGGACGAAATGGTTTATTTATTTGAGAGTGTAGAAATAAGTGCGACACGCGTTTTTTATGTATGTATGTTTGTTCACAAGCGTTCCTCCGCTGTCTTGGTCCTCATTGCGCGAATCGGCAGTGCGATTCGTGGCTTCAGCCAATACGGTTAGGGGTGGTTTTTTAATCACTCCTAGACTGCCTTAGACCTCGGGTGGGAGTTCGCTCCATGATACGTGAAGGTCGACCTCCTGTGCAGAGAAGCTGAAAGGCTAATCTGTGACTGCATGGCACGAGGACCGAGTGGTGGGAGGCGTTTAGATGAAAGCTGTAGTGGAAAAGCGCGCTCGTACTGTTTCGAGTCCTCTCGGTAATTATCGGCTTGGGCCTCGGGTCTCAGCGGCGTTGAGATTTCGGCGGCGAGGCCAGCGCAGGGGTGGCGAGAAACCGTGGTGTCGGGTGGTGACACTTCGCTCTAGCCCCTCGTGTTAGCTAGTTCTCGAGTTTTTAAATTCATTTTGCTTTATATTAATCTCTTCTTACTTAGCTTTAGTCATTATACTTAATAAATTAGTTGCGTGCGTGATTTTATTTTTATTTATTTTTTATATTCTATTTTATTATAATATATTTATTCAAACATAATTTTTATTTGTGTGTATCATTTTTTAACCTTTTCCCTTACTTTATCCACGAACAGGCATCGTATGTCGTCGGACGGAGATCGCTAGCTCTGGTGGAGTCTCTCAATGCCACCATATGAAGCGGCTGGGTCAGCGTTGCAGTTTATCCGCAGAGCGTTGGGGACATAAACTGTTGCATATCGCGCCCAAGATAAATAAGTGTACGTTCGAATCGGCAGCTCATGATGTCAACGACATCTTATTATCTCGGGCCCCGTAATTCTGAGTCGTACACTCTGAATTAGTTGCGAGTTGAATTTCGCGGGCATTTGCTCCAAGACATGCGAGCCTATTCTAAACGAGAGCGAGCGAGACAAGAGTTCCGCGTTGCAGCGACCAATGAGCTCGTGCGTTACTCTGGTGGCTCGGGAGAGCTGGGCTTCGGTATCTATCGTCGAGCGCTCGAGCGGACTTTCTGGCCCTGACTGATCACGAACGGACATGTGTACGGATTTCCAATATGTCTCTTTAAGCGAGTCTACGAAGGATAAAAAGTCAGTGTTACGTATCTAGATATCCCCCCGTAAGGCTCTCGCGGACTTGTAGCTCCATATTTCGGATTCTCGGTTGCTAGGTTTAAATTACGGGGTACCTTTTAGTGTAGTCATAGTTTTAAGAAATGCAGTTTTATATTGAGTGAAATTTGTAGAAAATCGTGAATCTTGTGGTATGTCGTCGAGCGCAAGCGAGGTCGGCACGCCAGGATTCTGAATGTGCAGTATTCGCATTCAGTTAGAATAAGGTGCGGATGAGGAATTTCTCATGATGGGCAAGATTATGCAGCCAGAAACTTTAGTACGTGCGTGAGTCGTTGTTAGTTCAGAAATTCGGTTAATTCGATGACTGTCTGTTGAAATTACAGCTATCTACGGGAAAAATTACCGTGACTGCTTGTACGCTTACGGTCGTCTTTGATTTTCTAGCAGATTACTTGGGCTGCACATTCAGAATCCTAGCGTGCCGACCACGCTTGCGCTCGACGACATACCACAAGATTCACGATTTTCTACAAATTTCACTCAATATAAAACTGCATTTTTTAAAACTATGACTACACCAAAAGGTACACCGTAATCTAAACCTAGCAACCGAGAATCCGAAACATGGAGCTAAAAGTCCGCGAGAGCCTTACGGGGGGAGATCTAGATACGTAACACTGACTTTTTATCCTTCGTAGACTCGCTTAAAGAGACATATTAGAAATCCGTACACATGTCCGTTCGTGATCAGTCAGGGCCAGAAAGTCCGCTCGAGCGCTCGACGATAGATACTGTTACGGACGGCGAGTGGTCGAGGGTACTCTCCGGACACGGAGAAAGAATAGGCCAAGAGATGCTGCTCGAGGTTTATTCGAAGCTTGAGCTCCTCTCTTAGTCGTGGTCGCCGGTAGACTGCCCGCTGCATCGCTGTCGCGACTCGAGCAACGGTGAGCGGTCCCACGTTCAGAAGTGCATACGCTGCACTTCTGAGCGTGAGAAACGCAGGCGACGGCGTTCACTGCTGACGATGCAGGAGCATCATCGGCTGCCGCCACCGGAGAAACCTAGAGCTCCTCCGTTACACGCCCTTGGGCGCGCTGGCGACGTCCTCGGCGCCCTTAAAAACAGGGTCGTCGGCGGAGCCGTGCGTGCATTGCTCGAGTGTATGATGCGACGGGGCGCGCTTGAACGTGTGTGTGTGCTTACATTTTGTCAATTTCCATAATTTTGTTTTGAATTTTCTGTTTACCTTTTCGACTTTTTTTTTCTTTTTACTTGGGATGCCAGTGCTTAAGCACAGCGCATTAGATGAGCATTGGATTCTTTCCGGTTGCTGATTTCCGTAATAGTCGGTTTCTTTTTTTTTCTTTACTTCCCTTTTTGTTACTATGAAAATAAAAAATTACTTGACGAATGTATGAGTGTGAGTGTGTTTGTATGAGTTGGCGCGGATGTTGTACTTGACAGCCGCCGCTGTCTTACATATTTATAGAGACAGAGCTCGAAATACAAACTTTCTCTTAAATCTAGGTATGGAAGAATATATGTATAAAAAGAAAAAATTATGGCGAGCGACGCACTTTCTTTTGCGTGCAGGCTTCATATATATGTTTATAGTGTTTCGTTATTATTTCAAGTTTGTATATATATCCCAATTTATACCATGAATTTGGGAAGAAAAATTCGACGGCTGGTGCTCGAAGCATTGCAGCACGCGCGTGTAATAATAACGTGTATATATCTGAATTAATAATAAGCGTAAAACTAAATCGTTTTTCCTGCCTTTGAGGCAGCTTAGCTATCACGGCGCTAATGTAATTATACGTGAAGTTGCTACATCGATACTTTGTAGCTCATTATTGCACGCACGAACCGCTTTTGTTATAAAATATGAAAAATACAATGGGTTTCTACTTTTAATAAAAATAAAACGGAACTCCTGTATTTAATATTCATTCCTTTTGGTGTAGAGTTGCATCTATTTCCCTGCGCTTTGTTTACCTTCCCGGCCGCGAGATTGCTTCAGCGGACGCGTGCTACTGGTGGAACGCAGCACACAAAGTAGGCCAAATTAAATTTGTTGTCGCATGGAATGCGAGGAGCGCGCCTCTGTCCCTGGCCGAAGCGTGAGCACTTTATCCGCGGCCTTGAAGGGGGCAAGCCTAGGGCTTTAATGCACATTCGCAGCCTCTGCGGTTCTGCAGCTTGCTGACAGCTGAGCGAAGCTGCGCGCGGTCTCCAATTGCATGAGATTGCGCTGCTGGCGTGCGAGGTCGCGCATGGGTTGCTGCGCGCGATAGCGCATAAAGCACCACACTGCGATGACGCAGGTGAGAATGATGCTCAAAGAAGACCAGGATACCCAGCTTAGAATGCTGGTGTAACCGCTCAGGTCTTTGAGTTCAAATTCAGTTTTCCTTCTATTGGCGATGTCGCGAGCTCTCGCCGAGATTTCATGCAAACTCTCACCTGCTTTCAAGTTGTCGAGGTCCGAGCCGTGCGCGTTATCGGCGCGGTGCTCGATGCCGATAGCTATGGCTTGCATGAGCTCTGCCGCTGCGGCGGAAGACTCGTTCACATGAGCCCAAATCTTGGACATATTAAATTGCAAAGCGCCCAGAGATAACGTCTCTAACTGTTCCGTGATCGTATGCGACGCGATCAAGCGGGCGCTTGCTGTGTGCGCGGTGCATCCTTCGCGAAGCTCAAGGATCCCTGCGCCGCATATTTATGTGGTAACGAGTTCCTCCTTAGCGCACTGGATATACAACTTTTCCTGCTCTTTGGCAGAGAATACCCATTTGTTTGCACGGTGTAGACGCAGCCAGAATGATTCGCGCAGCTTTTTCATACGGATATCGCATTTTTCCGGGTCTTTCGCCTTAAGACCCGCGGCGATTTTGATCTCGCAAGCCACGCTATCGCTAATTTCGCGCACTGGTTCCGGGTTGACCGCAATCAGTGTGTCTTGAAGTTTGCGCAATTTATGCACTTCTCCTCCCGGAATCGGTAGATAAGTGCGATTCGAGGTGCTTACTGCGAAGTAAGAGTCAACTGGCCATACATACGCGGCCGTGAACGTGCTATTCAATATTTTCTGCACCGTTGGTACAGGTGAGGCCTTGAAAAGGTTAAACTTTTCGGCGTCTACCAGAGGTCTACCAGAGGTATTGCGATGTGGTAAATTAAGTGGCCGTTCGAGAATAGGATCGCTATTCTCCACCGATATTTCCATTATGGAAATGGCGGAAAACTCGCCTGGTGATAGTGGGAATTTCGCGTGGGATAGCGATTCTTCGACCGATTTTGCTGCCTGGGCAATCGTATCCGGTGCTAGGACCTTCGGGTGGATCAGGCCCTTGACAGCGAATAAAATTGCGGTATTGATCAGCTCGGTGTCGGCCTTGAACTGCAACAATGTTGTTTTGATGTTCTACTCGACGTCGAGGCTGTCAATATTGGCAAGGTTTTTGGCTGTATTATTTGCTACAACGGCGGCGAATGATTCGAGCTTGCGCATCCGCTCTTTCAAGTGAGATAGCTCGTGTTCGACTAACTCAGTCTGATTTGCCAATAGCGCAGCTGTTAAACGAGTATCCCTCGCGATGGCTTTTACTGCTGGCTGAACTTCGGCTTCGTCGGCTTCCGTCAGTGTGCCGTACAGCCATTTGTGCAGCGAGCCAATGAAGGGTAACACGGCACGGCGCTCACGAGGGCCCCGGTGCCCGCTACTACCAGTTTGAATTAACCCTATAACGCGTTCGGCTTGCGCGGCAGCGGATTCGGCTTCTTCGATCAGCCCGGTGGCATCGCAACGCGGATGGCAAGCTCGGGCGGCGGTTGAAACGCGATTGACTAACACTTTGCTTGCCTGGAAGAAGGCGTTTAGATCAATTTGTTCGATTAGTTTCCAGCTCGTACTGGACGTCGCGAGAGGCGCAATTTTTTCCGTGATCAGCCCTAGGTTCTGCTTCAATTGCTGAATGAATTGGCCTGGGTTGTGGACCTGAAGCACTTCCTCACTACCTAGCGCGCACACTGCGCAAAGCCTGGAATTATAATGAGGAGGAGAGGTGAGTTATAGATTGCGATTCTCCGTCGCTAAAATGAGCAGCTGGCTATTAAGTGCTCGGATTGTTTTATATTTTGAGGTTAGGACGTTGTTTTTTTTTGCGCTACGCCCGGGGGCGCGCAAAAAAAAACAGGGAAAAAAACGTCCTAACTCGCATGGTCGGAATCCGAGGAGTCCGCGTTTCTTGCTAGCTCGCTCGGCCGTTCTATTTTGTTGACGTGCACGACTTTAGTAATTTCGTCGTTTTGCAACGTCACGTTGTTGGTTTCGCGATTGATCGCAATTATCTCGAAGGGCCCGCGGTATTCTTTAGAGTATTTATTTTTCTTGGGCTCGTTGACCAAGAAGACTATTTCGCCTTCCCGAAAATGCTTCGAGTTTAGTTTACGATCATAGTAGTGTTTTGACCGATACTTGGATTGCACCAAGTTCATGGCCGCTGTCGTTTGCAGGGCCGTGAGATTGTTTGTCATCTCGGTTAAATAATTGTTATACGACATATCGTCGCTGATTTGGGGGAAGCTGGAAGGCGTCCTTGGCTTGAAGCCGAAGAGCAGTTCGTGCGGCGAGTATCGAGTACTCTCGTGCTCGGTGCAGTTGTATGCGTGCTGGCATACGGCCGTCCATTCATCCCAAGTATCAGCCCGTTTAACATACTTCCGCAGGTATTCGGTCAGCGTATGGTGCATGCGCTCGATCGATCCGTTTGCCTGCGGGTGATATGCCGTAGTGCAAAACTTGTTTATTCTGAAGATCCTGGCAAACTCTTCAAGGACTTTATTTTGGAAGTGGCTGCCCTGATCCGAGAGCAAAGCAGCCGGTGGTCCAAAAACGCAGATGATTTTTTCAGTGAGAATCCGCGCGACTTCGTCTGCATTCGCGTGCCTTGCCGGCGTTAGAATTATGTATTTTGTGAGCATATCCTGCGCCGACAAAATATATCTGTTCCCGTGTTTAGAACGTTCCAACGGCCCATAGAAATCTATGGCGATATGAGCAAACGGCATCGATGGCGTGTTGCTGATAAGCATGGGTAGCCGAGTTTTTATTCGGACCAGTTTATTGCTTTCGACTGTGCTGCACGATTTTCCTGCGCAGCGAGCTCCACGGTTGATGCTGCTTGGTTGATGGCGGAGCACTAGGAATTTTGTCTGAGCGTCGCAGTTGCGCGAGAGGCTCGGCGTAGCGCTTTTTGCGAATATATACGCATATGCACGCGTTGCCCGAACTTGCTGACGAATTTTCGTCTGACGGCTGCAGGTCGCGCTTGTAATTCCGCCGTATTCCCGCAAAATCCTCGTGTGGACCCACTGATGAGGGAGGGGACGGAATCATTGCCGGGTGTGTGATGCACGCGCCTGATTCTGGCAGTGCTATGACGGCTGGCGTAAGATTGCCCATCTCGGGTGCTTTACCGCCATTCCCGTTGCAACCGTTCTTGGAGCTGTTTTTTCCGCTAGACGCACTCGGGTTACACACCGCAGTCTCTTTTTCTGAGCTGACTGGGCTTTTGTTCATCACCATGGCGTTTTCTTTCTTTGCGGGCAGCTCGCGCGCGCGTGTACGCTGCTGGGAGTTTTCCACTCGCGAAGGTGTTATATTATCCTGTGGCGCGACGGTTGAGCTTACTTCCCAACATTCGATGCGCACGCCGTCTTTTCCATCGAAGTCTTTCCCTTCGATGTTTACGGCGGCTCAGCTAGTGCACTCTCAACACGCGGCGCGTTGCTGCTATCGGGCGGTTGGCTGGCTTGAGTGAACGCCGGCATTTGAAACTCGGCAGCCGTAGGACGCAAAGGGCTTTTAGTCACTACGGGTGGTTCAGGCGTGACGCGCGTCTGTGGGCCCTGCGGAAGGCTCGGGCTTTACGAAAAAACCCTTTGAGGGAAAGAGAAGGTCTGCGGCTCGTCGATCACGTTTGCAATTTTTCCCGACGGCGAGATCCGTATGCTTTCCTTGCTGCGTGAATTGCCTGACTCGCGCGATTTTCGCGATGCTGTCATTTTTGTTTTTCCCGACCGCGAGTTTTTTGCACGGAGGGCCACACATATCTTGCAACCGGGCGCACTTCCGGAGGGAGTAACGAAAATCCCGAAGAGCTGGAAATCGCTGACGCTACCGACCTCATTGATTGGTCGGAATCCGAAAACAAAATATGATCGGCTGCAGCTGCCGAAATTTTCGGAGGCGTCGGATCTGGTGCGCTAGCGATAAATTCAATGGCTTCGCGCAAGATTGCGTCTATGCGCGTACGTTCCGCGGCGCCCAGCAGATAATGATTTTTGTCCAGACGTTTCAAGGATGCGCTGGTTAATATGCACTCAAACCAAACCGCGTCGCGGTAATCCGGTGCGTACACGTGTTTTTGATTTTTGGTTTCCGTGAACCATTGAACCGCGATTTTTTCGTCGCATTGGTGAACATCGTGTAACGCGCGACAGATGTAATATCCGTTAAACTCGTTTCTAACCGCCAAGCACTCGCTTGTAAATTAGTGCGTTATCTTGCCGAGGTTTTTTGCTTAAACCGCGATTTGATGCGTCGCTAGAGCTTGATTCAGACACGCGCTCTTTCTCTCCCGCCTTTTGCTTTTGCTTCTTTACGGCGCGCGCACGGAAGACTCTTCCCGGGGGGGGGGCACCTGCTTCTTCGTCAGGGTTTTCCTTTACCTGCTGGTCAGCGAGCTCGTAAAGCTCGTAGCGCGGCAAATCCGGATTTACTTCGCCTTCTGCTAGTACCGGATTGCGAGAGAGCGCGTCGGCGTTCGAATTTTTAATGCCCGGCCGATACACGACGTCGAAGTCATAGCCGTTTAGTGCAGCCTTGAGCCTATTAAAGCGTAGGTCTGGCTTTTTGGACGTATGAAAATGCTTCAATGGTTCGTGGTCCGTTACCAAGGTCCATCTTCTGCCATATAAATAAGGCTTAAACTGTTCTTTAGCAAAAGAACGGCGAGAAGCTCTTTGTCGTAGGTCGGATATCGTAGCTCGCTGCCCTTTAAGCAGCGCGATGCGTACGCGCACGGGTGGTCCGCGCCTATTTGTCCGTGGCTTAAAATTGTGCCAAGGGCGTAGTCGCTTGCATCCGTCGTAACGATAAAAGGTTCTGATAAGACTGGTGATTTCAAAACCGGCTCCTCCGCCATTAATTTTCGGAGATTTTCGAATGCAATTTTTTCTGCTTTCCCTTATTCGAATCTTATATCCTTTTGTAGGAGTTTGAATAGGGGGTATGCGATTTTTGAAAAACCGGGTATGTATCGCCTGTAGTAGCTAAACAAGCCAAGAACTTGCTTTAGCTTTTTGGCGTCGGTGGGCGTCGGGTAATTGGCCATGGCGTGAGTTTTCGCCGGGTCTGTTTTGATCAGACCGCCCCCGACTATATGCCCGAGCACTTGAGCCTCTTTCTTCAGAAACTGGCATTTCTTTGGCTCGACAGTCATATTCGCTTCGAGTAGCCGCTTGAGCACTCGTCGCAGACGCTTATTGTGCTCGTCGAATGTCCCGCCGAATACCATGAGGTCATCAAGGTATATTTCGACTTCGTCGCCCTGTAAGCCCTTCATGGCTAATGCCATGGCGCGAGTAAACGTTATCGTTGCTTCCTTCAGGCCCATCGCCATCCTGTTGAATTGCAACAGCTGGTTTCCATGGTTGCCGTCGGGAGCGTAAAACGCTGTAAGGTGCGCCAAGTCGGGATGCATCTCGATCTGGTGGTACCCTTGTTTGAGGTCGATGACGGTTATAAAATTAGCCGTCGCGAGATGCTCCAAAATGTCGCTTGTGAAGGGGAGAGGGTGGCAGCTTCCCTCTGTTTCCTCGTTGAGTCCTCGAAAATCGGTTACTAGCCGGAATCGTTTGTTTCCGCTAGCATCTGGTTTTTTCGGGACTATCCACAGCGACGACGAGTAGTTAGAGTTAGACGGCACCACGATGTTTTGCTCGCGTAGCTTTGCTAGTTCGCGAATCATGTGCTCCTTTATAGCAGGCGGGAAGCGAAAGCGGTGGTTCCTTATAGGCCTGTTTGATTTCAGCACTATTTTGTGCTGTAACAGGTGGGTCGCGGGAAGAGGTTCCCCTTCGAGTCCGAACACGCCTGCGAATTCGTCAACGATTTCGCGGATTACGGTTTTCTCCGCTTCGCTGCATCCCTCGAGGTCTGCTAAACTCATAATTTTGTCGACTCTGGCGCGCCTTTTTTCGGCGTTCGACTGCATCTCGCAGTTGAGGTTAAATACCTCGCGATATTTTTCATCTGGTTTTTCTGTGCCGAATAGGCGTCTTAAGCTGGCAGTGAATGTGGCGACCTTTTCGGCTGAGCCGTCCTCATCGGCCTGGTACAGCGGGTTAGCGATTTCTTCGCATTCCAGTAACTCGACCATCGGGGCGGATATCGATATTTCAGAATCGCTGACGTTTATGCACTCACCGTGCACACGGCCGTTCCGATTTTCGGAAACGAAATTGCCGAATAGTAGGTCGGGGTGAAGGTCGTACAGTGAGACCCACCCGACTTTAACGTCGTGATTTTTTAGAGGTGCGCTGATGGCCATTTTGACACGCGAAGGGATTGTGATTTTTTCGCCAGCCTCGAAAGGTAGGTGGGTCGCACCTAGCTTGAGGCTTTTGCTGAGCGCATTGACGCATCCGTTGTGCTTGTCGATTACGTCCCAGCCGATGATTCCTGCGTTTTCTATCGGGAAATCATTTTTTACCACTTGTACACTGCAGGGTAATCCATTTATTTGGATTTCTGCTTGGCCAAGTGTGAAGGCTGTGCCTTCGGTCACTCCCTGAATTTTCACTATCTTATCAGTGTCGATAGGATAGCCCGGTGCCAATTCCTCGCTTTTTATAACTGAGATATCCGCTCCCGAATCGGCGTAGAATTTGCCTCTGCGTTTTAACATTTGCGGGCAATCTACAGCTACGATCGGCGGTTGCGTACCCGTGACGATAAATTTTATGCTAGCAGCCGCTGTCAGCTGATATTCGCCCTTCACTTGCTCGGCATTTTTACGCTCGCCACTTGAGGATCGTAGCGAACGTGTTTTTAGTTTAAATTATTTTTGTTATTTTTCGTCGGCCGCCTGTCGAGACCTGCCGATTCTTTGCGCGCCGGTGTTTTGCCCAAGGAATTCAGGTGTACGGGCTCTTGGCGCAGCGGCTCCTGGCTCGTTGGCTCGCGGCGCCGTGGCGCCTGACTCGTCGGCTTTCGACTTGGCGGCGTTTGAATCGGCATGGTGCACGCTAAGCTTGATTCGCGAATTTCGCGAAGGATGTCCCCCACGCTCTTTCCGACTTCCTCGCTTATCATATCGCGCACGTCAGGATTTTTTTCATGGTTGCGCCCATATCTGTCGTCGATCCTTGCCGCCAGCCTGTCGATTTTCGCTGAAAATGCCGCGAAATCCGTATCGCACTGGCTGCTTCTGGTGGCACTCAAATTTCCGATTGCTGTATTCGCCACGCTAGCGGCCCGCGTTAGGGGCGCTCATGGGGCGCGCATCGGTTTCTAGGTTCCATGCCGACAACTTTTGATTCAACTCGGTCCAATCGAGACCTGAGTTAGCCACGTCGCCGGTTGGGTTTCTTTGTACCGTCGGGAACGCACGTGCTCCGTCCACTGAGTCTGCGGGGCTGGGCGCGAATTGACGCTCGAATTCGCCGCTTTCGCCTTCTGTGCGACTGGTAAAAACGCACTCTTGCGGTTGCCGGTATTCCCCGGCCAGCAAGTCCGCTGGTTGGTTTAGGGCGGGCGCGATCGCCTCGTTGGATGAGAGAGCGTCGCGGCAGAGTGTGCGTGCGAGAGCTTTACGCGCCGCCCGCGGATTACCCGTGTGTAGATCGATAATTTTGTTTAACCGCTTTATGATTTTAGTATTCTCGCGGTCCAGGCTTTCGCGGCTCGCTGGGCGAGATCTCGTCTTAAATGTTTTCCTTTTGGTCAACATTTTGACTTTTTTTTTTGAACGCGGCTGCGAGTTACGGCAGTTGCGAGAGAATGTATGCTACCCGGCGGAAGACGAAGAGAAAATCGCGTCGCGTACTCCCGTTTAGCCAAGCTGCTCACTTATTTAAATAATGGCAGGAAAAACTTACAGGAGTTGGCCGAAGGTCGGCTTTGAGGCGCACGACGAGCGTCGATTTTTTTTGTGTGTGTAGCAGCGCTTGTTTTTATGCTGCTGCCACAGCTGATTCACCGATGCACCTGAAGCCGATTGCGAAGCGGCGGTGATGGCTCGCCGCGTTTTCTGGCTCTCTCGGTGTTAATGCGATCGGCGAACTATAGGCCGAAGAGGATATAGTTGCCCCGTTGCTTTGCAGGATTTTATTAACTTCCTGGGCAACTGCCTGCTGGATCTGCGGGCCTCTCATCGGTGCACAAGAATTTACTCTGCCGTCGTCTATTTATTAGACGGGGTCCTGCGGCTGGCTCGTTGGCCTAGAAGGTTTTTAGCCCGGAAACGATTTAGTTCCGAGCCTCGGTGACCGAACAGAATTTTTTTTTTATACAAAGCTTATTTACACTATTCTCATTCGTGTTCTCCGCACTTCGCTTATAATGTGTCGGAGACCCGCGAGGGTTGCCAGAATGTTACGGACGGCGAGTGGTCGAGGGTACTCTCCGGACACGGAGAAAGAATAGGCCAAGAGATGCCGCTCGAGGTTTATTCGAAGCTTGAGCTCCTCTCTTAGTCGTGGTCGCCGGTAGACTGCCCGCTGCACCGCTGTCGCGACTCGAGCAACGGTGAGCGGTCCCACGTTCAGAAGTGCATACGCTGCATTTCTGAGCGTGAGAAACGCAGGCGACGGCGTTCCCTGCTGACGATGCAGGAGCATCGTCGGCTGCCGCCACCGGAGAAACCTAGAGCTCCTCCGTTACAATACCGAAGCCCAGCTCTCCCGAGCCACCAGAGTAACGCACGAGCTCATTGGTCGCTGCAACGCGGAACTCTTGTCTCGCTCGCTCTCGTTTAGAATAGGCTCGCATGTCTTGTACTCGATTATCGGTCGGCAACGAATGCGTGGTTCTATCCAACTCGCGCACAGCTTTTGGAGCAAATGCCAGCGAAATTCAACTCGCAACTAATTCAGAGTGTACGACTCAGAATTACGGGGCCCGAGATAATAAGATGTCGTTGACATCATGAGCTGCCGATTCGAACGTACACTTATTTATCTTGGGCACGATATGCAACAGTTTATGTCCCCAACGCTCTGCGGATAAACTGCAACGCTGACCCAGCCGCTTCATATGGTGGCATTGAGAGACTCCACCAGAGCTTGCGATCTCCGTCCGACGACATACGATGCCAGTGCCATTACTTGAGCGTCCTGTTGAATTGTTAGTTTCCCGCTGATTACGCTATCTTTACAGGTCACCCTCTCTCGCACCTCCTCGATCCTACGAAAGTTAACGACGGTTGCTGTACTGCCTGCATTTCCCAGAACAGCTCTCCGTCTCCCGTGCCATAGGACACCAATTAAAGAAAACTTAGCGATTTCGGATATCTTAACAAGTGTCAGTAAAACTGGGTTCCCTACTCAGAAGCCAGGCAGCAACAACAGCCTGGAAAAAGAGCGAGAAGGAATGCTAGACAGTAAAAAATGTCTGGAAGGTGCCTTAGACGCAGTGTTGTTGACTCCTCTGTCCCTCTTTGTCCATGTTATACGTGGACATGGGATTTTAGAGAGTAGTCAACCTGCTGATGAAAGCAATGATAAGGACAAAGAAAGAGAAGGTTATTACTCTGGTGAAGTTTATCTTGGAAAAGGAAAATATCCGGATGGAGTTATAGACGATGGCGAGGGCTAATAAAAGAGCACGTAAAGAAAATTTCTACATGCAGGAAAAGAAAGAGAACAACGAAGGTGGTGCTGGTGTATTAAACCAAGAAGGCACCAAAATCTGAAGACCATCACGGGCAAGACCGACCCCGCCGGATACGCTAATGTAAAGGCTTCTGAGGGCAAGTCCTACGCTGAAATCTTAAAAGAGATGAAGGTTGCAGATATTGGAAAGTAATGTCAGCAAAGTACGCAAGTCGGTGACGCAAGACCTGCTCTTGGAACTTCAAGCCGTGGAAATTGTGCGAGAAGCAGATATTGAAAAAGGGACATTGCGATGTGTTCTTCAAAATAAAGGACCTTGATATGCTAACTTCAAAGGTGGATATTGTAAAAGCATTACGGGGTCAGTTCCAAGGCGATACATTTGCAGTGGCTGAGACGGCAGAAATTCAAAATAGGTTGATCAGTCTGCCGAATTCGAGAGTTACAAGAAGGAACACGGTTACTTAGATGCTATAAATGCATAGGTTTTGTTCATATTGCCAAAAAGTACACAGCTATACAGGACCGCGTGGTTGACGGGAGAGATTGTAAAAGCCAACGAAACTGTATACTCAGCCTTAAGAGAGGTGCAGAAGGCAAAAGGGATCACGCAGCTGGTAGCTACACATGACCAGTCTACCGAGTAGTATTAGATGAAATGAAAAAACAATAACAATGAAGATAGTGCAGTTAAATCTAAACCACTGCGAGACAGGACAGTACCTACTCTACCAATACGTCCATGAGACTCAGGTTGCCATAGCTATTATATGTGAACAATATAGGGACCTGAAGGAGCCATCGCGGGAATATGACTATACTGGCAAAGCGTCGATCTGGACATGTAGAAACATTACTTTCCAGAAAAATATGATGACGCGTATGTAAAGATTTGTTCACGTAAAGGTAACAGGTATACGCACATCCTGTTGCTATGCTTCGCCTGAAGCACCAATCAAACAGTCCGAGCCACTGTTAGATCAACTTGTGCAAGTTGTTGCTGAACGGAAACCAGTAATTAAGTGATCCAGCTAATGGATTAACCAAAGAGGTCGAGTGCTACAGGAAGCATTTGCTGTTCTAGATTTGGTACTAGTAAACCAGGATTGCACCAAAACATTTAGAAGAGGATACGCAGGATCTATGCTAGATCTGACGTATGTTAGTAGATACCTAATCAATTTACTTTAAACATGGGCTGTTAGTGAATACTTCAGAAGTAGCGATCATCAAGCCAAAATAATGGAAGTAAATCGATGAAGAATTCCACCGTGGGTGCAAGAAATCAAAGAGTCGTTTGGAAAACAAAGGATTACAATAAGGAAATGTTCCATAAATTTCACAAAAGTCACAAAATAAGAAAACGCGTAAAATCTAGAAAGAAATCGTTTACAATTGCTACAAAACTCCACAGCATTGGAGGAGTCGATCAATTATTTGGTCGCCAGGGTTTCCTCGCTAGAGGAAACGATTGCTGAGCAATCGTCGGTGCTGGAGGGACTGCGCGGTAACCGTCGATTGCTTCTACCGGAAAATTCAATCCTTAAATAGGACATTAAAAGCCTTATATCTTATATATATAGGTTATGTCCAAAATAACATCTGTCGTTGATATCACGGGTGGTGGTGGCGCTACTAAGGGATACCAGCGTTGCCTCAGTGTTGTGAAAGACTCGCAAATCTTTATGTTGATGTTAATAAAAATAGTAGTATTTGTTTGTTTGACGGTAATAGCAATACAGATGCTAAATAAATCTGCGATATCACTTTTGACTTTGATGGATCTCGAATACGGTACAAGTCTCCGTAGAAGGGGTACTGGCTTGTGATGGGGATTCAGCGGAAATAGTAATGACAAGTATTAGTGATGGTTCCGATGCAATGTGTGCAGACATAGTGTTTGCTGTCCTCACCACGGTCATCCCTTCATTAGTGAGAGGAGATCTTGTATCCACGCGTCTGCTCAGATTTGGAGGAAGGTTGAAGGACGGTGGGGAGGGCCGGAGTCGACGCATCGCAGTTCATCATGGGTAGTTTAGTTCTTAGTTTCTTAGTGAAGAAACGCGTGAAAGCCTTATTCAGTGTATAATTTTTATTAATGAGTATTTATGTTACATTCTAACTAACCTAAATTGAATAGTTAGGAACGTAATAATATGTGTAGTGGCTACGTTATAAGAAATTGTTAATTCGCATCTAACACTCCCAGTGTTAGTAAAATAAATGTGAATCTTACCTTTACGTTGAACCTGGTACTATTTGAGTTAATTGCAGCTATTAACTTGTACTGGGTAATTTAGATTTTCTCGTAAATAAATTAAACTCACAAGATCTTGTAGTTTATAAAATCTATATACTCGTATTTAGACGGATAGGCGGCTTCTTAGGTTTTCAAAGTGATTGTCACCGATTGTCGGACCGGTGCTGTACGGAGCTCGTGACTGACGACGGAAGTCGTACAAAGCTTGTATTTAAACCTTCTCATTCTTCCAAAATTCGGTCATTTGTTTCGCAAGGTAAATCGAAATCATATTACAAAAGTGATTAGTTGACATTTTGCAAACTTAACTCATAAGCGACACTGGCGTATTGGGAAATCGAGATTCAGCACATCTGTATGCCAGGAAATGAAGCATTTTGGCTCGCAATTTTTTCGTCCAACATGGATTTACTTGAAATTTTTACAGAAGGTAGGAAATAGCTCAAGGATCATTTTCTATATCATGCCGCTGTTCGCTAGAGCCTAGGGGGTGGTTGCCACCCCATCTCGGGGGTGGAAATTTTGTGTTACATTTTAACTATAGGAACCTACGGAAAAAGTAATTCTAAGAAAAAAATATTCTATACATTTTTTTGTAAAACTAATATTTTTTGAGTTATTCAAAGTTGAAAGTAACAGTTTTTTGACGAATAAATCGACATTTTTAAATGGTTTTTTGCAAGTAACTCTAAAAATATGCAATTTATCAAAAAAAGGCAAAATTGTAGCGTTTGAAAAAACAAAATCAATGCTTTTTTAATAATTTCTTCACTGGGAAGATATCCTTATGTTTGAACTTATAATAATCACAGAAAAGATATGGAAAATTATATCAAAAAGGTATATTCTTATGTTTGAATTTTGTGATTCCGATCATGATCAGCGATCCCAAAAACCCCCGTATCACTATTAATTTTACAAAATAAATCGTAAGCCGTGGATTTCATTCTGAATAGACGCCATATTGAATCCGCCATCTTGAATTTTGTGATTCCGATCATGATCAGCGATCCCAAAAACCCCCGTATCACTATTAATTTTCCAAAATTATTCTTTTCTAAAATTTGAGCCATTTTGGGTCATTTTGACCTTGGAAAGGGTTAAATAAAAATATTCTCATGGGTGACTCTTCAAGTACTAGCCTAGGATGCACATTTGCTATGATTTTGGAGTGATGAAATGCCAATAACACTACTGAAATGTCGACTTAAAATTCTCTTGAAAGAACCTGTAATTTTTTATAGTTTTTGTTTAAAAACAATAGAAAACAATGATTTTTGATAATTCTGATTAAAGAATTTGAAATAGCGACCCTGAAAACATAAGGATATACCTATTTGAGATAATTTTCTATAGCTTTTCTGTGATTATTATAAGCCCAAACATAAGGGTATCTTCCCAGTGCATTTGAGCGTTAAAGGGTTAAAAGCGAAATAACGAGAAAAATTTGCATTATTCTAAGAAAGCTCGTAGAATCTTTTTAAAGTATTTAATTAGAGCTTTCAAACAAAAACAAAAAATATCTCTAGCATGAAAATTGACCAACTTATGATCAAAATAAGATCGGTACCCGATATTTCTATGATAAAAATCTGTGAACACAACACTTAAAGTACCCCCTAATTAAAATTGATAACCGCCGTTCTGTAATTCTCTTTATATATGAACTATTAATACACCCACGAAGTTTTACCAATTTAAAAAGCTTAATTTTAGAAAAATTAGTGTTTAAAGAGAAAACAATTTTTTCAAGTTCATGTTTTTAGCCCTTTTCTTAAAAATATCTCACAAAATAATAAAGTTACGAAAAAAACGATATAGTACTAAATTGTAGCTTTTTTAATGATAAAAGTTTCTATGTCTGCATATTTTTTGTACAGAGAATATTCGGCGAGATATAGCCGTTCAACTACATTTACGATCGAACATCACCTTTTTCAAGCGCTTTAAACTCTCCCCATTTAAAAATTAAGGGATCCTAAGTAATTTAATTCACATAGTCTTATAGCTCCTGAAAAGCCCTACAAAATCGTTCCTGAAAAAATTTTCTAGTACCTAAAATCAAGAAGCTATGCTTAAAAAACCGATCAATCTTTTTTTAGAAAAATTATATATTACCCGCTTTGGAGCGTAGTAATCTACATAATGGGCATATTTGGCAAACTAACTATGCCAATCGCAACTAAATCGAAAAAAAAATATCTTCAGGTGTTTTTTCTCCTGCCATCTCTCTAGCGATGACATTTAAAAGTGATGCTTTTTCCATGGGAAACATTAGTTGCCGTTGTAGTTGATCCGATTCTTCTTGAGAATACACTCCGCCCGTTGCTAAGGTCTCGACAGATTCAACGGTCTAACTGATATTCGTGTTTGGTTTCAGACTATGAAGCGATACTATTTTAATTGGTATTGGAGTGAACTTTATCCATTCTTCTGATATTTTGTAGTACTTATTGAGTTACAATTTACTTGAACACATTTTTTATCAAAATATGTGTTCTCGGCGTAAGGAACCATATTTCATTTCTTGAAGAAACTGGTAGTTGGTTATAGCGTTCTTTTAAATGTAGTGTTTTGACTGTTTCCGGTATACATTTTATTAAATGTACAACCTCTCCTGCAATCTTTGCTATGTATCTAGGTTTCTTCATGATATTATAGGCAAATTCCTCTGGGGAAAGGGTGGCGATTGATGGGGAATTTTGTATTACTTTCCTTTCAAGTGCACACTTCTCTGTTATTACGTTTGAATATAGATTATTGAGATGTTTCCTTAAATATTTTTCTATACATACAAATTTTGAATTAGCATACGTAAATGAATCTAAGTTTACGCTATTTCTATTACTAACTACATCATTATCAAATTGATACGTATATAAATACTTATAAGATATATATATATATATATATATATATATATATATATATATATATATATATATTAATATTATATAACTACTCTTTTCAGAAATTAATAATTTTGGATGTTCTGTACGTATAAATTCTCTATTACAGCGCATGATTTTATCTTTGATAGCCAAAGCAAATGTTATTTCGTTAGAATTTAGTGTATAAACAATATAGTTATTTGCATCGCCAAAATATGTTGTAGCTATTCCCTTAAATAAAATATCGTAAGAGTTTCTAAAACACTCTCCCTGAGGTATAAACTCCCAAAATGTGTACTCTCTTTCCATATCAATACGATGTTTTTCCGAAAATTTGCATACTGTTCCCGAACTTAATTTTGAACTTATCGTTACTTAAACTAACCTAGCACTATTTTGAATTGTCGTTATTTTGATTAACCCATGAACAAATACTTTATTCCATAATCCAAAACTATCTGCATAAGACGCATCGAAAAACGAGTTACCCTCAGCGCTTCCTGCAAAATCTATACCTATTGTTGTTGTCGAATTAAATTTTAAATGGGCTATTGTGTGAATGTTATCGTATTTAAAATTTCCGTTTCATCAATCAATTTGCATTGTTCATGACTTATCTCATAAATATATTCTTGTTCTCCATTTGCCGTAGGTATAAGATGACCGAAAATTTCGCAATTTGATACTGTTCGCTGAATTTCTATTCTGTATTGAATTATCGTGACTTCTCGAAATTCTGCGACTTTTATCAGCTCGATGTTGACGCTTGTTGAACTCACGGGTGTATTGTGAAAGTCACATTTCCCCCAGTTCAGTAAAGAGAATGTTGTTATATTTGGTGTTATTGTGCAGCAGTCATAGCCAATGATTGCTTCGTTAATTTTAAAACTTGTCATTAATAAAATTATTTTGAAGATCATGGTTCAAAATTTCCTAAAACAGAAAAGAACGTTAGTTTTCTTTTTTTCTATACATAATTAATTTATTTGCATGAACTGTATTTGTCTGTCATTTTAATTTATTATGACATTGCTATTCTCGGTGACATCTAAAATTTCAAAAGGTCCCAGGTTTTGGTTTTTTTCTAATTTTCCTGGTTTTGGTTCGTTTATGAGCCATACTTGTTCACCTTTGTTAACCTTAACTGGATTTGTAAAACTATCATAATATTTTTTAGATTTTTCTTTTGCTAATATTAGATTTTCACGTGCAAGACTTAGCAATATCTTTCATATTTGTAATTAAATTCGAAAAATAATTATTGAAAGTTGGAAGTTGTTCTGATGATTTTAAAGGTTCGCTTGAAGGTAATCTCTGTGGATAAACGAAAACCAGTTCCTACGGCGTAAATCTATGATATAATTAAATTGTGCCAATTCTAACAAACTATCCCACTCAATCTTTTTCGTAGAAAACTTTTTCAGATATTCGCATAATGGGTGACGAGCTCTTTCTATTGAGCCATTCAATTGAGGCGAGAAAGCTGTTGTTTCTATTTTTGAAAATTTAAATCTTCGTGCTACAGCTTTTAGTATTTTACTTGTAAAATTTGCAGCTCTGTGTGTAAGAACAACTTTTGGTGAACTGAAGATGCATATGAATTTTTTTATAAATGCATCTGCAATTGTTTCTGCAGTTTTATCCTGTGAAGGTATTGCAATTAAAAATTTTGTTAATTGATCTGGTATAGTAAGAATACACTTATTTTGGTTTTAAGTTATATTTAGTGGTCTTACTATATCCATGACAATTTTTTCAAACGTTTTAAACGGTGTATCTGTTATTACCATTGGTTGTCTTTTTTTTTGCTCTTTTTAGTTTATTTCTTTGACAATCATCACAATTTTTGATCCTACGTTCAATATCTGCTTTTATGACACTTGAATGATTTAGGTCAAATATTTTGTCTCCGTAAAGACAGAATTAAAAGTAATTCTATGTATTCTATATAGTTTAAACAGATTAAATTACTACTTTAATATCAGAATTTTCAAAAATTTTAACTAAGATTTGTTCTACTTCCATCCAGTTAATATTATTTTTTTTATAATTTTTAGAAATGCTTAAAGGTTTTAATTTTTGACGTATTATAATATTTTTTAGAAGTTCAAAGCCCTGTAATATATTGCCCTTAACCCTGATTACAGATTGACCTGTTTCAATGCATAGTATAAATAATTTTTTTTAATTTAAATTAATAATTTCGATTTTATTTACATTTAAATATTTATTAAACGTAATACTTTTGCTATTTATTAATCTATCTAACTTTGTATCTAGAGCTTTGCCCTGTTTATTTATAAAATGCGCAATATTATCTTTCCTAAATTGTATAGGTTTTTTGTGTAAACGATGTTTTTATCTGTTTCTGTATTTATTACTTTTTCGTCACATGTTTTTACTTTTCCGGATTCTACTATCTTAGTTTTATTTTTTTCAATCTTAGTTTTGCTTCTCTTTCTCTTGTTAAACATCTTCTCTTTTAATTTGATTCTTTCTTGATTTAATTTTTAAATTTTCATCTCATTAGTAGGTATTTCGTTAGTTTCCAGTGTTTTTAATTCTTTTGCTTTTTGAGCTCTCGTAGTTAGATTTTGCATACATGCTACTGGATTTCTCGATAGTGCATCAGCTTTTGTATTAATTTTACCCGGTTTGTAAATGATTTCGTAATCGTAGTCTAATAATTTTAACCTCCATTTTTGAACTCTGTTATTTTTATCTGCTGATTTAAATGACAATAATGGTTTATGATTAGAAATTATTTTAAAATTATTACCATAAATATAATTTCTTAATGTTTTTACTGCAAACATGATTGCAAGTGCCTCACGTTCATAAGTATGATAATTTGTTTCAGCTGCTTGCAATACTCTTGACGCAAGTACAATCGGTCTGTCTTCGCCGATCTCTCCTTGGAATAATAGGCAGCCAAGTGCGTAATTAGATGCATCTGCAGTTATTATAAATGGTTTAGTCACATCAGAAAATTGTAATATTGACGCTGAACATGAAGCTTCTTTTAATTTCTCGAATGCTTCTTGTTGCTCTTTATTCCAAGCAAATTTGTTTGTTTTTGCAGTAATTGTATAATGGGTTTAGCTATCTCTGAAAAATTGTCTATAAATTGTCTAATAGCTTGTCAATCCTAGAAATTCTCGAACATTTTTAACATTTTGTGAAGTTGGAAATTTTGTTATAGCTTCAATTTTCTTTCGATCTATTTTTTTCCTTGCTCGCTAATAATATGACCTAAAAATTCCACATTTTTCTAGAAAAATTTACATTTACTTGTTTCCAATTTAAGTCCAGCTTCTCTTAATTTTTGTGCTACTGGATTAAATCTTTCGTTATGCTCTTAAATTAAAAAAACCTGACACCATATCTATTGTTGTAAAATATTTGTTTTTCCCATAGAATCGAATATCTCTGTTATATTCGGCAATAAATACGGATCTGGTATTGTTTTAGCATTTAACTTCCGATAGTCAATTAATAGTCTTCATTTTTTTTCCGTCTTTTGTTAAACCATTCTTCGGCACAACACATGCTGAAGCGTTAAATGCACTCGGTGAAGATCTAGCTAATTTATTTATTATTAATTTTTTTGTTTCACTGATAGCTATTTGTTTCAACGTATATGGTAATGAGAATTATTTTACATAACCTGGAGTTTCGTCTACTAAATTTATCTCATGCTGTTCAACGTTACATGTCCCTAATTTATCTCCATCTAGCCAGCATATATCTTCATTGCATAATATTAGATCTTTAATAAATTTCCTTTTTTTCCTAGATAAATGATTTAAATTTATTGTGTTTAATAGTAATTTTTTTCTCTTTTTTACTTAATTTGTTTACTTCCTCAAAACTCTTTCCGCTTTGTGACGTTAAATATACAGGGTGATTCAGAAACAATAAAACATTTATATACCATCGTGATCAACGTAAAAAACTGAGTCTAAGGAAATTGGGCCGGAAAATTTTCATCCACTTTTCAGCTTCCCAGTTAGCAAAGAAAAATCCCCCCACCACAGCGCCCGGTGGAGAAGCGCGTGAGGGGAAGTAAGCGCGGCGGCCGCGGCATAGGAAAAAGAGTGGTAAGCTGTTGCTACGAAGCTCGGCGGTGGCGGCCAGAGGGGAACAGGAAGCCGAAGCGAGCGACGAGCGCAAATTGACCGAACGTTTGACGATCAGCTTGCACTAAAAACTTTCATTCGAAAGAAGAAATTTTATCGAATTGAAGAAATTAATTTCAATGCTACGTAGCACCTCTGATTTCGAGATGCCAACCATTTCCAGGTTATATAAATGAGTTCGCGGTGCTGTGCATTCAAAGCATATTCGACCGATCGCTTCTCGCGAACAGCTGATATGTACATGTCAATATCACAATGATGGTCAATTGAACATGAGCCTCAACTGTAAAAGAATAAGCCTCTTTTATCAAAACAATTAGCAAAACAGTAGCAAAACCTACAACGCTTTCAGAGCATCGTTTGCAAATTTTTCGTACTTTTCCGGCCCCATTACTGTGGCAAATTGGACGAGGGGTTCGATTCCCACCTACTCTCGAAATAAGGATATAATTCGGAGCATCTGCCGCAGATTTCTTGCGCTTTTCTGGCTTTATCGCTCTGGCAAACTGCACCTGCATCTCGGCTAGAGTCCAGCGTCGTAACATAAGCGTATGTTCCGAGGAACTATCTGAAAACAGCGAAAGCTAAGAATTGAAAGCATTGATTGCAGATTTCTCGCACTTTTCTGGTCCTATCGCTATGGCGAACTGCACGATGAGCTCCATCCGCGATGGGCCTCAAAACATAAGAGTATTTTGCCATATACAGTCGGGAAATCGCGAGAGCTGATCGTTAGGAGCTGCCGCTGCAAATTTCTTGCGCTTTTCTCGCTTTATCGCTGTGACGAAATGCAAGAGGAGCTCGATGCGCAGCGTCTTTTTAAACAAAACATTTTTATTATGACCAAAAATTCGAAAAACCGTCATAGAAGTACTTCATCCTCTATTATTATTTTAATGCATACATATAATAGATATATAATTATAATTTTTATCTATATATGTATTTCTATGTGTATTATACAGATATAACTTGAAAAATATTTAAACTGGAGTTTCCATTCTAATCATGTATATTATTATATATTATTGAAATGAATACATATATATATATACTTTGGTTGGTTTTCCGGTAACCTGTTTTCCGGTAATACCGGAAAACGTTAGGGCTTATTTCCGGTAACTGGAAAAAAATTTTAACAACAAAAGTCAGCGTTAACGGTATCATAAATTTTTTACATATAATGATTGATAAAAAATTCCTTATTGAAATTCGAGACTGTATAAAAGTAGTCATTAACTTTTCACGACTCTAGGTTCTATTCATTTATGAACACCGCGCAGATCGCTTTTTACGACTTTAGTATATCTTAAATGCTGATGCTCGGCAGTTTGATCAGAGTTACAATACTAAGCAATATCTAAGGTGTCATTCACTTTTCACGACTCTAGGCTCTATTGTCCACGCAGTTTGCATTTTACGACTTTGGTATTTCTTTAATGCTGATGCTCGGTAGTTTGATCAGAGTTACAATACTAAGCAATATCTAAGGTGACATTCACTTTTCACGATTCTATTTTCCACGCAGTTTGCATTTTACGACTTTGGTATATCTTTAATGGTGATGCTCGGTAGTTTGTTCAGAGTTACAATACTAAGCAATATCTAAGGTGTCATTCACTTTTCACGACTCTGGGCACTATTTAGTTATACATGAAGCCAGGTAATTTGATCACTTTTTACAACACTCATTAGTATCCAAAACGTCACTAACTTTTCACGACTCCAGGCACTATTCATTTAGGATTGACACGCTGTTGGCTTTTTCGACTTTGACATGGCTTTAATGCTGAAGCTCGGAGGTTTGATCAGAGTTACAATACTAAGCAATATCTAACAACTTTAGGCCCTATTGTATTGGGAATTCCACGGAGTTTGCTTCTTACGACTTCAGAATAGGTTTACCGCTGAATCTAGGTAAACGAGATCACTATTAACAATACTTATTAGTTTCGAAAGTTTCATTAATTTTTCACGACTCTTGGCTCTATTTATTTAGGGATGCCACGTTGTTTGCTTTTTACGACTTCACAATAGCTTTACTGCTGATGCTACCTAAACAGGTTTACCATTTTCAATACTGATAAGTTTCCAAATTGTCATTAATTTTTCACGAATCTAGGCCCTATTTAATTGGGAATGCGACGCAGTTGGCTTTTTACGACTTTAGAATAGCTTTACTGCTGATGCTAGGTAATCCAGATCACTATTTACAATACTCGTTAGTTTCCAAAGTGTCATTAATTTTACACGACTCTAGGCACTATTCATTTAGGGATGACACGCCGTTTGCTTTTTACGAGTTCAAAATAGCTTTACCGCTGAATCTACGTAAACGATATCACTATTTACAATACTCACTAATATCCAAAGTGTCATTAAATTTTTCACGACTCTAGGCTCTATTTATTTAGGGATGCTACGCAATTGGCTTATTATGAGTTTGGCACAGCTTAAATTCTGATGCTAGGTAAACCAGATCACGTTGTACAACACTAATCAATATCTATTATTCCATTTGTCTTTCACGACTCTAGGCACTATTCATTTAGGTGTGCCACGCAGTTTGCTTTTACGACTTCACAATAGCTTTACTGCTGATGCTACCTAAACTGGTTTACCATTTTCAATACTGATAACTTTCCAAAGTGTCATTAATTTTTCACGAATCTAGGCCCTATTTAATTGGGAATGCCACGCAGTTGGCTTTTTACGACTTCAGGATAGCTTTACAGCTGAATCTAGGTAAACGATATCACTTTTTAGAATACTCATTATTATCCAAAGTGTCATTTATTTTCCACGGCTTTAGACACTATTTAGTTAAGAATGCAACGCAGTTTGCTATTTAGGAGTTTGGCATAGCTTAACTGCCAATGCTAGGTTAACTAGATTACATTTGATAATACGAATCTATATCTAATATTCCAATTAGTTTCCATGACTCTAGGCACTATTTAGTTAGGAATGCAAAGCAGTTTGCTTTTTACGTCTTCAGAATATCTTTACTTCAGGTGCTAGTTAAACTGTTTTACTATTTACAATACTGATTAGTATCCAAAGTGTCTTTAATTTTTCACGACTCTAGGCACTATTTATTTAGGGATGTCACGCCATTTCCTTTCTAGGAGTTTGGCATAGCTTTACTGCTGATGCTAGGTAAACGTGATAACTATTTACAATACTCATTAGTTTCCAATTTGTCATTAACTTTTCTCGATTTTAGGCACTAATCATTTAGGGATGCAACGCAGTTTGCTTTTTACGAGTTGGGCATAGCTTAACTGCCAATGCTAGGTTAACTAGATCACGATTTACAATACTAATCAGTATCTAATATTCCATTTATCTGTAACGACTCTAGGCGCTATTGAATTGGGAATGGCACGGCGATTGCTTTCTACGACTTCACAATAGCTTTACTGCTGATGCTACATTAACTGGTTTACCATTTACAATACTGATTAGTATCCAAAGTGTCATTAATTTTTCACGACTCTAGGCACTATTCATTTAGGGTTGCCACGCAGTTTGCTTTTTACGACTTCAGAATAGCTTTACTGCTGATGCTTGATAAACTGGATAACTACTTACAATACTCATTAGTATCCAAAGTTTTGTTAGTTTTTTTACGAGTTTGGTATAGCTTAACTGATGATAAATACGAATCAGTATGTAATGTTCCAGTTATCTATCCTGACTCTAGGCTCTATTAATTTAGGAATGTCACGCAGACTGCTTTTTACGATTTTAAATTAGTTTTGTGTCGATTCTAGCAAACCGAAATCGTTTGTATTTAAAAATGCCATGCGACCTACTTATTGACACCTTTAACATATTTCGATACTAATAGAAAAAAAATCACTTTTGCGACTTGCCTCCTAATATAGGTATAATACGTTTTTTACGACTTTGAACCTTGATTAATCCATAACGTGATGTGATATGCTTTTTACGACTTTAAACTTATTTTGATGCAGGTTTAAGAAAACGTGTATCATTCTTTACAGTAATAATCAGTATGTAAACTCTAATTAATTTTTTACGACTTGGTGCAGTGCTTGTTAAAAATGCTACGCGACCATATTTAAGTGTCTTTAACCTTTAGAGGGCGGAATACGCCTCTAGGCGTAAGGGGTCTGACTCACCAACATCCCAACTTAGTTTGGCTCTAACTCAGGGACCTTAGACTACATTCCTATAGAAAAATGCTATTTTCAAATTTTTCAAAACCCCGGCCCTAAGCGGCCTAAGGTGTCATTAATTTTTCGCGACGCGGGGCAGACGTTACTCAAGAATGCCACGCATTCTGCTTGTCATAATACTAGTCTGTAAATGAGGTATATTTAATTTATCACGGCATTGGATAGTGTTTATTAAAGAATGTTATTCGACCTATATTCTACGACTGTAATCTAGTTTTGGGGCCAATGCTGGCAATTTTAAATCACTTATTAATAGTTTGATTAGAGATGTTGTTAATCTTGGAAGAAAATTTGCTACAAATAATAATTTGTTAATAATAATATTAAAGTTATTAATTTCACTATTATTTATATTTTTATAAATTTATAAATAATGGATTTATAAATAATGGAGAATATAAGTATGTATCAGTTTATTCATTATAAATTTCTTTTTAACACATTTAAAAAAAAGTATCAACAGTATTATTTACATATGTTTTTTTATGACGCCATATTGATTTACAAGATAACCAGCATCTACAGGTTTCACATTGCACCTTATCATCTTTGCACTGTTCTCGGTTCCTTAAAGTTATTTTTAATTTGTATTTTTCATTGAATTGAACTAGTCCTTTATTTCTTAATGTTCCAATGGCGTTGCGCCGTTCCTCAGTACCTTTTTTAAACTTAGACAATTCTGCCACTTCTTGGTTGTCGTGATGTATGTTGACAAGATGTTTGGCAAATTGCACGATCACTTTCGGCTTCTTGCAAAGGATACAATACCCAGCGTTTGGTCCTCTCATCAGCTCAATTTCTATAATAATATAAAGAAATTTAAGTTGGTTTATTTATACAAAGAATGTACGAGTATTTAAAAGTAATTCGAAATGATCGGGTTAGCAATATGGAAGAGAATGTTCGTATGCCGCTTTTCATGATCAGGAAGTTGCCTTATAGACTAAAATAAAATGCTGTGTGCAACAACAAAAAGTACAGTACTAAAAGTTTCTTAATAAAATAATATAATACCCTTTTGTAAGATAGTTTTCTTTTCATCTTGGCAGTCTAATTGAGATGTGTCACTCCCATCAATAGATTCGGGAGACTCGTTTTCTGCCTCTGTAAAGTTGTGATAAGAAAACAATGTTTTTTGAAACAGATACGTTGTGAAGATGAAAAGTTAATCTACGCTTATGTTAAATACCCAGTGACAATTCATAAATGAACGATTTTGCCTTTGAAGCCAAATTTTTCTATTACAGTAGAAGTCAAAACATTTTCGAAGGAAATATTTTCCGTTTCTTTCACTGTTATATTTGCCAAATTCAACGGAATGTCGTTCAAATTTGGACCACGATTAGATGTATACTGCCAGTTAGTGAAATATCCACTGTCTGTAACATAGAATAATCATAGTTAGATTTGTTTAAATAACCCATAAGACACAACATGTGATTGATTCATAAGCACTAGCGACATTTTTTCACGACTTTCGGACTTGAAACTGTTTATTTGATTGTAATATGGCATGGTAGCGTGGTGGAAAATAAAATGAATATGAGTCAGTGATTATCTTGCTTTCTATTGCTGATTTTATCAACCTGCTTTCCACGAACATAATTACTTTGCAACGGAGATACGTTATAATTAAAATTCTACAAGGATATTTAGTATTTAAAGAATTTGAACGTTTTCGTTTTAAATTGTCTTGAATTCGTCAAGCGTTATTAACCGAAGCTTAAAGCGTAAGGCTTTAAACGTTGGTCTATCATTGACTAGTTGATCTAACGTACATTCCACAAACTTTCGTATAACTTAAAAAATATTATGTACGCTAAAAGCTTCTCATACCAATGTATCATTTTAACGTGGTTCTAAGGCCTAACTTGTAAAATTCTGGTTGATCTGCCGAACAATATCCAGAAGTATTTTTAAAACTGGAAAGGGTCTTTTTACATTGTAGGTGCACCACAATTAATTGGCAAAGGTTTTAAAAAGTATGAATCCATAAAAACATGATGGTTACCTGTATTTTTTGGACTAAAAGTTCTCACTGTTGCTGACCGTTCTGGTTTAATTGTATGTGTGGATGCAGGTGTGCAATGTTGAACCTGCTGTTTATAATTTTTTGATAGATCTAACGGCGAATCGATAAAATTAGGATCACGGTTATAATCTTTCATCATATTATCGGAATATTCACTGTCTGAAACATAAAACAATCAGTTATATTTATTAAAATAACTCACGAGGTGCATTACTAAAAATAATAACATGTGATCGATCCCCTTATATCCTCAAGAAATTCAGAAGCACCGGCGACCATCTTTTCAAGACTTCCTATAGAAGTTTTAAACGTTAAAAGGTTTATTTGATTCGAATATAAGACAGCAGCGTGCCTGATAATTAGCAATAACGATTTCTGAAAACGCCATAGTGACTGACATTTCACGATTTCATGAGATAAAACATTTATTTATTATGAATATCACGATTTTATAACGATATTTAATATTTGAAGAAGATGAAAGTTATCGTTTTAAATTGTCTTTAATTTTTTAAACGTTGTTGATCGAAGAGTAAAGCACGGGACTACAAATGTTGGTCTATCAATGACAAGTTTACCTGATGTTTAATCCACAACCATTCTTATTATTTAAAAATTGTAAAGTACGCAACAAACGATGATATTTCTCATGATACACAAAACAATCTTCGGATTACACAAATAAAACATTACTTTGTGTAGGCAGTCACGGTTAGATCGTGTTTGAAAAAATTGTATACGTATGATGTATCATTTAATGACTACCTTGAATAATAGTAGCTGGGACTATCTTAGTTGCAAAGCGTTTCAGTCGAATAGTATGTGCTTTTAATATTTCATCGGAAATAATTTTAGGCATTATCTTTTTAGTTTTTCCCACAGATATGCGATTTGTAGTTAATTTTTCTGAAATAATTACAAGTGTTGATGTATTACAAACATCATGCAGAAAAATAAAAGAATTTCATTAGATTCTATCTGAGTTAACGAATATTGCGCTATAAACTATACAAAAAAAAAATGACAAGAAGAATACCCGCTAGATCAAAGATGAACTATATTCCTTCTATTATTTCAGTTGTACTTTAATTTAAAAACTTTGAACATATTAAACAATTATATATCGAGAGCTAACATACAATATATATTACTAGGAATATTTCTTTCGCGTGCAGTCGAGTTATGATGCTTCATTGACATGTCAAAGTGAAAAAAATACCTGAACATGATGGCCGTTTTTACTTTTTTTTGAAACTTGAGAATCAAAATTAGTAATCGTATCGAGAACAAATAACACATACTGTATATTTATAGAAATATTTCATTTGCGTGTAGTACATTTTTTATTAACTATGAGTATTACCTTTATATCAGCGTTTTCTTTTTTTACCACGGCCTCTGTTACGTCCAGTAGGTTTCGAAAGCAACGGATAAAGGCGGGTATTTTCTGCTGTACTGGTCAATAAGTCATCCTTATCTACAACGTTTTTTGGCACATTTGGCATATTATGATCTGGTGGTTCCGAATGTGGCTCTGAAAAATACACATTTTAGCACTACTTAGGTATAATCGAATACACGTTTTGTTATTGAATGCAAACTGCATAACATATACTGGTGAGTATATAATAAAGAGATTGTTAAATTATGAAGAAAACAAATAGTTCTTAAATATAAAAACATCGTCGTAAAAAGGCTTTGCCATAAATTTGTACGTAAGATTTTAGAAATTTCAATGTATTAGGAAGCAATGTAAGGTGACGAGCGAGTTTAGCTAATTAAAATAATACTTACTGCTGTTTACAGATGAAAGGCAATCTTCTATTGGAATATATGCACTAGACAATTGCGTATCTTCTCTTAACTGGGAAAACCTAAAAATGTCAAAGTGTCTGTCGATAGTCTCCCAACCAGTTAGTTGAAAACTACGTGGTGTCAACGTTGGCGCAAGCAATCCTAAAGAATACATTTATTTTTCAACTACCACAGTGTTTAAAGTAATAAATTGTATTAATTATCATACTTTATTCTAATTCTGTTTGGACTATTATTAAAATGAGAAGTTTAATAATTTGAATGGACAAAACATTTTAGCACAAATATCGAATTCGACGATTCAGAAAGAGAAAAATATAGACAATTTCAGGATATATGGAAAAAGATTATTATTTAAAATAAATCTATGCTTTTGATCTGACTAAAGGGTCGAGTTTTAATGCACTTTTAACATGTCAAAGTAAAAGAAATACCAGCACTTGCTGGCTGCACTACCATAGGATACTTTTGACCTAATATTCGTATGAGAATCATATGACTTCCATATGAATATCTGAGCTGAAAAATTATCATATGATACTCATATGAGTATCCTATGATTCTAATATGATTAGTTATTATTAGAATTTCATTTTGTTATATTCATATGAGTATTTGATTGAAAGTATCATAGGATTGTCATATGATAATTCTCATCCGGGAGAAGATTAAAAAATCACAACCTTTTATTCTGGTTTACCAAAAGTTTTTATAGTCACATATCGATATTTTGTAATTCAATAGAAAGTAATTATTGTAAATGAATAAATGGTATATTTAATGTTTTAATTTTCTAATACAAACTATATACATTTGTACGTGCTCTGCGGGAGGTGATTCTGAACGGTGGCAGCTGTCGCTAGTCTACTTGGGACTTGCGATAACGACTCTTACGACTTACAACTTAGGTCGTATTCGCTTCCTGCACGTGGTATATTATCTGTTGTGTTAGTTTCTGAAATAGCGCCACCCCACGGCAGACAAGCGCGAAGTCGGAAGACAGGATAGGCAGGCTTTAATGGGGCAGTAAAATAAAAACTTACAATGACTGAGTTTGGCTAAAATATGTGTCTCTTTTATTCGGTCCCGGACCATCACTACCCATACAATTTCCTTTCTCGTGCCCAGCACGTCTACTATTCTTCTAAACGATACTTTTTACAAGTGCAAGGTATAGCGTTGGATCTCGACCAGTCTACTACGTGATGCAGCGCAATCGGCCCATCTCTTCGCGCGATTCTATCTCTTCTAGCGATAACCGTGCTCGCCTGGCGCATTCCCCTGCCACGGCTGTTCGTCAGCAACCGCCGGGGAACTGCCCAGGCGCGGACGAGTGACTACTCCGCCCTTCCACTGGGCGTCCGGTCCGCCCCAGTGTAGTGTCCGATATAATGACTCGCACGGTAGAAACATATCGCTTTCCACTATAACCTTTCGCCCGACGGCACCCGCATCACCGCCATTCTATGTTCTGAGTCCGCTGCCATACCTCTCACACACTCGCATACTTCGTAACTAAACGACTCATGATTTTGTATATTTTCTACTTAGCTACTTACTTAATAACTTAACTACAGTATAAGTAATGAATATGTAACTAATGAATTGTATTTATTTCTACTTATCAAGATTACGATGAAACGGAGACTGAACCAATCAAAAAGGATGAAAAAGATTTCGAAAAAATTTGTGATTAGAGAAAGGAGAACCAAAGCAATAGAGAGAACTCTCTTAGGCTTACTCTCAAGTATGCGGTTAGATGATGACGGTTAGTCGTGATTATATCACTCGTGCGAGATTTCACATTGACCATCAAAGTCAGACATGTGTGATCGCGCAATTTTAAGTGTCGAGTATCTTTTTGTGTTTTGAAATTTCCGTGGGGTATCGATTTAGGTTTGAAGGGGCAAAAGATACGATATGTATACGCATTTCGAAGGTTTTTTGAAGAAGTGCAGGGAGAAAAGGGGTCAAGCCAAGTTGAAGGAGGTGGCGTGGCCAACTAAACAATTAGGCAACCACCAAGTACTGGGAAACGATGAAAACATGACAAGCACGAGGTCAGGATACTCCCGGCATCTGCCAGAATCGCGTCGATTCAGAATGAATCGTAGTAAAGTAGATTCAAGGACAACGAGGGTGAAAGAGAGAGAGAGAGAGAGAGAGAGAGAGAGAGAGAGAGAGTGAGAGAGAGAGAGAGAGTGTGTGTATATCTTTGTGTGTGTGCAGGCGTGTGGGCAGAACATGTAACTTAGGAGTGAATATTGAATAAAATGTGTACGAAATCGAACTTCGCAGACGAACCTTGGAAGCTCGTCTGCGGCTGGCACCGTGGGACCATTTGAAAAAACATGCGAAAAACAAAGTGGTTCAAAATAAAGGTAAAAACTAATCCATCCTCTAAAGCATCACAGTTGTCTGGAGTCGCCAATTACAAAAAATGTTACTTACAGCATGGAGATCTTCTTAATATAACAGTAACCGTCTCTGGAAAACATATCTCTCCGTAGACCGAATAGTATTAGAGTAAATTAGAGGAATTTATTACCCAAAACTGATTTAGAAAGAACTTCTAAAAATCTACGCAAGAGACAGTTTACACAGGAGAACTAGCTTGATTATATAGTACACTAAGATCTGCCAAGTTACCCGAAAACAAAATCAACCTACTAAATTATTGTAAACAGTTTATTATAAATTAACGTTCTTCGGCTGATTATACGTGATCGCATATAGTCACAAAGATTAACTAGCGTCATACTTTTCTCACGTATGTCAATACACAGCGAAACAAAATGTACTAATTTTTGTATGAAAAATGCTCTTTCTGAATATTTATACGTAGAAATCTGATCGAAAAATATAACTAGCACACGACAAGCGGCTTGACGGCCACGTCCGCTTGCCCTCTTTCGTCGCGTCGCGATGCACGCAGGCACCCCCCCCCCCCCCATGCTATATGCAAAACGCTTTGCAAGTTTTTAAATTGCTTATAGTTCAAGGAGTCCACTAATCGAAGTAAAAAAAACTTGTTTTATTTTTCTAATACATGAGAGGAGACTCTATCAAATTTCAGTCTGATTGGTGGAAAAAATGCATAAGATATCCTATCTCACGCTTATTTTGATGATGAAAATATAAGTCTTTCTAACCCCCGCGGCCGTGTCTAAAAATAAATATTCTCCTCAAGGTCAAGAGGGAAAATAGCAGTGAAACGAAATCGGACGAATTAGACATGTACAGTGGCAATACGAACAAACGTATTTATCAAAGATACGCGGAGTAATATAGAAACATCAACGGCAGATTTATCAATTAAAGTGTGCGATAGTATAGATGTAGATTCTTTCCTGGATAAACAAAAGCGGGATTGAAACCGAGCAAATTATGCTTGTCACGATGTCAAATATTAAGGTAAAAAAGAGAAACAAGTCGCAGTTTTTGCCTCTGTCGTAATTGCTGCAAAGAATGGAGCAAGTTCGAATGGTAGGATAATCCGCAGCCTCTCGTCACATGTGCATTGAAGTGACATGTTAGTAAAAACAAAAAGTTCCGTGTTAATGTTTATAACTGTGACCATCCGACAAAAAGTAAAAGTCACAATAGAAGGCGAAATAATTATGAAATTTTTCATAAGCGAGGTAAACGCTCGAGGCAAATGCTCTAAATTCGGTATTACTCATAACAAAAGAAAGCGGCATTTACAAGATACTTTGTGCTATAAGCACATCAAAAGATAAAGCGAGAGAGAGAGAGAGAGACAGAGTGAGGAAAAAGGAATGTATAAACATAAAGCCAGACCTATAACATAATTGTGAAGTATGTGTGTTAAGAAAGATCTGCAAAAGTCCGTTTAGAATAAATGAAAAACGAACGAGCTCTATGCAACATACTGGAATTGGTTTATACAGAACTATGTTACATTAACCCTAGATCAAATACAAGGAACGCGTACTTACTGACCTTGACTTGTATTTATGTATTTCTTAAAAAGTAAGGACGAAACACTGAAAAGTTTTTTTCACTTTATAATCTATGTCAAAAATAAAATGGAAATAAGGATCAAGTTTTTGCAGAGCAATAATAAAGCAAATTACAATAACACAAAAATGAATCAGTTTTTAAGTTATTCGGGTATCAAGCGGCATATAATCATAGCAGGTCAGTCACAAAAAAATGAAAAATCAGAAAGAATATACAGAATATTAATTAACAAAGCTAAGTACATGATCATACATGCGGGATTGTAAACCCTTCTAGATAGAAGCTATAGCAAAACGTTGCATTGATAACAAACCACCCCAAGAGCTGTGGACTGGGAAGAGTCCAGACTTGTATCACTTAATATTTTTTACTGCAAAGCTATCGCCGATCGCCCACATCTCACAATTTAAGGGAGTACCATCGGTAATAGCAATAAAAAACGTGAGAGATGCAATGGAATACCCGGTTGGAACGAAGTTCCTTTCGAATAATTTCCGTATTAATAAGTTAACTGTCTAATAAAATTTAGCGTAAATAAAAATCGTTACAACAATGACAACATTTTATCGCCCCTCAACGATGACTATATGACTTTCTCACCAGCTTTCGACGCAGACAAAGGCTTTTGAAAATTTTCTGATTAATATGTGACAATATCATCTCAGAAGCTCTGTCAAAGTGTATAAATCGTTTATAGTATCGTCTTGTATTCAATCACATTGTCAAAATAGAATATAATTTAAACATAATTGCCCAAATATTGATAGTTTTTCAAGAGTTATACTTTTCGCCACAAGTCGTGCGAAAGTCTTCGCTAGGAGCGACGATTTGTTACATACAGGTACTACGAAAAACCGTGTTTTAAAATTAGTGTTGCTTGTAACTGGAAAACGGCTGGACACGGAGCAAAATAGCTTGCACCAAATGAAAAAGCATCAAATGAAAAAGCATCAAATTTTACATCGACAATAGTTGTTCACTCAACTTTGATCAGTGTAAATTTTTTTTTTCTAATAAGTAATACAAAAATTACTTTTACGGGACCGGAGCAGGCAAGTGACAGTTATAATTATACTGCTGATCGTTGTTATTCTCGTAATAATTTTTCTTAAGCCTAATTCTTCTAGACTACATGATGCGGGGCAGATCCAGAACATAGCCCGTTTTTCAGTATGGTTTTAATTATCTACATTAAGTCTTTAATTTCTCTTTCATAGTACACATTTATAAAAAAAATCAAAACACAGAAACTATGTTTGCGCTAGTGTGCTACAGCATGCGGTCTGCTGCTTCTTTGAGCGCCGGGAGAGTGAGAGGGGGAGCGCACACGAGCGACTATAGCAAACGCACTGGGAACTATACCCAAAAGTGTCGTGCCAAGATTTAGTCTGAATTTTTACCGTGCAGACCCACTTCCGCAACGCGCAATAAGGGACTTAGTTCTAAAAATAAAAAAATTATTTAAAATTTAAACGACAGCTTTATTAAAATATAATTGAGTAAAAATTTTGTGATCATTCAGAACGTCAGAAGAGAGAAATTAATGATTCAATTTGACATGTATTCTTACGGGAAAACGCACTTTTTCTTGCATTTAAAAAGATTGCAAAATGAAAAAATTTCGAAAAAGTTCAGAATTATGTAGAAATATATTATAAATCCATATAAACTTTCAAAATTAACATTCAGAGCTTGTAAGATAATAAATTAAATATTTAAGCTATTTTAACCTCTTTTAACCAACAAAAAATACTTTGTTTATGTTATTGTTCAACTATGCGTTTACGCAATTTTTAATTTTTAGTTGTTTGTTTGTTTGACAATAGGATATAAAGGAGTAATGTTGTGTCTATAAAAGTTAGAATCACGAAATGTTCCTGGCCGCGGCGCACCCTTCTTCGAGGTTATTGAAAAGTTCTATAAAAAATTGTAGAGCCGGGGCATCGGGCTTTCGAAATACCCACGAGTTCGGACGACGACGAGTCGCCCTATCACAGAAAGATGATTAAAAAGGTATGAAGAATATGTTAGAGCCAGAAAACAAAGCTTAAATGAGGCTATGTTATTGCACGTAAGGTTCCACAAGTTGAGAAGCATCATACGTCCGTCAGGTATTATAAAAGCGAGAGAAAGCGGTGATTTTTGCGTAGTGGGCGGGGATAAGCAAGATAGAGCCAGTTAATTGCGAGTGAGTTGATAAGTAAGTAGAGAAAATTTTAGTGGAAGAGCCAAAGGGATTTGGACATATGGCACTTGTGAAGCATCAGCAGTAGGATTTTAGCGTTGTTTACAGAGATCAAAGAGGAGAAGAACTTGTGTTTAATGAAAAATATCAAGGAGTGTACCAGTTTCAAAACGATTCGCAGCTAGATCCGATCGTAGATGGAAAAGAGGGGTCCAGACCCGTACTGCCCATTATTGCGTGGTATACGAGACACACCAGGCTCAGCTGTGTGAGCTAAACTTCCGAACTTGAGAACAAGGAGAAACTACCCAGGATAATTCACGCAAACGCTCTTGCAGCAATATCCGGGGTGAATCGGAAAACTATACACTGAGGAGAGATCAAGAGATAAAACTGTCGAAGGTATCAAATTTTTTGATGATTATCACTTCATTACAATTAACATTATATTTTGGATAGAGGTTCATTTATTACTTTAAGCTATAATAAAAATATTAAGCTGATATTATCTGATATTTAGATGACTTTTTGGAATGCTTATCAGCTGATTAATCATCTAATAATCAGCTGATAGTTTTCTGCCTTTTTCAGTAGGAAGGGTAGCAGCGCAAACAAAGAGAGTGTGTCAAACGAGAAACCAAGATACGACGCAGAGAATTCTCGTTCTAAGAGAAAGCACGAATTAGGCAAATGCAAATGGCCCGAGAGGAGGCCAGAAGGATAAAAACGTGGTACTAAGCTGCAGAAGCTGCCAGGAGTCAGCAATGTGTTGCCAACAAGAGTGTCATATTGAGGTCAGGAAAGAGGAATCGAGAAGACTTTCAAGGAGGACATTGAGACCACACCCCAAGAAGAAAGAGAAAAAGAGAAATGCCTCAGTTAGGCCCTAAAGGTCAATGGTGAGCATCTTTTCTTTTTTCTTTGGGGAACGTGATTCTGACCTCAAGCGTAATTGTATACTTTTTTCTTTGGGGAACGTGATTCTGACCTCAAGCATAATTGTATACTGGACTAAGTCAGGAACATCATTAGTCTAAAGAAGAGAAGTTGCGGCGGTGCAATTTTACCCGTACCGAAAGAGCGCAGAGAAAAAGAGATATGTGCTAGAATCGATGGGACTTGGGGACGTTCACAGTGGCAAGTGCTCTGGCGGTGCACCTTGATAGGCAATGAATTTCCTCCCGTGCACTAGACACGATCATGATCAAAGTCATCTCTATTGCTTGAAAGTCTCCTCATTTGCAGTTTAGAGTTCCAGTAACCGCAGGTGGTAAAGAGTTGAATTTTTGAAGTGAATACTTCTATAGGCCCGTCGGGTACACATTTTTACTGGGAGTGAATCGATGAGCGGCGAGCGTCACGGCGGCGCGACAGATAAATCGTCACGAAAATAGCGGCAGCTCTCTCCCTCCACCGCTCTCTTCCTCGCGCGCATGGCATACGCACCACTCCCCACTGTGGCATCGCCGCACTGCTCTACAAGCGCTGCAAGCGGCTATCGGTTATTCTCGGTTTTTTCCGCTGAATTTCGGGCCCCTCGATGCGTTCGGCATTCTCTACCTAGTATAATCTGATGTTAAGCCATGCCGCGTCTCCACCATAGACGTATTAGTCTATGGTGGAGTATTACGTCTATGTTCTTCAAATGCTCGGCATTTTATATCTAATATCGTCAGTTGTATGTAAACAAATCAGTTCTTTTTATTTTTGAAGTGAATACTTCAGAATAATAGACTAATCGGGTACACATTTGACTTGAGAATAAATAATTTGTCACAAAAACAGCAGCAACTCTTTATCCTCCACCGCATTCAAGTAGCGCGTACCAGAGTTAGCCCAGTAATACTTCCCGAGTATCTAACTTAATACTTCTTTCGAAGTATTATTTGTTAAATACTATCTATTTATTGAAGTGATAGGTAAGTTTCACCGAGGTATCGGGCCGCTGGAGTGAACCACACCGTTTAACCGGATTTTGACGATAAAAATGGCCATTATTTTGACGTCAAAATCCGGTTGAACCGAAGTTGTTCTTAAAACCTCGGTGAAATCGTTTCAAATGAATAGAAATAGAAAATAAATCATAAGCTAGGCGCTACATCAATTATAATATTAAATACACGGGTCTGCTGTAAGTGCAATAGTATAAAAAATAAATAAACGCTAGTATACCGATAAAAGTCGCTATTATATGAAGAGAGCACACATCACAGACTAAGACTGGAGAGACCGGTTGCTACTACCGAACTTTTCGGTTGCCACTACCGGGGACTATCAAAGTCATCGTAGCTTTTTTCAGTATTTACTTCTTTCGGCTGCCCCCGAGACAGCCACATTTTTTAACCCAAAGCTCTCGGGTTTGAGCCCACATCCCGGCTGCAATTTTTTCAACATCTTGGAGTTTCCGCCTTCATTCTTGAACGCTTGGTGGCGCTGGCGCTCAACCTCGAGCGGCTCTAAAAGCCTGGAGTCTTTTCTCCTTAGCTCTAGAGCGCTAGCGTATACATTAGAGCCGTTCTGGGGCTCCTAGGGCTTACCGAGACTGCTCTAGAACTTTAAGTTTAACTTTAACTACGTGAAAATTCTAGAGCTTCCTAGAATCTCTCCTGGAGACCTGCTTTACTACAATACTATTGTTCGAGTTGGAAGAAGTGATTTCTGGCTAGAGTTTTGAAGTGTAGAATGGAGATGATGTTACGTAATGAGGATGGTAGTGAATTCCAGATATAAGATCATGAGACATGAATTGAGTTCTTTAACGTTTCAGTAGAAAATGAGGAAATGTCGAGTGGAGGTACTTCTCCCCGCGTTGGCGGTGTGGACACATGAAAGTTGAAGAACGCAAGGACGTAGGACGTTGTTGCTGTGTTAAACATTTTTGTGAGGAAACAGATTTTGAAGTAGTTTCTACTCTCAGACGTCGCCAACCACTGCAATTCTCGCCTGTAAAACATAATATGCTCGTCCCTCCTGATACCATAGATATAACGTATGCCTGTATTAATTTGTCTCTGCAGCTTGAGATCGAGTTCCTGCGATAGATCAGAAAATACCAAAGAACAGTTGTGACGAGGAGGACCGGAATTACTAGACGAGGAATCGGATACGGCAGACGAACCCCATTTAGAGAAAGCAACCATCGAGACAAGCGTACCACGAGTGGACGCATAATCAAGATGGACGGATCAGGCAGAGCCTAATCCGATCCTAGGGGGGAGGGATACGGCTGGCGAAGCGTCAAGAGTAGTAGGACCAGCATGGATCGAGACGTTCGGTCAGGATTCGCGATCGTATTGAAAGTTAAAGTCAGGAAATCGAGAGTACGTAGCGTTACTGGACACAGGCGCGCAAGTATCGGTAGTACGAACAAAGATTTCGGATCGACATAAAGGAAAAATGAGGCCGTGTAAAACGATTAATAAAGGCCATCTGCCGGAAAATCCGCCGAAAAAATTAAAAGTCACGCCATTGATTAAGCACAAGATCGTGTGGGTCGGGACGAGGCCGATAAAACATAAATTCAGACGATGGTCACCAGCGCGTCTGACAATCAGGTGGAGAGAAATCGCAGAAGTGGAACGGCTCGCAATAATCGAGAGATCAAATAGTGACTTCACCAGCGCGCCGGTAGTCGTGAAGAAGGAGGACGGAGAGTTGAGATCCCAGCTAAGGTACCTAGGATACTTGCTATATCGAGAGGGGTTAAGACCGGACCCAGAGAGAATTGAGATATAATAATTGAGATAGAATTGATTGTGTATCTGATAGCCGTGGACTCCGCAGAGTGGATAGATCGAGCCAACGCCTTGACGCTCTTCGAGACGTGGTAGTGCATCATTTGGATGAATCCTTTGCTAGGCAAGCCCAGACATACAATCGTGGAAAGCGCGTTGTAGAGTTTAAAGTAGGAGACATGGTGAGACGGAAAGTCCACAACTTGTCTAAGGGAAGCGATCTAAAGCGCCATAGGCTAAATGCCAATTACGGGTCACCATGTAGAATCGTGAGGAAATTGTCACCCCTTGTTTACGAAGTTGAGACGCTGGATAAACGGCAAGTGTCCAAAATGCCTGTGAGTGAACTCAAGCATTATGTCACACGTGAATCGAGACGGGCCGGCCACTGGATTGTGTTGTATGTGTGTATTCGGATCTGGTGGTCGTACACTCGCACTAGCTCAGTCAGCTAAGAAGGAAATCCTTCCAGATATGTCGTCGTCCTGGGCCGATAGCGTCGCGGAGATGGAGGCGGAGTTCCTGCGGGAGCTGAAACGGAAGAAGCGTCACTGCAACGGTCCAAGGACGGACATGACGGCCCCCGCCGATGTCTTGGCCTGTCGTAGCCCCGGTCCGCTCGGCCTCGAGACTAAGGGAAGGTTGTGGGGATGGCCTGCCACAGAAGCCCCTCACATCCCGAAAAAGGCCGTAACGGGACGCATTGGGCCAGTCCCGTTAGCGGATTGGGAAAAGCAGGCGCAGGGTGTCCTCTTGGAGACCGTCGAGTGCCTCGAAAATTGGGACGCGGTTGCCGAGTTGGAGGCGCTGGTCGGGGGGAGTGACCACTCCGTACCGAGGCTACCACCCCTACTGAGGAGACCGCCGACCCCCCGTGGCGACCCCCATCGAGCCAGGGATGGATAATCGACTGGAAATCACCATCCAAAATGAGCTGTCGGCCCCGCCTGCGCAGAGAAAATCGAAAGCGGCGCAAGTATAACCCGCGCCGCCACCTCGAGATCGAGGATTTGGTGTCGCCGGGCCGGAATATCGGTACCGTCGGGACCGTTCTCCCCCACAAGGACCACCGACTTCCCGCCCGCTCATGCCGGTGAGTAACTTTGATCTAGACGAGAGTAGGAGGGCGAGACAAGAGTGAGAGTGACGGAGGTGTAACGTCCCGTTTTACTGCCCGAAACGTGACGCGTGCCGTAAGGGGCTCTCGCGACTGGTTTGTCGGAAAATTCGAGGATGTTTGAGAAGCCGCTGCGCAGGACTTGTTCACATCGTTTCTTGCCGCCTGATCGTCAGCCTCAGGGCCTCTTAGGAGTAGCGGAGTCCTGTGCATAGAGTTGTCAAGTTTCCGTAGTCGCGAGTAACAGAGAGTCGAGGAGACTTATTCTACCGAGTGTCGAGAGGTGAAAATTGTACCGCACTGGAAGAGTAAGAGATCAGATCAGTATTGTATTGGCCACTTTCATATCGAGCTGGCGTTGATGCTTGCGTTCGCCATTACAGCCCTTTCCCAACGCAGAATATCCAAGACTAGGTTGAGACGGCGTCGTCCACGGTCGAGGGAAAATCGAAATCGAAAATCGAGATCGAGGGAAAATCGAGTCGCGTATTTATACATTCGTGGGTTTTCGCCGTACGTTTAGGGATTTCAGCTTCAACTATTTTGAAGGAAGGAAGGAAGGAAGGAAGGAAGGAAGGAAGGAAAACCTACGCCACCGGTCTAGGGGGTCATTGCGCGTAGCGCCAACGAGGAAGCCATGCTGTTAAATGAATTAGATATTCTGTGTAGGAACCGAGAATAGATTGTTGATTTTACCCATTACACAAGGTGTGATTATTAACCTGAGACTACGCCAGGTCGCCCAAGTTTCCGTATTCCTAACCCGCCCTAGATCTGAGGGTCTGGCTAAAGCCACTTCCAGAGATTACAAATAATAGTGCTAGGAAGGCTGATCGTCCTGAAATTTGGAATAATTCGAGACCAAGGTCACACCGTAATCAATAATTGGGAACAGCAAAGTCTGGATAAAGTGTTTTCTAAAGTGAGATTGGTGCTTTTTCAAAAGAAATAAAGCCTGTACATGAGAGCATAAGCTCTTTTGCGCAGGCGAGTAACATACTCTATTGTGCCTCCTATTGTGATTTATGTATTAGCATGATAAGGTATGGCATTAATGTAGTAGGATGATCCCAAGACAATGACCTTGGTCTTATGCACATTAAGTTCAAGTCTGTTCTCTCTCTCTCTCTCTCTCTCTCTCACTGTCTCTCTCCCTCTCCCTCTCCCTCTCCCTCTCCCTCTCTCTCTCTCTCTCTCTCTTATAAACTTCTTTCTAAAATTAGAGGTCTCTATCTTGATAACATTGAAATAAATAAAAAAAATTAGCACGTGGGTAACAAAATTTAGTAACAAAATTTTTGTGTCAAAAAATTCTGCACTAGTTAGAAGCCTACAAAAGAATCTCAGATGTATTAATAAGAATTTTTGCTCAAATATAGTTGTATCAAGATCATCTCAAGTATTGCCCACAAGAAAAGTTTATTTCTGAAAGAATAAAATTGTTTGTTAAATTATTTACTACCAATCATGGGCTTGGCTTTAAAAAATCAAACCAAAGCAATTTAAAACAAACTACAGCAGCAGTTTACAGTAAACTATAGTGCTGCTTAAAAAACTAATAGTTTCTTAAGCAGCACTATATTTATTTACTTATAGGTTGCTCTTCCTCGTCAAAAACATATAGCTGAAAAAAATAACTATACATACAGCTGTAAATCCACCTTTGATTACCTGGATTCAAGCTGTATTTGTTTGAATATTTTAGCTGTAAATTCATGTAATAATACAAGAATCAAAATCGATTTCGTTACAAATAATTATAGCTGTTTTTGAAGCTTGTAATTTTACATGGATTCACAGCTACAATATCCATACAAATACAGCTTGAATGCAGGTAATAATAATTGGATTTATTATTGTATGTGTAGTTATTTTTTACAGCTATATCTTTCTGACAGGGTTAATTAATATTATATTATATAATATTTAATATAATTAATAATAAGCGGATAAAAGTTGAGTCGGAATGATTGCGTTCTCAAGCTCAAAAATCCAACCCTGGTAGTAATAAAAAATTCTGTACTGCGAAAGAATCTCGGATAAATCAGATAAATGTTTTTATAACTTATTGACAATTCTGAAAAAATATCCTTTTCAGAAATTGTTACTAAATGGTAAAATATCTAAAATAAAAATCTAGCACTCACTGATTTTACGGTCTTTACCTCAGTTACCAATTAACATTAAATGGATCCAAGACTTATAGTTGCGAATATTTTAGATTCTTATAAAAAAGTTTGTTCAGTAATCAAATTCATGATTTTATGTAAAACTCATTTCAAATTTTTTTAATCCTGATACATACAGAGCTTTTAATTTTTTAAATTTTATATTATATGACTTGTGAGCTCTTGTTCAGCGTTGTTTACAGAAAATATCCTATCTTATGAATTTATTCCTTGATAATTTGTTTAATATGATATTAATCATATTAAATCATCCAATACATATTTTTTTTCAAAACTTGATTTGTTTTAAACTAGTGACAAAATCTTATTAAAAAAACAAAAATTATTGAGAACGCAGAAAACAAATAAGTATCCGGAAAAATTAATATGTGAATTTGTTAATTAGTTGGGTTAATTAGTTAATTATATTTAAAGTGCTTTGTCCATTCGTTTTTAAATTCAAAATTTATGCTAACAAATATTATTTAACACGTTAACTTTGTTTCAAAAAATTGTTTCCTTAATGCAAATTTGAATTATCTTGACAATTAAGGAAATTTAATTATTATAATTAATTATGATATAAAGAAAGTTTAGTAATTCATGACAAAAGTAGTATAACCAATTAGTAGAACATAAATTTATAGCCCAAATATGACACATGCCACAGTTAACGTGCTAAACTAATAATACTAAACATATAAGTCATTTAAAAGCAGCAAGTAATTGAATGTTCGATTGTAAATATGCAAAATAGACAAGTAATTTTAAAAAGTAATATTTATCATCAAATTTTAATTACTTACCATGTTTTTTACTCTTGCATGTGCCACATTCACATTCTACATTGTCTTCGCCAAAATACCCTTGACCATAGTACGTAAACATTTCTTCATTTGCTTTTATATCGTTGACTATTTTTGTTAATATTACATTCTGAGGTTGTCCTCGATACACACAATTGTTGTTGCAATCATGGTTCAGGAAAGCTAATGGGCCAATCAAAATATTTGGTCTCCTCAAACCAGTTACAGATGTTACTGAAAAATTTTTTTTCTTTTGATTGAGGTACCGTTTATCACTCTTTGAAAGCGATAAGTAGAAGCCAAATAAACTGTTAATAATTGTATTGCACTTGAGATCTTCATTCGCAACAATAGTGACACCTTTATATTTATCCATGGAGTAACGGTTGCACTCGACAACTCGAATCTTAGAATTTGTTTTGGCGAATTCTAAATACAATTCTAAGTATGATTTCACTAAGTTTTTGTTTTTTATTTAAAAAATTTGAGTTAGTTTATATGTATTACACAACTTATTCAAGGCATCCGTGGCTTCACTTAGATTATTAGTTTTATTGAACTGAGCAAAAATTGATTTAATTTCAAATTTAATATTATTGTGAAAAGGAACATATCTTTCTTTATATTTCTTCACTGATAAATCTGCACACTCATCAATGATTAGCAATTTAGCAAGATCGTCTAAATTGCATAAATCATTCCAATCAATCTTTTTTTGAATGAGTGTGATTTAATTAATTTCAGTGCCATTGTGAAAATTAATTAACAAATCCATACAAAAACGTTCTTTTAATATAACTCGTAATACTTTGTGTAAAGAAAAGCAATAGTACCATACACGAACATGAGTTGAAAACATAAAATGTGTAGTGTATGGAGGGTAAAGTATACAAGAGTGGAAACGGGCTAGATTTTTTCGTTTGCTAAGTGCTAGCCATTCTCAAACATGGTTTTTCAAATAGTTCCGAAGCGAGCCATATGGCAGCGTTCTTTAGTCAGTTGATACGTATATATTAACGTAAAATTTAATTTATAGTTCTAACTAATAAAATATTGTTTGAATATATAGAATATTAATGGTTTTCTTAATGTTTTTAGGCACGACCGCGACACGGAACTTCTCACATAATTCGCCTTGTAAAACCTCCGATCGCTCCCTCTGTGGTGAATTTTAGCATCGAAATAATTATGCTCTGAGCTTGAAAATAGGTGTAAAGTTATGAAAATGCCTTCTTTTATTGATTTCATAGATATTCTAGCGATATTATAGCAAAACATGTTTACTTTTAGAGGAATCACAGAAAAAGGAAAAATAGACATGTTTTAGGTGATGTGTTTGAAATCGTCTGCTCTGCACTTTATACAATTAAATATAAAAAATGTCGACAACAAAAGTTTAATTAAGTGTTGTGTTGGGAACATATAAACATTGTATTATCTTAGTTTTTGTAAGGCAAACTGAAAAATACTGCGAATAAGATGTAGGTATGCTATTGTACCTGTATCTCGATTTAATAATACGAAAATAATTATTTCGATGCTAAAACATTTTGGACGTTATCCTGTAAGAATACACAGAATGAATGGAAAATAGATTTTTTTTTGTGAGCGGGAGAAAAAGTACATTGTGCAACTAGGGGGAAAGTTGGATTTTTCTAGGGAGGATGGTATTTAAGCACGAGTGGAAGTCGGGGGCGTCGTAGCGAGTCTGAAAATTACAATCCCCCCTTTTACATACCGTATTTTTTTTAATAAGGGCATGATAGGCCCTTTTTATTCAGGTAAAATGAATCGGAAATTGAGAACCTTTTAGTGTATAGTTTGTAACGGAGTGGTTTCTAGGCGGCTAACTGCCTATGTACCCCGTACAAATGCAAATCTTTCCTGCACTTTGCTTTTGCGAGATCCTGAACTCGCTCGTGTGGTCGCTTATGTACGACGATGCTCCGGTGCTCAGTATGCACTACACCTCTGCGTAGTGCTCGCGGAGGCGGCGGTATTCGATGGTTTGAATAGGAAGAAGGATCGGGACGACCATCAAATGAACACACTATCGATGCTACTAAAAAGGTGTTTATTCAATAAATAATCCGTCGGCCGCGTTGCGCGTATTCGCGTCGCGAGAAGGCCGCAAAATCTACGACCGGATCAGCGACTGGGGGCCAAATACGACGCCAGTCGATCGCGCATATATAAATAGAAATTAAATCCTACTTTCTTTTATCGCGTTGATCAACCTCGTCCTCTGGCAAGGGAGTCTCCTTCTCGACCTTGCCGTGTTGCTGTTGCGGACCTAGCTGTGGTTGCTGCGGTTGCTGCTGTGCTGCCGTTGCTGCTATTGCTGCTCTCGTGCTGTTGCTGCTCTCGATGCTGCTGTTGCTGCTCTCGATACTGCTGTTGCTGCTGCTGAACGCGTTCAACTTTTGGCGCGCATGATCTCAACCACTCGCGAGTGCGGACAAAAGCTAACTGACTCCAATTTCCCTCTAATTGCGAGTTCTTTACTGGCCTTCCCGCGCTTCAGCTACCCGTGCCGACGTGCGCGTCTCGTCGCCCGTTACAAGTTTTCAATTTTTTCCAATTTTCCAATGTTTTCCAATATTTTCAAAATTTATCAATATTTTCACAATTTATCAATATTTTCTCATATTATCAATATTTTCAAAATTTCATATTTTCATAATTTTTAGGTTTTTTATATATTTGAAATGCTGATATTAATACATCTTGTCCTTCCAATGTAGAGCGGGAGAAAAGTTGTTTCCCGTTCTTTATTATAGTCGTAATTTTAAATATTATAATTTCAAATATTTGGAAAATGGAAAAATTTTGAATATATTGATAAATTTTGAACATTGAAAGCCATACACTTAAAAGTTCTCAATTTCCCATTCATTTTCTCTGAGTAAAAAAGGGGCTATCACTTAAAAAAGCACAGTATGTAACAAGGGGAGAATTGTATTTTTCAGACTCGGATATGGTATTTGAACACTCGTCGTTCGTTAAAAAAAAGGATCGAAACATATTGAAATATACCTACTGTTTTTGCGTGTCGTTAAAATAAATTCAACTAGACGCCGTGTTGTTAGTGCTGATATTGTTTATTGAATGTAACAGATTATAAATGAGGATGAATAAGGGTTAGTGAACAACTATTTTAATTTTGTTAATACAGAGACGTCGGTGACGCGAATACAAATTACGTGAGACTGATAGACCCGAAACGCGCCAGTACAATTATCGGCTCGGTACTCGTTTCCATCTTTCTCGCTTTTGGTTGCACGAGAAGTTCTGATTTCTGCTGTGTCTCTCAGGAATCAAGTTAACTTGGGAGAACAGCATCTCCCTCTGGTGGAGGGTATTTTTCTCTCCTTTTAACAAAAAATTGGCGTGCCCAATTTTTGTAAGAGGATATTCTATTGGTTGAATTCCACTCCCGTCCGTTAAGGCGGAGCCTCCAGCGAGGGTCAGGTTTATGGCCTAGTCGCGGAGAAGCCTAATGTGTCTGGCGCTGAGCACGAGAGCCCTACCGGGGGCGGGATTATCGACCCTCGATCGGCACCTAATGTTTTTTACCTGCGCGAGGATACGACCGGAGGATAAGGATTCTTTATTGTGCCGAGACGGGCTCCGGATTTCCCAATTCTTTTACAGTTATTGGTCTGAGCCGACGGTGGGATTTTCCAGTTCTTTTATATTTATTGGTCCGCGCCGACGGTGGGGTTTTCCAATCCCTGAGAGTTAAGTTTGGACACGCTCGCCCTACTGAATGTACCGTCCAATAAAATTATATGAGTTTAAACACCTACAATGTTGAAAAAACGGATTGGAAATATTTTATATAAATATCCATTTTAATTATTATTTTACGGATTGAAACGGATTTATAAAGGATTAGAACGGACTTAAAAGGATTGAAAAAGATTGGTTTTTAGGCACTACCACGGGGCGCGCGAGCCCATCGAAAATGTGTGAGATAGGATATCTCACTTATTTTTTGACCAAGCTGGCTGAAATTTTACAAAGAGTCTCCTCTCGTGTGTTAGAAAGAAAAGTTCTTTTTTTAAATTTTGATTAATTGAACCTCCTTCTTGAACTATGAGCAATTTATACTCGTTTTTGACGAATTTTTTTTTGAAAAAAAGTTGTGTTAAAAAAAAATATGGTAGATATTGACTCCTATCGTGAAAAGTAATCTATTTATACCTAAAGTCTATTTAAGTTACACTTAAATATTAATTTTTTGATTGGTTACCGAAATAATTTTTAAGTCATTTTTTATACAAGACAAACAGAACTTTTCAATATTTTAGCCATATGTGCGAATGTATTTAATGTGCAGTAATAAGGTACGAAGTTTGGTCGTTATATCAGATACAGGGGGCGCTCGTATACTCACACAGAATTAAATATTTTTCTGAAATATTTTATGAAATACTTCAAATACTTTATGATACTTGATATTAGAAGGAGTTTTATTGATTGTTAAGAAAATATTTTGAATATTATTGGACTGAGATTTATATAAAATCTACTAGAAACTTCTCATGCGATTATCTCATGATTTATAATAAATTCTTTAAATATTTTAATAGTTGTTAAACAAATATTTATTAAGTTAAAAATCTCTGTCAACCATGGATAAACCCTGAAAAGTCATCTAATTATCACCTACTTCTTTTGATAATTACCTGATAATCTAATAATCATTCCAAAACATACAACGTTTATTATTATTATGTTACTTACAACGCGTGTTCGTAGTACTTTTCCATTCTATCTACCTTGTGCCTTTCAAATAGATCAGGCTACTGTCTGGCTGCCGTGTGCAGCCAGTACTTAGTCTTCTTCTTTTTGTGTGGTAAAAATGGCTTCTAACACTAGGAGCCCCACCTCTCAAGAATCGCAAAGTGCCTTTAAAACGGCTTCTAATATTATGAGCCCTTTCCTCCCGAAACGCAAAATGTCTCAAACACCAACGCAACTACCTACCCTGGAGTCACTGCAAGTGCAACATTTCCATCAAAGGAACAAGCAGTTATCTTGGACTCCATTGACGGCTGCTCCATCCATGATTATTTAGACGGTATTGAGAAAATTACTGAAATTTCAAACGTGCGGTTTATTTCTAAGATCTCTGGTAATAGGGTATGCATTTACTTTAACAATACATCTATAGTCGAAAAACTTGCTGGTGCTAAAGTGTCAGTCAATCACAATGTTCTTCCAATGCGACCTTATATTGAAAAAAAACAAACGTGTTGTTATTTTCAACGTCAGCACCCACATTCCGCACAACGTTATTCTAGAGAGTTTGACACGCAGAGGCATCTCTGTCGTCTTTCAATTGCACCACATCAAGGCCTCATTCAGCAAACCTGGTCGTGCTCACATCATGTCATTTAGAAGGCAGGTATACATTGGAGAAGAAAGACAAGCATCTTTTACCTGAATCTCTTCAAATCAACTATGATGAAACCTCGCACTGGATATTCCTTAGTACCGAATCTGCTAACTGTTTCCTTTGTAAACAGCAGAGTCACATTGCAAAAGTATGCCCCGCAGCTCAAGAGTCAATCCAAAACATCAACATGGCGAATTCCTTTCTACCAACGAGAGATGCCGGTATTAAACGACCCGCTCCGCCTTCGTCCTCGGGCAGTCAAGCAAGATCCAATATTATCAGTGCAGAAGAAACCATTTCATCTCAGGTCAACTCTTCTACGCTTAAAACTTCCTTCAAAAAACCTTCAGCTAAAAAACCCAAAAATTTAACTGATAATAAACCTAAACTATTTGACACCTTTTCCAACTACAATCCTCTAGCCTCAGTTAAAAAAATGTTAGAATCGCGCAACACTTCGTTGAAGTAACTTCCCTTGGACTTCAACACTCTTTGTCATTAAAAAAGTGTTGCTGCTGCCAAAAAAACCTTCAAAGAAAAAAAGAAATCTCATTTTGTGAATTTCGTTCAAAGTATATCATTTTTAACTGACCCTAATTACGCTTGGCAAACTTACAAAACACTCAAAAACAGCTGGATAAAAAACTACAACGTCAATACCGTCCAAAATTTACAGGAAGCACAAGTTCTCGAAAGTCTCAATAAGATCTGCCCACCTTGGGCCGAATCCCATCCCCCTAAAGCCACTTCCACTTCCTCTCCCTTGAACAATTTTTTCTTTGATAAACCCGATGAATACTCTGAATTTAACCTTGCTCTCGACGCCAAAAATCCTAAGTCATCTCCTGGACTTGATGGTCTCGACTATCAAGTGTTAAATTTACTGCTTCAATATCACCTCCTTCTACTGGACATCTTCAACGACATCCACAGTTCAAAAGCTTACCCAGAGACCTGGAGACATTCCTATCTGCATTTTATTCCTAAATCTGACGGAAAAAATTTAAGGCCTATCGCGTTAGCTTAAGACTGTGTAAGGTTTTTGAGACGATGTGTAAGAATCGTCTGCAATGGTGGATCGAGTTTAATGAAATCCTTCCCCTCAGCCAGCATGGATTCCGACACAGGCGCTCATGTACCAACGGTTTGATTAATTTAAGTCTAAAAGTGGACGAAGCATTCCTCGAAAGCCAAAGTGTTGTGGCAGCTTTTCTCGATGACAAAGGCGCCTCCGACAACGTCAATATTAACATTTTGCTTGACGAACTCTCGAAATTGGGTTGTCCGAATAGTGTAACTGATTTTGTCAAGTTCCTCACACAAAGTCGATTTATCCATGCTGACTGTCTGGGAGACGGTTATAGAATTGCCCACAAAGGCGTTCCTCAAGGTACAGAGTCCTCAGCCCCCTACTGTACATAATTTATGTTAGGACAATTGCTCAAAAGATACACAAGTCAATAGCCATTTCGCAATTTGCAGATGATATCTGTCTTAACGACAAATCTAAATCTGTAAAATGGGCCAAAAACCTGATTGAAAAAGTAGTCAATTCGATTGCCGACGATCTTTACACATTAGGCATAGAACTAGCCTACCTCGCCAAAATTTTGTCTAACACAGGATGTTTAACTTATAAATGTATTAATGATTACTACAAAATCTTTGTCAAAAAAAAAAAAAAAACAACAAAGACTAGACCGTTTAGTTTATGTATTCGTGATATTATGTCAGTCTCAAACAGTATTATTAAAAATGTAAGATACAACGCATATTGTTACCATTACGAAGCGATCTTTGTAAATTTTTCATAATCTGGAATTAGGCAAAAAAATTAGAGGCTCAGCTAACCCTAACATAATGTTAAAAAAGCTCCTAAGCACAGAAAATTGTTGTCTATTTTATACGGATGTTAGTAAGACAAGCTGCAGTGAGTCAGTAGGCTCTGCATTGTTTTGTCCTTCGCTAAATATCGAGCGAACATCTAGTCATAATAACCTAATCTCGGTCTTTTCTGCAGAATGTGCTGCTATTGCCGATGCGCTCGATCTCATATTAGAAAAAAAACATTCAAAATGCAATTATCCTTTCAGATTCACAGAACGCCCTCCAAAGCCTATCTATCAATCCCCGAAAAACATTCACCAAACGACTCAATAATATTAAGATTTTTCTACCCTGTTCAGCAGCTATACTGCTATCCGCTCCGAGAAGTTCGGCATGTCAATATATGCTCCATTTTTTACAAGAATGCGATCTAAAAATTTAGTTTTTTTTTGTTTTTGTTCTGAGACTTTGTAAAAAAGATAATCTTTTGTTGCTTAATAACTAATTCATTTTCTAATTCTGTATATTTTTGTAAGCTGAAATGGGCCTAAGGCCCCAAACGCTTAATAAATGCAAAAAAATATATATATATATATATGAAAGTAGTAGTAGGGGCTGCACTGATACTGCGCCACATAGGTCCCACGCCATCGAATACCGACCGATGGTAATTTATATTAACAGATCCCTGTTTTACCGACCGGGTATCTGTTATCGATTGAGAATTTACCACAGGCCCCATATGTTACCGGTAGTAGTAGTAGTAGTAGTAGGGGCTGGGGTGGTACTGCGCCAGGCGGGAACCGCGCCACCAAATACCGACCAAAGGTAACTAGTATTAGCAGATTCCTGTTTTACCGACCGGGACCAACATGCCCCCGGCCCCATGCCCCGGCTGCTGCCGAGGCCCACGCAGCCTCCTACATTACCGACACAGGATTATTCTTCGAACATGTTTTTATCGATTGATATATTCAAGGATCTCACAACCTGATGCTCTAGAGCAGGTGCATAATGGATTTTTTTTATCGATTGATGAGGGATTTTAGGGTGGGAATATAAATACAATAATCATTTTTTTAAAATCCTTATTTATTATATGAGTATACGTCACTGAAAAAAAAACAGACAAAAACTCTTATTACATTATTCTTATAACTAAAACACATTGAAAAATCTGTATTTATTACATGAGTATAAATTCTTATAACTAAAGTATAAACGTAAATATCCTTAAATACAATATTTATGATTAACAGTGAAATTAGCGGCTAAACATTCTAGAGAAGAACTGTGAAATATCGTGCATACATATATATATACTTAGCCTATACGTTGATGTGACATAAGAATGCGGAGTGTATAAATGTGTACTTGATATCGACCTTATCGACTAGAAACTGCACCATCGATCCATAATTTTCAGTGTATCGAGAAAACCATCAATAAACAATTAGTATTAATTAAGTGTAATATAGCAAATAATAATATATTAATATGTCAGCTAATCCTCTACAACAATTTTCTTCTATGTAAATTTAATATATAATACTTGGTGATAGTAATATATCGAGAAACCCTTAATAAACAAATAATTATAAGACGCTTTTACAAATAAGAACATCAAAAATCCTTAGAATATTTTAGCAGATGATAATGCAAAATAATAACATATAGCAAATAAAAAAAATCCTTAATCTTAGTAAGCGCAATACCCCTATGCATAGTTTAAAAGAATTTAGCATACACACTCAAATGATTGAGAAAAAATTTGTAATATTATACGCGATGGTGATATATTGTTTGTAACGGGCGGCGAGACGCGCACGTCGGCGCGGGGAGCCAAAGCGCGGGAAGGCCGGTAGTGATCTCGCAATTCGAGGGAAATTCGAGACAGTTAACTTTTGACCGCTCTCGCGAATAGTACTGACGTCGTGCGCAAAAGTTATAGCTACAGCAGCAGCAAAGAGAGCAGCCCAAGCAGCAACCACAGCACAGCAGCCCTAGCAGCAACAGCAGCCCTAGAAGCGACAGCAGCAACGGCAGCAACCCAACGCTACCACAGCCCAAGGATACGGCAAGGTCGAGCAGAGGACTCCCTGGCCAAAGTACAACGAGGATCGTCGTATAAGCTAAAGTAGGATCTCATTTTCCTTTTTATTTATACGCGATCGACTGGCGAGGCATTTGGCCCCAGTCGTTGTTCCGGGATATTTTGTGGCCTTCTCGCGACGCGAATACGCGCAATACGGACGCCGGATTGTTTAACTGAATAAACGCCTTTTTATTAGAATCGGTAGTGTGTTCATTCAATCGTCGTCCCGATCCCTCTTCCTATCTAAACCGCCGAATACCGCCGCCTCCGCGGGCACTACACAGGAGTGTAGTGCATACTGAGCACCGGGACATCGTCGCAGGTAGGCGACCACACGAGCGAGTACAGCATCTCGCAAAAGCAAAGTACAGGAGGACTTTGCATTTGTACGGGGTACATAGGCAGATAGCCGCCTAAAAACCACCCCGTTACAACTGGCGCCCAAAACGTGTGGATACGCGAGATAGGAAGACAAAAAGTGTTGCGCGCGAACTCGAGATAGGGAATTCCCGATTCGGCGAGAAGTAAGCGAATTTCGTAGAAAGACGGTTGAATTTCGGCGAGTTCGAAAAGGCCTAGGCGTGATATATAGCATTATACTTGCGCCGAGCCGATCAAAACAAATATCGGTTCGTTGGTCGGCTAAGCAGCAGCGCGCGAGAGTAGGAAAATCCGTGCGCGCTATAGTAGTGTGCGAGCGCCGAGTACGAAGCAGCTGACGCGTGTGAGTACGCTGCGTAGCGGGAGTATACGTGAGCGCGCGGAGAGTGTGTGCGCGAGCCGCTTGGTGGGAGCATCTGTGAGCGCGCATAGAGTGTGTGCGCGAGCCGCTTGGTGGGAGCGTCCGTGAGCGCACGGAGAGTGTGTACGCGAGCCGCTCGGTGGGAGAGTACGTGCGAGTGCTACGAGTGCGTGTGTCCGCTACAGTACGTAGCGCAGGAATAGTGCAAGCGCCGTATCGCCGTAGAAGCGATATAGTACGCGTACCCGAGCGTGTGTGAGTGTGCGTGCGTATAGGAGAGCACAGCTGGCTGATGATAGAGCCTACCTGTGTATACGCAGCATAACGCGTATTATACTACAGCAAAAGAGTGCGAGATCAGAAATTCGGTGCAACGCACGCCGTCTCGCACTTAGAATCCACAGAATAAAATCACGCCACAGTTATTAGAATAGAGGCGTTAGATTTTTTTTTTTGAATTTTTGCTTTTTCTTCTTTTTTTTTTTTTTTTTCTTGCAAAGCACGCTATTTTGCAATTGGACTCCGCGAAATAAAATCACGCCATAGCTATTATAGTAGAGGCGTTGGATTTTTATTTTTTAGGCTAGCTTAATACTGATAGGAAAGCGTAGGTTTTTCGTGTATTGCAAATACACAATAGCTCGCTAGTAAATTATCAGATTAGGTAGCCGCTGCTGCTGCGTGAGTTAGTTTCATAGAGTCAATAAATTTTAGCGGGAAATATACGCGTGAAAGATGGCTCAAGAAACCGAAAAGAGCGTAGGAGACTGGTGTTAGCCAAAATCGCCAGGCTTCACCGATGGTTAATGGGCGACTACGCTGAAGAGGATTTTATGCCCATGGGAGAAGTGTTGCCATCGGAAGCTCGCGTTGAAAGAGAGCTGCTCCGGCAAACATTTATAGACGAAACGAAGCTGGAGACGACAGGTGATACGATTGCGGATGAATCGTATGACCCTACGGCAGCACACCCGCTAGAAAGATTGGCGCATGACCAGACCGTAGCAGAACGGTTAAGGTGGTCGAGTGATGCACGGGTCCCATGCGGGCAAGGCGCTATAAAGAAGGTAGCGCGAGCCTCAACCAGTACACCGTGGGTAATCCCAACAATGCAACTTTCTGATGAGGAGGAGGAAGCAAGAAATGTTGCAAACAGTCATAGGAAGGACGGTGAGCAGCTGGATCCTAGGTCCCTTCCGACTCACGGCAGAGGAACGGCTGATGTAATAGTACAGCGAGCGCGAGGTCAGCCAGCGATACCAGCGGCAAACAGGAAAGAGACAACGGAATCTGGGAAGGATGAGCCAGATGACGCTGTAAAGATTCTGACACGCCGGGTGGAGGCATCAGACGCCAAGATAGAGCAGCTGACGAAGAGCGTCGAAACGTTAATGGCGATGTTGATGGGTAACGCCGCGTCGAGCACAAGAGTGGAGCAAACTCCAGCCCCTCCGAAGCCAACACGCAAGACGCAAGGTGGTTTACCCCCGCCAAGGGTCGACTTCCAAGATACGTACAGTATCTATGGAAATGAGGACATGGCCAGCCCAGTAGCACGGCCGCGTAATGTGACGACGTTGCCGGCAAGGGGAGTTAGACGTCAACCCCTGGCAGGTGCTGGGGGGAGCAGAAACGCTACAGCCGAGACGAGTAGCGTACCTGGTAGTAGGAGCACTGCCAGTGGTATGACATCCGCCCACAATTCGTCTAGAGCGGCCGGTAGTGTATTCGGAAAGTGGCCAGTCCGATTCAACGGCGATGCCAGCATGAGCATCGAGCACTTCATCCAGAAGATGGAGGGAGTGCAGAGATTAAACGACCTTACAGAAGAGCAGATGCTAGCTGCACTTCAGGAGGTATTCACCGGTTACGCCTATGAGTGGCTGTTAAACCGAGTTGATGAGACAGGAGGATGGACTAGCTGGCAAGAGTTTTGCACGTGTGCCAAGACGTGGTTCGGCAAAACGCAAGGATACCAGCAGAGGCTTCAAGCAGAGGCACAAACACGCACACAGGGACCAAATGAGTCTATACGTGTGTATATCACAAGCCTGCAAGGTATTATGCGCAGGATGGTGCCGAAGCCCAGTGTATCACAGCAGCTTGATGTGATATACCACAACATGCTGCCTTCTATAAAAAGAATTCTGCAGCGGAAAGACTACAGCACTGTGGAACAGATTCTAGAAGCAGCTGCTGAAATAGAGGCCACCATCGAGAGCGAGGCGGTATATAGACCTCCTCCACCTCCCGCAGCCGCACTGTTGCCGGAATTGGCTTATAAGTCGGATCTCTGTCCTCATAGCTCCAAGGCCAAGGTAGCGGCTTTGGGAGCAGAGGTAACAGGGGAAGAGCCGCTGAACCTAGCAGCGATAAGTCGCTTGTTCGACGAGCGACTTCAGAAAGCTTTTCGGAGTAAGTCCCCGACAAGGTCACCACAGCGGCGAAAGAATTACCGCAGTGCCAGCAGAGGGCGTGATAGAAGTCCAAAGAAAAAGGACAAGGGGACTAGCCCACCACGGAAGGAAAGTCCGAGGTCGGGAAACAAGTCGAGAAGCCCCAACAAAGCAAGGACAAACACCTACAAAGACGTAGAGTGTTTTAACTGCGGTAAGAAGGGCCATATCGCCAGGAGGTGCAGACATCAGTCGGGAAACGCCAAAAAGGAGACGTAGGCGAGGCCCCTACATCTCTGAGGAGGGCGCAGCATGAGACTGGGACTAGTTCAGCGCGCCAGGCCTCGCCGGACGATTTCGATCTGATGATCGAAAAGCTAGCCAAGGTTAGCAAGGAGGCGCAACCCAACCTAAATGGCGATGAGTCACGCTATTGGGTGAAAGTTGGGATTGGAGAATTCCAAGTGCGAGCGCTCTATGATCCGGGAGCGGCGTTGACAGTAATGGGCACGCTAGGTTTACAAATAGCCAGCGCGTGTGGGCGCAAGTTACGCCCGTGCCAAGGTCGACAAGCACAATGCGCCAATGGACAGACTTCAACGATTGTGGGTACAGTAGACCTGCCGTTTGAAGTCGAAGGAGTCCAGAGAGAAGTAACGGTAGCAATAATGCCAGATGCAGTCGAGAGCTGCCTAGTCGGAGCAAACTTCGGCAGACTCTTCGATGCAGTACACGATCCAAACGAGGGAGTGTTATACTTGAAGCGTGAAAGGAAAATAGTACAGCTTCAACTGGCTACGCTCGGAGTTACAGGTGTGCTCAATATAGCCGCAGTAGGTTTAGCGAGGATTACGGAGGACGAACGCGCTAAGCTGAACAGACTTTTGGCTAGGATGAAACCAGCTCAGCCGAATGCGCTAGGTCGCACTCAGCTGATTGAGCATGACATCGACATCGGTACTGCTAGGCCTATAAAGCAGAAATATTACCCGGTGTCGAGGATGATGGAAGAAGAAATGCACCGCCAGGTACATGAGATGTTGGAGGCGGGCATTATTGAACGAGCAACAAGTGGTTGGTCTAGCCCCGTGGTTTTGGTGCGCAAAGCGAATGGAAAGTTTCGTTTTTGCGTTGACTTTCGAAAAGTTAATGCGTTATCAAAAGCTGATGCTTATCCTTTGCCGAACATGGATGATATACTGCGTAAACTGCAGAAAGCGAAGTATATTTCGACACTGGATCTCAGTAATGCGTATCATCAGATACCGCTCAAGAAGGAAGCGAGACCAATCACAGCGTTTACGGTGCCAGGTCTGGGATTGTTCCAATTTAAGCGCATGCCTTTTGGTTTAGCCTACGCAGGAGCGTCATTCCAGAGGCTAATCGATGAAGTTATCGGACCAGAACTTCAACCATACGCTTATTCATACCTCGATGACATAATTGTGGTCACAGAGACGTTTGAGGAACATATCAAGTACCTAGGAAAGGTCTTGACAAGGGTGAAAGAGGCAGGCCTAGTAATCAACCAAGAGAAGAGTGTCTTTTGCCAAGGTGAGGTCAAGTACCTAGGCGTCCTAGTCAATCATGACGGATTTCGGCCTGATCCAAGTAAGATAGCCCCGGTAGTGGACTATCCGGCACCGAAAAACTTGAAACAGCTAAGGCGATTCTTAGGAATGGCGTCATGGTATCGCAAGTTTTTAAAGGACTTTGCGAGCATCGCTGAACCTCTTTTTGTATTGACCAAGAAGGGAAGGAAGTATGAGTGGAGTGAAGCACAACAAGATGCTTTCACAAAGATTAAAGCGCTGATGGCGTCAGCGACAATCTTACATCGACCAGACTTCAACGCACAGTTCGTCGTGCAAACAGATGCTAGCGATACCGGCTTAGGCGCCGTATTGATGCAAATTGTAGACGGCGAAGAAAGAGTGTTAAAGTTTGCTAACCGTACCCTCTCCCCGGCTGAACGTAACTACTCTGTAACTGAGCGGAAATGCCTAGCTTTGATATGGGCGATAAGGAAGTTTAGACCTTATATCGAAGGATATGAGTTTAAAGTCATAACTGACCATAGCAGTTTGCGCTGGCTATGTAACCTTCGAAATCCAACTGGGAGATTAGCTCGTTGGGCTTTGGAAATGCAAGGACATAGTTATACAGTGGAGCATAGGAAAGGCTCACTGAACGCCGTACCAGATGCCTTATCAAGGATGTACGAGGACAGCGCGGTACCAATTTCGGTGGTCAAATGGGCCGATGAGACTCAGGATGAGTGGTACCAGGAAAGGGTCAGGAAGGTACAAACCAGACCGCAAGATGTACCTCGATTTAAACTTCATGGGGGACAATTGTATACTTATCGCCCAGACAAGAACTCGCCACCCTCGATTGAAGACGACGAGGCATGGAAAATCGTCGTACCGTGCGAAAAGCGCGAAGAGGTGTTACACGAGTGCCACAATGAACCATCATCTGGCCACCAGGGACGTGAGAAGACGTACGCTAGAGTAGCCATGTACTATTACTGGCCGAAAATGTATAGCGACGTCGAGCAATATGTACGACAGTGCATGGTCTGCCAACAGACTAAGGTAGAACAGCGTCCTCCAGCTGGACTTATGGGACGTAGGATCATCACGAGGCCATGGCAAATGGTGGCTAGTGATATGATGGGTCCTAAACCAAAAACGGTTCATGGAAACGAATATATCCTCGTATTCGAAGACCTGTTTACTCGATGGGTTGAGTGTATTCCCGTAAAGCGAGCAAACGGTCCTACCATAGTGAAACACCTAGAGGAAAGGATAGTTTTGAGGTATGGCGCTCCAGAAGTATTTCTCTCAGACAACGGTACGGAGTTTAAAAACCATGTCGTAGACAAATATCTGGAGTCGATCGGTGTCAAACACGAAACAACGCCGGTGTACCATCCTCAAGCTAATCCAGTGGAGCGAGTCAATAAGACGGTAACCAGTAGGATACGAGCGCTCATAGACGAGAACCATTCCAAATGGGATGAGCACTTGAGCGAAATCATCTTCGGATATAACACAGTTCCGCATTCAGCAACTGGGGTTAGTCCAGCGATGATGTTATATGGCAGGCAACCACCAAGCCCGGCATCTGCCAGGCGCAGCCAAGATATAGCAGCTGCAGAGGAGTTGCAAAATAGTGCATACGCCGACTGGTTGAACCGCATGAAAGGGCTGAGCCAAGTGCATGAGAATGCAGCTGAACGAGCCAAGCGCGAGCAAGAGAGACAAGCTGGATATTATGACGCTCGACGCAGAGAGGCGGAGTTCAAAGTCGACGACTTGGTATGGAAACGCAATTATGTGCTTTCTTCCGCAGCGGATAAACGGTCAGCCAAGTTCGCCCCATCATATCGCCCCTCGTAGGTTGCGCGGGCAACGCAACGCTACGCAGCAGACGGGAGGTCCAGTTACAGGGCGGCCAGTAGCCAGGCCTCGCGGCAGGCCTCGGAAGGCCCAGTACGCGACTCTACTGGTGCCAGCACAGCCGATGAACGAGGCTAGTGCGACAGGCACGGCTAAGAGAAAGCCTGGTCGGCCTAAGGGCTCACGCAACCATGCGAGGTAGGCAGAATAATCCGTATTTCTGTTTCAGGATGGATTCTGGAGATTGGGACGGTGTCCTCAGCAGGATGTTTGAGGAGGCTCGCCTACCGGCGGACTCCCTCACGGACGAGGAGGTCCTCATGGACCTAGACCAACCGTCGGAGGAGGAGGACCGACCGAGAAGGGACTCGGCAGAGGAGACTCGGGAGGATGAGCTCCTGACAACGCCCCCGAGTACCACCATCGACCAACAACCGGAGGAAGACGGTGAGGCTCCGCCGCGCCGCCTGCGATTCGCAGGCCTGCCCATCTCGGCGCGGTTGGAGTCCGCCCAGCCTATCGACCCAGCACCATCACTGGAGACTACCTCTAGTGAGGTGGAGAAGGAGTGGGCCAAGCTGCGGCCAGCTATCGAGGAGGCGATAGAGGCGAGCCTGGAGGCTCGCAGGTTGGCACGAGAGGCATTTAGGCGCTATGATAGCGCCGTGCGCCAATACGGAGCGGCCTTCCAGCAGCGCTGGAAAGGAGCTGCTTCGTCTGCGGCCACGAGAGGGTGAACCGAGCTTCGCGGTGCCCTAATTATCCTCATTAGGGCGGCGCCCAGGGGGCCCCTTTTTCTGAATAAATTTTTATTTTTTTATTGTTACAGATGAGGAGTATATTATTTGGCGCCACCCTATCCCTCTACGTATGGTAGAACCAAATTCGGGGCGATATTTTGGTTCTAGGGGGGGGGGGGGGGTTGTAACGGACGGCGAGACGCGCACGTCGGCGCGGGGAGCCAAAGCGCGGGAAGGCCGGTAGTGATCTCGCAATTCGAGGGAAATTCGAGACAGTTAACTTTTGACCGCTCTCGCGAATAGTACTGACGTCGCGCGCAAAAGTTATAGCTACAGCAGCAGCAAAGAGAGCAGCCCAAACAGCAACCACAGCACAGCAGCCCTAGCAGCAACAGCAGCCCTAGAAGCGACAGCAGCATCTGGAGCAGCAACAGCAGCAACGGCAGCAACCCAACGCTACCACAGCCCAAGGATACGGCAAGGTCGAGAAGAGGACTCCCTGGCCAAAGTACAACGAGGATCGTCGTATAAGCTAAAGTAGGATCTCATTTTCCTTTTTATTTATACGCGATCGACTGGCGAGGCATTTGGCCCCAGTCGTTGTTCCGGGATATTTTGTGGCCTTCTCGCGACGCGAATACGCGCAATACGGACGCCGGATTGTTTAACTGAATAAACGCCTTTTTATTAGAATCGGTAGTGTGTTCATTCAATCGTCGTCCCGATCCCTCTTCCTATCTAAACCGCCGAATACCGCCGCCTCCGCGGGCACTACACAGGAGTGTAGTGCATACTGAGCACCGGGACATCGTCGCAGGTAGGCGACCACACGAGCGAGTACAGCATCTCGCAAAAGCAAAGTACAGGAGGACTTTGCATTTGTACGGGGTACATAGGCAGATAGCCGCCTAAAAACCACCCCGTTACATGTTATTAAACAAATTTAATAATGTTGTTACCAAGGTGTTGGAGATAGACATCTCTAGTTTCTATCTCCCGCTTCAACTTCTCCTCGTCGACGGTGTTTTCCATGAGGAAAGTGTTCACTTTGGTGGGTAGGAAAACGTCGAAACTTACATCTAACTCTAGCAGTATCTTTACACCGAACTTGATCTGAATTTTCTTGCATTTTGTTATCTTGTACTTTTTGTTGATCTCCAAATCCTTAATTTTTTTGTAGGCAGGAATGGTAAAGTTTTTGTCACGGCGTTTAGCGACTCCATCCTGTAAAAATAATGAAACAATATATATAAGTTTATTATATTTATGTATTAGTTATAAGAATATATCATACTTACATAATAAATTATGTGTCTAATATCGATGTCGTTGAATCAGAATCCGATGTGTAGTGCTCACACAAATGGAGTGAGCAAAGAATATCTTGGCGTACCGTCCAGAGCCACTTATTTATAGCGTAGACGTTTTGAACTGCACAATTCTCCTTCCAGTCTGGAAGGTGATGTGCACACACCAGCGGAGGTCGAAATCCTGGTGTCTTGAAGGATGGATAGCCGAGATCTCCTATGTTACGGATATCTGGAAAATATGGCTGCAGCCATATTTTACCTTTTACTCAAACAACGATGTTCCTTGTAGGTGATAAGTCTAGAAGGTTGGAGCAAAACTCGATCAACTTGCCGTATGGAAGATCACCGTCACTCCAATTCAATCCATGAAACGAGTATTTCAGCCATAGATTTACACACTTGAGGTCATGCGGCAAGTCGTACCAAGAGTGCGGCGATAGAAACGTTGCTAGTTGAGCTACTGCTGCTGGCTCGTTAGGATTAATGTATGCCAACTCCTTGATTATGAAGTTACCGTTTTGTCCCTTGAAGCCCTGAATATCAACAATCAAATCCATTTTTCTATGAAAAAGTTCAATGCTTAATATTATTGATGAGAATTTAATAATAAAATACATTTATTAGAGTATACTTACAATTGCTTTCTCGACTGTGCGTGAATCTTCCCCCGTAGTCTCTCAGATTTCTAGAGTTTTCCCATCCCTTGAACTGTTAGGTCTAGTATTTACCTCTAGGGAGAGTATATCAGTGTATTATACATATTTATATATTCATAATAATGGTATTATACATATTACACATACACACACACACACACACACACATCTCTCTTGTGCACATTGTGTCTGTCCCTGACATAATCGATCAGCTCATCGATTTTGCTGCCAAGGCGATCTAGGTGCACGTTTTTGGAGGTCGCGCTTTCTGCTCGCTTGTCGCCATCTGCGTCTACCTCCATAGTCTCTACCTTCTTTCCTGTAGCATTACCATTGCCTTCCCGTGCCAGGTTACCTACAACGGGGCTGGTTGTGTTGTGAATCGAAAGCGTACTTTCGCCTCTCCCAAATCCAAGGGGTTTATCCCCAAGGAGGCGAGCGTCGACCACCGGGGCTGATACCCGATCGGAATCGACGGCAGGATTAGTAATGCCTGCCTCGGTACTCATATGTTTGAGAACGCTTCTTGATTGATTGTCCTTGCCACCCTAAATACCTGATGTTTCGGTAATTCTAAACAGTGCTGGGGTGCCGAGGACTTTCGCGGCAGCACCGTTAGCTCCTGTACCCTAGGAAGGGGCCCTTTAACAAAGTGCTAGCATCCGGGCCAGATGCACCTTGGTTTTTTAAGCGAGGTTGTTACTCCTCCCCCTCCTCCTTCCCCACCTCTTGGGTAGTGGGGCTCCGGGCTTGGGACCGGTGTAGCGGAGTTTGTGTGTGTGTGTGTGTGTGTGTCTGTGTTTGTACCGTTGTATATAGCCTCAACTGGCTAGTAAGCTTCAGAATGAATTGGAACATCGTAATACTCAAACTGATGGTTGCAACCATGTTTAACAAAATCACCGAGTGCAATACTTTTCTACATTCTCCATCGCCAAGTACTAATGTATTTGGTGATTAAAAATATAGAAAAGTATTGCACCCGGTGATTTTGTTAAATCAGGTCGCAACCATGAGTTTGAGTATTACAATGTTCCAATTCATTATGAATCCTACTAGCCGGTTGTTGCGCTACACTGAAATCAGAAAGAAAATTAAAGAAAATGTAAAAAAAAATTCACCATAATAAAAATGTTCACATTGTATTGTAATTTGGTATATTGTATAATTTTTTCAAACATCCTGGTAACTCCTCAGTTATACCTTATTATTATTCAAAAAAATAATAACCTTGCTTATAAGCGGTATTGCGGAGGGCGGCGCATCAGCTGTCTTAGTGCGCCTGCCCTCGCACGCTGAGCCATGCGGCGTTAGCTAAATTCATGCTTTACAGCCTTATACCCCCGCTGATCAGCAGGCGGTGACAACACACGCGAAAAGCAGCTGATTTGTCGTGTGTGTGAAGTGTAATTTCCGCGCCGCGCCGCCGGGGCGCACCCGCCGCGGTGATTAGCTGATATGAGTTGTAAAAATATATTATTTTTTTCTTCAAACTACGAACAAATATAACGTGAAACTGTAATTTTTATATATGCAAACGGTTTAGCAATTGATTGTCAGTAGTAAAATAACTTTGTGCATATGTACAACGTGTCAGTATTGATAAGTTGTGCTAGATCATCATCATCATCATCATCATCATCATCATGGATACACGACTTATTCATCCGTTTACAATGATTGCTAGTGGGCCTACATCCTGTGGAAAAACTTTTTTTGTTAGTCGATTCTTGAAACATCTCGATCGTTTGTGTAACACACGTTTTGATCGGATAATCGTGTACTATGCAGAGTGGCAAGACACGTACGAAAATGGTTTCAAACCTGCATATGGGAAGATCGAGTATCACGAGGGTCTACCTGACCCTAAAGAATATTCACACGATAATGCACATAAAAAATTAATCATCATAGATGATCTTATGCGAGAATCGAGCAATAAAGTAGTCGATGATCTTTTTGTGCGTGGTTCACATCACAAATCGCTGTCGATTATTTATTTAAATCAAAATTTATTTCATAAAGGACAGCGAGATATATCGTTAAATGCTATTTATTTGGTACTTTTTAAAAATCCTCGCGATCGTGCACAAATTTTCTATCTAGCGCGACAAATTTATCCTGAAAATCCAAAATTTCTCCAAGAAATATACTATGACGCAACTAAACATAGTTTTTCTTATTTATTTATTGATTTAAAGCAAAACACACCAGACGAGTTTTGTTTTCGGGCATCTATTTTCTCCGACGACTAGAGACATTACGCGTACGTTCCAAAGAAAAAGTGGCGTTAAGCCAGTTAAAAAATTTTCAGTTCAATAGCTGATATGGACGCGTCAACAGCGTCGTCAATGCCGAGCAGGGCTCAGTCCTCACCAGACCGTTCAATGGCAAGCTGTGGTTGCGTTGAAAATATAAAAATTACTCTACCTAAATACTTTACAAAAAAGTGCATCGCACTCTTATACGCACTCTGCCACGCAGATGTGCAGCAACGCAGTGTTCTGCTACGAACAGCTGATAAAAATCTTGTACGCTGTATCTGTGAGTGCGCTCTGAATATTCTAAAAGGAAGTGTAGGCTTAAAAAATAAAGAGAAAAATAAACTTTCAAAGCATAAACAAATTTTGAGAAAATTAGTTGATAAAATAAATAATAGTACACGTAGTAAGACAGGGAAGGGTGGAAAAAAAGTCAACAACAGATAGCACATCTGGTTGGAAGAAGAAAAAACGTTTATTATTACAAAGTGGCGGTGGTTTTCTCCCTTTCTTACTTGCACCCCTAATAAATCATTTTTTATCGAAAATATTGGAATAAATAAATAAGCACAGCAAGTAATGCGCAATGGAACACGCACGAAAAATGATAATTATACTGGAAGATGCAGTAGCCGCTAGAGTTTACTCAGGTGTTGCACAAGATGGCCACGGTGTACGAGGCATGCCAACAGCAACAGTAGCAACTACAACCACCGATTCTAATCTTACAGATACTTCGCAGATTTTAGATAGCATCCAAACACCCGGTGATGAGTTTTCACGCCTTGACGATGAAATGAGTAAGATTTTAAATTCCAACGATTTTCAAGATAACGATGAAAAGTGGAAAAAATTTTTTCAAATTCTACAGAGATATCTATTTTTTATACAAAAATCACGTATTAAACATTCAGATTTTGCAAATACAAATTTTTCTCAAGATTCTACTGCTGCTGCTGCTGACAAGCAGAATAGCTCGTTATCCACGACAAATATCGTGGCAACGGTTCGTAAAATGTATGCTGATAAAGCGCAGCGATTATTGAATTATTTAAAACTGAACACAAGTTCCGATCGTTTCTCTTGGGATAAAAATGGTGTGGTCGCTATAAACGGTAAACTAATTGAACATTCAAGTATTATAGACCTATTAAATGACACGTTAAGAAAAAGAAAAAAATTTCAAGCTATTGGTCGTGGTGATTTTGCTACTTTTTTAAGATCGTTAAACGTGCCCTGTGAGTACATAGATAATAATGATTTTTGGGTAAGTACACCAACATTTGCAACACCCGACACTCACAGTCGTGCGGGTGACAACGACACTGACGGCACTGAGTCAGACAGTTTTACAAACGACAGTGGAGCAGTAAGTTCTGTTAAAAAGAGTTCTTCATACTCGACGAAAAAGAAACGAAAAGTTACAAAAGAATCTCTAGATATCGTGAAAAATAAAACCCGAAAATTTCAATTATTAAGTAACCAAGCGTCTAGTACACCATCTAGCAACCAAAAAGGAGCTGGCTCTTGGCTGTCTTTAAACTTGTGAAATTCAGCTGTGTTATATATATATATATATATATATGTGTGTGTAAAATATGATTGGTAAAAAGTATGAAAACCAATACTTTAATCCTGCTCACGAGGCGAGTTTTTCCGGAGCTAGAGAACTCTTACGCATCAACAAAAAAGATCCGCCTAAAAGAATTCACGAATGGCTGAGTAATCAAGACGCATTTACACTTCATAAGCCAGTACGTAGAAAGTTTCAGAGATTGCACTATAATGTACACATGATTGACGCTGTTTGGGAGACAGATCTCGTAGACGTGCAAGCATTAAAATTGCATAACGACGGATACAACTACCTACTCGTAGTAATAGACGTATTCTCTAAATTCTGCTGGGTGCAGCCGATGAAAGATAAGACGGGGGCTTCGGTCGTTAATGCTTTCGATACTGTTCTGACGCGTGCTAATGGTCGCATACCTGTATACCTGCAGTCGGATCGGGGTAAGGAGTTTTTGTGCACAGCATTTCAAAAGTATCTCAAGAAAAACGGAATTTTGTTTGGTGTAGCCCCTAATTCAGACGTAAAAGCCGCAGTTGTTGAACGTTTTAATAGAACCTTAAAAGAACGTATCTGGCGTTACTTCACCTACAGAAACACATATAGATATATAGACGTATTACAAGACCTCGTTCGTAGCTACAATAATACACCCCATAGCAGTATAAAATTCACACCCGCTAGTGTAACTATTCATAATGCCATACAGGTACGCGCTAATCTAGAAAAATCTTGGAAACGTAATGATAAAAAATACATAAGATATCGACCTGTAAAGACGGCAAAATTCAAAGTTGGTGACCATGTGAGAGTCAGTCGGTCCAAGCATTTCTTTGAAAAAGGTTTTGTTTCCGGCTGGAGTGAAGAAATTTTTGTAATTGTAAACGTGACTAAACGCGAAAATCTTTATACATACTTATTAGTAGACTTGCAAGGAGAAAAGATTGAAGGATTTTTTTACACCGAAGAATTAACACTAGTAGGAAAGAAACGAGTGAGTGAAAATAGTTATATAATTGAACGGGTTATTAGACGGCGTGGCAAGGGTAAAAAGAGAGAAGCACTCGTCAAGTGGATTGGTTATCCGGATAAATTTAATTCATGGATATTAGAAAGTGAGCTCGTCTCCCCTACACATAATGACGACAACTAATTACGAATTTTATCTGGTACTACCCAGTAACAGTAGTATGCGTTACTTTCAGGATAATACATGTTTACGACACATTTAGCACATGAAATACGGCTCAACGGTGAATGGTGTGTAGGACTTGCCGAAATACATATACCTTGTACTATACCACATATTACCAAAGACAGCGGTGAAACTAATTATAAATTTTACACGAGCGAGGATATTTTTAAAAATACGTCTTTGCTGGAAAAATTTAATGAAATACCCTATGGAATTTACAAGGATATCGAACATTTTGTCGAATGCTTGAATGACTCGAGCACACAGATGAAAAAACATCTGAGTTTTGTACCAGCACCACATGCGCAAGGGCATTATATGGCTAAGGTTTCATGCGCAAAATCTGCAACAGGATGCGGTATGGCGATCTGGTATTGGTAGTTTCTTCGCAGGCTTGGCCCGGTCAATATTACCGCTTTTTACGAGGGGTTGCGAGCAGTCGGAAAAGAGGCATTACGTGGAGGAATCAATGTACTAGACGATATTGGTAATAATATTAATTTTAAAGAATCAGTGAGAAACCGTTTTACGGAGTCGCGCGACAATTTGGCCGAGAAAGCAAAAGGCAAGTTAAACAATATGATGATGAATGGTTCAGGTTATAAATCGATTGCATTGAATACAGCTCTACAGTCTCTTAAACAACGCTCAACCGACAGCATCGCGCAATCACTTGTGCCATTGAAAAAGAGAAGAAGGCGACGAAGGAAAACTACAACTAGTAATCGGAAAAAATCCTTCAGTACGGCTGGTAAGAAGAAGAAGAAGAAACACTCTCATCGTCGCAGTCGTCGACGTCGTACAGGTGGTGTGACTAAGAAAAAGAGAACACAGCGTAAGAAGCATCGCGGGACTGGGCGTAAAAAATCTTCCAACGATATCTTTGGCTAAAAATTGAACATATACATCATGTCTTTTCTACATAGTCATAGCGGAGAGTGCTTGAAATCAGAACTTTCGTTGTTCTCACTACCACAAACACAAACATCTATCGAATCTAATGAGTTCGTGCATTATAAGCCAGTGTCATCGCTCAATGATAGTGCACCATTGGAATTTGTCGTATCGAGTAATGGCGAGTATTACTTAGATCTTGCGCATACTATGTTAAGTGTCCGTATTCAAATACTACCCGATATTGATGCCGATAATGATAAGGTGGGCCCTGTAAACAATATTCTACACTCAATGTTTAAACAGATAGATGTTTTTTCAACCAGAAACTTGTATCACCACCGAATAATGCCTATCCCCACCGAGCCTACATAGAATCTTTGCTTAATTACGGTGCAGGGGCTAAGCGCTCGCATCTGACGACGGCCTTATGGTACACCGATGCAGCGGGAAAAATGGACGCTGCCGCAAACGCCGTGGCCGCTACCAGTAATCCGGGTCTCACAGCCCGTGTAGAGCATACAAAAGCTGGAAAATTTCTCGATTTAACGGGTCATATTCATTTAGACGTATGCAATCAGGATAGACATCTGCTAAACGGTGTTGAGCTGCGTCTACGCCTTGTCAGATCTAAAGATGCTTTTTGTCTTATGGATGCCTCAACCGCTGGTTCATTTTTTATACACATAACCGAAGCATCGTTACTCGTAAGGCGTGTAAAAGTTAGTCCTAATATTCTACTAGCACATGCGAACGCTCTCTCCAAGACAACCGCTAAATATCCACTTACTCGTGTGGAAATAAAATCTGTCACACTACCAAGTGGTATTTTAGGTCATACGCTTGACAATATTATTTTAGGTCAACTGCCAAAGAGACTCGTGCTTGGCTTTGTTGATAACAGAGCGTTTAACGGAGATCGTACAATGAATCCTTTTAATTTTCAACATTTTTCAATAAACTTTTTGTCCTTGTACATCGACGGTGTGTCAGTACCGAGTAGACCGCTACAGCCGTCATTTGCCAATAAATTGTACGTCGACGCTTATCAATCGCTTTTCGCAGGTTCTGGTATACATTTCGGTAATGCAGGAAATGAAATATCACGCGTGGACTATCCAAATGGTTATTGTCTTTTCGCATTTGATCTGACACCTGATTTATCGGCTAATTATTCGGGACATTGGAATTTAGTACGCCATGGCTCTGTACGTATAGAAGTTCGTTTCGAGACTTCACTTGTAAGAACGATCAATGCCATTATTTATGCCGAGTATGACAACGTCTTGGAGATTGACTCATCACGGCAAGTTATAGTTGATTATAACTCGTAGAGTCAAGGAGGAGTCTCTATAAGAAAAATAACGTAGAGGGAAAGAAAAATACACATGAGGGCGGAGTTTTCTCTACAAAAAGCCGTGTAGCTCTGCCAGTCGCAGTCAAAAAATCACTCGTGTGACACAGTCTAAAATATAATATTCTCAAAAAATGGAAATAATTATTGACATTCAACCGTCATTCGATAGAAATTATATTTTCACTTCTAAAGAAGTTGTTATATTATCACTTGAAGAGGAGACCTACGTTCACTGGTTTGTGAAACCACCACACGATTTCACACAACTCAACGGCTATCTGCAGCGAACGAACAACACGTTGACAAGATTTGTGCACGGTATCGAGTGGATCGCTGGTGATTTATCCTTAAAACACGTGGAGGGCAATTTAAAAGCATTCGTAAAGACTGCTTCACAAATCTACACGCTAGGCACGCCAAAACAAGAATACTTGTCAAAATTACTGGGCCGAAAAGTCATTGATTTAGAAAAATACAAAGCACCAACTTATTCCACGCTAGATTTTTCGTATAAAAATATAGTGTCAACTGGCTGTATGTATCATAAAGTTTGTTCGAACGTTTGGCGTAATTGTGCATTACATAAAGCTGGCTTGTTGAGAGAGTGGCTTCGTAATATTACAAAAAAATATAAATATTCGACAAAAAAATTTGTCAGCAACAGTACACCATCAAGGAGCGTGCTTGAACGTGGAGAGGACGAGACTTTAGAAATTTTAGACATCTACGCTACAGAAGTGCGGAAAAGTAGCGAGAAAGACTACAGCGACTATAGCGACGACGACGATGACGATGATAATGATACTGTCTCATATAAATCGGCTGAAACGACAGTAGCACTAGATAGCGACGTTGACTGTAGTAAGCCTATTGAGAGAGAGCGAGAGAGAGAGAGAGAGAGGGAGAGAGAGAGAGAGAGGGGGAGAGAGAGAGAGAGAGAGAGACAGAGAGAGAGAGAGAGGGAGAGAGAGGGAGAGAGAGGGAGAGAGAGAGAGAGAGAGAGAGAGAGAGAGAGAGAGAGAGAGAGAGAGAGAGAGAGAGAGAGAGAGAGAGCGGCTCCTACCAGCGCCAATGGTCTAGGGGGGCTCGCTATAAGCTGCCAGCGAGAGCCACCAAACACATGTGCAGACCACGTGACACCACCCACTCTCTATCTCACTATAAGCTATAGCGGGTGGTGGGTGGTGGGTCCTATAGCGAGGGGGTGGTGGGGTGGCACGACCCGCCAGAGCTTTACTCCCTCTCGCCATAGCAAGCGAGAGAGATAGCGAGGCCGACTACCTGCTCGAAGGGTCTAGAGGGGGGAGGGGGCTCGCTATACGCTGCCTGCGAGAACCCCCCAACACATGTACAGACCACGTGACACCACCCACTCTCTATCTCACTATAAGCCATAGCGGGTGGTGGGTGGTGGGTCCTGTAGCGAGGGGGTGGTGGGGTGGCACGACCCGCCAGAGCCTTACTCCCTCTCGCCATAGCAAGCGAGAGAGTTAGCGAGGCCGACTACCTGCTCCAAGGGTCTAGGGGGGAGGGGGCTCGCTATACGCTGCCTGCGAGAACCCCCCAACACATGTACAGACCACGTGACACTACCCACTCTCTATCTCACTATAAGCTATAGCGGTTGGTGGGTGGTGGGTCCTATAGCGAGGGGGTGGTGGGGTGGCACGACCCACCAGAGCCTTACTCCCTCTCGCCATAGCAAGCGAGAGAGATAGCGAGGCCGACTACCTGCTCGAAGGGTCTAGAGGGGGGAGGGGGCTCGCTATACGCTGCCTGCGAGAACCCCCCAACACATGTACAGACCACGTGACACCACCCACTCTCTATCTCACTATAAGCTATAGCGGGTGGTGGGTGGTGGGTCCTGTAGCGAGGGGGTGGTGGGGTGGCACGACCCGCCAGAGCCTTACTCCCTCTCGCCATAGCAAGCGAGAGAGTTAGCGAGGCCGACTACCTGCTCCAAGGGTCTAGGGGGGGAGGGGGCTCGCTATACGCTGCCTGCGAGAACCCCCCAACACATGTACAGACCACGTGACACTACCCACTCTCTATCTCACTATAAGCTATAGCGGTTGGTGGGTGGTGGGTCCTATAGCGAGGGGGTGGTGGGGTGGCACGACCCACCAGAGCCTTACTCCCTCTCGCCATAGCAAGCGAGAGAGTTAGCGAGGCCGACTACCTGCTCCAAGGGTCTAGGGGGGGAGGGGGCTCGCTATAAGCTGCCAACACACATGCAGACTACGTGGCACCACCCACCGGCTGTCTCGCTATAGGGTACCCCTCTCTACTGATATGCATTATCTTGATCACTTTAATAATGTTCTTTCATATATTTATGATTAGCTTTAGCATATCTATGAGAGCATTGACTCAAATATCCTCTAATACCACGTTCGATAGACAGTATCATATCAATATCTGTTATAAGTCTCAGCAGAATACCAGTGATTTTCAGTATTGCAACCCACGTACAGCCAGGTGTCGTATAATAATGACCTGGATCAAGATCATATATTGCTAAACACTAATCACGAAAATTTGTAAGAACATCTGCTAATAATGTTATGTCAGATTTCATATACAAATCTGTATATTCTCAAAGAGTTTTTATTTCAAACTTAGTCCACACATTCTTCCCATGCCAATAATCTTCCTTTGACACCTTAATTTTTTCAGTCTCTTAATCGGAGAAAATAGATTTAAGAATTTTAAACTCGTTGAGAAAAGATGCTAATTTATCGAGAGATGGCGCCATGATGTAAAACGAATCGATAAAACGAAACTTTATCACACTATTTTCAATATGCTTACAATTAATAAAAACAATATATTTCTGTTTTGTCAAAGGAAGAAGATCAACTTTGTCTGGAAAATAATTAGATATATCACTAATAATAAAGTGAGCATCATAACCGCTCCAATAATGAAAAACTACTGGAATTATAACATTTAAAGCATTAATAAAAAAAAACATTTTCAAAATCAAAATTCAAATTCTCTCGATGCACTGCTATATGAGTTCGACGAATGAGCAAAAGAATGTCAGCGTCGACTCAGTGAAACGCTCAACACACAATTCAATATGTAGCAAGCGAGCGCTACTTTTCATGTATACTGCAACAGTAATTTTAAGTTTGCCAAATAAAATGTTGTAATAAACGGAGGTTTTAAAAAGCCTTACTCTCGGTTAAACACACAGTTCGTACGAGATCGCGGACTCCGTACGTCGCGCCGTTCGACAATTGGCACCGTTATTGTAAAAACGAAACGTCGCTACACCGCGAACAAGATTTTTCATTACTTTCAGTCCGCCTATTTAGAAAGCGCGATTTTATTCATTTATTATATACAGTATTCTAAGCATCGCGAAGAATCTGAATAAATTCTATACTCTCCTATCTCAATTTCGTGTTTGTTCAATTTATTTATTGCGGTAATTCCTCTCCATGTGAGTGCAACCCATTTTACTACGAATACCTTACTAATCTGGTACGAGTAGAACGAGTAGCTGTCCAGTTTCCAGAGATTCATCGCAAAAGTAAGTGCTTTTATTTATCTATACTAACAGTGAGAGAGGTAGAGTACTAGGCGCGTACTAATATTGTTTCCAGCCTTGCCACTACCCATAGCATTCCCATCCGTTGTTCGCACCTTAACGAAGGCCGGCGGCTTCACCATCTCCGCAGCTGGCCGGGTGATGGGCTTACGAGAGCGGCATTCCTTCGAAGGAACGAATGAAAGGTTGCGAGTGAGAGTGTGAATAAGGGAAGATAAACGGAACTCCGTAAAAAGAGTACATCGATGAATCGGCGCACGGAGCGGAGATGAGCTGCGGAAGTTGAAAGGGAAGCCGAGTAGGCAGGCTGCATGCCAACCACAGTCGGAGCCGTGGGTCATATTGACGGGCCTCGACCGGTTATACAGAGACGCAGGAAGGCACGCATTACCGGAAGCCTCTATAAACGGGGTCCATCGGGAAGCGAAATCACACGTGGAGCACAAGCCACATAGGCCCCGTAAAAAGGGTATCGTCCCGGTGGAGAGAATGGCTGACAGGTAAATGAGGTAAGGGGCTCTATAAACGGGCATCTCCCAAACACATCAGAGTGGAAGGGGGCTTGCTTCAGTAGTAGGGGCTGCACTGTTACTGCGCCATGCGACTCCCGCGCCACCGAATACCGACCGATGGTAACAGGGATCTGCATTTTTTACCATCACTGTTTTACCCGTGATGGTTACTGTTTTACCCACAACGGTCACTGTTTTACCCGCTTACCAATGATGGTCGCACTGTTTTACCCGATCGGTATGGGGCAGCCCGCGTCCAGCTGTACGTTGCAGGCTGTCCCGATGGGCCAGTGCGTAGAGTGGGGGGGGGGGGTATGGGAAAAGCATTGAAAAGTGTGGGAGGATCGCTTGCTGCAGCGATGTGTGCTACTACACTTGGTATCCTGCTGCTGCTAAATAAGTGCGGAGAGGGGGAGAGAGAGAGAGAGAGGGAGAGAGAGATGAATGAATGAGATATATGAAAGTAGATGATATAGGTAGGTAGGTAGGTAGCAAATGAAAAGATTTGTTTTAATTTTTTATGTTTTTTATGTTTTTTTTCAATTTATTTATATATAAAGATACAAAAATCCTTATGATAAATATAATAGTATATAACTTAACAGTAACAGAATTTCAAATGATCATCTTTTTTAAATAATTACTATTACAATTTAAATAAATTCAATCAAGTTATTACCAAGATGTTTTAAATAAACATCTCGGTTTTTCATCTCTTCTTCCAGCTTCTTAAGCACAGTAGTATCTTCTATCAGCAATTTGTTGACGCGTGATGGTAAAAATGTATCAAAGCTATTGTCCAGCTCTACAACCATTTTTACACCAAATTTAGTTTGCACCTTCTTGATCCCCGTCACTTTGTAGCGCTTGATTTCCAAATCAGAGAGCTTCTTCGTAGGCAGGTATGCAGATGATGTAGACACAGCGTTTATTAAGTCCATGCTGTAAATAAAAATAATACATTAGAAATATTAATTTTCAAATTATCACACTAACGATATTTCATTCACTCCTCTCTCTCTTTCTCTCTCTCTCTCAGTCTTTCTCAATCTCTTCTATATATAATATATATGTGACATATACACATACACACTTATGCATATTAATTAATTAAACTTATGCATTATACTTACATGCCAATTTAGTCAGTCAACGTTGAAGAATCAGTTGAGTAATTTGATGAAGAATCAGATGAGTAGTCTGCTAAAATTGCCAGTCTGTACCGTATATCTTGCTTCACTGTCCACAGCCAATTTTTTATTGCAACAACGTTTTGTACTGCACAGTTTTGCCGCCAGCTAGGTAGGTGATAAGTACATACGACGGGGCTTCTGAATCCTGGTGTTTTGAGAGATGGGCAGTCAAGACCTTCTAGATTTTCAATATGTGAAAAGTAGGGCTGCAACCAACGTCTTTTTTGCTCACCCTTTACCCATACAACGACGTTTCTCGTTGGTGAGATGTTTAAAATGTTAGAACAAACTTCAGCTAATTTGTTATATGGCACATCCCCGCTACCCCACTTTAATCCATGAAATGAATATTTTAACCAAAGATTGGTGCGCTTTAGAGAATTCGATAAGTTGTCCCAAGAGTACGGCGGCTGGAAAACTATGAGTTGTGCCACTGCAGCTGGCTCGTTCGGATTCACGTAAGCTAACTCTTTGACAACGAATTCTCCGTTCTCACCCTTGAAACCTTGACAATCCACAACTAAATCCATATTTCTATTAAAATAATATTTCATATTATAGAAATATATATATATATATATATATATATATATATATATATATATATATATTAAAATACTCATGATATTAATTATAATATACTCACTAAATTAGATTCTAGTACTGTACTAGCGAAGAACTAGAGGATAAGGTAACTCAGTGTTGATTAGAGCACTGCTTAAATATCCATGAAACTCAGACCTCCCCACCACTACAAAAGCTTTTCAGGCTAAATTCATATGCGAGATCATTAGAGTCAACCCTCTCTCTTACGCTGTCCTATACCTTTTCTTTAACCCCTACTTTTTTCATACCTCACGAATCGAGCAGAGAAGCGCCATATATCCTCAGCGGAGATAGCACACCACCGCAGTCTAGAAGAACGCAGCAATACCCTCACTCCCGCATTTTTACATACGTTTCCTACACCCCCACGCATTATAATAGCGAAGCGAGCTGGTCGTTACTGGTCCTCAGTTTCTTCGCACGCAGGCTCTCATTAACGACTGTTTACCCTCAGCGGAGATAGCACACCACCGCAGTCTAGAAGAACGCAGCAATACCCTCACTCCCGCATTTTTACATACGTTTCCTACACCCCCACGCATTATAATAGCGAAGCGAGCTGGTCACTACTAGTCCTCAGTTTCTTCGCACGCAGGCTCTCATTAACGACTGTTTACCCTCAGCGGAGATAGCACACCACAGCAGTCTAGAAGAACGCAGCAATACCCTCACTCCCGCATTTTTACATACGTTTCCTACACCCCCCACGCATTATAATAGCGAAGCGAGCTGGTCACTACTAGTCCTCAGTTTCTTCACACGCAGGCTCTCATTAACGACTGTTTACCCTCGATATTCTCTGCAGAGAGATAGCATGCATTCCTTCGTGACAAAGATTTCCCTCACCCCTAAACGTTTCTATGCATTTTCAGTGTCCCCACCAATACTAAAAACATGCTAAAATAGTTAAATTTTTCACAGGCAATAAAAATTACCCCGCACACTCTTTTTCCATAGTATATAAGTCAGAGCACAGTGAGATTGTGTTTAGTCGGCAAAAGGATTATACATGTTTATAGTGGAATTGGGATAGTTGTTGTGTCAGCAAGAACTATTATTCATAATAATAATATACAGGTATGAACAAAATTAATTTACTTAACATTCAGTTAGTAAATAATATAATAATAATAATAATAATAATAATAATAATAGAATATTTAAATGTAATGCTTCAATATTTTTACATTGCATGCGTTTTCCGAGCGTCATAATCCATAGGTAGATAACGATACTTCTTGATAATTAGTGTCCAGCGCCAGGAGCCTATTTAGGCAGTTGTAGACGGGGGTGTCATTCGAATCGCGTCTGCTGCTGTAGTAACATCGTGTATAGAACTAGCAATAATTCTCAAAGTTTGAAAAGAATTTATGTTAGGTGACAATATAAAGTGTGTACATATTTAAAAGTTCACGAGTGTTGTAAATTATAAATAATTTTATGAATTTATGTTAGGTGAAAATATAAAGTGTGTGCATATTTAAAAGTTCACGAGTGTTGTAAATTATAAATAATTTTTAGACATTATCATCATCATCAGTAGCAGCAACAACATGCGCAACCAAGTAAGTTAACTTTACTAGTAACACTGTGCTCATACAGACACATCTCTCTCTCTCTCTCTCTCTCTCTCTCTCTCTCTCTCTCTCTCTCTCTCTCTCTCTCTCTCTCTCTCTCTCTCTCTCTCTCTCTCTCTCTCTCTCTCTCTCTCTCTCTCTCTCTCTCTCTCTCTCTCTCTCTCTCTCTCTCTCTCTCTCTCTCTCTCTCTCTCTCTCTCTCTCTCTCTCTCTCTCTCTATCTCCCTCTCTCTCCCTCTCCGTAAGTACAACAACTGTCATACACTGCACGTCTCTGTTTTTGTACTGCTTTCTGCCGCTTCTTGCCTTCGGGCATTTTTCATTTGCAGTTTGTTGCACGCTCCTTAATGCAACCTTCAAGCTGATGTAAAATTCACTGGAGGCTGCATTAGCTTTTTACCACTATTCTTCACCTAAAATTTCATCACTGCAACATAACCTGCAAATCTCCTGGCGCCGTTTTTCTCTGCTTGGCTTGATTTCTATCTCTTTGGATATACACGTGGTGACACCTCTTGAGTCGACGGAACAACAGCTCCAGCTCCATCAAACACAGGTCGGTACGCTCCACTCTACTTACTCTCCACTACCACCATCTGGAGACGAGTTCTACAAGCTCTTTTACCTGCTCTACCTTATCTCTTACTTTATCAACTGCCAGTAAGTTGCCGGTAAAAATGAGCAATAGCGTGGAGAAGCTCACAGAGCAGTATCAAACCATCTGCCATACCTGTAATAAAGCCATCCAGACAAAAGACCCTAAACAATGCGAAATATGCAATTTCTACTTTCACACAAGGTGCATTTCCTTTCGGTCTGTGATGGTGAGAGCTGTTGCAACGTTTGCGTGCTCAGCCTGTGCTGAAGCACAAATAAGAAGGAGACTTGAGTCTTCTCTCAATGGCAGCAGCGCAACATCTAAGGGCGCCAAGAAGAAGACGCAGTCTGCACCACCTTCCACTAATCCCTCGCGCAGTCAATCGCCTATGCGCAATATAGAGTCATCGTCATCGACATCGACAATGGAGTCCACCCTCCAAAACATCTTTGTGGCTCTGAGGGAGATCAGTGCCAAGCAGGATAGCGCAGCGGAGGCTCAGAGACTCCTAACGGAGAGGATCTCTGGGATTGAAGCGAGGTTAGGCCCCCTCGAACAGCGCCTGCAAGCCCTTGATGTACTGCCTCAGCTCCAGACTCGCATGACAGATGCTGAGTCAACCATCACCGAGCTGAAGGCAGAGTTACAACATCTTACATCAGGGCACGCCTCCCTGCTCGCAGCGAATAGCAGCAACATCTCTCCAGCCGCTGATCCCCTCGAGATCACAAATCTACGAAGGGAACTAGCGGCCATCAAGAATCGCCAGGAGCAGAGCAACAACACCGCGGTGGTCATCACAGGACTGAGCTACACCAAAGAGAGCTCACTCAACCTCCTGGCTTTTACAGTGCTTTCTGCCCTTGACCCCGCCCTCATTAAGAGGGATATCGTCGCCACCAGGATCATGGGAAGACTCAACGCTGTCAACAACACCTCGACAGCTGACAGCAGACTTCCACCTATCGCTGTCACACTGTCTTCCCATGCCCTTGTACGCTCCACCTTGGCGGCGAAAATAAAGAAGGGCAAGCTCCACACATCAGAGCTTAATGCCAATCTACTGGAGGAAGCCAAGGCCTTAGCCCCAGACCATCAGGGTCTCATTAACATCAATGAGCTGCTTCCCCCAGAGATACATAAACTTCGTGTTAGGGCCAGGCTGGAGGCCAGGAGGAGACAAGGGTGCAGATCCTATGTGAGAGACGGGAGAATCTTCATTCGCACTGCTGAAGATAAGGAGCGAGCTACCATCATCACCAGCGATGAAGATCTGTCTAATTTTTTAGCCAGGAGACCCCTTATCAACAGCAGCAGCAACTAAAAACGACTCATCTCATTCCACCTACACCACCATCATCTTCATTGTCGCTCACCTCATCTTCATCCGGTTCCAAGGCAACTCTGTCCGACGGTCTAAGGGTCTGCCATTTCAATGCAAACTCCCTAACGGGTCACATTGAGGCGGTAAGGCTCTTTTTGTCCACTCGTCCCCTTTATCACGTGATAGCTGTAACTGAGACCTGGCTGGACGACAAGGTACAAACAATACCTCTACTCGACAACTACATACTTCTCAGACGGGACCGAAACAGAAACGGTGGAGGTGTGGCCCTCTACATACATCTATCACTAACGGCTACTGTTCTGACATCATCTGACGGTGACTGGTTGGGTAAGCCAGGGAAGCCAGAGTATCTCTTCTGCGAGATCTCCGCAAAAGAGGTCTCCCCTATCTTTGTGGGAGTTGTGTATCGTCCACCCCATGCACCATTCATTCAAGGTAATGATTTCATTGAAAAGCTCACGACACACATGCACAACTACTCCACAAAGATAATTATGGGGGATTTCAATGCGGACCAACTCTCTAGATCTGAAGATGCCAAATTCATCAAGGCCTTCGTAGAGGAGAACTCTCTTCAGTCGGTTCCTTATGGTGCAACACATCATAAACAGGAATCTGACACCTGGCTTGACCTCTGCTTAATAGACGAGCAGGATCGCCTGCTGTCGCACTGGAAAACTGACACACCTTTCATAAACGGACATGACCTGATCACGGCCACTCTAGACGTACAGATACCACGCTACGACCCGAAAACTTTTACATACAGAAACTACAAAGCAATCTGTGCCGAGAGACTTAAGGCCTGCCTCGGTGCATGTGACTGGTCATCGCTCGCCACCTCATCACTCGACGATTGCATCAACACCCTCAACACCAACCTGACTAATGCCATTACTCATCTCGCTCCATTACGGACAGTGACACCCGGACCGAAGCGTCACCCGTGGTTTACCACGGCTCTTCGTGACCTCTTGAAAGAACGGAACAGACTCTACAGACGGTTTCGCAGGTCACGTCTCCCGCAAGACCTGTATTTTTACAGGATAGCGAGGGATGAAGCTCATAGGCAGGTCGAGGACGCCAGGCTGAACTACTATCACACACGCCTGTCCTCCTTGACCGATGCCGGTGAGATCTGGAGAGAACTTGAGAGACTTGGAATCACCACCTCCAAAGTAAAACCTCCCTCTCGTTTCTCCAGTGAAGACCTCAACGCATATTTCAGCAGCATCTCCAACGACCGACAGGCCCCCAATGTGGAGGAATACATGCAGACCCTGGAGAGTCTGAACATCCCCGAACACTTCTATTTCAGAGAGATAACGGAATCGGACGTCTTATCTGCAGTGATGCACTTTGACTCCCAGGCCAGGGGTAGTGACGGCATCCCACAGGTTGTCATTCTCAAAGCACTGCCGGTACTCGCTCCATTCTTATGTCGTATTTTCAACCTTTCTTTGAGCGAGTCAAGCTTCCCCTCCGACTGGAAAAAGTCACTGGTGCATGCACTGAATAAAGTCAGTTCGCCAACAGCCTTAACTGACTACCGTCCGATCTCTCTTCTTTGTTTCCTGTCCAAGGCGCTGGAGTGGCTAGTGCACAGACAAACCTCGGAGTATCTTGAATCGAGACTTTTCCTCGACAACTTACAAACTGGTTTTCGCACTGGCCACAGCACACAGTCCGGCTTAATTAAGCTGACTGATGATGTCAGGCTTGGAATAAACAGAAAGAAAGTAACACTTCTACTTCTTTTTGACTTTAGTAAGGCGTTTGACACAGTGTGTCACGCCAGACTACTCAAAAAGCTAACTTTCTTCGGCTTTTCTAAGCAGGTCATTCGTTGGTTTGCCTCATATCTCACAGGCAGAAAGCAGGCCGTCATTGGTGACAATGACGAACTCTCCACATTTCTACCGCTAAACACGGGAGTACCACAGGGGTCCGTACTGGGACCACTATTATTCGCATTGTACATCAATGACATCGGCCTCTGCTTGGACTCGGACGTATCTCATCTCATCTACGCGGATGACCTGCAAATTTACAGCCAATGCCACCTAGAGGAGCTCGATTCCTGTTCCGAGAGGATGAGTGCTAATGCCGAAAGGATAATGGGCTGGGCTGCGCTAAATCATCTCAAACTGAACGTACTCAAAACTCAGGCGATCGTCCTGGGCTCCTCCTATTATATAAACGCTCTTCCTTCCACCGCTAACACCTACATTAAAATAGGAGAGGCCCAGGTTGAATATCGGTCGACAGTGCGTAGCCTGGGGCTGGTGCTTGATTCTAAACTCACCTGGAAAGAGCATGTTACACAACTGTGTAAACGTGCACACTCTCTCATGTATAGACTGTATTTTTTTAGAAAGAGCACTGGTTTCGAGCTGCGCAAGCATCTTGTGCAGGCCTTACTTTTCCCCATCATCGACTACTGTTCATTGGTATACTGTGACCTCTCACAAGAACTTGACACCAAACTACAGAGACTGGTGAACACAGGAATACGTTACATCTATGGTATAAGGAGGGACGAGCACATCGCCCCCTACAGGCGTGAGTTGCAATGGCTCACCACCGCCGGACGTAGGAAGTACTTTACGGCCTGTTTTCTAAGAAAACTATTCAATACTGCCACTCCATCCTACATCTTGGCCTTTTTCGACTTCCACGTTGCACTCCGCCCAGTGAGGGGCGAGGTGACTCCCCTGGACATTCCCGTTTTCGCCACAGAGGCGCTGAGGAATTCATTCCACGTAAGCGCCTCATATCTCTGGAACTCTTTACCAGCTCATCTCCGTAACATTGAATCAATACCTCTTTTCAAACGTCGGATCAGGCAACACTACCTCAATCTAGAGAGAATCTAAATAGCCACTCATACATGCATCCTCATTTGTCATTTTAACTTCTAACTATTAAGCTATATTTATCTGTAAAAATATTTAAATCTATATCTGTAAAAATAATTTTGTAAATACCTCTATATTATATATCTTCTTACTCTTTTTTGTATAACACAATGTACAGACAATAAATTTAATCTAATCTAATCTAATCTAATCCCTCTCTCTATCTCTCTCTCTCTCTCTCTCTCTCTCTCTATATATATATATATATATATATATATATATATATATATATTATATATATATATATATATATATATATATATATATATATATTTATATGCAAATCAGCCGATAATACATATTATTGTTGTTTTATTACAGAAAAACCTTGACTTAGTCTGGCAGTCCATAGAAAACGAAAATGTTACAAGCAACGCAATGAATCAGGTAAATAACCATTTTTATAATAATAAAAAAAATTTTTTATATTATAAAACTGTTTTACAATTTTATAATTTTTAATGTATTTTTTCAGGATGATCTGGACTTATCGTTAGATTATATACTGTCCGTTGCTGATGCCATAATAAATCAGGGAACAGTTAGTAAATCTGAAGTAGAAGATTTAATGCCTACAGATTTGCGAGAGCTTGAAAATATCAATCTAACTCCAGCATCTAAGGATATAACAGAAGAATGGAAAGCAGAGGATGTACAAAGTTTTTATAAAGATTTAGAAAAGTATTTGAATAAATCAGAGGGTCAAGAAGAGCAACAACAGCAACAGCAACAACAACAACAACAACAACAACAACAAGAAAAGCCTGAAGAAAAGCAGGAGCAACAGCAGGTACAGCAACAGCAGGAGCATCAGCATGAACAGCAACAACAAAAGCAACAGCAGGAGCAACAACAACAACAGGAACAGCAACAACAGCTACAGCAAAAACTCCTGCAGGAACAAATACTACAACAACAGCTTCAACAAAAACTGGAACAGGAACAACTGCTGCTGCAACAACAACATCAGCAAACACTCCTGCAGGAACAACTGCTGCTGCAACAACAGCTTCAGCAAAAACTCTTGCAGGAACAACTACTGCAACAACAGCAACAACAACAGCCAATCGTTAATGATTTGGAACAGCAGCAACAACAGCAGCAGGAACATCAGCAACAGTGTCAACAACAACAGCAGCAGCAGCAACAGCAATAAAATCCACGACAACAACAACCAATTGTCATTGATCTGACAAGTATTTATAAAGAATCGGAGGTAGCTGATAACACAAAAAACGTAATAACGTTTTTCCATGTAATGAAAAGCGCTGATGTTTTGAAAATAACAGAGACTCTGTCAAAATCTCTAGAAATTATCTCACAACAAAATAGAGAGATATTGTCAGAGATGAAGAAGATAAACAAGCAGAATGAAATATTTTTACGTACATTCACCACCATCACCACCAATACAACAACAGCAGCAACAACGACGAGGAAGAAGGTAGCTGCTAAACGGAAAGCGAGTGCAACAGCAGCTACAAGTTCAACTAAAAAAGCGAGAAACAACGATTTGTTATCCAAAAACATTTTACAAGAAATTAAAAAATTAACTTCCAATGTGATAAATATAAATAATAAAGAAAATGTTAATTAATAATAATAATAAATATAATATAATTAAAATGAATAATAAATATAAAATAATAATAATGTGTCAACGTTAAAAATTATGACGACAAATGTTTCATATGGGCAATTTTATCTGCCTTGTATCCTGTAGAACGTATAAATCATCCTAATAGATTGAGTAATTACATTAAATATGAACATACATTAAACATGAAAGGTATTGAGACACCTGTATCATTGAAAAAGATACCGAATTTTGAGAAGCAAAATATGACGATTTTAATAAATGTTTTTGGTTTAGAAAACAAAAACATTGTACCTCTCTATTTAACATCTTGTAAAAAGAGTTACCATATAAATCTTCTTTTACTGACGAAGGAACATGATGAGTCTCTACCAGATTCGCATTATATATACATCAAACATCTTTCACGTTTAGTTAGCAATGATTTAAACAAAAATGGTAAAAAACTTTTTGTATGCGATAGATGTTTAAATTATTTTTTCAAAGAAGATAATTTAACGAGACACGAAGAACATTGTAAAAAATTGAATAATTGTAGAATTAGACTTCCCAGTGAAGATAATAATGTAATAATGTTTAAAAATCATCGTTATAATGAAAAGTTACCTTTTATAATATATGCAGACTGCGAGTGTTTGCTTAAACCAATAAGACAAGTTGAAAAAACCAACACACAATCAGTACAAAGTCATGAAATGTATAGTATTGGATACTATCTTAAATGTAGTTATAATGATTCATTATCAAAATATGAATTTTATAGAGGTCGTGAAGCTTCAAGATGGTTTGCTGAACAGTTAAAAAGTATTGAAGAACAAATAAGTACATTATACAATAATCCTGTACCTATGTCAGTTCTATCCGAAGTTGAAACAGCAGATTATCGGAGTTCAAAAACATGTCATATATGTAAAAAATGTTTGAATGATAATGATAAAGTACGTGATCACTGTCATCTCACTGGAAAATATCGAGGACCCGCACATAACAGCTGTAATTTAAATTATTAAGATTCAAAAACAGTACCAGTGGTGTTTCATAATTTAAGTGGATATGACGCACACTTTATTATATCTGATGTATCAAATCATTTTCCTGGACAGATTGATCTACTTCCTATAACAAAAGAAAAATATATTTCATTCACAAAACATATAGAAAATAGTAAAATCAAATTCAGATTTTTAGATTCATTTCGATTCATGCCTTCGTCACTTGAAAAATTGGCATCTTATCTACAGGATTACAAAATTGTTAATAAAGAGTTTAATGTTCACAGCAGAGAGCAAGTTGATCTATTAATGAGAAAAGGTGTTTTACCGTATGAATATATAAGTTCATGGGATAAGCTAGAGGAGCGTGAATTACCAGAAAAAGAAAGCTTTTTAGCGTGCTCAATGATTCACATATATCTGATCATGATTATGAGCATGCACAAAATGTGTGGAATATATTTAATGTGCAAACGCTTGGCGAGTATTCTGACCTCTACATGAAAACTGACGTCTTGCTGTTAGCAGATGTTTTTGAAAATTTTCGTGAGCAGAGTATAAAAGTCTATAGTCTCGATCCTGCTCACTACTACACTACTCCAGGCTTTTCTTGGGATGCAATGCTCAAACATACTGACATACAATTGAAACTTTTAACAGATATTGATATGGTACTTTTTGTAGAGCGAGGGATCAGAGGTGGTTTAAGCCAATGCTCAAATCGTTATGCAGCAGCCAATCATAAATATATGCATGAGAATTATAATGAGGATAAGGAAAATCAGTATTTGATTTATTTAGATGCAAATAATTTATATGGACATAGCCTCTCACAATATCTTCCCTATGATGAATTTGAATGGCTTGAAAATTATGAAAATTTTGATTTATTTTCCATTGCATCAGATGCCTCTCATGGTTATATTTTAGAGATTGATTTAGATTATCCTAGTGAATTACACAACACTCATAATGATTTACCATTCTGTCCTGAACACGCGAAACCTCCAGGTTCTAAGCAAGAAAAACTTTTAGCTACACTTCATCACAAAAGAAATTATGTTATTCACTATGTAGCTCTAAAACAGGCTCTCTCAAACGGACTGCAGCTTCTTAAAATTCATAGAGTTCTGAAATTTAAACAATCACCATGGCTCAAATCATATATAGATTTAAATAGCAGTCTGCGAGCATTAGCAAAAAATGAATTTGAAAAAAATTTTTTCAAGTTAATGAACAATGCTGTGTTTGGTAAGACTATGAAAAATGTTAGAAAACGTGTTTCAGTCAAGCTCATGAGTAAATATGATGGGCGATATGGTGTTGAAGCTGAAATTTCAAAGCCAAACTTTCACAGTAGTTCAATATTTAATGAAAATTTAGTTGCTATACAAATGAATAAGACTGATATATGTATAGATAAACCAATTTATGTAGGTCTTACAGTTCTAGATCTCTCCAAGACTCACATGTATGATTTTCATTATAATTATATGCAGAAAATATATAAAAAAAACTTGAAATTACTTTATACAGATACTGATAGTCTCATATATGCTATAAAATGTGATGATTTTTATGAAGATATGAAAAGAAATATTCATATGTTCGATACATCAGATTATCCTGTAGATAATATATTTAACATGCCACGTGTAAATAAAAAAGTAGTAGGACTCATGAAAGATGAGTGTAATGGTCAGATTCTCACCGAATTTGTTGGATTGAGAAGTAAAATGTATAGTACACGTGTGAATAATCAAGATAGCATGAAAAAAATTAAGGGTATTAAGGCTTCAGTTGTAAAGAAAACCATAGAATTTAAGGACTATTTGGACTGTTTGAAAAATTCATGCATTCAGAGTCGAGAGCAGTATGCTATAAGATCAAAGCTTCATAACGTCGAGACCATTCGACAGAGAAAGATCGCTCTCAGTCCTTATGATGATAAGAGATTCCTTCAAGAGAACAGTACTGATACGCTCGCTTGGGGACATCACAAAACACAACAACAACAACAACAACAACAAAATGGGTAAGTTCGTATTAACTATACATGTATCTTACACACCCAAAATTCAATTTAGAGATGTTTGATTCCAACAACAAAGAGAAGCATGTACGATTCAAGGAGGAACCAACCATTCACTTGATGCACACATGGAGATTCGCTCATCATGAAGCTCGATTTGGGAAGTGGGAGGAGGCTGCACGCGATCGAGCACGTTTCAGGCGAAGAATTGCGCAAACAAATGATATTATAATGCCTGTACTTTTAAAAAAACTAAAGGAAATGTGAAATAAATAAACAATAAACAGAATATTTTTTTTATCAATTTATTTTCGTTTACACATCACTCTTATTTATCCAACTATTGTGAGTATTGTCAAAACCAAGCCATTTTACATAAACTCTATTCCCGCTTTTTTTCAAAACTTTCTCAACCAAATAGACATCTGGATATTTAGTCTTGAGAAGTTCTTCCTCGTAGAATCCACCAGCTATTGGCTTGTCTTGATAATCCTTGAGATGATAAGTGTAAGGCTTTGTAGGTGAAACTCGCGTTATTGTAAAGATTTCAGTTGACCAATTAGGTGTATAGCCTTTGTCGAAAATCTCCTTGTTTCTGCTTACGCGCACTTTATCTCCAACTTTAAATTTAGCACGTTTAAACAGATTCTGACTATTTGACTTTTTTTTAAATCGATTAAGTACACGATTCACTTTGTCTCTGTTCACTTCTGCAGGCTTCATTCCTATTGTTCGATGACGACTATTATTATACTGTAAAGTTAAATCTGGCAAAATATCCAACCATTTATAGGTACCACGTAGACTAAATAACTGCCACATCTTGCTTTTTAAAGTGCGATTAAAACGTTCACAAATTGATGCTTTGAGATTACTGTAGGTGGAGTATAAATGAATTTTATAATTTTTCATTAGTTTCTTAAAATCTTTATTGTAGAATTCTTTACCACGATCTGTTTGCAAATTCTTAGGCACTCTCTTCTGCAATAGTATTGATTTCATAGCTTGAGCTACACATTTTCCAGTTTTTTGTTTTACCGGAACAGTCCAAGCGTACTTTGAGAATACATCGATAACCGTGAGCAGGTATTTGAACCCTTTGTTCTGCTTAGCATATGGAATCATTTCAACAAGATCTGCCTGCCAAGTTTCATCGATATCTTTGACGAGAAAAGAACGACGTGGATAATTACGCCTTGCTGGTTTATGAAGTTCTTCTACTAGCGCTGCTTTCATCTTGATTTATAACTTTATTTACTGTGGAATCCAAGATTTGTAATTTCTCGTGTAAATCTCTTAACGTATTATTTATTCTAGAAAATTCAGCCTCAGTATTTATAACTCTATCATTTACTAAACTCTCCAATTCTTGTACAATTTTTTCAGCTCTTCGTTTAATCAACTTTTTTACAGACTTTAAATTTACGGCATCATCTTGATCCACAGCATCACCAACATGACATAGTTTTCGGTTCTCTAAATCAAAATTTCCATCACTAGTCAGCTTGAATCCTAGTCCAGGCGGTCCTCGAGATGTGCCTGCGTGGAGCAGTCGACGTCCAAACACATCGATGCTCATTTTGATACTGAGTTGTTACAAAATAATTCCTACTTCACGAAGCTCTTCAACGATTGATTATATTTCATTGGCATGGTTATTATTGCCAGCAGATGTTTCAGCTATAAGTAATCTTAAACGATCGACAAGCTCGTTTGGATCATCCCAATAGCGATAATCGGTATGAGTGTTTGCACGAGCAATCTTATATGACATGAGTCCTCGTCCACTTTTACCAATCTTGAGAATTTTACTCACAAAATCAGTATATTTCTTGCTAGTATTTTCACGAATATCTTCCTCTGCATTATAGTATTTTCTGTGTGCATTTGTATCTTTTAAAATTTTAGCATAATTTTTCTTATCATTATCAGTGAGTAAAGTATCATCAGGATATTTTTTAAACAGCAGCTCAACTAGACCAGAAGATTTTTCATACTCTTTGTTGCCAATGATAATTTTATTTCCATCAAAACTTATAGGACTATTTCCAATCATTAGTGAATTATCCCGCATTTTTCGCACCCCATATACTGTATCCAAGGTCTGCACTTGTCCATTAAGCAGCAATTGAACGTTTTCATCAGCACTATCACTTTTCTCCAAATTATCAGTATCATCTTTAGTAATGGTATTTTCCTGATCTGAAATATCTGAATCACCTATAGCTGATTCAAAAGCTGATTCTCCGATATCATCGTCATCATCATCATCATCAGCATTGCCATCATCGACATCATTACCATCATCGTCTTTTTTAATACTTTTGATCCGCTCCAATTTCAATTTTCTCTTCTTTCTTTTTTCTCCTTTAATCACCATTGGTGATACACTTTTTTCTTGTTTATATTCACTCACATCAATTAGCTTTTCTAGCGGTTTTATGATTGGCTTAAACGAATCACTTAAATTTTTCTCCACTTCCAATTTATGTAATTTTAATAAATCATACTTTCTTTTCACTGCATTTCGAGCTTTCTCAACTTCTCGCAGGACTGCAGTTTGTTGATTAAAATCAGACATCTTGATAGTTTAGAGTCATACAACTGAATACTTAAATTATTCAGTATTCTGTATATTTATAACAAACTGATCAAAGCCTTTTCTATAACGTCCATCATTAATATGACAATCTTTGTCTATAACGAGAAAACTGTGATTGCCATCATTCCAACACATTGAACAAACATCTTTAAAGCGTTGATATGTCATATCTGTATTAACGTGATCATTGTAAACATGTTTCAAGTTCATATCATCTTGTCGAAAAATTACCAACAAGTTGACATTGTCACGCACCAAGTGTTTCGGTACTTGTGCATACGACTGACACAAGTAAAAACAATCCACGCTTTTATGTCTACCCATGCAGTAGAAAGCTTTGACATTATCCTGCTTTTCACATGCAATATCATCAAAAACAAAAATTGAATTTGGTTGAGCCTCATCAGGTGATACTACAAGATCGTGTTCACCGAACGATAAGTATTTGATACCTTCTAAAGGCTCAACAAGTTGTTGTAAGAATTTATATTTAGGCTGATTCAGAGATTTCGAGTATACATAAATATTTTCAAATCTCAAACCATTAGGATGAATGATTAGAGATAAGAGAGCGTTCGTTTTACCACAATTAGATGGGCCACAAAATACTGCTCTTATACTGTTAGGTAGCAATTTTCCATGTCGAGGTTTTCTTTGCTGCTGCTGCGTTAAAAGATCGAAATTAACCACTGGTAACTTTGCTGACTGTTTCTTAAGATCCATCATGCTTCTTAAAAATTCATATCATGACTGACTCGAAACATTATAAATATGAGCATTTATAGTTTCTTCAGTCAGTCTCGCATGAGCTTGTTAGGAGCTAGCATCATGCAACAGAAAAAAGGTACAGGTTTAGTTAATACATTGATTAACAAATTACCCATTGAACTTCATGTGCCTGGTTATCAGTACTGCGGACCAGGTACTAAACTAGCTAAACGTCGAGCTCATGGTGATCCTGGAATAAATCCTCTAGACGCTGCTTGCAAAGAACACGACATTGCTTACTCGAAGAATCCCGATAACATTCAAGAGAGAAACGCAGCTGATAAAATTTTAGCAGAGAAGGCGTGGCAGAGAGTGAAATCTAAAGACGCTGGTTTGAAAGAAAGAGCAGCAGCTTTTGCTGTAGCAAGTACCATGAAGTTAAAATCAAAGCTTGGTATGGGTGTTGGAGGAAAGGCTCGAAAATCTAATAAACTCAAGAAAACGATTAAAAAGAAAAAGATCACGCTAAAAAATTTGATTGAGTCAACTGGAAAATCAGTCATTCCTGGCAATGACTCTCGCTCTATGATTAAGTCCGCATTGAAGATGGCTCGAGAACATGTGAAAAAAAATGGTGGAAAAAGTAAAGTTAGTGTTCCGCGTATATTGCCTGTTCCCAGTAAAGTAGGTGGCTTTCTTCCAGCGCTTATTCCACTTTTTGCCGGTCTCAGTGCAGTAGGCTCACTTGCAGGAGGAGCTGCAGGAATCGCTAAAGCAATAAATAAAGCAAGTGCTGCAAAAAAACAAATGGAAGAGCAAAAAAGACATAATAAGAGAATGGAAATGTTGGCAGTCGGTAAAGGACTGTTTCTGAAACCTCATCGTAAAGGTTTCGGCATTGTTCTGAAAAAAAAGGAACAATGTAGAGGAGGAAAAAAAAAAAAACTTTGATGAATTAAGAGTACCAAAACGTGCACTCACCGACTATGATTTACTCAAATATGTAAAATTAATGAAAATACCAAACTTTCGTGGAGTTTTTATGCGAAATGGTCTGCCTTTGAATGGTTGTCGAGCTAGAGAATCGGCAATCGTTAATCTGGATGATGCAAGTGGACCTGGTACGCATAGGGTAGCTTATCGAAAAATTGGTGATACAGTTACATATTTTGATAGTTTCGGTGATTTACAACCACCAAAAGATCTAATGAACTATTGGAAAGTATCTCAAGTCAGGTACAATTATTAGAGGTATCAAGAATTTTCAACTTTCATCTGTGGTCATCTCTGTCTGAAATTTCTCTGTAATCAGCTCAATCGTAAGAATAATTTTTGTCTATATAAAAAGAAGTAGGCTATTGATTTGAATTAGTCTGCTCAAGATGGTTGTCGAATCAATGACTCTCAGCCTTTCCGGCACGTCATCAATCCTTGAGACGCACTATTTTCCTCCAATAGAACTGGATCCGGATAAGCAATACAGTCTTGGACTTGTTGAGTTACTGACTTTTAATTCTATACCGAACGTTGATGAAAACTGTAATAAATTTTATGTTGGTCAAGAAATTATTGAACTTCCTACTGGTAGTTATGAGATTGAGGATATTGATCGAACTCTGCAAGGGATCCTTGATACTCGAGACATAAAAGTTAGTATCAAGCCAAATAATAATACACTACGCAGTATTATTGGGTGCAGTCATGAAATTGATTTTCGACCAAGTGACTTGATTGGTCGTCTACTAGGATTCACTCCAAGACTCTTAAAACCTTATATAAGCCATGACTCAGATTTACCAGTAGCTATTCTCAAAGTGAACGCTTTACGTGTCGAGTGTAATGTTACGACAGGAGCATACATAAATCAACAAAAAGTTCATACAATACATGAGTTTTTCCCAGCAGTTCCTCCCGGCTACAAGATAATTGAGGTGCCTAAACAAATAATATACTTACCAATATCTGTGAAAGTAATCGATCATTTACAACTGCGCATAGTAGATCAAGATGGTGATTTGATTAATCTGCGAGGTGAAATTATTACAATTCGTCTACATTTATAAAGCAATTGAAATGGGTATTGTTTTTAATGCGGAGAAAAGCTATATTAGCGATACAGTATGTCATCAGACAGTCAGTCGGCAGCGAGTGATCAAACGATTAACACGTCAGAACAGTCAGTTCCTGCAAAGTCTCGGTCTCAAAGTACGCGGTGGCGGAGGAAGAACAAGGCAAGCGAAAAAAATATTGAAAAAATAACTTGTACATTTATCTGCTGCTGCTGCTGCTGCCAAGATGGAGGCAGTTCTTAACGTACAATCTCCAGTCATCTTTGATGAATCTGTCTCACATTATGAGGTTCATGCACATCAACCCTACACCGCACTTACATTCAACAATAGTGATGAAATTCGAATTGCTATACAACATCAAGATTTGTGTGTACTACCATCCAAAAGTTCACTACACATTTGTGGAAAGATTACAAAGCAGGATGGTACTGCTTTAGAGCATACTAATTTCGTGAACAATGCTATTAGTCATCTCTTTGAGGAAATTCGATACGAGATGAATGCTATAGAAATTGATCGATGCAAAAATGTTGCTGCAACAACAAGATGAAAGGCTACACTTCTTTCTCACCCAGTCAGCTAAAGTATCTTGAAAATTCTAGCTGGACGCCTATTACTAACGTGGGAACTATATCTGATAATAATGGAAACTTTGATGTGACAGTTCCTCTATCAATGACCTTTGGTTTCGCTGAGGATTATCGAAAAATCGTTGTAAACGTTAAGCATGAACTCATTCTCACCAGATCGAGAAATGATTTAAACGCTGTTTTACAAGAGCCTATAATGGTAGATGGAAGACCTACATACGAAGACTTTAAAATTGAAATCACTCGTATAGAATGGCTTATGCCCTACCTCGTCCTATCAGATCGACGAAAAATACAACTATTTAATTACATACAAAAAGATGTGTCTATTGCTATGAGTTTTCGTTCATGGGAATTGTATGAGTATCCAGTACTTCCAACAACCACACAACATGTATGGACAGTGAAAACATCGAATCAACTGGAAAAGCCACGTTTTATCATTCTAGGTTTTCAGACAGCGAGGAAAGGAGTACGAAGAAAAAATGCTAGTTATTTTGATCACTGTAATATTACTAATGTAAAACTTTTCCTCAACTCGCAGAGTTATCCATACGGTAATCTCAATCTTGATATTTCAAACAATCAGTATGCTATGCTCTATGATATGTATGCAAATTTCCAAAATGTATATTATTCTGATAGAATTGTAATAGATCCTCTTTTGAGTAAAGAAGAATTTATTCTACATGCACCACTCATAGTCATAGATTGTTCAAAACAAAACGAGTCTGTTAAACAAGCAGCTGTCGATGTACGCCTTGAATTTGAATGTAAGAATAATATGCCTGCAAATACAACTGCGTATTGTCTAATTTTACATGATCGCATTGTTAAGTATAATCCTATAAGCGGTGATGTTAAGAAACTCGTCTAAAACTATATAAAGTTCGCGTGAACAATTAATTAGTCAGTACTGTTATAAACCATCAGTCAAGATAGATCTCAAAAATGAATCGATATAGCGCTTCGTACACTCCTCTCAAGGAGGATAAAAGCGCTAGAAGAGCGCAAGATGATAAACAATGTAATACGTATCGAGGAGAACCTTGTTCTACTCCTACTAATAAAAGTGAACAGTGGAAAAAAACTTTTGAGAAATATTCCACTAACACAAAGTCCATGCCAGAACATCAGGGCTACAAGAGGTACTGAGATGTACAAACAGCTACCTCTATCATTATTGTACTCAAAATTTTTTCAATAAACTAAAAAATAAAACTTATATTACTCATGTTTTTATTCAGCAACCCTAACCTTTATTCCTTCACAATCACTTTAGGTAAAATAATTACCCTAACTCCCTCTCCCTCCGCATGCACTTATTTAGCAAGCGGTCTCCCCCACACACTTTTCAATGCTTTTCTCACTCTACGTACTGGCCCATCGGGATCCTGCATCTGGATGCGGACTGACCCCATCCGATTCCATCGGGTAAAACAGCGCTCATTATGGGTAAGCGGGTAAAACAGCGCTCATTATGGGTAAGCGAGTAAAACAGTAACCATCACGGATAAAACAGTGATGGTAAAAAAGCAGATCCCCCCCCCCCACTCTACGCACTGGCCCATCGGGACAGCCTGCAACGTACAGCTGGACGCGGGCTGCCCCATACCGATCGGGTAAAACAGTGCGACCATCATTGGTAAGCGGGTAAAACAGTGACCGTTGTGGGTAAAACAGTAACCATCACGGGTAAAACAGTGATGGTAAAAAATGCAGATCCCTGTTACCATCGGTCGGTATTCGGTGGCGCGGGAGTCGCATGGCGCAGTAACAGTGCAGCCCCTACTACTTGCTTCTTATCAGGTTCGGAGGAATGCTGCTCTCAAACTAATGGCGGACCGCCGTGTTTTGCCGTGCGGTGCGACCCGTGAGCTGCCAAAAGGAGATCCTGGGTGGGAGGCGATCCAAGGTCGTGTGCCGAGGTGACCTGAACCATCTTTGGCTCCCGCTGACGGCAAGACGGGAGGCCGGTGCCTAGCCAGCGCCGGTTAATCGGCTTGGCGAGTGCGTGCTATTCGTCTGACGTCCGCCGGAAACTCTCCAGAGAGCCGAGCACTTTTGTTCGGGGTGGGAGGCTCGAGAGAGCGGAGGTGGGCTAGGGCGGTAACACGTGCTATATCCTGGTATGATATACCCAGTCTGGCACCGTCCGCAGGCATGAGTCAGACACATACCGGGACGAACCTTATTTACAGCATGGAGAGTCAAACCGAACAAGGAGTGAGTGGAGGAATGGGTGAGTATGATGATGTGCTTTCAGGTAACGTTGCGGGAAACACAGGAGAAGATGGAAACGTTTCTTCTGCAGAGGTAGCGATTCTGCGTGAAAGCCTATCCCTGGCCGAGACAAAGACCGAAAGCATTTTTAAAGTCGTCAGGACCTTGATAAAAGAGATGTCGGAAGCCCTAAAGCGGCAGCCCAACATCAGCAAAACTATCAAGGATGGTCTTCCTAAACTGCAGAGCCAGATGGAGATGATCGAGGAGGACCAAAGGACCACCCTAAAATCTAGGAGGCTGCTAGCGGACAAGGTGAAGGTAACTATAATGAGGCCATCCCAAACCCCACAGGCAACATCGGCGGGGAAACGGCAAAACTTCGTTTCTCCCACCGACAAACCTGGAGGGCGAAAAAGCAAGAAAAGAAAGAAGTCCACTACAGGAGATGACAATAAGGGCACTCCGCCGCCCACTGACCAATGGGAGAAGGTCGAGAGCAAGAAGGAAAAAAAGAAGAAAAAGAAGAAAGAAAGTGTACTGCTTTTGGTGCGGAGAACAGCGGCATAAAGCTGCTGGCTGTACGGCCGAGGCCAGGTGCTATCTCTGCACCGAAGCAGGAAGATCCGGTGACGCGATAAAGCACAAGGCCGGAACAGGCGAATGCAGGGTCTTTCGGGAAGCCCTGAAAGGATCCCATCACAATAGTTAAGGTTCTACAGGCAAACCTATGGAGAAGCAGGACGGCTCAGAATCTGCTTGCCCAGACTAGTCTCGAGAAAGACGCGGACATAGTTCTTGTCAGCGAACAGTATCGAGACGGGGAAGGCGCGAGCTGGTTCAAAGACGCCCTTGGCACTGCGGCCTTCTGGATCTGTAACCCGCACCGCTTCCACGTGATGTGCCACGGATCTGGCAGCGGCTTCGTTTGGGTGAGGAGCGACGGCGTTACGTACGTCAGCTGCTACCTCACTCCGAACGAGGGAATCGGGGGCTTCCAAGACAAACTGGACGCCCTCGTGGACGTTGTCAGGGAAATGGAAGGGGAGCTGATAGTGGCCGGACACTTTAACGCCAAAGCTCTCGAGTGGGGAGAACCGCAGCCGGACTCTAGAGGAAACGAGTCATGGACATGGTGTCTAGACTAGGGCTGGTGGTCCTGAACACCGGCTCGACGTCGACTTTAGACGACCCGGCTGCAGGGAAACTATCATCGACGTTTCGTTCGTTTCAGAACGCCTGGCCGCACATGTGCGGGACTGGCAGGTGATCGAGGACTATACAGCCAGCGATCACCAGTTCATCACGTTCCGCGTACGTGAGAACGAGCCAGTCGAGAGGGCTCCGCGGAGCCATACTCGTAGGTGGAACGTCGACAAGATGGACATCGAGAAGCTGTCTCAGGGCCTAGAACGCGGTCAGCGAACCTTGGTGGAGATACCGGATGGAGCATCCGCCTCGGAGCGGGCAGAACTGGTGGTCAATGCGATAATGCGCGTCATCCAGCGAGCTTGCAAAGAGGCGGTGCCAATTAAAAGATCAGTGGGCAGGAGGCGTCCTGCCTACTGGTGGACGGAGGAAATCGCGGATCTACGCCGAGCTGAACTTCGTTTGAGGCGCCAAGCCAAGAGGGCAAAGCGTAGGCAGGATCCTAACTCCGAGCTCAGCATCGCGGAACATCAGGCGGCGAGAAGAAGCCTTGGCCGGGCAATCCTGGCCAGCAAAAAACGGTGCATGGATAACCTGCGGGAAGATCTCAACAACGATCCATGGGGGATGGGGTACAAGATAGTCATGCGCAAAGTGGGCGCGTACGCCAAGGATGCTCCCATGAGCGCAGAGACTATGGCCAAAATCGTCCGTACCCTTTTCGCCGAGCATCCAAAAAGATCGGATTCCCCGCGGGTGCCGCCGCAGATAGAGATTCCGCCCTTCACGAGGGTAGAACTCGATGCGGCGGTCAAATCCATGAGAAACAAGAAGGTGCCAGGACCGGACGGGATACCGGCCGAGGTTCTGAAGGCAGCGGCGCATAGCCATCCGGAGCTCTTGTTGACGATGTACAACACTTGCCTCCAAGCGGGGATATTTTATTCATGCTGGAAGGAGGCGAGACTTGTGCTGATCAGCAAGGGCAAAGGGCCTTCAGGCGCGGCGACGTCTTATAGGCCCTTGTGCATGCTGGACACACCGGGGAAACTCCTGGAACGGATGATAAGACCCCGGCTGCATGCAGCACTGCAAGCAGCCGGTGACCTCTCCGAAAGACAACACGGCTTTCGGAGAGGAAAGTCTACCATCGCGGCAGTACAGGAGGTAGTGAAGGCGGCCAGAAGTACAGAGCGTGGAAACCATTTTTCGCGCCCAATCTGTCTCCTGGTGACGCTCGACGTCAAAAATGCCTTCAACTCGGTGAGATGGTCCGACGTGCTACAGGCTATGGAGCGTGACTTCAGGGTACCACAGTACCTTCTCCAGACCATCGGAGACTATCTGAAGGATTGCTTCATCCTGTACGACACCTCAGAGGGCCGAAAACGACGGGAGCTGACTGCGGGAGCGGCCCAGGGTTCCATTCTGGGGCCCGATCTATGGAACATTTCCTACGACGGGCTCCTTAGGATGGAAATGCCAGAGGGATGTTCCCTGGTCGGGTACGCTGACGACGCGGCCGTCACCATAGTCGCAAGGACTGTGGAGATAGTCCAGTCGCGACTCGACCAAGTCATGTGCCGCGTACGCCGCTGGATGGGCGAACATGGGCTGGAACTAGCGGAAGCCAAGACCGAGATCGTGTTCCTCACAAAGAAGTGCATCTCTAAAATACAGGAGTTTAGGGTGGGAGCTACAACGGTGCACTCTAAAGCAGCCGTGAAGTACCTGGGAGTGACGCTTGATACCAAGCTCACATTCGGGGAACACATCCGCAAGGCAGCAGACAAGGCGGCCGTGGTGACGGCGACTCTCAGCAGGGTGATGGCTAACATTGGCGGCCCTCGTCCTGCTGTGAGGCGTCTACTGCTGCGGACTGCCGAGTCGGTAATGCTCTACGGTGCAGAAATCTGGGCCGAAGCGCTGCGACATGAGATCTATCGCAAGGGACTGGCGGCGGTCCAGCGGAGATGCGCTTTAAGAGTAGCTAGCTCCTACCGGACGGTCTCGGAATCGGCGGCACTGGTGGTCGCGGGGGTCATACCCATCGACCTCCTAGCCCAGGAGCGGAAGTTCGTCCACCAGAGGAAAGAAGACCTGGGTGGAACCAAGGCCAGGGAGATAGCCAGGGAGCAATCACTGCTCTCGTGGCAATCCCGATGGGATCAAGAGACGCGCGGAATATGGACGGCAAGGCTCATTGCTCAGCTGTCCCCGTGGCTGGAGCGACAACACGGCGAGGTGGATTTTTACCTCACCCAGTTGTTAACCGGTCATGGGTACTTCCGCGCGTATCTCCACAGAATGGAGAAGGCAGCGGGACCAGAGTGTCTCTACTGCGCTTCCCCAAAAGACGATGTCCTGCACACGTTCTTCGCTTGCGAGCGGTGGCGGGACGAACAAGCGAGCCTGGGAGCCGATGTTGGCTGGTTAACACCGGACGACGTCGTCTCGTACATGCTCGCAAGAGAAAAAAACTGGACCCAGGTGGCGCGCTTTGTCGAAAGCATACTTCAATAGAAGCGCGCCAACCTCCAATAAAAAGAGGCTGAGACGGGAGAGCGCCGAAAGGCGCATCGTTGACCCCGCCGCGAAGTATTCCTATTGGTTAGTACCGGGGCGGAATAAGGTCAAGGACAGAGGGTGTCTCCTCGGTGAACTCCTGTCCGTTCCGATTCGCAGCGATTCGAGGAGGTGGGTTTAGTGGGTAGTCCGAAGGTAAAGGGAGTCCCACACACCGGCGATAAAACCCTTCCCCCCTCTATAAAAAAAAAAAAAAAAAAACTACCCATAGCATTACGATTCTGCCTATTCGAGTGTGGATGTACAGGACGTAACAATTTAATATACAGGGTGATTCAAAAAGACCGGGACACCTGCATAACTCCAAAAAAACGTTTTTTACAAAAAAATGCTTCAAATAAAAGTTGTAGGGTTTAAAAAGATAGACCTAACAGTGACCTCGCGTTTGACCTTGAAGTCGAATTCCAAAGTCATTTGAAGGTCAACTTAGTTCTTTTAAATGGAAACCCTATTTTTTGACAGCGGGATTAGAAAGAGCATAAAATTCTACGTTCAAATATACCCCTATGTTGTAGGGTCAGAGTGACCCCAAAGGTCATACGATTGTTTTCAACATTAACTTGCACTGTGACCTAATACCTTTCACGGAACGCATATTCAATAATAATTATCAGACAAAAGTTGTAGGGTTTAAAAAGATGCACCTCGCGGTAACCTTGCGTTTGACCTTGAGGTCGAATTTCAGGGTCATTGGTAAGTCAATTTAATTTTTTCGAATGAAACCCCCATTTTTTGATGATACGAGTAGAAAAAGCATTCTACAACCCACAAATTATCGAAGAACTTCGGCAGAGAATTTTAGATGCAGCTGCATCGATTCCAGCAGATATAATTCAATTGACTGATTAAATTGACTTACCAATGACCCTGAAATTCGACCTCAAGGTCAAACGCAAGGTTACCGCGAGGTGCATCTTTTTAAACCCTACAACTTTTGTCTGATAATTATTATTGAATATGCGTTCCGTGAAAGGTATTAGGTCACAGTGCAAGTTAATGTTGAAAACAATCGTATGACCTTTGGGGTCACTCTGCCCCCACAATATATGGGTATATTTGAACGTAGAATTTTATGCTCTTTCTAATCCCGCTGTCAAAAAATAGGGTTTCCATTTAAAAAAACTAATTTGACCTTCAAATGACCTTGAAATTCGACCTCAAGGTCAAACGCAAGGTCACCGTTAAGTGCATCTTTTTAAACCCTACAACTTTTATTTGAAGCATTTTTTTGTAAAAAACGTTTTTTTGGAGTTACGCAGGTGTCCCGGTCTTTTTAAATCACCCTGTATATAAGAACAATACTTTCATCAAATATATTCATATTTTAAATAAATCTGTAATAATTTTATATTTATTAAAACCTTCAGTCCATTCTACCTGTATCTCTATATTTTTATCATTATGTAACGTCCCATGTTCATAAAAGATAATTATATGTATGGATATACTATATACAGAATGATGTATGACGGCATGTATGTGTACAGGCGCAGGTATACGACGATAATAACAATATAAGCATTTCCGCAACCGCGTTTACGACATCAAACGCGTCCCACTAATTAAACCAACTGACCCCCGAGTCAGCAATCCCAAAACCTACTTATTCTGCACCATCACCAACCTATATTGTAAGACACTTTCGGTGGCGATCAGTGATTGGTTATTACCCTAACGTTGAGATCATCCGCCAAGCCTTATAAGCCCCGCACTCAGTCCTCATATTGCCTTTAGTGAAGTCTCTTTTTACAAGGACAACGAGTGTTGTACCTGCTGGACCTGGTGTGTGAATACGAGTGCCGTTTAGTCCTTCGCGTCGTCTATTGGTTGCTTAGAAACCACTCAAACTCCGTGGAAGCTAACCGGTGAAATTCTTCATACTCTGGACGTGAGTTGGTACAGTACGAGGCTTAAGGACCGTCAACCTATCTGGCGTTAGCTTCGGCAGCTTAGTTAAGGAACTTACTCTCAACACGCCACGGAACCATCCGTGTAGGATAATACTAAACACCGCCCAGTCATCGACCGTGCAATCTACTAGTAGTGTCCGAACGGGATTGTAAGTCGAACCAATATAGAAATAAGTAAATACGTAACATTAAGAACAAACATAAAGATTAGATTAAAACATCTGTGTAACATCTGTATCAAAGCATTGGGCCTTCGTCTAAATAAAGTCATAGCAAAGAAGTACCATAAAGAGATAGTTTATTAGAATCATAACCTACTTAATAGTAACAGAAGACTCTCGAGTCAAGGCTAGTTCACCTATACTCAAATAAATAATTATTTGTATATAGAATTACTGCGCGGTTCAGCATAGTAAATCAGAACCTTACAATTACATAAAAGTTTATACATGCAGTACGCTTTACTCAAAGCTTCCGCATAAGTGATACTCGCCTGTAAGCGTAATTGCTGAATATAATTAAAAATTATTCCCTGTCGTGTGTATAGTTATAAGTATTAATTCATTGATTTGCAAAGAATTTATAAAGTGATTTCTTTTTTACTACGCTAGTTGGCAGAACTTGTCCACGCGATGATGGCGCAATCATCGATCATGAGCAATCCAGTTTTTATACAGGTCGATACTGTAGAAAAGCCGCGGTCTTGGGCCTCGGGCCTGCTGTCGGTACTGCAGGAACCACTGGAGAGCAGAAGCAGATTACAGGCAGTGGAGGAGGGCCAATAACGTAAAACTATCATACCGTCGTACAGGGCCTGTAACCTACCATTACCCGGTTTCGATAAGGTAAGAATGCCAAATCGGATGGTAAGTAGCGCCGAACTCACATAGCCTCTACTACGGCCAGCCTCGTTCGAGTGACTCCGGCGGTCAGAAAAGCCTGGAGGCAGTTTATGGGTCGGCTATGTGGAAATGATTGTATGATCGTCGTGTATGTAGCGTGTGTATTCGTGTTTTGTGTATCACAACCTATACTACGGCCTTCCTCTGGTTGGGGTATTGTTCCTAGCGTCTAGCTAGTCCGCCAGATAATTTTTATTCCCTTTCCTCTGAGTGGAGGAGATTTGAATAAGTCCCGCCCCCAGGCTCGCTAAAGAGTCTGAAGCAAGTGAGAGTCCTTTTTAAGGAGATCCCACTCTCGAGTGGTAACTGAAGAAATCGGACACAGCCAAACGTTCACTCCCTCTTACCGGGCCCCAATCCGTGATCCGCCGCGGTAGCGACGAGAGGAGCCCCCTTACCGGTCCAATGGGGACACGACCGGGTAACAATCGTTTGATTTAGATATATTTAAAAAAAAATTTATTCTAACCCATTGTGCAATATGGGGTGTAAATGGCGCGTACGGTAACCCACTTAGTCCTTAACTCTTTTGTTGTAATTATTAAGCTTACCCTTTTATGTCCTGGTTCACGGGATAACGCCAAAAATTCCTTATCTAAAATACGTTCTTGAATCATTGTATTTTTTTCATCTCTGTATAAATCTAATGTCTTCTGCCTGCATCCGAAGAATAGCCATATCTTTCCCCAACTTGATTCTGTTATTTAAACAAAAGATTGATTACAAGTAATATACAATTGAATGTTAAAAGCAAAAACCAAAAATTTTTGCAATATTCGGACGATAGTTACGTTTCCTCTATCATAATTGACATATATATATTAACGGCTAGTTGTTGCGCAATAATATATGGACACATGTAGCACCAAATCATTCAGGAACATAGCCTATACATTGCATGTGCAGATATATTCGATTAAAACAAAGTGCACAGGGCTTATGTCTATTAATACAAATCGAGTGTTGTACAATCTGATAGTTGCAGCAACATTATTTTATCCACGCACAATATTGCGAAATCGAGTAATGCAATCTTAAGGCAATATTCTGCAATGATTGCCTGTTGCAGCGATAAAAATTAATTAACCTTGAAATATAAAAAATGGACATTAAGAGTGTTCTATACCCTAAAAGTTCCCTCTAGTCTACATTTTACTTATTTGCATAAACTTTTAATATTCACGGGCTTAACATAAGAACAAAGTTTCTCTGCAAGTATAAGAAGCAACCTCCAATTGAAACTTTTCAAAAATGTTAATTATAACCGCCAATATTGCAAAATAAGTGCAAAAAAGGACCTTTTTTACGCGCTTACGCAGTATGCGCGTACTAATCGGGCCATAACATTGGTTGTCTGTGATCACAAGGACCGCGCTACGGCGCGAGCTATAGATTGACATTTTTTTATAAATAAATTAAAGTACTCAGATATATAGAATCTCAAAGTAAAAGGTCCGTCCGCGAATAATAAACATCGAAAGATTTCATCCATTATTCATTGTTTTGACCATTATAAAGAGCGATTGTAGACGAAAACTTGAACATTTTAGCTCCGTAATACACTTTAAAATGTTATTACATTGTTGCTAACAATTTTAATGCAATTAATTGTGCATAATTGAACAGTATAAAGCTTCTTCTTTAAAATGAGTCCTAAAATCTTCACAGACAACCAATGTTATGACCCGATTAGTGCGCGCATACCGCGTAAGCACGTAAAACAGGTCCTTTTTTGCACTTATTTTGCAATATTGGCGGTTCTAACTAACATTTTTGAAAAATTCAAATTGAAGGTTGCTTCTTATACTATTTGAAACATTATAGCTCGTGGTGAATGTTTATACTCTGATTACTAGTTATTTTATAGCCATCTAAACAACTAAATTGTTAATAACAAATTATCTGACCACTTCGGGCATTCCACCCTCGAAATTCGTGATCAGGAGGAAACAATACATAGGAATAACCTTTAAAATCTTCTGGCCATCCAAGTCCTACATAAACCTACCTAGCCCTTAGACTAATTAAAATTTTTTTTTTAATTGTATCACCCATATCATACAAACTCTAAGGTTTTAAAAGCTGCACAAAAAACTTAGCAAAGACAATAAAATATCTACCTTTTCCCAAAATCTCAAGTACATTAAAGCCTTTTTACGTCCGTAATCGAGGAACAAAAAGAAATCATTTTTTTTCAGATTGGGATTTATTACTAAATAAATATGCAATCAAATAACTTGAAATTGTAGTGGATATAGTTCGACACCTGACCCATCAAGATGATTTTTATCGTGAGGTTATGATGTGTAATTTCAGAATTATGAATTTTTTAAAAAAATCATCTTTTTCATTTTTGCTGCCAATTGGTATGGTCGATCCGGAGGTCCAAACGGGAAAAAGTAGATAATTCTATTCTCTTTCAAATGCATTATAGCTGAATTATTGGTAATAATAGAATAATTAAAAAAAGCAAAATAGTGTTTTTCAGAAATTAAAACATGGCCAGAAAACGATAACTAGTGAGCAAAATAAAAAAATACTGTTTTTCCCGAATTCCGAATCCAAAAGTAGATATACATGTAAAATTTTATTGATATTGACTGAGTAGTTCCAGAAATATTACAGTATACACACACATATGTATCCATACGGACATTTTCTTAAAATAAGTGCTTCAAACTCCAAACATCTCAAAATTTCTAACCTGTTTTTGACAAAGTCGAAAATTTTACTATTACAAACTGCCTCTAAAAAGAAGCAAAAAATGCAAAAAAAATTTTATTTTCGAAAAGTTTTACGTTTTTCCGTTTAATGTGGCCATATTTTTTTGTCGGTGTTTAATCGAAATTTCGAGTCCAGATTCTGAAAGAGCATCAAATTTCACGTAGGAATAGAGTTATTGCATTATTCTTTTGGTCAGATAACATAATAAATAAACACGTTGAAAAGTTGTATAAGCTGCGCAAAGAACTTAGCCGAGATAAACTAAAGATTTATCTTTTCCCGAAATTTCAAGTTAATTAAAGCTTTTTTACTCCCGTAACCGTGCAATATACAGAACCTATTTCTTTAGGTTTTCGATTTTTTTGTCAAAAAATAATCATCAAAATGACTTAAAATTTTCAGAACATGTAGGCAGTATTATTCTTTGTTATCATGAATTTTTTCAAAACATTAGACTGCTTGATTTGGAAGATATGATTTAAAAAAAACACCTTTTTTATTATAACAATTGAACGAAACGGTGAATTTAGAAAATCTTGCTGGAAAAAGTAGAAAATTTTATACTCTTTTAAAAACACTATTGCTGAATTTTTTGTATAAATTATATCATTTAAAAAAACGAAAAAATATATTTTCAAAAATCAAAAAATGGCTAAAAAAATGGCCACAATTGTCAATATCAAAAAATTTTTTCCCCCGAATTCAGAGCTAAAATCACATGCATTTTAAATTTCATTATTATAAACCACGTAGTTCCAGAAATACGACGGTATACATACATACTTACACACAAACAGCCATCCGTACGGACATTTTCTAAAAATACATGATTCGAACTCCAAACACCTCAAAACACGTTTTTATGAAGTTTTAGCGAAACTGAAAATCTTACTATTACAAAGCTTCCTCTAGGAGGAAGCAAAATATTAAGTAATATATGAATTATTCAGGGTTCCCGCAAGCCCATTACGGGAAGTACCATTCGAATAATACTATCATATTATAAGGTTCGCGTCATTTTATCTAATGATACCTTACTACAACAAGACATCTCACCTGAAAATACGGGTATTCCTGTGATCAGAGTTACTCGTGCCCATTTCTTTTGTTAAAATATTAATAATAATTTTTGTATTGCACATGTAAACCCGCAGAAAAAGGTACCGTGGGGAAGAACCCATGGCAAGTAAGACGGTTGCTGTAAACGGGGAAGGACTTTATTGACCTTTCAGCTAACTGCATCAACTGCAGTTTCTACGTTAATTTAGAATCCATGAATACACCAAGGTTAGTTACTGTATCGATGAATGGAACAAAGATGCCGTCCTGCACATCAATACCAGACAAGTTCAGCGCATATATTTGATTAATATTGTAGTCCGACCCAAAAATTATAGCTTTAGTCTTATCAGTATTACCGCACCGCAATTGACAGAGGATTTATACCGTCATGAAGATGGTTTCTCGTTTATTAAGTATAAGTTTACAAGTCATCTGCGTGTAGCACTACTCGTTAACAGTTCTTTTGGTTTCTCTGATCTCTCGAAATCAGTTAGTACGTCTTCGAAATTATTTACGAGAAAACTAAATAAGAGAGGTCCCAGAATAGAGTTCTGTGGGGCGCCAAGGACTGTAGTTAGCCAACCCGATTCTCTGTTGGATGTAGTAGTTGTTGTAGTAGCCAGTCGAAAACCTGTTTGGAAAAGTTAACAAATTTTCCGTGACTCTAGATGTTCTGAGATCTTGTCATGTACTGTCTCTTCCAGGACCCCAGAAAAGAAAATCGGTAATGCTATCGGACGAAAGTACGTAACAACTCATAGCTTTTTTTTGAGAGGCACTAAATAAGCTCCCTTCCAGGTCCCAGAAAAGAATCTACTTGACAATAAAGCATTGAACAAACCCACTAAGTAGTGACCAAGAACTGGTAGAGATATCGTGGTATCTTAATCCTCACTCTTTACTTGCTCCGAGAAATGAGTAATGCCGCTCTTGCTGGCCTCTGATACGGTAGCGCCCAGATCTGTCTCATGCTCGAGATCGGATATGGACACACCAGCGAAGTCATCCGGGGTAAAACCGCGTAAGTCATTATTGGCTATCAAAATACGCCCAAGATTGCAAAATTCACTATATATAACCAGGCCTATTTCTATCTTGTCTCCTAATCGAATCCTTCTATCTGAACGAACACGTCATAGACTGTAGGCCTAAATCATATTTCAGTTACACCGAGAATGTGATACGAGGGTTGAACAGTATTTAGGAATTGACGAAACATCCCCATATGCGCATAGAGATAGGTATTTACTACCGCTACGTGAGAGATCAGCGCGTTAGCCAACCCATTCAGTCTCATCTGAATCGACAACTAGTAAACTCTCTCTTCTTGCATAGGGAAGCTGATTGACTTTAGTCTGGCCTCTCAATAGATACCAAAACTCGTGATCACGGAGACTCATTTGAGAGTCCCACTGAAGTACCTATGATACCGCGCTAGAGTCGTAACCCTTGGTAAGGGATCGCAAGTTCGTTCTAGCCACCCCGTGTCTTCCACTTCGCATTCAAACTAAGTGACTCCGATTTACACTATTCCTTCGTAAAGTCTGCCACCACTGCCATACAGAGTCAACCCGTATCCGGGGAACACATCCCATATTATTTTCTGTTGCAGAAAAACCGTGGTGGGTTTCCATACGTATAAAGTCAACGTTCCAAGAATTTCCATCCTTTCTTCCAGCCGACCCTATATTTTGGGTTTGACTAACTCTCTTATCAACGCATACTTGGTCCCTTCAAAGGCATCTTTTAAAGTAGCCCTTAGATACCAAAAGTGTGATTCGAATCAGATAGCGCACCAGCAAAGCCGCCGAATATCCCGATCATCCTCACCAGTTGTCTATCATTAAGTACTAGTCAGGGTCCTTAATCTTTTAGAAAAATCAAGATGCTGTCCAGTGGTCAAAAGAGAGTCGGAATTTGCTCAGTGTCTCTCCCCAGGTTATATCGCTTTCTGTTTTCATACTGCCTCTATTAGCCAACCAATCCTGACGCCGTTCGATATGAACGTCTCCTGGCCCGGAGGGTTGTGGTCATCTATTACTGCGAGGAAGTTAGATAGCTTGGTGCTTGTTTAAGACCCCTGAGAACCCCTCTTTAAGGGCATTTGTGGGAACCTTGGTCATTATACTTTCAATAGATAGTCTGCTGCAGTTTTAAATGAATGCGATAATTTTCTATCTTGCATTTTACGAGGAAACGACCGTTTCTATGCCAAATCTATTTAAAACCAAGACCGCGAGTTAAACTTTTGAGACTATTTAATTACACAAATAATTCTTTACTTAGCATTTCATTTATCAAGATTTTACTTTATACCAGGCCATTACACGTCTCCACGCACTTACTCAGAACCATAAAAAATGTTGGAAATAATAATTTCCGTTGTAGACTCACACTGCTCAACGGATCCTGTAAAGAGGGTCGCCCACCAGTAGAGTGATCACGATCCCTCCCATTACAATTACAACCCCTTGGGCGACTTCGACTTTTATAGACTTTCAAATCGTCTGTATAAGCCGACGTAGAATCACCCGCGCTACCATTCACTTCACCGGACTCGATATCTCTAAGCAAAACAAAAACTTGTGATAGATCAGCGTCATAATTATTTTATGATTATTACATACATTATTATTATTTCTATCACTACCGTCGCTACCCACTACCATTACTAAAGCTATAATTAGGATTACGATCATCATAGTCAGACCGAGCACCATCGAGAAAGGTTTCTACCTTAAGCATTATTCGCGTAAGTTTTTCGAGTTTTTCTTTAAGAACTGTATTCTCCTTTGAGAGCATAAGACGATCATCATACAGTTCTTGCAGCTGAGAATTCTGCTTAACGAGGTTCTCTTCAAGTGACGATACCCTATCCATCAGTCTATCATTGCCAGTGACACTGGAACAGGGTTTGATTTCTGGCACTTTGTATCAAGCTTTCCTACAAGATGAGTCTTGAGATCATCCATTGCTCTTCCAAGGAGATCAAACCGGTTGGAAAACAGGTCAAGCATAGATGATGGAAGCGAACAATAATATTCGCAATACAACGTATTTACAACTTTGACATTTTTCGGATCAGCATTGTCAGCAGCATTATTTACATCAAAAAGTTGATTCTTGTTTTAATTTTTACTTTTGTCGTTGTCTGCTCTACGCACAGCCTTTCGTTGCAATATCTTCGAGTTTTCTCTTTTGATTTTTCACGCTTGGTATATGTAGTTGCCTTTATCTGTAACATTTCAATTGCAAACACTATAAAATGTTGCAAAGCATACTTTACAATGACATATAACAGCGGCTCCCCGTTTCACATTCTTACATTTTTCACACAAGTTACTGGACATTTTAAATAATAAACTAAATTTAGTAAAATGAAATCGGAGATATGTCAAGCAAAATAAACAAACTAAACAATTATAGACATAAATAAGTAGATGACTAAACAAGTAGATATAGTTATCAGCTTGAATTTCGCGCCTTACAAGAATCAAATACTCGCGGGTACAATAAACTATCGGACTGCTGGTTGAAATTGAGTAGCGATGATGCTCTCTTGCGGGAAGTAGAACATCGATCGCAGACATAATTTTGAAAATTCAGCAGGAAAAGACGTAAATGAATGTAGAGGAAACAAGCCTTGTTACTGTGGTGACAGAAATGCGTCACTGCTAGAAATAATGTAGCCGAGGAAAAAAAGGTCGTTAACCGTAATTATTATATTAATGCTTTTCTCAGACTCTCCACATTGTTGTGTGTGCACGTGCAGATGGGAAGCTTGAGTTGAACTGCCGTCCTGGCCCAGTGGCCCGCCTTTTACAGCCGGCTGCTATGCATTGGTGTAATTATAATAGCGTAATACGACAGGATAAAAACAAACTTCGAAGTCGGCTTTATGGGTTAATATGGACTTAAGATATATTACGAAGTATTTAAGAAAAGGGCGGAATCCGGACGGAGGATAAACAGTCAAGTAAGGAGAACAACAAGGTCTCTGGCGTTAACAACCAAAATAGTACCAGCAAAGACAAAACAAAGCGGGCAAGACCGACCAGACCGGACGCTCTTATCATTAAGGTGCCGGAAGGAAGGAGCTACATGGATATTTTGTCAGCATTGAGAACTGCTCCTTCACTGAATGCGATAGGAGATAGGGTAAATAAAATACGCAAAATGGTGGCGGGAGATCTCCTCATAGAGCTCAAACGCACAAAAGAAGTTAAAACCGCAGTCTTTCAAGAAGCGGTTAAAGCAGTACTAGTGGAAGGAACCACAGGCGTTTGTAGTCGGATGAACGACACCGGTATCAGAACTGGACAGAACTTGATGTAATGAGGTCTTAAACTTTCCCGGAGACGCCAACTCCAGGGAAAGGGGTACATCGCATCCCATAGCGACATATCCTCTGCTCGTGGCCCACACGCATCATTCGCACCGTAGAATTCCGGCCTGCATTGTGGTATATGCCACGGAACGCATAACCGCATGCTCGACAACGACTCCGGGCACATAACGGCGGTACCAGTGTCCGAGCCGGCGATGATAATAATGTAAATATTATCGCTATCATCTCTCGGTGTCTAACAAAATATGAACAGAATTATACGGCTACCGAGATCGAGTTGCTCGCTGTCGTATACGCGGTCAACGAATTAAGCAGGTATCTGTTGGGCAGGAGATTTAATATCATCACCGACCACAAGGCTCTGACGATTTTACTGAAGGCAACGTACTATACTTCGCGGCTGATACGCTGGATTTTAGTACTACAAAACTGCGACTATCGGGTTGTGTATTGTAAGGGGACCGATAACGTTGTGGCCGATTATTTCAGTCGCGTCTCGCCGAAGCTGCGTGAGTTTAAATATATAGATTTACGAGAGATATGCGCCCGCTCTATGGATCCCGGAGTTAAACACTATCGCGCAGAGGCAAAAGGAGGACGGTGTCGTTAATAAGTTACGCGATTTAGCTGCCGGGAAGAAGTCAGAGCGCTATACGGTACGACACGAGGTTGTATTCACGCGGAGAAACGGTTCGGGAAAATGGCTCGCCGTCATTCCGGATAGTCTGCAGAGAAAGCTTGTACAGATCGCTCACGAACGCTACGGGCATGTAGGCTCGTATACGACTATTTCGCTTTTAAATTCTTCCTTTTGGTGGCGAGGCATGCGGCGTATGGTAAAGAAATTTGTCAGTCGTTGCGATCTATGTCAGCGTGTTAAATATACCAATAGAAGGACGGAGGGCGCCTACTATCAAATAGCTGCCGCGAAACCAAACGAATTCGTAGCGGTGGATTTTTACGGTCCGTTGCCTCGGTCCACTGGAGGAGTGGAATATTGGTCGTCGTGAATATTTTCTCGCGTTTAGTAACTCTCTTCCCACTAAAGAAGGCCACGAGCACCGCTAGCATTAACCGCATGAGTATATATTTTCGCGAGATTGGGAAGCCGGCCCGCGTGCTTAGTGACCCCGGTACACAATATACGTCCGGCAAATGGCGGGAGTTTATGCGCAAGAACAATATTCAGACGGTTTATTGCTCGATCCGACATCCACAATCCAATCCCGCGGAGCGGGTAATGCGCGAGATGGGTAGGCTGTTTTTCACCTTTTGTAGCGAGGAGCATACGACCTGGGCCAGGCACATAAAGCTAATAAATATGATTTTGAATTTAACCACGCACTGTGCTACGTCATATTCGCCGTATGAATTGCACTACGGAGGATCTCCCAGGTGTCGTATACGTTCGCTGATTCAGTTTCCTGAGGGAGCTGCTGAACCCTACGAATTAAAAGTCGAGCTGGCACATCGTCGATCGCGCGACGAGCATGAGCGGCGAAAGCGACGACAGAACACAAAAAATGTTTGTCAGATAAAATCTTAACAAATCTTAAAACAACGCGTACGAACTTATCGATGTAAATATGGAGTAATTGGGCACTATAACCGTATAGATTTAAAATTGTATCGGCAGTCTAGCGAATGCGCTAAGTCACCGAGGAGAAAACGTAACTCGGGATAGGATAGCTTAGGCTCGTAGGATATATAAGTATAAATTATTAATCTAGTGTGCAATGTGCGTGTGTAAAGAAAGCCAAATTGTTCCTACAGGAGGTTGTTCCTGTTCACTGTTTGCGTTGTGAAATTATTGTAAAAAAAAATAATAATAATAATAATAATAATAAATAAAAGAACTGATAGATTTTATTCTTGGCGATAAATGTTGAAGTGTATCTTGTTCAAAGATTTGAGTGCCGTTTTAAGAGATGATTTGTATTCTGTAGTAGGGTGCAGCGTGAGTTTATTACATACAGTTATCGTTGTAGTCGTGTACAGTTATATATATCTAGGCGAGCTGACTGAATGAGCAATTGTATAGATGGGTGCAAGTACGAATGGATATACCCAGAAGAGGATCATCGAACGATCGTGGAAGTAGACAAGAGACCTGGAAATCCGGTGAAGGGCAGGCTGGGGCTCAGGTGCAGGCCGCTGTGTCCATGATGGTGATCTACTGTGAGGCAGTTTTTTGTGTCGAGTATATTCGATATAACAACACAAAATAGGGGGATGTTGTAATGGTCCCCACGAAAGTGGGATGAAGAGGGGATGCGTGATAGATCCCCCACTTGGGGGAGAACTGGACAGACCTTGAAGTAATGAGGTCTTAAACTTTCCCGGAGACGCCAACTCCAGGGACAGCGGTACATCGCATCCCATAGCGATATATCCTCCGCCCGTGGCCCACACGCATCATTCGCACCGTAGAATTCCCGCCTGCATCGTGGCATATGCCACGGAACGCATAACCGTACGCTCGACAACGACTCCGGACACATAACGGCGGTACCAGCTTCCGAGATCCCCATTGAACCTGGCCAAGGATCTTTCTCGAGCAGCGCCGGCGAAGATGGAAGAAGACGTGCGAAGAGCGAATATCGGGTATGAGAAGATGTATGAGTGAGGGAGTGTAGGTATGCGTGTAGAACAGTATAGAGATTAGGGAAAAATATAAAATATGAAATAAACAAGACTCCTCGCAAATAGAAACCGGCCACAATTAATTTTTTTCCTATTGTCATTGTTCAACGTTGACAAGATACCGACAAACCATGGCACTGGTAGCTACTTGTGCCCAGCCTACCAAGCAGCGGTTGAAAAAATCAGAAAAGGGTAATGAGAATAGTTCAGCTAAATCTCAACCATCGTGGGACTGCGCAAGACCTTCTGTGTCAGTTTGTACGAGAACACAAGGTCGATGTCGCTCTTGTGAGTGAGCAGTACAAAGATCTGATTGAGCCATCCTGGGAATCTAACGCCTAAGGTAAAGCCGCAATCTGGGCATGCAAAGACTTTACCTTTTAGGACAAGATGGTAAACAAGGAAAATTGCTTCGTAAGAGCGAAAATAGGCGGCATACATGTATAAAGTTGCTATGTCCCCCCTAGCGTGTCAATAGAGCAGTTTCAGCAGCTACTAGACCGGCTGGTACAAGACGCTAGGAATAAAAAACCAGCTATAATAGCCGGAGATTTTAACGCATGGGCGATTGAGTGGGGTAGTAGCAGGACCAACAAACGGGGACGAGTGCTATTGGAGGCTGTGAAGGGGTGACCGTCTGTGGAAATGCTCACACACATGGGAACTGGAGCCGATTAATAGAGTGATATTATTACTCATTTTAATCGGGGATTGTAGGCGGAATTTGGGGAGGAATTTGCAGCTCTCTTGTGCGGCTGAAGTTGCAAGGAGAGCGCCATACACCACTCGACTGCAGCGTCACTGATGCAAGAGACCAGCGAGTTTCGACCGCACCTAGTTGCCGCGTTCAGTGATTATGAGTGCGGATGCGCCGGCGTATGTCCTCGAGCGAGTGCTGGCGAACGGCGATTTCTCTACGTTATTATATTAGTATGCAAGAGAGTGTCTGATGAATGGTACCTGTTGTTATATTTAATTGTTTATACCGATCTTTGAATTCGGCGCTGCTAGATGCGGTAGCTGTGCGCGTGCGTCGCGCCATGTGTGAATGAGAGGGTTAGGTTAGGCTAGGGCCTCGAGTCGCGTGCCGACGAGAGAGCTGGGTATTGTGATAAGGATCAGGGAGCGAGACACTTGGATGCAGACCAGCGAGCGGGATACTTGATCGCCCCGGTTACTCCCGTAAAGTTTTTTCGACGATTTACAGGGCACGAGCCAGCGCTGAACGAGAGGAGGCCTGAGTTCGAGATTTTGTACAGAGGTAGAGTAGGATAATTACAACTAATAGTGTGTGCCGAGAACTGGGCTCATCGTTGTGGAACATTATATACGATGGCGTACTCAAGCTAGAATTACCAGAAGGAACAATGATCGTAGGATTCACAGACGACATAGCTTTGGTAGTGGTTGCAAAAGAGAACGAAGAGGTAGCTGAACTTGCTAGTGAAGCTGTCGTTAAAATACAGAAGTGGCTAAATAATGCGAATCTAGACTTGCAGGCCATAAAACAGAGGCAATCTTAATATCTAGCAGAAAGAAGTCGGAGACGATTACCTTGACAATAGGCAGTCATAACAGAGTAACGCCTGAGTCTATTATGGACGACGGATGGAGCGCCATAAATATTTTTTCTGCAGACATTCTTAAGAAGCTCCGAAAGGACGAAGAAAAAAGAAGAAGACGTGAGATGCTGCAAGAAACAGACAACCGGACGATGCGATAAGAAGTAGACGGCAGACGACAAAGAAGATTTATGACGAACTGCTGTTCAAGTGACAGAAACAGAGAAAAACGTGATGACGACCACATCAACAGACGAGGGCGATAGCCCAAATTCCCCCCGCGAAGCAATACTCAAACGGTGTTACCGCGGAGGGGACTTATTGGAGAAAGAGCCAGGTCCAACTTACTTGGGGTCGGTAAGGAGGACGGAGAGGATTCTGTTACCGTTGAAATTCAAAAGCTAACGGTAGCAAAGGGTTTAGTGGGTTAGAGTCCCACACAGGTGGTACCAGTCGGTGCCATATCGTTCATAATGGATTTATGGCCCTTAACCTCTCACTCTATAAAGAAAAAGAAAACTCACACACACCCACCGATACCCTGGCAAACTCACAAGCCCACATGGAAACACGCGTTTGATAGGCCTTTCGTCTTCTTCTTTCTTCCTGCTACCTTGAGCAGTCGCAAAAGACATGCTCCTTATCTTCGGTTACGTCCGAACATACTGGGCAGTTCGGACTGTATTCTAATTATGACATTTTGAATTTATTGCGTGGTTCGTTGGAATATAGCCTATTTTCGTGAAGGTGCCGCTCGCACGTATGAGCGAATCTCTCTCTCCCGTTTTTTTCTTCTTGGGTGCCGCTTGTACGTATGAGTAAATTTTTCTCTCTCCTGGTTTTTCAGATCCACTTCTTATGCCGCTTGCACTTATAAGTGAATCTCTCTCTCCTGGTTTTTTTTGTCAGCTCCACTTCTTGAGTGCTGCGATGACGTGCCAGTGAGTAAGTGTGTGCGTGTGTGTGTGTGTGTGTAGATATGATATGTATAACAATCGTAGTGTTTTGGATGCGTAATGGAATCGGTGATTACATTAGTCTCTCACCCTGTATACCCTGTATAACTGAAAATGATTATTTTTGTTAAACCTTATAACTCGCTAACGAAAATTCAGAATGTTTTGACAAAATTCATCGTTTTATAAGATTATGAGATCTATTTGTGATATATTTTTATAATTCAATTAAACCTGCTAGAAGTCGCCGATTTAATCGGATAACAAAAAAATATAATCGTTTCAAATCTGGAATCTCAATTATAGGTTTACGCATTTGTATCAATTAACATAATTATTGTTTAAAATTATTATTGGTTTTAAGAAGGGACAAAACCTTTAATCTAATAAATTATTTATTAAGTTGTAGAATATTTTTTATTCATATATAAATAAAGTAATTTTTTTCTAACGTAACTATACAGTTTTACCTTATATTTTTGGCAGATTAGGACCTCTATATACCCCTATAATACCTACTTACAGTACGGAGTCTGTTCGGACGCATAATTCACTGACGTAAGATTTCAAAGCAACGGAAGGACCAATTGAGCTCAAATTTGATGATATTGTTTTAACCTTTTCGTGCACATAGGCGTTACAGCTATGGGGTGGATAAGCTGTTACTACTTTCAAAGGTTTCGACCCGCTCTGCATCCGAATCCAAGGTCAGATTTTCAAAATTCAAGATGGTGGATCCAATATGGCGGACGACATATCGCAAAAATCAATATTTTGCAAAACAAAAAATACTACCGTATTCTCCGTCAAAATCGAATCAAAACTCTTCCTGGTGTTTTTTCGATTTTATGCATAGTTTCGTTGTGAAAAATTCATAAGCTCTATATATAGGTCGGAAACGGTCAGACCGGCGTCGGTTTTATATAAAGTTTGTGAATTTTTTACGCCAAATCTATGCACGAAATCAAAAAAATACCAAGAATAGTTTCCATGTTTTTGACAAAGAATATGGTTGTATTTTTAGTTTTGCTAAAATTGGTTTCGCCTTATGTCGTCCGCCATATTGGATCTGCCATCTTGAATTTTGAAAATCTGACCTTGGATTCGGATTCAGCGCGGGTCGAAACCTTTGAAAGTAGTAACAGCTTATCCACCCCATAGCTGTAACTCCTATGTGCACGAAAGGGTTAAAGTATATTAGTTACGTTGTGAACAGAGGGATTTCATTTTAAATATATAGATACATTTTTATGAGTATATTACTGAATTTTTAAATAATTTTTCATTAATTTTAACATATATATGATGTAACTTTTTGTCTATGTATTAAAAATGAAATTCCTCTGTTCATACTATAACTAATATAATTTAAAAGAATATCCTCATATTTGAGCTTAATTGGTCCATCCGTTGCTTTGGAATTTTACGATGCAGCACCTGAAATTAGGAAAAATACAATTATGAGAATGTTAGCATTAAAGTTTTCACTTGTAATACCTATAAATAATTAATGTAATACTTCTCCTGTAAATTTTGTATCGATGACCATCACTGGTACTCATCAAAGTATAACTTTGTGTATCAGACTGTCGCATCCGGATGCACATAAAAATTCTGTTGCTATGCGGTTGTACCTGGAATACAAAAAGTTTTTATTAATTAATTGGATTGTGATACCAGCTTGTAAAGATCCATGATTCTTAAAAGGTATAGAATCTATTTCAGCGTGCTCATTGCCAAGCGCACGCATGGCAATAACACTTATTTGATTCACTTCATATGCCTGCCATTCGGACCTACTATCTTAGTAGGTTAAAGTTAATCTCACTTATATTATCACACTTTGCACGAACAAAATCAGTTTTTTGAAAAAAGCCCTTGTATACTTGACTCACTGAAATATACGTTGCCGTTATTTCTTATACTACAAGCATCTTGTACAGTTGAACGTGTTATACGTTCTGTTATATTTTTGCAGATGTTCTTTTCTTCAGCATTGTGTCTTTTGGCTCGCAAAAAATTCTTTTGGCCTCTTCTTATTCTTACTTCGAAGGAACTTTTTTATCTGGATGAGTAGTGGCTAATCTTACTCTGACATATCTGCCTTCATTAACCATTATACTACATTTACACTATTTAAATTTATTTAATAAATACTTATCTATCATTAAGTTGCACTTTTGGAAAAAACGTAACCTATGTAAACACATTATGTAAACACACTTATCTGTCACAGATTCACTTACGAACGCGAAAATAATTGTCCTCACATATTAATGACGATCAAACTCTGACATATGCTAATGGCTGATAATATCTGTATTTATTTACATATATCAGCTATTTCGTTTACATACTCAGGATTATACATGGGCAGCATATATATATATATTTATTTATTTATTTATTACCAGTAAAAATTTACATATTATATTACATAACAGTAAACTGTCACAGAGATAAACGTAGTTATCTGTTCGCGACACCAGCATAACCTTATATACTAAAGTGACTTACAAACTAATCAACCTCATACGTTTTGTATAATCAAAATATAATATTCTATAATTACTTACACTCTAGAAAGATTACAACAAAACATATATTTACATCTACTCATTATAATTTTGAGTTGAATTCCCATTTCCTATGCGTTATTTCTAATCCATTTTTTTAATATTGATTTATAATTCTTTGTATTAATATTCTTTAATTCATTTGGCAAGTCATTAAACGTGCCGATAGCTTTTACATAGCTATTTTTATTACTTATAGTTTTTTGTCTTTGCGGAATTTGTAAGCTTTTTTTTCTAGTTTTACTGTTAGAATTGATGTATTCCTGCTTTAAGACTTCATAGTAATATATCAGTGATTCATATGCAAACATTTGTCTCAGATTCATAGGACTATCTGCGAGTATGCTCCTCCATATGCATATGAATCTGAATCTGTCGAGTATGCTCCTCCCCATGCTATTATACCATAACTAATAATACTGTGGAATAGCGTATAATATATCATTCTTAATGTTTTTATATCCATAAATTTAGATGTTTTTCTCATGACAAACACTAGATATTTGGTCTTATTAATTATATATTCTATATGATTTAACCATTTCATATTATAATCAAAGATTATCCCTAAATACTTTGCTTCTTGGACTCTATTTAATGTTCTACCATTGATTTTTATTCGTATTTCGTTTGGAACGCTATTACAATAATTTCCAAATGTCATGTATACAGTTTTGTCAACATTTAATGATAATCTATTAAGTGCAAGCCAATTGTCAATTTTTTGTAGGTAATTATTCATTTTTGTTTCTACTGCTGTCCAGTTAGTATCCGTAGATATTATAGCTGTATCATCCGCATAGGAAATAATTGAATGGTTTGGCATACTAGTTAACAGATCATTTACATAAACAATAAAAAGCAAAGGTCCTAATACAGTACCTTGCGGTACTCCAGTCTCTACTTTCTTATTAATGCTTTCACAATCATTGATTTGTACTCTTTGTTGTCTATTGTCCAAATAACTAGCTATAAGTTTATTTGCTTTGCCTCTGATTCCGTAGTTATATAATTTATCCAGTAGAATTTTATGATTCACTGTATCAAAAGCTTTTGCTAAATCAAGGAAAGTAACTGCAATTGGAGTACTTTTGTCTAACTTTTCATATATAAGCTTTGTGATTAACGTAATTGCATCTTTTGTTCCTTTACCCTTTACAAAACCATATTGATTTTTAGATATTATATTGTCCAAATTTAAAAAATTACAAATTCTGTTATGTATAATTTTTTCAAAAATTTTCGCTATATTTGAGATCAAAGATATTGGTCTATAGTTTGACGCAGTTTTCTTATTTCCAGCCTTATGTATTGGTATTATTTTAGCTTCTTTTAGTTTATTTGGCCAAATAGATTATGTGATGCAAAGATTAATAATATGTACTAATGGTTCTGTAATGTAAACTGCTAAAAATTTAAGCGTATTGGAATTTATATTATCCGTGCCTCCATTTGTTAGTTTCATTTCCTTTATTATTTGTAATATTTCCCTATCATTGGTTGGGTAGATAAAGATAGATTTTTTATTCATTTGAGGTAGTTGTACTTTATCATTGTGCGGTTGCAAAATTTTATTACTTAATTTTTCGCCAATCGAGCTGAAATATTCATTCATGTGATTTGCAATTTCCTTTTTTTCTGTTATTTTATTATTTTTTTCATCATATAGATATTCAATGTGGTTGTCCTTCTTTTTATGTTTGCCTAATTTTTGATTGATAATATTCCAAAGTTTTCTCGGATTATCACAGTTATTAGTTACTAATCTACGATCATATAATAGTTTTGCTTCCTTTATTTCTTTGTTCAGGACTTTGGTATAATTTTTGTATTCTGTTTTTAGCGTATCATTATTAGGTTCTTTTCTCCACATTTGATATAAAAATTCTTTTCTTTCACAGGAAATTAATATTGCCTTAGTAATCCAGTTACTTCTAGGAATATTTTTACTCTGTTTTTTATTAATAGTTTTATAAACACTTGCTTGTTTCGTACACTTATTTATTTTTTCTATTAAATTATTTACTGCTGTGTTAGGATCACTCATTGATAATATTATGTTCCAATTTTCTTTATCTGCAATTCCACTTAGTTTATTATAATTTATAGATATTTTTGTATACTCAGATTTTACTTTATCAATTTTTTCTAGTGACATGAAAAGTGTATAATGATCTGTTATCGAGTTTGTTAATTTAAAATGCTTATTTTTAATTTTTTGTGCTTTCGTGAACATATTATCAATGCATGTTCCCCCAGCAGAGTTATTCGTATTATTTGTAACAGATGGTCTAGTAACACCCTGAAAGCCAGGTTTGTATCCCTTATCCAGGAAATTCAGTAGCATTTCTTGGCTAACTCCATCTGTATCTAACAAGTTTATATTAAAATCTCCTATGATTATATGGTTCGTAACCTTTCTCTTTAGATTCATTAACTCTTTTAGGTTTGTTAAAAAATTTGTTTTTGTAATATCTTGCGATCTATACAATGCTGATATTTCTAGATTACCATTAGTAGTTTTAATAATTGAATTTAGTATTTTCATCTGCCCAATTTCAATTATTTCAGTACTTTCAGTAATACCGTCTTCCAAGTATATCACTACACCATCTGACCTGTTTATTTTACTATTATTATAGTACATTTTATATCCCGGTAAAAGGAAGTAATCTCTATGCTCTAAAACCCACGTTTCCACACATACTATAATAGTCGGCTTAGTATCCAAGCCCTCAATAAATGTTTTTAGTTTTAAGAAATTTGCATTTAGACTTCGTATGTTTAGATATAATAAAATATTTGTTTTATTTTTTATATATTTATTGAGAGCTTTAATACTATGAAAAGTACTTTCCTGTTTAATTAGCTCATTGTGTATATCTTCTATTAACTGGATTTCTTGTTCCATGTTGAGTTTTATTTTGATTTTAAATTTGTAGTACTAGCTGCCTTGTTTACATTTCCGCTGACATTGCTTCTTGGTGATAGCGATGCTAATGATGACGTAGATGTTAGTCTTGTACCTTTCAGTTTATTGCCCTCTGCTCTTATAATATCTACCTTGCCAATGTATCTGTCAATAATTGGACTTATAGGATAATCTGTCTCAGCTATGTATCTCTTAATCTTCTTTTGTAGTGTCATGCAATTCATGCTATCATTAGCCACGTGTTTAATATTATATTTTGTGTTGTATCGATTATTATTATAATTACAATTGATACAACATAATTCGACTGTATTTTTACAATTAGTAGTACTATGTTTTCCTGCACATTTTAGGCACACTGTGTCATTTCGACATTTATTTCCATTATGTCCAAATCTACCACAATTATAGCATGGTTGTAAATTCAGATCGTCGTATACTTTGCAGTTTTGGTATCCTACAAAAATTCTATTTTTGTTCTCTCGGATGTGTTTATATATTTCCGATGTTACCTCCATTATTACACTATGTAATCTAGTTTTCTTGTTTACAAAAGTATGTAAGGCTATTGCTTTCGTTTCTTTCTTTTTAAAGTTCCTTGTATTTATGTCCTCTTCTAATGCCTTTAAATCCATGTTTTCATAATTATCTATACCGACAATTTTTATTCTTGGTTTTTTAATTTCTTCTCTTGTAATATTGCATATACTTGATAGTTTCTTACTTAATCATTTTTCTGCTTCAATTGCACTTGTTTCATTCATACAGCTTATAATTATCTCGCTATCATTTTTAAATGTTACCCTTTTTGATTGTATTGCTTTTTCCTTGTTTAAGTAGTGTGTAACGTATTTCTTGAGATCATTTCCATCAGCTCTGTTTTTCTTTGTTATTGCAATTTTTGGTATACGTTTTTCTATATTGGGTTCAATATTTACTGCTTGTGCATATGTTTTATTTATTACTTTTGGCATTGTTACTAAATGATCTTTTAGAATTTTATTTTTGTCTTGTACCTCCTCAATCAATGTTTTTAACAATCTATTTTCTTTTTTCAAGTTTCTATTTTCAGTAATTAGTTCATTATCGCCCTGCGTACTTATATCACTACCGTTATCAGTATCTTGAATTTCCTCGAGTATTTCTTGTCTAACGGTTGTTTTCAAAGACAGTCTCATTTGTACGAAGAGTTCCCTGGCTTCTTCGTTTAAAGTCGATTCATCACAATTTGAGGTTATATTGTGCTCTGGACATATTACCATGTGTTCAGTAATGTACTTTTTGTTGTTATATCTTTCAAAGCAACTTTGATCATACACACCACCACATATTATACACATCACTATTGAAACACTTTTCTTTTTATGACATTTGTAGAAATTTAGATCTACCTTGTCAGGTGGCTTACTTTCAGGCGGCGCCATATTACAGAGTATGATATATATATATATATATATATACAATTATGTTGACTTTCCAGTAACTACACTAGTATATACATTAACTTTCCGGTAATCTGTCGACTTTCTGGTAATTACTGGAAAACTTACATACTTCGGTAATCTTTCCGGTAATTACCGGAACAGCTTTTCGGTAATTCTTATAATGATAATTTATATTCCAAAATTCCAAACTCGGGTCATTATTAAATCAGTGTCTCGAGTAGCCGCGGTGACATAGTTAAATAAGTATAAATAATATACAATAACTATTTGAACGGATGCAGTTTATAAATAAATATAAATAATCACGTTTTAACTCATGCAAGTATAATAATTTATTTAAATTATTATACTTGCAAATTTTTAGCTATATGTATAAGAAAATGATATAGCAATTGATTTTGTTTGCAGGTTATGTGCAGCACTGTACTGATTATAAAATCACAATCACCATCATTATTAGGTGTGAAACTTGAAACAAGAATTTTTGAATAATTGATTTGCAAAACTTTGCATATTATCATGGGTGAGCATTTATTCTTCTCTTCAATTATTGGGTTTTTGGGTTGAAATGATAAACGGTTTCAAAAAATAAATCAAATTCCAATAAATTTTTATTTAATAATTTTTTAGAATCGCCACGATTAAGAGTTTTTTTCCTTGGGTCTACGTTTCAGAGACTTAATCCTCCAAATCATAAACATAAATCATAAATTAAATCTTTGATATTCCAAATCATCGAACTATAAACTATATCACGAGTAGCAAATAATTTACATTTATTAAAAGAGTACTTAATATATTATTTTTATACTATTATTAGTATAACCCTAAATTTTAATGTCTCTGCGAGGCTTGGAACTTAAACTTCAATAAAATTGTATTCATAACGTCTAAATGTTAGCTCTAGCCTGTTACTATTTCAAAGGGAGGCTGAATAATATGAAATAAATGAATACTTAAATAATTATACAAATATGCTGTGGGTGTAGTTCATCAGTTGTCGAGACTTAGAACAGTTTTTTAAACTCTTTTATACTACCCTCAGACATGGTATGTTCTATAGCTACATGGCCTCTTAGCAGCTCTCTTTAGTGATGTACTCTATCACAGGGCCAATATCGTTTGTTTTTTAAAAAAGCTGTGGTTTCATATTTGAGAGATTTATAATATTACACATCTCATTGCCATGGGTTTAACCTTTGCCAGTATCCAGAGCATGCTTTTAAAATAAAATTATTGATTTATAATCATTTGATATAGATTTATATGTTCCTATCCAGACTTGACAGTATTCGTAAAGAGACACGCGTGAGCACAAAAAAAGTTTAAGCAAGACCCATAATAATTTATATTTCAATACTTTGCATTAGGCGAGCAGCTAGTATATTTGATCAACCATGTAATTTATGTTGACGATTTCATTGCTTTTCACAAAGCAAAAGGATTTGTCTTTTTCCATCTAGTTGCTCAGCTTCTAACCTAAGTTTCTCTTATTCTAATTTCTTGAGTCGACCATTTGCAAAATTCTTAGATTTTTCGTCCTTGAGTCTTTTATTCATACGATATAAATATTTGATGAATGTTAAACATTTTTAAAGTTAATTTGCTGATAACCTACTGAGTGACCTATTTTTGGTGTTATCATCTCCATAATATTATGTTAGGTCCAGATTATAAATTTAAATTACAAAATCTAACTCATTAATACATTTACATGAATTCCTACCTTAATAGTCGAACTCCACGATACGTGAAAGTGATAATAATTTAAATGATTATATGAATGAATGATAGGAAATCCCTTTTGGCTACCGCGGACGCGGTCATTGCCTACCGGGGAAGGGAGCCGGATACGAAGTCACTTAAACTATACATTATTTCTTTTTAAATCGACACACGTTTATTTCTAAAAGGAGAAAAGTACCTTAATGTGTGAGTGTGCGTGGCTGTTTGTGTATGTGTGTAAAGATGTTCCTGGGTGGCTGCAGCTGTTAATCCTCGGCGCCTTCCAGCCTAGGCTCGGTGGTTCAGGTTACAGCGGTGGCTAGCTGCACTTGGATGTGACGGCTCGTCCTTTCGAGGTGCGTAGAGTAGACTGCAGGGAGTCCACTGCCTCTGTTTCTTCAGCAGGGGGTGATACTCGGAAAAGATGCCGATGGATACACTTCCTCGACCGTGCGACTAAGTCCGATACTCTTTATTTCGAAACGCACAAGTAGCGTATACTGTGTGATGCTAGTTTTTTTTTATATGAGTGGTCTGGCGACGAGCAGAGTAACGTTCCGCGTGAGATTTCGGATATTACTGACTGTTGATTGCCCTTTGCTCCCGGGCTTTATATACTCGCATATCCCCTTGTTTTTCTCGGGCTAGTGATCTCCATATTGGGTCACCTTACTATTTGTATTTTCCTCTCTCAATTTTAAGGGAATCGTGGCAGGTCAAGTCATAAACATCATAGTTTATGACTAACACTTAAGAATTTGTCTCTTTTAGAACTCTCCCGCGGTCTCTTTTTTTACTGGAGATCGCACACGTGTTTCCAATGGATTTCCAGATCGTCGAATATTGCGCTTCAGTTTCTTTTTCTCCTCGCTAGTTTTTTTCTCATAGTTGTGCTCATTTTTCCGCGGTGGTTTGTCGTCGCATTGCGTGGAAACAGCTCCGTTGTTCTCGTGTTTAAAAATACGAATACGCGGTTCTTATGAAGCTATCATTGAATCTAAAATATCTCCTAGCGTTTTTATGACATTTTGAATTTATTGCTTGGTTCGTTGGAATATAGCCTATTTTCGTGAAGGTGCCGCTCGCACGTATGAGCGAATCTCTCTCTCTCTCCTGGTTTTTCAGATCCACTTCTTATGTGCCGCTTGCACTTATAAGTAAATCTCTCTCTCTCTCTCCTGGTTTTTTTTGTCAGCTCCACTTCTTGAGTGCTGCGATGACGTGCTAGTAAGTAAGTGTGCGCGTGTGTGTGTGTCTGTGTAGATATGATATGTGTAGCAATAGTAGTGTTTTGGATGCGTAATGGAATCGGTGATTACATTACAATTATCAATAATGGTCACTAAATATAATGAAATGTTGTATTTAGATTTTAATTTTGTCATATGTTTTTTTATTATATGTTTTTAACACATGAATAAAATACCAAAAAAAGTAATAAAGTTACATATAATTTTAACATATGTTATAAAAAATATGATTTTTTTTAACTGGGCACGCTAAATTAAATTTTAATAAATTTTATTCACAAATATTCCAGATAAAGAAAAAGTGGAGGAATCTATAACCATCTATTATACAGATGGCGCTAATGATATATTAGAATTTGATTCATTAGAAAATGAAGATGTTCAAAATGCCAATTATTCTGATGCAAATGATAGTGAGACACTAGTATTTGAGCCAATAGTAAATGAATGTATACAAGATATACAATGTGAATCGATAAAAGATGCTAGTTCCGCAAAACATTTTGGTAAGTAATATTAATCATTTCCAATTTATCATTAGCTGTAGTTTTTAAAATATTCTTCTTCTTAGGTTTGCGTATTATTTTTATTTAATGTAATGAATGGTAAAACAGTGATCTTCTTTTTCCTTATAGCTTGGCCTGAGGATAATAACACCTAAATAGGAACTCCAATCTTTATATTTTCCATTTTAAACAATTTTTTTTTATAAAAATACGAGTATCATTTTTGACAAATCGCGTGATTGTTTTTAGTAGGGGTACTTTCCAGATAGGCAAACGTTTTTTTGACCTCTTATGCCAGTGAGCTAGGTCGAGATTGTTAGGAAATTAACTTACTAAATTTGCCGCGAAAGCGGGATGGGCGAGATGTCTGGGCGAGATACAGCAAATAGAAAAACAAGAGTTCCTAATGTTTCGCGGAAAGGAACTTTATTTGATTCTTCTATTTCGTTTTATGCTGGATAAAGTATCGCATGCTGATTAGCCAGTACACACACGGGTTACGCATCACGCATCCCGAACTTTTTTAGGATTTTTTATATGTAATCTTTCTGCTTGACTAGAGTTTTATTGACACGATTGTGCTTCTTTTTATCTCGACAAAAAAGCTTGTGTCTCCTATTTTAATTTTAAACATTTCACTTAATGTTCTAGATATCAGACTCAAAGTTGACTTATTTCACAGATTCAACCATGTAGATATCTTCCTCCAGCTCCCCGTATAACAAAACAGTCTGAGCGTCGAATGGAAGCAACTTGAGATCCTTCTCTATCGATGAACTTTATGTCGTTTTTCTTGTTCATAATGGAACAAGTGTTTTTGACCTCGTAAACCCGTAGTTCATTCCCACTGCGCGGCATCACTGCCTTGAATTGCCTCCTCGTACGTGTTGGGTGTGATGTATTCCGTCACATCGCTCTCGTGCCTCCAAGGTCTTCTTATTTTATTGTGATTTCTCAAAACTCGCTCTTGGTTATTGGGCGGTTCGACCAGTTCTTCGTTTACGTCTCCGAAAACCTCGTCGTTGTCCTCTTCTTCTTGCTGGCCATCTTGACATTTGCAAGCACTTGAGCCTCCTAGCTCGGTGCATCTTTCTCGTTCTTGCCTCGATTTGCCTCTTCTTTACCTACTCGCTTAAGAAACGTAATCGCGAGAAACTTTGATTTGTTTCGTCGTTGAGTCTGTTGAGGTTCCTTCTGTCATCCAACCATACAGTCAAGAGTGTGAATTGTCGAGATTGTGGATCGAAGCATACGAGTTAGGAGAGAAGAATAATAATTTAGGGAGGAAGTAAAACAGATTAAACACTGTGTTTTATTCAGATTGCTCGTAGCAAAGATAAGAAAAATAAACTTTATTTGGTATTATTATTATTATTATTATTATTATTGGTATGGGTGGACCATTAGGTCCTGATGTCTAGGCTTACGCCCTTTGCATCCCCGGTAGTTAACTAGTGGTTGTACCAGTCTAGTTTTGTCGTTTGAGGATCAGCATATCAGGTGGTATGCACCATTCCTGTATTACTTATTCCTCAGGGTAAAAGGTGTCAGGTGGTATGCCCCATTCCTGTGCATCTTATTCCATTAGTGACTTGTACAGGTGTATCACCGTCCTAACGGTCAGTGACTGGATCGCCATTGGTTCGCAAGTCGTCGTCCCTAACGCCCTATGTCTCTTTTCGGCTAAGGCTAAGCAGTGGCATAATACATGTATACTGCTTTCCTCATTTTGGTTACACCACCTGCATACTGGTAGGTTCGCTCGACCTATTGTGTGCTGGTGGTATCCCAGCGTCCCGTGTCCGGTAATTAGCTGAGTGAAGATCTTTGCCTCTGCTCTGGTCAGATCTCGCATCTCTGACGCCCAGTCCTCTCTGATGCGTGATCCTATCAGTGCTTTGGCTTGTCTACACCCGTTGCTTTCACACCATTCTTTTAGGTGTCGCTCTCTCAGCCAGTCGTACACCGCCTCTTTGACGGTGCACGCCTGAATGCCAAGGGCGGGTTCCGGTCCAAGTAAGTCTTGTCCCGCTGCTATTCCGGCTAGTTCGTCCGTTTCCCCTGATTCCATGGTGTCCGGGAACCCAGTAGAGGGAGAGTCTGCGTACTTTCCCGCCGAGTCTGTTTAAGGCGGTTATGCAGTCCCACACCAGTCTGGAGGAGGTGCTAGAGCCACCTAGAGCTGCTAGGGCGGTTCTGCTGTCCGTACAGATATTGATGCAGTCCTGCCTTTTTTCCTCGAGCGCGAGTTGTGCGCAGAGCAGGATAGCTGTTATTTCCGCCTGGAAGCCGGTGGCGTGCCTTCCGAGCGGTGCTATAAGCCTTTCTCCGGGCCTTCTCCGGAAGACTCCAGCTCCCGTCCTGCCTTTCTTTCTGGCTCCATCTGTGTACCAGGTTTCACCTGCGGATGGACCAGGGTCGTGTTTGCTTGATGGGATTTGGATGTGATATCCTTTCTCGAAGTTGTATCTACGTACTGTCTTGTCCAGTCTCATTGACAATACAGCATAGACTTTTCCTTTGATTTTCTCTTTTGTGTGTTCCCCTTTTTCTCTCCACAGTCCATGATTTTTCAGACGGTGTGCTGCTATAAAGGCTGCCGCCTGGATTGTTCTGTGAAAGGGCTCAACGTCAGTGATGGCTCCAAGGGCTGCCGTTGGGGTGGTTCTCATAGCCCCTGTTGCTGCCCTTAGGATCCACCCCCTGAGCGTTTCGAGTTTCTTTTGTACTGTCTTCAGATCTGTCCTTTTCCACCACACTGTAGCCGCGTAGGTTAGTCTTGGTTTCAGGATACAATTGTATATCCATAGGACTGTTTTGTAGCTCAAGCCCCAGCTCTGCCCAATGGCTCTTCGACACATCCAGAAGGCTGATGTGAATTTCTTGTACTGTTGATCTATTTGAGGCTTCCAGTACAGTTTTTTGTCTAAAATTACGCCTAGGTATTTTGCTTGTTCCTTAATTTGTATTTCCTATCCTCGCATCATTAGCGTTCGTACTGGTCCTATCTTGTACTTTCTGGTGAAGACAACAACCTCCGTTTTCCGGGGATTGATAGATAGGCCTTTATTCTCGCATCATTTATTTAAGTGCCTCATTGTCGACTCGGTGATGTCCAGTAGGATGTTTAGATGTTTGCCTCTGGTGATTATAAGTATATCGTCTGCGTAGCCGACTGCTGATACTCCCAGGTTGGTCAGCATCCTTAGTGCTCCATCTATCACCATGCCCCACAGAGTTGGGGAAAGAACCCCTCCTTGTGGGCATCCGTTGCTGACGGAGCCTTTGACGGTGGTGTTACCTCTTGTAACTGTCAGTTTCCGGTTGCTTAGCATGTTCGTGATCCACTTAATTAGCGAATCAGGTATTCCCTTATCTTTGGCTGCTTTGCAGATACTATCTGTAGTCGTGTTGTTAAAAGCCCCTTCTACATCGAGAAAGGCACCCACGGCGTATCCTCCGCTTTCAATCTGTTCTTCGATGAGCTAGACAGCTACGTGCAGGGCTGATTCTGTTGATCTTCCCTCTCTATATGCGTGTTGTTCGTTGCACCATGGGTTGTTCTTCAAGATATAGTCTTTTATATACCTATCCACCAGCCGCTCAAGCTTTTTGAGCATTAATGACGTCAGACAGATAGGTCTGAAATCCTTAGCGGTGTTATAGCTTCCTTTGCCCGCTTTCGGGATGAAAACCACCTAGGCTGTCCTCCAGCATTTTGGCGTGTATCGGGCTGCAATGCTGGCCCTTGTAAGTCGTACCAGAGGTCCGATGATTATGTCGACTCCTTCTTTGAGCAGAATCGGGAGGATTCCATCCTCTCCCGGTGATTTGTAGGAATCAAAGGAGCTGATGGCCCACCTCAGTTTTGCCGGCGAGACAATCAGATTAGCAAGTTCCCTGCAGCCACTGATGTGGCGCGAACCCTCGCCACCGGTTTCTACCTGGTCCTCCGCCGTCTCGCATATATCCCCCGCTATCGTGAAGCCGGGGAAGTTTGACTCTATGAGGTGCGCCAGCGTCTCCTCGTCCGATTCCGTATACTTGCCTGTTGGGAGTTTAACCGCTCCCAGCCAGGCTTCGGGATTGCGGGCTAGGATCTTGTTAAGCCTAGCCGCCTCTTTACCAGATTCCACGTTATTGCAGTACTCTCTCCAGCTTTCAGTGTGGGCTTTCCTTACTGCGTGGCGGTATTTCTTCTGTTTACTTCTCCAGGTTATCCATTACTGGTTATCGTTGCTCCTAACTGCTTTCTTGAGTAGAGCTTTGGTCGCTTTCTTCAGTTTTTCGAGCCGGTTATTCCACCAGGGTACCTCATATCTGCCTCTGCCCCTCACCAGTTTGCAGTTGGCTTCATATGCTTCGGTGATGGCCCTCTGCAGCGATTCTGCCGCAGTGTTGAGCTCTCCTATCGTGTGGATCTCCTTTGGGAACCCTCTTTTTAGTTTCCCTTCTAGGTCTTTCCTGTATTCTAGCCAGTTCGTGCGCCTGGGATTCCTGATCCATGTTTCCTGTTGTCGCGTTTCCCCTGTAATCATAAAACAAATTTGTGCATGGTCGGAGAGTGAGGGTTCGTCCGACACTCTACAGTCCCTAGTATATCCCACTAGATGCCTTGAGCAGAGTGTGATGTCAATTACCTCTCTCCTCCTTACATTCATGAAGATTGGTTCGTTACCTCTGTTGATGATCTCCAGGTTAGTGGTAGTCAAGTACTCGAGTAGGGTCGTCCCCCGGTCATTAGTATTTGGTTTTACAATAATCAGTTTTCTCAACAAAAAAATAATCTGTTTCTTGAAAGCACGTGATATTACACACGTTTGTTTCTAGCTCTCGGCGAAGACAGTAAAATTCTAGATAATCCTTTGTGAATGGTTTTTTTTTGTCAACAATCGCCGTTGATCCAAATCATTGTCCTAGCACACTAAACGATCGTGCGATTGTCTCGTTCAGCCTTACCATTTTGTTGCGGCGTGTAGAAAGCGATATTTTCTTTCTTGATTCCGTGAGCCTCGAGATAATCGTCAGATCGTCAGATCGAAGAATTTTCATTCTACGAAAAGTATACATGTCTATGTCCTGCTGCATCGTCGTTGAACGTGAGGAAACACTTCAAGACTCCGGGTGATTCGGCAAACATCAGTCCTTTTAAACGACAACCGGTGCGCCTTTCCCAGATGACACATCTCACACGCAAAGTTGCTTTTCTCGGTCACTATTACTCCGTGAACGAGCCCCTTTGTTAGGAGCTCACGACTGAGTCGCTCGTGCCACACACGTAGATTATAAGCTGACACATATTGCTTCTTCGATGCGAGATTTCACAACACGGAAATGCATTCGATACACATAGTTTCTTTGGCACCTCTAATTCGATCACTCGATTTTTTCTCTCAATAAACATTCGCGTTCCCTTAAAGCTGACATCGCAGCCCTTTCGTGTGCACTAATAGAAAATAGATTTTTCTTTAGATTCGGGACGTAGAATACGTTTTCTAACATTGCGTTAAAGTTTAAGCCGCAGACCGTTGAGCAGTTTTTGATTGCGCACTGTGCCCTCGCCGGCAACGTTGCACTCTTTTCCGTGGCCAAGTGACACTTACCTACCGTCGTTAACTTGCCAGAAGTGGGTAAACCAATCGCGCTTGCTTGTCATATGCTTCGATGCACCGCTGACGGTAAACCAGATTGCGTCACTACTGACTGCGAACATTTGTTTCAACCGAACTCTGCTGCTTCTCCAATGCACGCTTCGCACTACGAGGTTCCTCGACCAAAAACGCACAATCACATGACTGTTTGTCGTTTCCGCTGGCCAGACACTCGTTTGAATAATGACTCTTGTTAAGACACTTGTAACACTCAACATTGGCTTTGTTTCGCTTGGGTTTCCTGTGTTTTTCGGCCGCAAATAAACTTACATTGTCAGCACTATCAACATCGAGTGTCGCTTCTCCCCAAATCAATCGCTCTTCGAGATTCCCTAATGTCTGTCTTTTGTGTTCGACACTGTGCCACACGATTTAAAGAGTATTTAGGAGATAAACTGCCTAAAATTTTTTCGATTACTGTTATTTTTTTATCCACATCTTCGATTTGCGCGGCCGTGTTCCAAGTTTTTGCCACATGTTGCACGACTGATTCGTACAACGATATGCGATATACGTGAAATTTTTTAAGCCGAAGCTATTTGTTGGATGACGATTTTTACTCTTGAATTCGACACGAATTCGCCTATGTTTAATTTAAAGACTCGCATGTCAGCAGAGACTCGAGCTATTTGCTCTCCAAAGTTTATACGATCAAAAATTTTGCTTTAGGGTCGTCGTGCACCTATGCGTTCCCGTCGTTAGAGGGCCGATTCTACGGGGCCTCATGAGATCTACCGACGACACTGTTGATCTCGTTTGCGGCAAATAATGCCATCATCTGCAATTTTCAGCATTGGAAATTCTGTCCATAGGATTTGTTCACGTTCCGGGCTGAGATGTCTTGAGACAATTAAGATTACGACTTACTCTCGCGTCTAAGATTGAACACGTGTCTCGTTCGAGATAATATCGCGTGCTCACAAACTCTTCTCTCTTAGACAAATTCCTTCAAAAATATCGTGAACTGGGCCTATATTATAGCAGACCTATTAGAGTAGACAGTTATCGAATGGAATTAAGGAGAGGCCGAGGAAAGTCGGAAGTTCGGGAAAACTTCCAGACTAACGGACGTTGTTCCAAATAGACACAAAATCATCCGAATAATGATGGTCGAGCTCTTTAGTTGCGGCGAGCAATAGCGGAAGCTGATAGTGCTGTAGGTTCTATTTTACTCACCGCGATAAATAATCTTTTAATAAGCTTTAACGACAAAGGTAATCGTCAATAGTACATTCAAATTCTTAGCCATATTCCAGGTCGGCAGTTGTGTTTTAGATCTCAGTGTTTTAAATCTAATTACATTCATCCTGTCTTTCTCGAATCTTGTTTCTTTCTGAACTATACTATAAGAAATTTCAACAACAACATTCGTTACTGGTATTTCTAATTCTAATTTTTATTTTAACCTGACTGTGTCTAAGATTTTAATCATTTCTATGTTAATAAAATGTTATATCCGAGTACGGGATTATTAAATATGCTATTTATACATTTCATAAAATTATTGAATATGTTCTTTATAAGATTCTCATATTATTTCTAGACGAACTTATTATTTCAATTTAAAATAAATAATCGTTCTCAATACGAAAAAATAATAATTCTAGAACGAATTTTTTCATATTTCAGGTGACCATAAAAATAATTTAGATCAGCAAAGCAATCCTCACCTTCCTCACGGGCGTCAGCCTGACAATTACTACTGCTGGCCTCAACCTCACTTTACGTTTCGCCATTTTACACAGCATTCTTAACGCGGGTGAGGATGCAACAATACTTCGTTTCCGTAATTCTTGGCGCCACTCATCTAGCGTCGACTAGCTCGGTCACCAGCAAGACCTCTCTGTTCACTCAGCTCAACTTCCATTCAAGTTCAACCAATCAAGCGCTCACCAAGAAGTTACCTACCACACTCACTCATTCACCGTTCCTATTCCTCTACTACTGGCTGGTCCTATTCCTCTACTACTGGCTGGTCGGCCAAACATACTTGGGGTGCAGATTCCTTTCTGCCAAAAAGACTCTTTTCTTGCGACGGCCGCCCTCAACAGATGTTTCGAATGTGTAGGTGACCTGTGCGCACTGGCCGTTGCGCCTTGTGCCTCGATAGGACCGTATGTGAGATCCTCGTCTTTGGCGTAATGTTCCTTAACCGAGGTTCGCCTGCACGAGCTTCAGCTTAGTATTGTTACCAAGCTCCTTCTCGTGCGGCCTCGCGAGCCTCCACCAACCTTTGGTGGTTTGGTCACCGTCCTTATTTCACTCCCCCTCACTTTCTGAAGAACTGTCACTTTGCACGTCCGTGACAGTCTCACCTACGTCGCTCTCCTCAAGCGTAGAGGCTGTGGACATGGAGGGAAACTGTTTTCTATTCACAGGACTAACCTTAACCGTTTATGTATGGAAGTTCCCTCGATCGGCTTCGTTAATGGCAAGGCAGGACTCGCACAATCCGTGCAGAGATATCCTCATATCACTCTACCAAGGACCTTGAACGTGCTCCAGGTCCTCCTCCCTCACACGTAGCCGTTAAACGCCTCAACGGTAACGACATCAGAAGCGTAATTGTGTTGCTCGTTTGCGACGTACCTTTGATGGTTTGCGCTGAGGTAGTCTCCGTCACTGGAAATAGCAACAGCTGAGTGCTTGGCAGACCACTCATACTGCTGGCTCCAACTACGAACAACGCTCGTTACAGAACGTTATCCCGATGCATTTGCATCTAAACAGCTCACACCTGTAGCCGTCACACTAAGCTCTCTTTCTCTCTCTATCTATCTCTCTCACTCTCTGAACTTTGGATTCATCGGCTACTGGGTTACGGTGGCAAATCCGCCGACACCACTAAAGTTGGCTAATCCACGGAGATAGCTTTGAGAGCACGTCGATCGTTGACGTGTATCGTCAATAAAAGTCGCGAAGGAACTCGTTCTTTCTTGGAGCTTGTGTTTCTTCTCCACACATCACCCGTTTTTCTTGTGTGCCCGGATACTTTTCGACCGTTAACTCGCTGATGCTCCAAACCGAACTACAGACGGCTACCCACAGCAACAAACGGCACCGCGTCCTGCAATTTCGGGATTCTCCCTCTCGCTAGACCAATATAATGCTATGCCGTATCAAACGATATTTTTTATTGATGCCGCTGCGACGTACCACGTCGCAACATCAAAAATTTAAAGTATACAAATTATACATCGATTTTATCAGGTCCTGGACGAATTTAATTATTCTAATGTTCTAAACATGGCAAATTAAAATAAGTCTTTTTCTGAGTTGCGCAATATATTTAATCTTCATAGGAACCGGTCATCTAATCATAAATAAAACCAATCTACCATGCATAATTTAATTTATTATATTTGTTTCAGTAACTAATACAAAATCAAGAAGAGCTTGAGCCTTGGAAGACATAGCAAATTTTGAGCTTGCATTTTCTCAAGAAATAAACAAAAGAAAATATCCATCACGAAATAAAATTCGTTCAGCGATGGAACAATTAAGCAATTTAAAATCACGAGGTGAATCTTCGATTACGGCAAGATTTCAACAATTGAAAAAAAAGGTCAACATTATAAAGTTATTTTATATTACTATATTTTATATGTTTACAGTCAACGATAAGACTAAAAATTCTAATCAGATCTTAAAAAAAAGTCGATTATAAAAAAAGGGTTGTATTCTAATCTGTAATTATTCTGCGATCAAAAAAAATATAATTTTATTTAAAAAATGCATTAAAAAAAATAATACAATTTAATATAAAGATCAATAACAGAATAAAGTATGTTTTATCAGTCATTTCATAAATAGTTATTCAATTAGAACTGCCCTAAGCCTATGGCTTTTCCACTACTCATGAGATCTTGAATATTTAACTGTTACGTACGTTTATTAGGAATTTCTTTAATGCCTGGTTATTTCGATTATTTTTAATAGTTGCATATTGATTTTCACCTAATAGTAAGCTAAGCTTATGGAAATTATTTCCACATAAAGCCTGGGTATTATCCATATATTTAGTTCTGCTTAGAGTACAGAACTTTGGCTCTTAGGTCCGCAGGTTGAAGCCCCGTCGTCTGTGACACGGTTCCTCCCGGCACAGGCTACAAGTCCGTGCGCTTTCGTATGCGATCAAATTTATTTTTAAGTAAAGACTTCCTGTGATCGTCATCGTTTGGAAGAACGTGAGAGACAGACGGAAAACAAATCATTTGACACAGATACATAGAATTTAAGTAAGAATAAAACCAGGTTTATTCAATTAAATACGTGGAGGCTCTTGCCGCCCTCTCTCTCTCTCTCTCTCTCTCTCTCTCTCTCTCTCTCTCTCTCTCTCTCTCTCTCTCTCTCTCTCTCTCTCTCTCTCTCTCTCTCTCTCTCTCTCTCTCTCTCTCTCTCTCTCCCTCTCTCCCTCTCCCTCTTCCTCTCTCTCTCTCTCCCCTCTCCCTCTCCCTCTCCCTCTCCCTCTCCCTCTCCCTCTCTCTCTCTCTCTCTCTCTCTCTCTCTCTCTCTCTCTCTCTCCCTCTCCCTCTCCCTCTCCCTCTCCCTCTCCCTCTCCCTCTCGCTCTCCCTCTCGCTCTCCCTCTCCCTCTCCCTCTCGGTCTGGAGTGCGGTGGTTCCATTATTCCTATGTCCTGTATGCGTACAGTGACAGTAGGAAGGGCGGAATACCCAGGTGTGTGTAGCGGTGTGTGCAGAGTCCGACAGAGACGTGTGCTCACGACTCTGCAAGTCTCTGCAGTCAGTTTCTGGTTCCTATTACCCTGTGTACTCACAGTGGTAACAGGGACGGAGAAACGGTGGGACGGTGGTTGGCGGTAGTTTGGTACCTATAGTTGCGCCACGTGTACTCACGAAGGCGCTCCTCCAGGGTCTGAATTACCCTGTGTGCTGACAGCGGTAATCCAGATAGTGGTGCGGTGTCTCTCGATATCTGCGCCGTTACGTGTGCGCACGAAACGGTCAGATGTGGGCAGTTCTCTGAATGCTCTCCTAACGGTGTCGTGTGCACACGGCAATGCTCGGATTGGAAGCTCTAACCGAACTGCCCGCTGTGCTGTCGCGGCTAGGCTTCTATAGCCCCAGTCGCTGGCGCTAACGCCCTCTGGAGGTGAGTGGGTCGTGTAGTGTGTGTGTATTCGTGTGGTGCTTTTCATGTTCCCTTCGCTGGTGTGTGTGCGGTGATTTGCGCCCGTCATCGGTTTTACCCGCGACTGTATTTGTGTCGCTCGAGCACGTGTTGCTGTACATGAGCATCAGCGATGCCAGAAGTGGCACAATGAGAGCGCGAAATTTAAATATTAATGCAAAAAAAAGTGCTTGGAAAAATTCTACTTGGTATTTCATAATTCATTATAAATCAGTAGAAGAAAAGTTACAATAAAAGAATAATTTTTTTTGTTTAATTAACTTTCTAATAGCAAATTGCAATGTCGCCCCTTTTACGCTACCGTCGAGAATTGCCATTTGTAAAATTACGCAAAAATGAAGAACAAAGAACAACAGATTTAAGGTTTTTGGGGTCGCTGAACACGAATCTGATATCAGAATTGTAAAATAGATTGTTTAAACAATTTTGTTTAAATAAATTAACGCGAAACTCGATTTTTTGAAACTTTATTCCAGAAAACGTATCACATATAAGGTTTTTGGGGTCGGCAGACACAAGTCTGATGTTAGAATTGCAAAATAAATTGTTTAAACAATTTTGTTTAAATAAATTATTGCGAAAATCAATTTTTTGATCCAGGAAACTTTGATCCAGGAAACTTATCAAATATCATGTTTTTGGGGTCGCTGAACACGAATCTGATGTTAGAATTGCTAAATAAATTGTTTAAACAATTTTGTTTAAATAAATTAATGCGAAACTCGATTTTTTGAAACTTTAATCCAGAAAACGTATCACATATAAGGTTTTTGGGGTCGGCAAACACAAATCTGATATCAAAATTGTTAAAAAAGATTGTTCTAATAAATTATTGCAAAAATTTCATTTGTGTTTTAAACTTTACCCATGCAATCGTAAACTCCTAAATCTAACAGCCCCACGCCCCCCGAGTTTTACGCAAAAATACGTCGGCAAATTGGAGGGAAGCGAGCTGCAGCGAGGACAATCCAAATTACCTAATCTATTACTCAAAAATGATAATAATAAGATAAATTTAAATCGATTTGTATTTTTTCAAACTGTCCTTCCTGTCAGCTCTTCCCACAGATCAAATTGACAGACGGACGTATTGCAGCAGACGGTATTTAACAGCTGATAAAATAGTACATTATGCACCAAGGGAGCGAAATGGATATTCTTGACGAATGTGAGTTTTTAGGCCCAAGGGGAACTTGGGTCCGAGCGGAGCGAGGACACCAAAGTTCCCCGAAGGCATAAAAATCGCATTCGCCGAGATTTATCCATTTTGCACCCGCGGTTGCAGTCGCATTTTTTTACCGCGAGGCCGCAAAATGACATTTCGCGGCCTAGGGCAAAAAAAATAATTTTTTATGGCCAAATTACGAAAAAGTACATTCAAATCAATATCATACAATTGTATTATTTCTAACAGATATTTCCAAATGAATGCTTTTGATTGATTTATTCAACAAATATACTTTGGAATACAAATTTGTCAATTACTGCAATGAATGATGACGTAAACAATAAAAATCTGCGAACGAAACCGTGACGCAATATTAGTCGCACGCGTAAAAATAGAGAGTACAGTATTTAGTGCGGGAGCAACTCGCTATGCTTTTCTCTTATTTCAGAGTTATCATCATATTAATCATTATACATACGTTTTAATGTTCACTAAAAAAGAGAGCTAGCTTTTGCCTCCCTCATCTTACTTTGGCTCTTTGATTTCCGAACTATGATCCGTTCTGTGAAGAAATAGTAGGCTTTTTTATCTGTATTATTCATGGGGGTTGACTTTTTGGAAAATCACACTATTTGTCGCTGTAGCTGATCGCCTCCCTCCGATTCGCCGACGTATTTTTGCGTAAAACTCGGGGAGCGTGGGGTAGTTAGATTTAGGAATTTAAGTTTTGTATTTTCCTCGCCGCAGCTCGCCTCCCTCCGATTTGCCGACGTATTTTTGCGTAAAACTCGGAGGGCGTGGGGCTGTTAGATTTAGGAGTTTACGATTGGCAAAGTTTAAAACACAAATGAAATTTTTGCAATAATTTATTAGAACAATCTTTTTTAACAATTTTGATATCAGATTTGTGTTTGCCGACCCCAAAAACCTTATATGTGATACGTTTTCTGGATTAAAGTTTCAAAAAATCGAGTTTCGCAATAATTTATTTAAACAAAATTGTTTAAACAATTTATTTAGCAATTCTAACATTAGATTCGTGTTCAGCGACCCCAAAAACATGATATTTGATAAGTTTCCTGGATCAAAGTTTCCTGGATCAAAAAATTGATTTTCGCAATAATTTATTTAAACAAAATTGTTTAAACAATTTATTTTGCAATTCTAACATCAGACTTGTGTCTGCCGACCCCAAAAACCTTATATGTGATACGTTTTCTGGAATAAAGTTTCAAAAAATCGAGTTTCGCGTTAATTTATTTAAACAAAATTGTTTAAACAATCTATTTTACAATTCTGATATCAGATTCGTGTTCAGCGACCCCAAAAACCTTAAATCTGTTGTTCTTTGTTCTTCATTTTTGCGTAATTTTACAAATGGCAATTCTCGACGGTAGCGTAAAAGGGGCGACATTGCAATTTGCTATTAGAAAGTTAATTAAACAAAAAAAATTATTCTTTTATTGTAACTTTTCTTCTACTGATTTATAATGAATTATGAAATGCCAAGTAGAATTTTTCCAAGCACTTTTTTTTGCATTAATATTTAAATTTCGCGCTCTCATTGTGCCACTTCTGGCATCGCTGATGAGCATTCGGCTTGTGTTCGGGTTGTTTACGTGCGGGATCGCCCTTCGCTCGCTCATATGTGTGGCCGTTTTGTGTATGTTTTGCACAAGACTGACGTCTCGTTGCAAGTCTATTTTGCCGTATTGATTTCCAAGATCCTGAACATTTCGGTATTACTTGCTTATAATATTTACTACTATCGAAAACTGGTCTTTAAAACACAGTATTGGTTAGTCAATTCCACCCTGTTGGACATTTAAAGCGTTTCGTCCCAAATATATGAGTTATCTCTATACACCAAGAATAAAAATAGTCAGTAACCTATAGAGGTAAACGCAGTTACCTATTCGTAGGACCGGATAGCTTACATACTAAACATCTTACATACTAATCACTTAAGAACTAAGATATAATATTCTATTTGTCTGATAAGATAATAACAATTCAATAATAACAAATTTAAACTTTGATAAGTGTACAACTAAATATTGTACGACCTATATATTTTACCATATTACAAAATAGATCATTGCAACGCACCCCAAATTACAAATACAGTAAAAAATAAATTCTTTCTAGCCTTTATCCATTCTCTCAATTTATATTTATAGTTTTTAGTATTTAAAACCTTCAGATTTTGAGGCTATTCTTGATACTGATCGTTTTAAATGACTTTGGTAATTGTATACTTTTATTTCTGGTTTTGCTTTCAGAAATTTCATATTTGTTTTTTAAAGTATTGTAGTGGTAGACGAGTGCCTCATTGGCAAACATTTGACGCATATTCAGTGGGTTATCTAGTAAAAATCTATTTTTATTTATAATCTTCAAAATTTTGTTTTGCAAATTTTGTAACAAACAAACAGTATTGGAATATGTCCACCCCAAGCTATGATGCCATAAGTTTTGACACTATGGAAAAATGCATAGTAAATCATTTTTAAAGTTTTAGTTTTCATAAATTTATGTATCTTTCTAAAAATAAAGATCAAATATTTTGTCTTAATTATAACATATTCTATGTATTTTTTCCAATTCAAGTTGTAGTCAAATATAACACCTAAGTACTTCGTGCTTTCTACTCTCATAATTGCTTTGTTATCAATTCGTATATTGAAATCTTGTGGAACACTGTTATAGTAGTTTCCTATTGTCATTACTACCGTTTTATCTATGTTTAACGATAATTTATTTGAGACTAGCCACGCAGATACCAAATCTAGGTACTCATTCATTTTCGTTTCAACACTATTCCACGATTTGTCAGTAGCTATAATTGCGGTATCATCCGCATATGATAGTATAGATTCTGATGGCATTTCCAACAATAAATCATTAACATATATAATAAATAGAAGGGGACCCAAAATAGTACCCTGAGGAACCCTAGTTGTTACTAGGAAACCTAGTTTTTACCCTCTGCTTCCTATTTTCAAGATAATTTGTAATCAATTTATGCGCAATTCCTCTGATCCCATGGTTGTATAATTTGTCTAGTAGAATCTTGTGATCTACCGTATCAAAAGCTTTAGCTAAATCCAGTTACGTAATTGCTATAGGAATGCTTTTATCTAACCCCTCATACATAATTTTGGATATTTCTGCCAATGCATCTTTTGTTTTTTTTCCTTTAATAAAACTAAATTGCTTTTCAGATATAGTGTTACATGTATCCATAAAATTTAAAAACCTATTGTAAATGATTTTTTCAAAAATTTTTGCTAGATTAGAAATCAAAGATATTGGTCTATAGTTTGATATATATTTTTTATTGCCCGATTTATGTATAGGTATAACATCTGCGTTTTTTAATGCAGTAGGCCATATAGATTTTTCAATACTTAAATTAATAATATGAACCATGAGATCTATGATAAACTCAGTTAAAACTTTCAACATCAACCCCACCATTTTTGAGCTTCATGTTTTGAATTATATCTGCAATTTCTGAATAGTTGGTCGGTGAAATAAAAATAGTTTTGGGATTCCTCTTCGACAATCTTACCTTCACTTTTTTCGGTTGAGAAATTTGTTCGCTAAGTTTTCTTCCTACACTGCTAAAGTAGGCATTAAAATGGTTTGCAATATCTGTATGATTGTTGATTATGTTTGTTCTTTTTTCATCATATATCTGATCTATAGAATTACTAACAATAAAATATTTTTGGGATTATCAGAATTTTTTTCAATTTGTAATTACTATATTCTAATTTTAATTTTACATTGTTTGGGTCTTTTTTCCAAATTTTATAAAGTGTTTCTTTTTTTTTCACACGAAATTATTATCCCTTTGGTAATCCAATTACTTCTTGGACTTGTTTTATTATGTTTTTTACTGCGACTCCAAGTATAGGTTGCTAGTTCAATGCAAATTTTAATTTTACGAATAAGTTCGTTAACAGCCTCATTTGGATCCTGCAATGACAATACTGAATCCCATCTTTCATAGTTTGCCATTCTAGCTAGTTTGTTGTAATTTACAGATGTGATTAAATTATCAGTTTTTTTCTTATTTAATTTACCCAGAGACATGAAAAGCGGATAATGATCCGTGATTGAACTTATCATATTGAAATTTCTTGTTTCAATTGTCATAGTTTTTATGAACATATTGTCAATGCAGGTTCCAAGCAGACTATTTTCTGATGGTCTGGTTACACCCTGAAAACCAGGTTTATATCCATTATCCATGAAATTATTTAAAAATTCCTGACTGACATTGTCTATGTTTAACAGATTTATATTATAATCACCTATCACTACATGATTTTTGGATTTTCTCTTACTATTCAGTAACTCTTTTATATTGTCAATAAACTCAGATTTTGGGATAGCATGAGATCTATACAGGGCAGATATTTCAATATTACCATTACCAATTTCAATGATTGAGTTGATTATTTTAAGTTTGCCTATCTCTATTATTTCCGTATTTTGCATTATTGTTTTGTCTATATATACTACCACACCATCAGATATATTTATTTTGCTGTTATTATAAAACATATTGTATTCAGGTAGATTAAAATAATTGGAAAATTCCAGATTCCACGTTTTAACGCATATTATAATACATGGTTTTATCTCTAAGCTCTAATGGAGCACTAAGGATGCTGACCAACCTGGGAGTATCAGCGGTCGGCTACGCAGACGATATACTTATAATCACCAGAGGCAAACATCTGAACACCCTACTGGACATCACCGAGTCGACAATGAGGCACATAAGTAAATGGTACGAGGATAAAGGCCTATCTATCAATCCCCGGAAAACGGAGGTTGTTGTCTTCACCAGAAAGTACAAGATAGGACCGGTACGAACGCTAATGATGCGAGGACAGGAAATACAAATTAAGGAGCAAGCAAAATACCTAGGCGTAATTTTAGACAAAAAACTGTACTGGAAGCCTCAAATAGACCAACAGTACAAGAAATTCACATCAGCCTTCTGGATGTGTCGAAGAGCCATTGGGCAGAGCTGGGGCTTGAGCTACAAAACAGTCCTATGGATATACAATTGTATCCTGAAACCAAGACTGACCTACGCGGCTACAGTGTGGTGGAAAAGGACAGATCTGAAGACAGTACAAAAGAAACTCGAAACGCTCAGGGGGTGGATCCTAAGGGCGGCAACAGGGGCTATGAGAACCACCCCAACGGCAGTCCTTGGAGCCATCACTGGCGTTGAGCCCTTTCACAGAACAATCCAGGCGGCAGCCTTTATAGCAGCACATCGTCTGAAAAATCATGGACTGTGCAGAGAAAAAGGGGAACACACAAAAGAACAGATCAAAGGAATAGACTATGCTGTATTGTCAATGAGACTGGACAAGACAGTACGTAGATTTAACTTCGAGAAAGGATATCACATACAAATCCCATCAAGGGAAGACTGGAGCGAACACGATCCTGGTCCATCCGCAGGTGAAACCTGGTACACAGATGGAGCCAGAAAGAAAGGCAGGGCGGGAGCTGGAGTCTTCCGGAGAAGGCCCGGAAAAAGGCTTATAACACCGCTCGGAAGGCACGCCACCGTCTTCCAGGCGGAAGTAACAGCTATCCTACTCTGTGCACAACTCGCGCTCGAGGAAAAAAGGCAGGACTGCATCAATATCTGTACGGACAGCAGAGCCGCCCTAGCAGCGCTAGGTGGCTCTAGCACCTCCTCCAGACTGGTGTGGGACTGCATAACGGCTTTAAACAGACTCGGTGGGAAAGTATGCAGACTCACCCTCTACTGGGTTCCCGGACACCATGGAATCAGGGGAAACGAGATTGCGGACGAACTAGCCGGAATAGCAGCGGGACAAGACTTACTTGGACCGGAACCCGCCCTTGGCATTCAGGCGTGTACCGTCAAAGAGGCGGTGCACGACTGGCTGAGAGAGCGACACCTAAAAGAATGGTGCGAAAGCAACGGGTGTAGACAAGCCAAAGCACTGATAGGATCACGCATCAGAGAGGACTGGGCGTCAGAGATGCGAGATCTGACCAGAGCAGAGGCAAAGATCTTCACTCAGCTAATTACCGGACACGGGACGCTGGGATACCGCCAGCACACTATAGGTCGAGAGAACTCACCAGTATGCAGGTGGTGTAACCAAAACGAGGAAAGCAGTATACATGTATTATGCCACTGCTTAGTCCTAGCCGAAAAGAGACATAGGGCGTTGGGGACGACGACGTGCGAACCAATAGCGATCCAGGCACTGACCGTTAGGACGGTGATACACCTGTACAAGTCACTAATGGAATAAGATACACAGGAATGGGGCATACCACCTGACACCTCTTACCCTGAGGAATAAGCAATACAGGAATGGTGCATACCACCTGTTATGCTGATCCTCAAACGACAAAACTAGTCTGGTACAACCACTAGTTAACTACCGGGGATGCAAAGGGCGTAAGCCTAGGCATCAGAACCCAATGGTCCACCCAGACCAACAATAATAATAATAATAATAATAATCACTACATGATTTTTGGATTTTCTCTTACTATTCAGTAACTCTTTTATATTGTCAATAAACTCAGATTTTGGGATAGCATGAGATCTATACAGGGCAGATATTTCAATATTACCATTACCAATTTCAATGATTGAGTTGATTATACTATATATACTACCACACCATCAAATATATTTATTTTGCTGTTATTATAAAACATATTGTATTCAGGTAGATTAAAATAATTGGAAAATTCCAGATTCCACGTTTTAACGCATATTATAATACATGGTTTTATCTCTAAGCTCTTCATAAATGCTTGAAGTTTTAAGAAATTTGCATTCAAACTGCGAATATTTAGGTATAAAATATATTCTTTTTTATTCTTCATGTATCTATTGAGAGCATTTATATTATAAACTGTGTTTTCGCATTGTATAAAGTCTTTTAGTACGTTATAAATGTATTTTATATTTTGCTCCATGATCATATTACCGCTGAGTTGTTGTTCTGGTCTTCCTGATGTTTGTAAATATACTGCTGCTTGAAGACAATGATGAAACCGACTGAGCACTTCTCTTAGTATTTGTTAGATCAGTATTATTATATTTTGAGATGTCTATCGTACCGACATATCTTTGGATAACTGGGCTTACAGGATAATCAGTGTTAGTAATTAATTTTTTAATTTTGTTTATCAGCACTTGGCATGACTGACTATCATTTGCCACGTCGTGTGTATTATACTGAGTGTTGAATTTATTGTTACTATACAAGCAATTCACACAACACTTTACATCCTGTTTGTTACAATTAACGCTAAAATGTGGTCCTGCACACTTTAAGCAAACCTTCTCATTTACACATTTGTTTCCGCTATGACCAAACCTGCCACAGTTGAAGCATGGTTGCAAATTTAGATCATCATACACTTTACAATTTTGATATCCAACAAATATTCTGTTTGCGTTTTCTCTTACATGTTTGTAGATTTCAGCTGTAACTTCAAGTATAACACTTTGTAGCTTGGTTTCTTTATTTTCATACGAGTGTATTATAACGCATTTACTTTCCAACTTATTAAAGTTTCTCATATTAATATCTTCTTCCAATGCTACAACATCCATACCGTCGATATTGTCGATTCCTACTACTTTTATTCTTGGATTCTTGACTTTTTCTTTTTCAATCGTACAAAAGCTAGATAATTTTTTGATTAACGATTTTTCTGCTTCAATGGTACTAGTTTCATCCATATAACTTATAACGATTTCACTATTATTTTTAAAAATTACTTTTTTTGTTTGTATAGTTTTGCCTTTATTCAAGTAATGTGTGACACTCCTTCGTAGGTCATTGTCATCTGTTCTATCTTTATTTTTTATCACAATTTTAGGTATTTTTTTCTGTTCACGAATTTCGCCAGTAAGCACTTTAGAGTAAGACTTATGAATATAGCTTTTTGTTTGCTTCAGTTGTTCTATATGCTCTTTTAATAATAAATTTTTATCTTGCAACTCACTGTTTAATAATTTTAGCATTTTGTTTTCTTTAACTGCACTTAGCATCTCACTTTTTAGATTTTCTTCCTCACTGACATCAACATCTTCTTCTTCAATTTCCTTCAGAATCATCTCTCTCGTCTCACTAATTAAATTTAATCTTAGTTGTGCAAATAATTTTCTTGTTTCTTCATTTAGTGTTGACTCATCGAGCTTTAAGGTTATGTCACCATGATCAGGGCAGATTACCAAGTGATTTCCAATGATCCTAGCATTGATGCACCTTTCAAAGCAACTCTTGTCGTAGACACCACCACATATAACACAAACCATAATTGAAACCCTCTTTTTCATATGGCACTTATAGAAGTTTATATCCGCCTTGTCAGGCGGTTGACCATCAGGCGGCGCCATCTTGCTCCTATTTCTATATGTTTATATATTTTAATATGAAGATAAAATATGTAAATAAATTTTACAATTTAAATATAAATTCAAAATACATTAATATACTTTTTTTTTTTAAAAAAATACACTTTAAATATAATTACAAAATATATACATATATTTTCCCTCTATAAAAAAGTCATGACCGGATGAGGTGAAGCCAAGATAGAGTCAATTTGATTGGCTCATGTTGTGCGCATGCGTCTTATTTGAATTTGGGATCAAAAGTAAAATAATATAATTAATAGTAGTTTCGAGATTAGTATGGATTAAATATTAAAATATTAGGATTAAATTTAAGAATAAAAAACTACTTCTACTTATATAAATGTTGTCATATTTATTTTAAATAAATAAAAAATTCTAAATGTTCGGGTTGTGACCGTCACATGACGACGCGTGTGCATGCGACGACCAGAAGTGCGAACAGCGCCACTGCCTTTTCGAGTTGGACCTTGGATGCCGCCGGACGCACCGACACACGTGTGTGCTGAAAAGCTTAAATCCTCGGAAATCCTCGCGATCAGAAGTTTATTCAAGTAAGTATAATTAAATTATTGTTTAAAATAAATAATTAATCAGTTAGGGATAAGTATTTTTGTATTTTTTAATATTTTGTAGCTGTGTGCATAACGTAAAGGTTATGCACTTTGTTTTTATTTTTTTTTAGGTTAAAAAAACATGATCATGTGCTAATACATAGCACAGAGAAGTTTTTTTAGCTAAAAAAATATAAAATTAATAATTTATCAATTATTTTTAGAATGGTAGAAGAAGCGAACAACCCCGTGCAGTTCTCCGACAATGACCTCTTCACCGAGATGGTGGACAGAGATCCAGCTGTGTAAGTAATATTTTGATTATAAATTTAAAAATTATTATCTGATTCCCATATATTAATTATGTATTTTGTTTCCACAGTGAAATTGTTGGATACGTGGAAAGTATAGAAGGACGTAGGCAAGTAAAAACCTACTTCCTTTTCAAATTCGTTCTCACCAATGCTGAGAAAAGAGTGACCTGCCTGAACTGGGATGACGATCTGATCAGCCGCTACCAGGAGGAGATTAGAATTGGACGTGTAAGTATATTGTTAAATATTTAAAAAAACTAATAATTTATTTATTACTTATTAATATATATTGAATTTATATCAGATTGTTAGCCTCGATGGAGTCCGCAGCAAAGCCTGTGTTTGGACACAGCAACGGAGGCAGGAAAGCTACATCCCCTTCGAGCTCATCATCCAATCGAACTCGGTTGTGACCTACCACGGACAACATCGCCAGTACGCTTGACCTGCCGAGGTGATGCCTGCTGTTGTCTCCTTTGAGGAAATTGGCCAAGCGCAAGGACCCATTAGTAAGTTTATCTAAATCATGAAACCATAATATACTCTGCGAGGAAGGGCATGGCAATCTTTAGCTATTTTCAATGACTCAGTGTGGTTCTGATAAAAAATATGTTTTAAAATTTTCTTAGAAATTTATTTTCTTCACACTGAGTCATTGAAAACTGCTAGAATTTGCTATGCTCTTCCTCCAGGTGTATTTGAACGTAAACACAAAGGATGGCCTCCTCTCAGAGAGCAGAAAGTGCAGTTGCCTTGGAAAAGCTGCTGGAGCGGCATATCATTTTTTGTTAAAACCACTTTCTGCTCTGTGAGAGCAGGCCAGCCTTTGTGTTAACGTTCAAATACACCTTGAGGAAGAGCCTAGCAATTTCTAGCAATTTTCAGTGACTGAGTGTGGTTCTGATAAAAAATATGTTTTAAAATTTTCTTAGAAATTTATTTTCTTCACACTGAGTCATTGAAAACTGCTAGAATTTGCTATGCTCTTCCTCCAGGTGTATTTGAGCGTAAACACAAAGGCTGGCCTGCTCTCACAGAGCAGAAAGTGCATTTGCCTTGGAAAAGCTGCTGGAGCGGCATATCATTTTTTGTTAAAACCACTTTCTGCTCTGTGAGAGCAGGCCAGCCTTTGTGTTTACGTTCAAATACACCTTGAGGAAGAGCCTAGCAATTTCTAGCAGTTTTCAGTGACTCAGTGTGGTTCTGATAAAAAATATGTTTTAAAATTTTCTTAGAAATTTATTTTCTTCACACTGAGTCATTGAAAACTGCTAGAATTTGCTATGCTCTTCCTCCAGGTGTATTTGAACGTAAACACAAAGGATGGCCTGCTCTCACAGAGCAGAAAGTGCAGTTGCCTTGGAAAAGCTGCTGGAGCGGCATATCATTTTTTGTTAAAACCACTTTCTGCTCTGTGAGAGCAGGCCAGCCTTTGTGTTTACGTTCAAATACAACTTGAGGAAGAGCACAGCAATTTCTAGCAGTTTTCAGTGACTCAGTGTGGTTCTGATAAAAAATATGTTTTAAAATTTTCTTAGAAATTTATTTTCTTCACACTGAGTCATTGAAAACTGCTAGAATTTGCTATGCTCTTCCTCCAGGTGTATTTGAACGTAAACACAAAGGCTGGCCTGCTCTCACAGAGCAGAAAGTGCACTTGCCTTGGAAAAGCTGCTGGAGCGGCATATCATTTTTTGTTAAAACCACTTTCTGCTCTGTGAGAGCAGGCCAGCCTTTGTGTTTACGTTCAAAAACACCTTGAGGAAGAGCCTAGCAATTTCTAGCAGTTTTCAGTGACTCAGTGTGGTTCTGATAAAAAATATGTTTTAAAATTTTCTTAGAAATTTATTTTCTTCACACTGAGTCATTGAAAACTGCTAGAATTTGCTATGCTCTTCCTCCAGGTGTATTTGAACGTAAACACAAAGGATGGCCTCCTCTCAGAGAGCAGAAAGTGCAGTTGCCTTGGAAAAGCTGCTGGAGCGGCATATCATTTTTTGTTAAAACCACTTTCTGCTCTGTGAGAGCAGGCCAGCCTTTGTGTTTACGTTCAAATACACCTTGAGGAAGAGCCTAGCAATTTCTAGCAGTTTTCAGTGACTCAGTGTGGTTCTGATAAAAAATATGTTTCAAAATTTTCTTAGAAATTTATTTTCTTCACACTGAGTCATTGAAAACTGCTAGAATTTGCTATGCTCTTCCTCCAGGTGTATTTGAACGTAAACACAAAGGATTGCCTGCTCTCACAGAGCAGAAAGTGCAGTTGCCTTGGAAAAGCTGCTGGAGCGGCATATCCTTTTTTGTTAAAACCACTTTCTGCTCTGTGAGAGCAGGCCAGCCTTTGTGTTTACGTTCAAATACACCTTGAGGAAGAGCACAGCAATTTCTAGCAGTTTTCAGTGACTCAGTGTGGTTCTGATAAAAAATATGTTTTAAAATTTTCTTAGAAATTTATTTTCTTCACACTGAGTCATTGAAAACTGCTAGAATTTGCTATGCTCTTCCTCCAGGTGTATTTGAACGTAAACACAAAGGCTGGCCTGCTCTCACAGAGCAGAAAGTGCACTTGCCTTGGAAAAGCTGCTGGAGCGGCATATCATTTTTTGTTAAAACCACTTTCTGCTCTGTGAGAGCAGGCCAGCCTTTGTGTTTACGTTCAAAAACACCTTGAGGAAGAGCCTAGCAATTTCTAGCAGTTTTCAGTGACTCAGTGTGGTTCTGATAAAAAATATGTTTTAAAATTTTCTTAGAAATTTATTTTCTTCACACTGATTTATTGAAAACTGCTAGAATTTGCTATAGTCATGCTTCAGGTGTATTTGAACGTAAACAGAAAGGATGGCCTGCTCTCACAGAGCAGAACGTGCACTTGCCTTGGAAAAGCTGCTGGAGCGGCATATCATTTTTTGTTAAAACCACTTTCTGCTCTGTGAGAGCAGGCCGGTCTTTGTGTTTACGTTCAAATACACCTTGAGGAAGAGCACAGCAATTTCTAGCAGTTTTTAGTGACTCAGTGTGATTCTGAAAAAAAAATATGTTTTAAAATTTTCTTAGAAATTTATTTTCTTCACACTGATTTATTGAAAACTGCTAGAATTTGCTATAGTCATGCTTCAGGTGTATTTGAACGTAAACAGAAAGGATGGCCTGCTCTCACAGAGCAGAACGTGCAGTTGCCTTTGAACAGCTGCTGGAGCGGAATATCATTTTTTGTTAAAACCACTTTCTGCTCTGTGAGAGCAGGCCAGCCTTTGTGTTTACGTTCAAATACACTTGAGGAAGAGCCTAGCAATTTCTAGCAGTTTTCAGTGACTCAGTGGTGTTCTGAAAAAAAATATGTTTTAAAATTTTCTTAGAAATTTATTTTCTTCACACTGAGTCATTGAAAATTGCTAGAAATTGCTATGCTCTTCCTCCAGGTGTATTTGAACGTAAACACAAAGGATGGCCTGCTCTCACAGAGCAGAAAGTGCAGTTGCCTTGGAAAAGCTGCTGGAGCGGCATATTATTTTTTATTAAAACCACTTTCTGCTCTGTGAGAGCAGGCCGGCCTTTGTGTTTACGTTCAAATACACCTTGAGGAAGAGCACAGCAATTTCTAGCAGTTTTTAGTGACTCAGTGTGGTTCTAAAAAAAATATGTTTTAAAATTTTCTTAGAAATTTATTTTCTTCACACTGAGTCATTGAAAATTGCTAGAAATTGCTATGCTCTTCCTCCAGGTGTATTTGAACGTAAACACAAAGGATGGCCTGCTCTCACATAGCAGAAAGTGCAGTTGCCTTTGAACAGCTGCTGGAGCGGCATATCATTTTTTGTTAAAACCACTTTCTGCTCTGTGAGAGCAGGCCAGCCTTTCTGTTTACGTTCAAATAAACCTTGAGGAAGAGCCTAGCAATTTCTAGCAGTTGTCAGTGACTCAGTGTGGTTCTGATAAAAAATATGTTTTAAAATTTTCTTAGAAATTTATTTTCTTCACACTGAGTCATTGAAAACTGCTAAAATTTGCTATGCTCTTCCTCCAGGTGTATTTGAACGTAAACACAAAGGATGGCCTGCTCTCACAGAGCAGAAAGTGCAGTTGCCTTGGAAAAGCTGCTGGAGCGGCATATCATTTTTTGTTAAAACCACTTTCTGCTCTGTGAGAGCAGGCCAGCCTTTGTGTTTACGTTCAAATAAACCTTGAGGAAGAGCCTAGCAATTTCTAGCAGTTTTCAGTGACTCAGTGTGGTTCTGATAAGAAATATGTTTTAAAATTTTCTTAGAAATTTATTTTCTTCACACTGAGTCATTGAAAACTGCTAGAATTTGCTCTGCTCTTCCTCCAGGTGTATTTGAACGTAAACACAAAGGATGGCCTGCTCTCACAGAGCAGAAAGTGCACTTGCCTTGGAAAAGCTGCTGGAGCGGCATATCATTTTTTGTTAAAACCACTTTCTGCTCTGTGAGAGCAGGCCGGCCTTTGTGTTTACGTTCAAATACACCTTGAGGAAGAGCCTAGCAAATTCTAGCAGTTTTCAGTGACTCAGTGTGGTTCTGATAAAAAATATGTTTTAAAATTTTCTTAGAAATTTATTTTCTTCACACTGAGTCATTGAAAACTGCTAGAATTTGCTATGCTCTTCCTCCAGGTGTATTTGAACGTAAACACAAAGGATGGCCTGCTCTCACAGAGCAGAAAGTGCACTTGCCTTGGAAAAGCTGCTGGAGCGGCACATCATTTTTTGTTAAAACCACTTTCTGCTCTGTGAGAGCAGGCCGGCCTTTGTGTTTACGTTCAAATACACCTTGAGGAAGAGCACAGCAATTTCTAGCAGTTTTTAGTGACTCAGTGTGGTTCTAAAAAAAATTTGTTTTAAAATTTTCTTAGAAATTTATTTTCTTCACACTGAGTCGTTGAAAACTGCTAGAATTTGCTATGCTTTTCCTCCAGGTGTATTTGAACGTAAACACAAAGGCTGGCCTGCTCTCACAGAGCAGAAAGTGCACTTGCCTTGGAAAAGCTGCTGGAGCGGCATATCATTTTTTGTTAAAACCACTTTCTGCTCTGTGAGAGCAGGCCAGCCTTTCTGTTTACGTTCAAATAAACCTTGAGGAAGAGCCTAGCAATTTCTAGCAGTTGTCAGTGACTCAGTGTGGTTCTGATAAAAAATATGTTTTAAAATTTTCTTAGAAATTTATTTTCTTCACACTGAGTCATTGAAAACTGCTAAAATTTGCTATGCTCTTCCTCCAGGTGTATTTGAACGTAAACACAAAGGATGGCCTGCTCTCACAGAGCAGAAAGTGCAGTTGCCTTGGAAAAGCTGCTGGAGCGGCATATCATTTTTTGTTAAAACCACTTTCTGCTCTGTGAGAGCAGGCCAGCCTTTGTGTTTACGTTCAAATAAACCTTGAGGAAGAGCCTAGCAATTTCTAGCAGTTTTCAGTGACTCAGTGTGGTTCTGATAAGAAATATGTTTTAAAATTTTCTTAGAAATTTATTTTCTTCACACTGAGTCATTGAAAACTGCTAGAATTTGCTCTGCTCTTCCTCCAGGTGTATTTGAACGTAAACACAAAGGATGGCCTGCTCTCACAGAGCAGAAAGTGCACTTGCCTTGGAAAAGCTGCTGGAGCGGCATATCATTTTTTGTTAAAACCACTTTCTGCTCTGTGAGAGCAGGCCGGCCTTTGTGTTTACGTTCAAATACACCTTGAGGAAGAGCCTAGCAAATTCTAGCAGTTTTCAGTGACTCAGTGTGGTTCTGATAAAAAATATGTTTTAAAATTTTCTTAGAAATTTATTTTCTTCACACTGAGTCATTGAAAACTGCTAGAATTTGCTATGCTCTTCCTCCAGGTGTATTTGAACGTAAACACAAAGGATGGCCTGCTCTCACAGAGCAGAAAGTGCACTTGCCTTGGAAAAGCTGCTGGAGCGGCACATCATTTTTTGTTAAAACCACTTTCTGCTCTGTGAGAGCAGGCCGGCCTTTGTGTTTACGTTCAAATACACCTTGAGGAAGAGCACAGCAATTTCTAGCAGTTTTTAGTGACTCAGTGTGGTTCTAAAAAAAATTTGTTTTAAAATTTTCTTAGAAATTTATTTTCTTCACACTGAGTCGTTGAAAACTGCTAGAATTTGCTATGCTTTTCCTCCAGGTGTATTTGAACGTAAACACAAAGGCTGGCCTGCTCTCACAGAGCAGAAAGTGCACTTGCCTTGGAAAAGCTGCTGGAGCGGCATATCATTTTTTGTTAAAACCACTTTCTGCTCTGTGAGAGCAGGCCAGCCTTTCTGTTTACGTTCAAATAAACCTTGAGGAAGAGCCTAGCAATTTCTAGCAGTTGTCAGTGACTCAGTGTGGTTCTGATAAAAAATATGTTTTAAAATTTTCTTAGAAATTTATTTTCTTCACACTGAGTCATTGAAAACTGCTAAAATTTGCTATGCTCTTCCTCCAGGTGTATTTGAACGTAAACACAAAGGATGGCCTGCTCTCACAGAGCAGAAAGTGCAGTTGCCTTGGAAAAGCTGCTGGAGCGGCATATCATTTTTTGTTAAAACCACTTTCTGCTCTGTGAGAGCAGGCCAGCCTTTGTGTTTACGTTCAAAAACACCTTGAGGAAGAGCATAGCAATTTCTAGCAGTTTTCAGTGACTCAGTGTGTTTCTGATAAAAAATATGTTTTAAAATTTTCTTAGAAATTTATTTTCTTCACACTGAGTCATTGAAAACTGCTAGAATTTGCTATGCTCTTCCTCCAGGTGTATTTGAACGTAAACACAAAGGATGGCCTGCTCTCACAGAGCAGAAAGTGCAGTTGCCTTGGAAAAGCTGCTGGAGCGGCATATCATTTTTTGTTAAAACCACTTTCTGCTCTGTGAGAGCAGGCCGGTCTTTGTGTTTACGTTCAAATACACCTTGAAGAAGAGCACAGCAATTTCTAGCAGTTTTTAGTGAATCAGTGTGATTCGGAAAAAAAAATATGTTTTAAAATTTTCTTAGAAATTTATTTTCTTCACACTGATTTATTGAAAACTGCTAGAATTTGCTATAGTCATGCTTCAGGTGTATTTGAACGTAAACAGAAAGGATGGCCTGCTCTCACAGAGCAGAAAGTGCAGTTGCCTTTGAACAGCTGCTGGAGCGGCATATCATTTTTTGTTAAAACCACTTTCTGCTCTGTGAGAGCAGGCCAGCCTTTGTGTTTACGTTCAAATACACCTTGAGGAAGAGCCTAGCAATTTCTAGCAGTTTTCAGTGACTCAGTGTGGTTCTGATAAAAAATATGTTTTAAAATTTTCTTAGAAATTTATTTTCTTCACACTGAGTCATTGAAAACTGCTAGAATTTGCTATGCTCTTCCTCCAGGTGTATTTGAACGTAAACACAAAGGCTGGCCTGCTCTCACAGGGCAGAAAGTGCACTTGCCTTGGAAAAGCTGCTGGAGCGGCATATCATTTTTTGTTAAAACCACTTCCTGCTCTGTGAGAGCAGGCCAGCCTTTGTGTTTACGTTCAAATACACCTTGAGGAAGAGCACAGCAATTTCTAGCAGTTTTCAGTGACTCAGTGTGGTTCCGATAAAAAATATGTTGTAAAATTTTCTTAGAACTTTATTTTCTTCACACTGAGTCATTGAAAACTGCTAGAATTTGCTATGCTCTTCCTCCAGGTGTATTTGAACGTAAACACAAAGGATGGCCTGCTCTCACAGAGCAGAAAGTGCAGTTTCCTTGGAAAAGCTGCTGGAGCGGCATATCATTTTTTGTTGAAACCACTTTCTGCTCTGTGAGAGCAGGCCGGCCTTTGTGTTTACGTTCAAATACACCTTGAGGAAGAGCACAGCAATTTCTAGCAGTTTTTAGTGACTCAGTGTGGTTCTGAAAAAAAATATGTTTTAAAATTTTCTTAGAAATTTATTTTCTTCACACTGAGTCATTGAAAACTGCTAGAATTTGCTATGCTCTTCCTCCAGGTGTATTTAAACGTAAACACAAAGGATGGCCTGCTCTCACAGAGCAGAAAGTGCACTTGCCTTGGAAAAGCTGCTGGAGCGGCATATCATTTTTTGTTAAAACCACTTTCTGCTCTGTGAGAGCAGGCCAGCCTTTGTGTTTACGTTCAAAAACACCTTGAGGAAGAGCCTAGCAATTTCTAGCAGTTTTCAGTGACTCAGTGTGGTTCTGATAAAAAATATGTTTTAAAATTTTCTTAGAAATTTATTTTCTTCACACTGAGTCATTGAAAACTGCTAGAATTTGCTATGCTCTTCCTCCAGGTGTTTTTAAACGTAAACACAAAGGATGGCCTGCTCTCACAGAGCAGAAAGTGCACTTGCCTTGGAAAAGCTGCTGGAGCGGCATATCATTTTTTGTTGAAACCACTTTCTGCTCTGTGAGAGCAGGCCGGCCTTTGTGTTTACGTTCAAATACACCTTGAGGAAGAGCACAGCAATTTCTAGCAGTTTTTAGTGACTCAGTGTGGTTCTGAAAAAAAATATGTTTTAAAATTTTCTTAGAAATTTATTTTCTTCACACTGAGTCATTGAAAACTGCTAGAATTTGCTATGCTCTTCCTCCAGGTGGATTTGAACGTCAACACAAAGGCTGGCCTGCTCTCACAGAGCAAAAAGTGTAGTTGCCTTGGAAAAGCTGCCGCTGCGACTTATACTTTTTTGTTAAAACCACTTTCTGCCATGTGAGAGCAGGCTAGCCTTTGTGTTTCCGTTGAAATACTCCTTGAGGAAGAGCATAGCAATTTCTAGCAGTTTTCAGTGACTCAGTGTGGTTTTGATAAAAAATATGTTTTAAAATTTTCTTAGAAATTTATTTTCTTCACACTGAGTCATTGAAAACTCCTAGAAATTGCTATGCTCTTTCTCCATGTGCATTCGAATGTAAACACAAAGGCTGGCCTGCTCTCACAGAGCAGAAAGTGGTTTTAACAAAAAATTATAAGTCGCAGCGGTAGCTCTACCAAGGCAACTACACTTTCTGCTCTGTGAGAGCAGGCCAGCCCTTGTGTGAACATTCATAAACACCTGGAGGAAGAGCATAGCAGATTCTAGCTGTTTTCAATGACTCAGCGTATAGAAAATGAATTTCTAAGAATATTTTAAAACATATTTTTTATCAAAACCACACTGAGTCACTGAAAACTGCTAGAAATTGCTATGCTCTTCCTCAAGGAGTATTTCAACGGAAACACAAAGGCTGGCCTGCTCTCACATGGCAGAAAGTGGTTTTAACAAAAAAGTATAAGTCGCAGCGGCAGCTCTACCAAGGCAACTACACTTTCTGCTCTGTGAGAGCAGGCCAGCCCTTGTGTGAACATTCATAAACACCTGAAGGAAGAGCATAGCAGATTCTAGCTGTTTTCAATGACTCAGCCTAAAGAAAATGAATTTCTAAGAAAATTTTAAAACATATTTTTTATCAAAACCACACTGAGTCACTGAAAACTGCTAGAATTTGCTATGTTCTTCCTCAAGGAGTATTTCAACGGAAACACAAAGGCTGGCCTGCTCTCACATGGCAGAAAGTGGTTTTAACAAAAAAGTATAAGTCGCAGCGGCAGCTTTTCCAAGGCAACTACACTTTTTGCTCTGTGAGAGCAGGCCAGCCCTTGTGTAAACTCAGAAACACATTTAGAGGAAGCAAATATCAATTTTTAGCTGTTTCAATGACTCAGTGTGGAGAAAATGAATTTTTTATAAATTTCTGAACATATTTCGAACCAAAACCGCACTGAGTCAATAAAAATAGCTAAAAATGTTTGCTATGTTGATATTCTTTATGCATTTATAGGATTGCTATGGAAGCTTAATAACGCCTGTTTAAGCTTAAATGATAATTGTTGTAATTTACTAACCTGAAACGTGAATGTATTAATGCAAGTTGGTTTAAAGCTTTTTGCTTTTTAATTTGCTGTGCCGTATTTCTCCTCCGAAACTATATTTGCTGAGCACAATATTTTGAGTTTTATCCTTATATAATTCTTATAAAGCAATAAAACAATTTTTATAATTCCTCTGGTCTGCACATGCAGTGACCTTTATTTTGGAGGTTAGTTTTGAGGATAGGATAATTTTCGTTTCTTGTTGATTCTTGTTGAAATTGTAGCAGCGCCCCTGGTGGCGAGATTTAGTACGAACCCCAAAAACTCATTAATAAGTAATATTAAAATAATTAAAATTAATTGGACATATATTTACCTTTGAATAATAAAAAATGTTGAAAACAAATAATAAAAGATTTAGAGAATAGGGATACAGTCAGTTAGTTTTATTTATTTTATTACAAAATTTTAAAAAATACAGAGCAAGGTAGCTTTTTTATTTTTATAAAAAACATAAGAACAATAAATATTTTCAAAATAGTACATTTAAGTTTTTTTTAAGTACTTAAGTTTATTTTAAATTTATCTTTTAATATCTATACACAAAATACTGCGTACTTGTGAATATCATCATTTTTGTTCTACTATACCACTAAATAAATAAATTATTTATGTTCTATACATCACAGCACATTTGGCAGTCTCAACAAATATAGTCTTGAATAAAAGATTAACTTTTAACTTTTAACTTCGGTTAAGTACTACATGAGATTCGTCAAACTTACATAATTAAAATGTTTTAATGTCATTGTCATTTTATGAAAAAAACATCAATCTAAAAAATATAAAAACGCAAAAGTCAAAATTTTTGTCGTGCATTTGAAGGTCCTTCCAAAGCACAAGTTTAAAAAAGAGTTTAAAGAAAGGAAATCTCAAAATGCTGCCCAAATCGTTCTTTTTTTTTGATTAAAATGATTTTAACGAATTTGGGGATCCTTTCTAGTCTAGTATAGCCTAAAAATCTTATTTAAAATATTTATTCATCGCGTCGACGACGTGGAGTGTGCACTGCACGTAGAAGTTGCGCCAATCCTATTGGCTCTTCGTCATGCAAGATGGCAATATTAGCCATAGTTTGGCATTCAATACGTAGAGGAGCACCTGAAAAAAAATAGAAAAAGTTTACAATTTGTTATTCATTTATTTTTAAAAATAGGTACAAAACTTATATATAAATACTTTCATTGCTAAGGACTCCTGTGACAGTAACAGCCTGCCCTTTTTGCATAGGAACTGGTACATAGATTGAAACTTGAACTGTGACCTTGTAAGTTCCATCCGTAATGGAACCACTGCCATACGACATGTTGCCGTACTGGCTTGGAACATGGGTGAACACAGTTTTAGTAGGGTAGTATGTGAGGGGATAGGGTAGCTTAGGCAGATATAACTTAGTCAGGTAGGATTTAGCATGCGAGGGGTTAGGTGTTGGGGGGGTTGTGACGCATTGGCTGCATAGAGCCTTTCCTCAATCTATGCACTCTGTTCGCTAGTTAGGTTTTCTATCTCAGCATGAGCAGGACTGGTGCTTGCACCATCGCATCCTGCTCTGCTATGTAACACACACAAAGTGTGGCGTTACAAACTGCCCCTTCCTAAACCGGACGCGCTATGCGGGGACGGTTTACTGACGGATTACAAAAAATTCGATTATTATTTTCTAGATAATTATTCCTAGTTATGCTTTATATCTATTTCGAGTACATAATATAACGTAGTACGCGAACAAGTCGAAATTCTCTTAAAACTATGTCTATTCTATAGTAACGCAATTTGTACAATGTTTGCCTATTCTATCTTAATAATTATTTTCGCATGTACGTGAGAAAGAAAAGTTTAATAATACTTTTGACTTATAATACAAACTTCTCTAATTTTTCATTATCCTAGCACTTCATGGTTTTGTTGGTGTTCCCAGGGCTGGACTCTTTTCTTTCTCTGTCGAATTTTTGGCCCATCTTCCTTCATTGGAGGTTTTGGACGCAACAATCTTAAGTCTATTGGCATCTGAAATTCTTAAGTCTATTACAAAAATACAAAATCCTATTCGCAACAATTTTTCATGTGAAACTAAAATAATGCAAATAGCAAGTGACACTTAATATTGTGTGAAAATTTCCTTAAATGTCTACGACTCGTACACGGAGTATTTTAATACATCTCTCCCCCCGTGCGGCATTTCAGAAAATTTATAGCTATTCCTGCGTAGGCGTAGGCGATTTATTTGCTATGTGTGTGGCTTATACTTTTAATTATATACAGTTTTTTTTTCAATAGGTGCTAAACCAAAAGATAGCGTTTTGGTTGACTCGAGTAAGATGCCGAAATCTAAAGAATGTATTACAATGAGCGATGGGTAGTATTATCATGGTGCTCGGTATTGGTGTGGTTTATTATTGCAATAGTCGGTACGGGAGGTATTTTTCGATACGGTGTGGGTGGATCATATTTTCCTTTAGACGATAGAGCGATAATTATGCGATATGGGAGGGATTTTTGGTGATACAACGATAATTATGCGATATGGGAGGGATTTTTGTGGTATGCGATATGGGTGGGTTATTTCCTTTTGGAACGGTAGTGCGATAGTTGTGCGTTATGGGAGGGATTTTTGTGGTTTGCGGTATGGGTGGGTTATATTTTCCTTTTGGACGGTAGAACGATAATTATGCGATATGGGAGGGATTTTTTTGAGGTATACGGTATGGGTGGGTTACATCTTTTGGGCGGTAGAGCGATAATTATGCGATATGGGAGGGATTTTGAGGTATACGGTATGGGTGGGTTTCATCTTTTGGACGGTCGAGCGATAATTATGCGATATGGGAGGGATTTGTGAGGTATACGGTATGGGTGGGTTACATCTTTTGGACGGTAGAGCGATAATTATGCGATATGGGAGGGATTTTGAGGTATATGGTATGGGTGGGTTACTTCCTTTTGGAACGGTAGAGCGGTACGAAGATTTACTGGGGAGACTGTTGACGTGGGGAACCGAGGTAAACTGATGCACCCTGCATCACGATCATCACCGGTTGTATGGCCTCTCCATGAACCCCATGTTGGCCGTAAATTTCATGCGTTGATGCCGGTGGTTGGGTACTATACGATGATCTAGATTGCCGAGATTCTGGACGTATCCTTAACGCTGTTCCATCCTCTCCCGTCCGTGGAGTTGGGGGAGATTTGGAACATGTCAAGCACGTTCTGGTATCGGATCCACGCTGGCCACACTTGTAACAGAACCGAGACTTCGGTTGTGTACATCGCGAGTACCGATGGTCTGTTCCTCCGCAGTTCCAACACTTGTCTTCCCCAGTTTGGGTCAGGATGGGTGGCTTTCCAATTCGTAGACCCATAAGTGGTGGTATCAAGGTTTGAGTCGCGGCTGCACTATGGGTTTTGCTGGTTTTCGGGGATTGTATAGGGGAATGCGCAGGAACGGGTTTGACGGTAGTAGACGATCCAGGCCGAGGGATTTTGAGATCCATCAGTGCAGGGATACCTTGTAAGGCTGCAGGGGCTGCTGGTGTTCCACCAGGTATGAACCTAATTGGCCCTGCAGCTATGCCTTGTGGGATTTCTCCCACACGGCCTTCCCGCGCTGATGGACTCACCTCCCTGGTCTGGGTATGAGAGTCCTTGACGAACGTGATCTCGTCGCCTCGGTGGACTCGGATCTGTTCACCCTTTTTACTATGAACTACCTTGACTATGGGGGGTGGGGGATTTCCCAGCTTACGGGGTCTACGAATCGGGTTTACGTAGGTGGGGGGCTTTGGTTTGGGTATTGGGCAGGGGGGAATCCTTATAGGGGACTGCTTCGGGGATCCAGTATCGCCTTGCCGTTCCCTACGTCTCTGCCTCCCGAGTGAGGTATCCTCTGAAAACGGTGCATGGAAGGCCACCGGATCGTTACAGGGCGAGAAGGGACATAGGCCCTTTTTAGGGGCGGCTCGAGGCAATAAATTGTATCGACCGCTGATCGGGTCAAAAATATATTCCTCCCGCGGCGACGCTGACCTAGGTGGCGGAGGGGTATCAGCAGTATCGGGGGCTGGATCCTCTTCGAAGTCGATGAGCCGTTGTCCTGGGCGTCTAGGTGGGCTGTGGGGTGTTTTTTCCCTGCCCCTTCCTCGGCCGAAGGTCGTGAGGCTTCGAGGTCGCTCTAACTTTCCACACGCCTTGACCTCTTCGAGTTGGCGGTCGAGCTCCTGCTCTGCCCAGTCGAACCTCCTGGCTCGGATGTTCTTGGCCCTTCCCTTGCCTTGGGTCTCCATCCCTCTCCGCTGCGTGATGAGATGTAGCTGTTTTCGAAAAACTATTATTAGTGGGTGGGTAATAGGGTTTCAAGTCACATACATGAACTTTTATTCTTTTCTCACTGTCCTCAAGCAAATATACGACTGGTGATAACACTTCGATTATTCGACAAGGTCCTGTGAATTTTGGCGCTAATTTAGCAGCAAAGTTATCAGCACCTGATGACAAAACTCGATTTCTCCGAAGGACGAGATCTCCTACTTTTAGTTTGAGATCCCGTCTACTTTTATTATAGTAACGAGCTTGTTTCTCATTGGCTAATTTCAGATTTTTTTGAACGATATCGTGGATCATTGACAGTCTCGCAACCCTTTCTGCCCACGTTACAGGATTTGAGGAGTCTGAGGTTTGTGGTGGTGTTTGGGTGAGTAGTTTGGGTTGGCGGGGGTTTCTTCCGAAATTCAAGAACGCGGGGGTCATAAGTATCGATGCTTGAACCGCCGTATTCATTGCAAAGGCGAATTCATTGAGGTGGATGTCCCAATTCGAGTGGTCATTTTTCACAAAGATACTCAGAATTTGTTTAATTGTCCTGTTACAACGCTCGACTGGGTTTGCCTGCGCGTGATAAGGAGCAATGGTGGTTTGAATTATTCCTAGGTCCACCGTATGTGCTGTTACGAGTTTATTCGAAAATTCAGTACCATTATCGGTAATGAAATATTTTGGACATCCCCATCGGAAGATTACTAATACTTCGAAAGCCTTAATGATGCTTTTTGTTGTTGCTTTACGAAGTGCCTTAATTTCGACGAATTTTGTAAAGAGGTCTTGGAATACTAAGATGTAGCGGCATTGTCCTTTACTTTTCGATAGTGGACCCATTATATCTGCTGCTACATTCGTCCAAGGTCCTTCTATTTTTCGATGGCCCATAAGTCCCGTTGGCGATTGTTGGGGAACTTTGCACATTTGGCAATCTGGGCATTGTTTGACATAACGCTCCACATCCTTCCTCATTTTCGGCCAAACATATGACTGTATGAGACGATTGAAGGTTTTAGCGGTCCCCATGTGACCTGATTGAGGAGTGTTATGACATTCGAACAGAGCTCGCTCGCGATCGCGCTCTGGTATTACTAATTTCCAGCTATCTAGGTCTGGTATTATTTTATTTATACGAGTGTTTGGAATATGTTTGTACAATAAGTTATTCTGTACTTTCCAATTGGGTTATTTGTCTGGCTTCTTCATCACTGCTGCTTTACGCTTAGCATACCAGCTATCCTCTTCGATCATCCCTGAGGCTGCTATACAGCAAATTTCCTCTTCGAACATACGAGACAGCGCGTCGGGTACTTTATGAAGAGCTCCTTTACGATGCTCTATTTTCGTATTATAACCCTGTAGTGCTGTCGCTCATCTGGCTAATCTTCCAGCTGGGTCTTTCAGGTTGTGTAGCCACTTCAGACTACTGTGGTCTGTTATGACTGTGAATTCTTCACCTAGCAAACAACCTCTAAATTTTTCGACTGCCCACAGTACTGCTAAGCATTCTTTTTCCGTCACAGTGTAGTTCCTTTCAGCCTTCGTGAGTGATCGACTTGCGTAGGCTATAGGGTGTTCTTCTCCTTCATTTGTCTGTGTTAATACAGCTCCCAAAGCGAAACTACTTGCATCTGTCTGGAGGCAAAAAGGCTTAGTATAATCTGGTCGAGCCAGTACTGGGGCTTCGGTCAGAAGAATCAACAATGTTTCAAATGCTTTTTGTTGATCTTCTTCCCATTTCCACGGGGCATTTTTCTTCAGCAACTCAGTTAGGGGGGTTTTTACGAGTGCTAGGTCTTTTATAAGTCGGGCATACCATCCGATCATTCCAAAGAATCTCCTGAGCTGCTTTAGATTACGAGGAGGGGGTAATTGAGGATTGGGGCAATTTTGTCGGGGTCGGTGTTCAATCCTTGGCGATTTATCACATATCCAAGGTATTTAACTTCAGGGCAGCAAAATTCCGATTTTTCTCGATTCAATTCTAAGTTTGCTTTCTTTAGCTTCTGTAACACAATTTTTAAATATTCCAGGTGTTTTCCGAATGTGTCTGTTGCTATGATGATGTCATCCATGTAAACAAATACATGGGGTTGCAATTCCGCCGTAAATAATTTATCCATTGCTGCCTGAAATGTGGCTGGGGCATTTGATAAGCCGTAGGGTAGTCTGCAGAACTGAAATAATCCTTTTCCAGGGACTGCGAAAGCTGTGTATTGTCTGCTGTTTTTGTCCAAGGGTATTTGAGGATATGCGTGACTCAAGTCTATTTTCGATAGGTATTTACAATTTCGCAGATTTCCTAGCAGCGTATCCATTAATGGTAACGGGTATGCATTCTTCTTTGTCACGCCATTGGGGGCTCTATAATCTATGCAAAATCTTATTCCTCCGTCAGCTTTTGGTACTATTACTGGACAGCTGCTTCAGGCGCTTTCACACGGTTCGATTATCCCTTCAGCTAACATTCTATCAATTTCTGCATGGACTTTTGCTAGTAATTTGGGAGAGATAGGGCGCATTCTTTGTTTTATGGGGCGATAATTTAGAAATTCAATTACATGGGGGGTTAGGTTTGCGTGAGGGCTGGGCTTTTGAGCGGGTATTGTTAAATCGAAAATAATCTCTTCGAGTTTTTTCCTCTAGTTCTTTGATGTTTCCGAAATTACTCCACCAATAGCAGCATTTGCTACTATACAGCCTGGGTCTTGATTTTTCGGATAAAATTTCCTTACTATACCGTTATCAGTGTGCCACGTTCGATTTTCTAAGTCGATTTTCAATTTCAATTTTGGCAGCACTTCCATTCCTAATACGAAGTCGTAATCCAGGTTTTTCGGTACTGTTGTTGTGATGAGGTAAAATATGTAGTATTCAAGGAATCTTTATTTAAATAATACACACAAGTTCACACAGAGTTTAACAGAGACTAGAGATAAAAGGACAAACACAAATGTGACACGTTTATGAAAGTTTGAATAAAATGTTGGAATATACTTGATGAGAATAACTTGTAGAATAAGACTATAGATTTATCACTGAAGTGTTGGTTGGCCGGCGGTCCGTTAAGAAGTGAGGCCCTGTTGCTGCGCGTCTCTACTGGGGAGCGTCGTGTCGGTGTAGATCGGGTGTAATAAACCTCAGGTAGCAACCCTTAGCCCTCTGCTCCGCTCTCGATCAGCTATAAGCTGTGTGGGTGTGTGTGTGTGTGTGCATATCGTTGTCTGTGCGAGTATTTCTCAACAGGTACTCGTATGAGTGTTGTAATTTCGCTATTTTCCAATTTAAAATTTATTTTTACTGAACCAAGGATTTGTTCTATAGCTCCATTAGCCATTACCATATAGCCATCTTCACTGAGTATTTCAGCTCCTAATTCTTTGACAGCTTTTTCACCAATAAATGAGCCGACTGCTCCTGGATCTACTAATGCTGGGAACATTTTGCCTGCGATCTCGATATTTAGGTACAGTCTGTTGTCTACTGTGCCAACCGGGCCTGCTGGTATTTCTGCGTTCTCATCATATCCAGCATTTATCAATCTACTAGGTGGTTTCGAGTTTTTGACGATTGTTGGCCCGGTCTCCTGCACCTGGGCCTTCGAGTGTTTGGAGGTTAACCTAGCCCTTATGGTCTTCCTCCCTGTGCGTTTCCCGACTCCTTGGAGCATTTGGGACACGTACGGATCGTGACATTGACTTTACCACGTCGATAACAAATTTTTCCTCTCTTTTGAGGACAATCAGCCGCCTAATGGCTTGTTTCTTTACAAACCCAACATGGGTATTTCTTCTTTACCTCTTCTTCTGTTTTATTAACAGTTTTCCTATCTGTATCTTGTGTTTTTCTAGGTTGATTTCCTTGTTTTGGATTGGCGATCGACTGATTGTTTTTGTTACTATTATTGTTATTGTTGTCACGTTTATTATTGACATAAGTCCCTGCTCCATTCGGTCTCTTACTAGTGTAATTATTCATGGCTGCTACTCGCTGGTCTATTTCTTCGTCTGAAGATTCGTTATCTATAGGATGTATTATTGCAGCTACTCGATTTTTCTTCTCTTTTGGGCTCTTGTAAGCTAATTGGGGACATAGGGACTTTTCGGGGGGTGGCTCTTTAACCGACTCTATTACGCTTTCGCCAGCTGATGACGTCTCACTCTCCTCAACATCCAAATTTTCTTCTTGTTGCGAAGCTGTGTCGATTTCACTTTCCGAATCCCAATGGGCTGCTTTCTTGCCGAATTTCTTAATTAATTCATATCGAATTAAACGGTCAATGCACTCTGCCTTTGTTCCTCTTTGGGTTAATTGTCTTTCTTTTAGGTCTTCCTTAAGTTCCGATACTTTCTTCTTTTCTAAATTTTCTTGCAGCTTAAAGCTAAATTCTTCGATTTGATAACGCGACATTATCTTACTAAATAGTCTCACTGGGGCGTTAGCTCACTCTTGCTCATTTAGCGCTGCTTAATATTACTAGCTCCCTTTCTTTCTCTATTATTATTTAAATTTAATCTACTACCCATGTACTAATATAGAGAAAAAAAATAATTCATTCAAGTAAACAAGCAAGGCAAAAAAAAAGCAAAAAAAATTTTTATAATCTAATTCTCTTGAAAAATTTTTAAAACTCAATTCCATTAAAAAAATTTTTTTTATAACTAATTCAAATAAACAACAACAAAAAATAAAATGTTGTTGCTAAAATACGTTAGTGTAGAAAGAAAGAGCACAGCAAAAAAAATTTTTATCAACAAGCAAGAGCGATGAGAAAAGGTGCAAAGGTATTAATTCTCATTATGTGCTAATGTCCTTTGTGAGGTGCGAGCGATGGTATAATGTGGGGTGATTAGGGTAAAACCATTTAAAAGCACATTTTAATTTCCAAAATTCAATAACCCGAGAGTTAATAAGGTATACGAAAATGTGAGAATTTCAAAGTCCGAATACGAATAGCAGACAAGCATTGTTTACTATATGGGCTTATAGCAATACGAGAGTCTTCGAAATTAAATTCAAAACAATACGATTCGATTCGAATGGTTTTGTATCAATACAAATACGAGGCAATGCTTCTGGCTAAGTTCGAAATTCAAAACATGTTATTCGAAATTATTTAGAAGGGATTAATTAGTTTATTTACCTATTGGTTATTAGCTAATTATTATGTCTGGGGCATGGGGGGGTCTGTTTGTGTGAGTGTGTATTGTGAGAGGAGAAAGGAAGGTTATATTTAATTTTACAATATGAGATCGTGTAACGATAGGCGGGCAGGGTGACGAAAGAGAAAAAAAAATAAGTAAATGCACACACACAGCAAGAAATAAAATCAAATATTATCCATAATATATCAAAAACCATCAAATGATAATAAATAAGCAATATGTATATGAAGGAAAAAAAAATTTACCTTACTAATAATTTACAATGATAAATATTTATAATTACTATCGGTTTAGACACAACACGAATTTCAGAAAATTCTATTCGAAATATTCGTAGCACAAAGGAAACAAAAGAAAGCAAGTAAAGACAGTCTACTATATCTATAGATATAGCTTACTAGACTGTGCTCGTGTTGTCTCTCAACCGACGCTACTAATTTCAAAATGGCCGCCGGCGAGGCTGAACAGCCTCGCGTCGCGCCGAAAATGTCGAAAAACCGTTTCGCGATGCTTGCGCGCGAGAGAGATGGCATTGAAAAAAATTTTCCGCCCCACGTTGGTCGCCAATTTTTATGACGCATATTCCGCCAATGCCTCGGAATATGTGCGCTGCATTATGGCAGACTTTAACATACGTTTTATAGGTGGCGAGAAAAGAAATCAATTAAGTGATTAAAAGTAAAATGATTTAATAAATGGCGTCTATGATATATTTACACTTATTACAATATACGATAATTACATTAGTTGGGCGCCAGCTACTTTTGTAGCACGAATACAATTGAGTAAATACAAGATTTGCTTCGCGCGCGGTATCACACAATAATCAAGTGCAACTTACAATTCGGACGCTGTCCCCTTCCGAAGGTGGCTTGTGGGCTCTCGGGATATCTCACCGGGCTTCGATATAAACTATACACGAGATGCTGTCGAGGGTGTCGCAGACGAAGCGTAGGCGCGAGCTTCGAACGTTATTTCAGAGCAGAGTCTTGAATACAGTTTCACAATTATCCGGAAACAAAGAGTCGAGTGCGAAGTACTGGTTAGACGAATACTAATTAGGCGAGTGATCTCAACGCTATCCGGGAACAAAGTGATCGAGGCTATGGAGATTCGGCAGCGGCGTGGTCCGACTGCGTAGTTCCCATAACAGCCGTTGAGACGCTGAGAGGGCCAGTCACGTGACGGGGAAGGGACTGTAGGTATGGGAGTGAGAGAGAGCGAACGAGAGCGGGCATGCTGCTACAGCATGACCTACGACACGTTGTGCGGTGCGCGTGTACCGGTGCGGTTTCCTCTTGGTGCCGTGGAAATACGACCAGTCAGCTGTTCCTGCTGCGAGTGCCGTGAGTTGGCCGTCCCATCTTCTCCTCGACGTTTCTGGACACAGTGTGCAAGGATGCTGGTGGAACTTGTGATCGGATAAGTACATACATAGGTTATGATACCTATGTATGTTGACTGTATGCCTCTGACAGTTTCTGTGCAGTCTATTTTGCTTCTAGGCTGTCTGGTGCCTGCTGTTCCCTTCTCCTGTCAGGACATCCAGTGAAGCAACATACTTCGATGGTGACTCCTTGAGCGATAGCAGGTATGTTTAACTCCTTCTGTTCATCGTAGTGAGTTTGTACTAATGTTCTCTTCTTTACAGGAGCTGCCTAGGAGTCGAGGTAAGACATTCTGTGTCGTTGCACTGCACTAAGTATTTCTCTCTCTTCTGATGAGGTACTAATATCTCTTCCTATTTACAGGGGACTAGGTTGGAGTATGACTGGCCTCCTAACAGCTCAACGCCTGCCAGGGCATTGAAGAAGGAAGGTATAAGGGGGATATGGGTAGAGCGTAGGGTAGTATGTGAGGGGATAGGGTAGCTTAGGCAGATATAACTTAGTCAGGTAGGATTTAGCATGTGAGGGGTTAGGTGTTGGGGGGGGTTGTGACGCATTGGCTGCATAGAGCCTTTCCTCAATCTATGCACTCTGTTCGCTAGTTAGGTTTTCTATCTCAGCATGAGCAGGACTGGTGCTTGCACCATCGCATCCTGCTCTGCTATGTAACACACACAAAGTGTGGCGTTACAATATATATATATATATATATATATATATATATATATATATATATATATATATATATATATGTGTGTATATTGAAACTGTACATAGGATGTTGATAACTTATTTCTATTTTTGCTTTCAGGTATTACTGGTTTTATTAAAACTGTGTTCACCCATGTTCCGAGCCAGTACGGCAGAAAAACAAACTAAGATATTAATATGAGTTTAAGTTAATCTTGATATGCCCTTCTATTGTATATCAAAATATATTCTATTGCATACATAAAGGCTGGCCTGCACTCACAGAGCAGAAAGTGGTTTTAACAAAAAATGATATGCCGCTCCAGCAGCTTTTCCAAGGCAACTGCACTTTCTGCTCTGGTTTTGATAAAAAATATGTTTTAAAATTTTCTTAGAAATTTATTTTCTTCACACTGAGTAATTGAAAACTGCTAGAATTTGCTATGCTCCAGGTGTATTTGAATGTTCATACAAGGGCTGGCTTGCTCTCACAGAGCAGAAAGTGCAGTTGCCTTGGAAAAGCTGCTGGAGCGGCATATCATTTTTTGTTAAAACCACTTTCTGCTCTGTGAGAGCAGGCCGGCCTTTGTGTTTACGTTCAAATACACCTTGAGGAAGAGCACAGCAATTTCTAGCAGTTTTTAGTGACTCAGTGTGGTTTTGGTAAAAAATATGTTTTAAAATTTTCTTAGAAATTCATTTTCTTCACACTGAGTCATTGAAAACTGCTAGAATCTGCTATGCTCTTCCTGCAGGTGTTTATGAATGTTCACACAAGGGCTGGCTTGCTCTCACAGAGCAGAAAGTGCAGTTGCCTTGGAAAAGCTGCTGGAGCGGCATATCATTTTTTGTTAAAACCACTTTCTGCTCTGTGAGAGCAGGCCAGCCTTTGTGTTTACGTTCAAATACACCTTGAGGAAGAGCCTAGCAATTTCTAGCAGTTTTCAGTGACTCAGTGTGGTTCTGATAAAAAATATGTTTTAAAATTTTCTTAGAAATTCATTTTCTTCACACTGAGTCATTGAAAACTGCTAGAATCTGCTATGCTCTTCCTGCAGGTGTTTATGAATGTTCACACAAGGGCTGGCTTGCTCTCACAGAGGAGAAAATGCAGTTGCCTTGCAAAAGCTGCCGCTGCGACTTATAATTTTTTGTTAAAACCACTTTCTGCTCTGTGAGAGCAAGCGAGCCTTTGTCTTTACGTTCAAATGCACCTGGAGGAAGAGCATAGCTATTTCTAGCAGGTTTCACTGACCCAGTGTGGTTTTGGTAAAAAATATGTTTTAAAATTTTCTTAGAAATTCATTTTCTTTACGCTGAGTCATTGAAAACTGCTAGAATCTGCTATGCTCTTCCTCCAGGTGTTTATGAATGTTCACAAAAGGGCTGGCCTGCTCTCACAGAGCAGAAAGTGTAGTTGCCTCGGAAGAGCTGCCGCTGCGACTTGTAATTTTTTGTTAAAACCACTTTCTGCTCTGTGAGAGCAGGTCAGCCTTTGAGTTTACGTTCAAATACACATGGAGCAAGAGCATAGCAATTTCTAGCAGTTTTCAATGACTCAGTGTAGTTTTGGTAAAAAATATGTTTTAAAATTTTCTTAGAAATTCATTTTCTTCACACTGAGTCATTGAAAACTGCTAGAATTTGCTATGCTTTTCCTCCAGGTGTATTTGAACGTAAACACAAAGGCTGGCCTGCTCTCACAGAGCAGAAAGTGCAGTTGCCTTGGAAAAGCTGCCGCTGCGACTTATAATTTTTTGTTAAAACCACTTTCTGCTCTGTGAGAGCAAGCCAGCCTTTGTCTTTACATTCAAATGCACTTGGAGGAAGAGCATAGCTATTTCTAGCAGGTTTCACTGACCCAGTGTGGTTTTGGTAAAAAATATGTTTTAAATTTTCTTAGAAATTCATTTTCTTCACACTGAGTCATTGAAAACTGCTAGAATTTGCTATGCTCTTCCTCTAGGTGTTTTTGAATGTTCACACAAGAGCTGGCCTGCTCTCACAGAGTAGAAAGTGTAGTTGCCTTGGAGAAGCTGCTCATGGGGCTTATAATTTTTTCATTAAAAAACCACTTTCTGCTCTGTGAGAGCAGTTTTTAATCACTCAACTTTAGAAACGTTAATCAACAACCTCAACCTCTAATAATTGAGGAAGATTATTTAGGACAAATGAACATTTTATGCCAACACTGTAACGCTAAACATTTCAGTTCTGAAAAAATCTCTAATAAAGGTTTGTCTTTTAGCGATTGTTGTGGACATGGAACGGTTATTTTAGAACGTACACCAGAGTTTCCTGATGAACTTTTAACTATGTTTAATAATTCGCATCCATATTCAAATACTTTTTTCCAAAATATTCGAAGTTATAATAGTTCTTTAGCGTTTGCTTCGTTTAACGCGCATTTATTTAGTTTTCAAAATAGATGTCCAGGACCATTTTGTTTTAAAATCCAAGGCCAAATTTATTATCAGATTAATACTGCATTATTTCCAGAGCCTAATGAAAATCCTGCTTATGGACAACTTTTTATTATAGATCCACAAGAGGCAGTGAATGTGCGATTAAGAGATTGTCCATTAATTAATCACAATGTAATCACAATACTAGAAAGAACAATTAGAGAAAATAACGTGTTTGCTCAATCTTATGCAATGATGAAGGAAGAAATGGATAATCAACGATCATTAATTAATGATGGTAATGCACCTTCGGAGCTGCAATTACTTTTTTCACTTAAACCAGGATCAGATAGAAGGAGATATAATTTTCAACGTGTTAATGAAGTTGCAGCTATTTTTGCAACAACAGCTGACGGAGAAATTCCTGAGTCTTATGTAACTATCCGTAATAAAAATACTAAAAGTTTGCAGTGTGTTAGCACAATGGATCCCAATGTTGAACCGTGGGTCTATCCTTTGTTTTATCCGTATGGTACACAAGGTTGGCATAAAAATTTAATGCGGGTTGGTAATTCTAACAACAAACGTGTAACGCGATTGTCTTATGTTAGATATAAAATAGCAATAAGAGATAATGAATTCAATCCATTTTTAATGGGTCGAAGATTATTTCAGCAATGGATTGTAGATTTTTATGTAAAAATAGAAAAATATAGAATTCAATATATCAGAGATCATCAAAAAGAAATACGAGCAGATACGTATAAAGGTTTACATGACTATATGGAAAATTCTGCTGCTGATATTGATGCTCGAATAGGTAAAAAAATTATTCTACCATCAACGTTTTTAGGTTCACCTCGTCATATGCAACAATGTTATCAAGATGCTATGGCTATAGTTAATGAAAAAGGTAAACCATACCTTTTTTTAACCATGACTTGTAATCCAAAATGGAAAGAAATTGAAGAAAATCTCTTACCGCATCAACAAGCTGCTGATCGACCAGATATCTGTGCTAGAATTTTTGATTTAAAGAAAGAACGATTATTAGATTTTGTGATGAAAAAAAAATATTTTGGTGATGTAGCAGCTTACGTATATGTTATTGAATTTCAAAAAAGGGGTTTACCACACATGCATTTATTAATAACTTTAAAGCATGGCTTCAAAATAACTACTCCTGAAATTGTTGACACATTTATATCAGCTGAAATACCTAATGCGGCAGAGAATCCTCGGCTACATGAGATTGTAATGAAAAATATGATTCACCATGTGGTGACTGGTGCATGATTGATGATAAATGTTCCAAACATTTTCCAAAAACATTCCAAAATGAAACAGTAATGGATGAGAATGGTTATCCTTATTATCGCAGAAGAGACGATGGTACAACTCATGTACAACCAAATGGTCGGATTGTTGATAACAGATGGGTTGTACCTTATTGCCCCACGCTTTTAGAAATGTTTAATTGCCACATTAATGTAGAAGCAGTATCAAGTATTAAAGCTGTAAAATATATGTATAAATATATTTATAAAGGACACGATGCGGCTAATGTAGTATTGACTGAACAAAATGGGGAAAGAATTATCGATCATGATGAAATAAAGGATTTCTTAGAAGCACGATATGTTGGCCCGGTAGAAGCTGCATACCGAATATTAAGTAAATTATTACAAGACAAGAGTCATTGTATCATACGTTTACCTATACATTTACCTATGTTACAATATATTGTGATTCCTAATAATCTTAATGATGGTGAAGTAAATGTAAATCAATTTGGTAGCATGCTGCTAGACTATTTCAAATTAAATTCACAAGATGAAAATGCAAAACAATATTTGTATAAGGATATTCCGTGTCACTACGTTTATAAGAAAAACAAAGTAACTAAGATTACGCAATGGGAACCCCGAAAAGGACAATTTAATGTTTTTGGAAGAATACATTCAGTTAGCTCATCAGAATTTGAATTGTTTCACTTACGTTTGTTATTATTGCACGTTAAAGGAGCAATAAGTTTTGATTCTTTAAAAACAGTTGATGGCCAACTTTTACCTTCATTTTCTGCTGCATGTTTAGCATTAGGACTCATAGAAGATGATGAGGAATGGAAACGTGCTATGGAAGAAGCAAAAGTATGGATGATGCCTCAACGGCTACGTCAGCTATTTGTGCGTATACTTATACACTGTCAACCATTACACCCTGAAGAATTATGGGATGAATTCAAAGATTCTATGTCAGAAGATTTTTCACGAAATAATGATATCATAATAAAAGATAAACGAAGGTAAAAGTTTGGCTGATTTTCCTACTATGGATCAATCAGTAGAAATTGATATTATTTTGCCTGAAGAGAATAACGTAATACAAATGAGAGAAATTGGCGAACAACAGTATGAACAATTAAATAATCAACAGAAAGAAGTTGTAGATTATGTTCTTCGTGCAACTAATTCAAATTCTCATGAAGAAAATAAATGTATATACATTGATGGTCCTGGTGGATCTGGGAAAACTTTTATTTATACTACAATTCATCATTTATTATCAGTGCAAAATATTAAAGTATGTTCAATGGCATTCACTGGAATTGCAGCTACTTCGCTTCCTAATGGAAAAACATTAGGATGTTTCACGATTCTTCATCAAGCTTTAAATTACAATCTAAAGAGTGTCAATTTCTCAAAGAAACTTCAGTATTTATTTTGGATGAAGCTCCAATGGCGCCAAGATATGCCTTGGAAATTGTTAATAGAACTTTACAAGATATTATGAACAATGATTTACCTTTTGGTGGTAAAATTATGATATTAGGAGGGGATTTCAGGCAACTTCTTCCTATTAAAGTTAGAGGAACTCGTGCTGAAATATTAAATTTTTCTATTAAATATAGTGAATTATGGAAACATTTTATGAAGTATTCTCTAACACAAAATATGAGAGTTCGAACAAATGAAGTTGAATTTGCAAAATTCTTGCTAGATGTAGGTGATGGAATTTTAAATGACGAGGATGATTATTTGAGCCTTCCTGAACACTGTATTCTTGAAAGAAATCAAGATTTAGTTCACAATGTATTCGGTCAATTAATAAGTGAAAAGAAATTTACAGAAATAGGTAAAAGTGCTATTTTGGCACCTTGGCATATTAATGAAATTAATAAAAAAGTTACCAATTTACTCGATTCAAATACAGACCGTAAATATACTGGTATCGACAGTACTGAAAATTGTAATAATGGTGATGACATGGATGCCGTACTTACACCAGAATATTTGAATACTTTAAATCCTCCTTCACTTCCCCCGCATGAACTATGTTTGAGAAAAAACTGCATTATCATGCTGATAAGAAATATTAGTATAAGTGAAGGTTTATGCAACGGCACCAGACTACGCATTATTGATTTTTCTAATCATTTACTTAAATGTTTAATTTTAACAGGGGATCAGGCTAATAAAATTGTTTTTCTGAATCGTATAACTTTATATTGTGAGAATGTATTTCCTTTCACTTTCAAAAGAAGACAATTCCCAGTTAAATTAGTTTTTGCCATGACAATTAATAAATCACAAGGTCAAACATTTGATAAAATTGGTATAGATTTACGAAGAAATGTTTTTAATCACGGACAATTATATGTCGCCATGTCTCGAGTTAGATCTTGGGATTCTCTTATTATTTATCTCGGTGGTCATGAAAGAGAAAACTTAGGTGTCAAAAACTATGTTTACAAAGAATTGTATTCATAAACATACATTTTTAACCAAGAGCTTGATCAATATGTCCTTTTAATCTCTATATATCTCGAAGTTGTTTAAGACACATTCCGGCAAGCGCAGTACATGAACTAATACGATGACGAATATCTTGACTTCACATAATGTGGTTATGATTTTTTTCTCTGAAAGCAATAGGAAATGAAATAGGGGAAAAACTTATTTAAAGAAAAATAAATTTAAAAAATTAATTATTCTTGAAATTATGTATAGATTATTATTCTTTATCTTTGATGTATCAGATAATGTGTCAAATGAACTACAAGTTAGATTAAGGCGCACGAAGCGCGCTGTTCTAATTCTAGTTTTTTAAAACCATCATTAATTATCATCATCTTTACATTTCTTCTAGAGATACTTTTGTAGATTGTAAAAAAAAATTATGTAATTATTAGTTGTTTCCTATATAAATTTATATAAAAATATGTCTTTAAAAGATAATTTAGGAGTATGTAATAATGAAATTGAATTTAAACAATGGCTTTTAAATTGTCGAAGGTAAACGTTTTAGTAATTTTGAAGAAGTCTTTGAAGTAATAGAAATTCCGCATAATATTTTATCAAGCCGGGAGATAATTACTGAAATTTTTTCAGAAAATTTGATTGTAAATGATAAGGACATTCAAAAAAAAGTAATTCTAGCTCCGAAATATGTCGACGTACATATTTTGGATACATGAATATATGAATACATTTTGTAATTACATTTAAAGTGCAATATTTAATAAAAAAGTATATTAATGTATTTTGTATTTATATTTAAAATGTAAAATTTATTTACAATACTACCTTTATATTAAAATAAAGTGATATGTATAAATGTATATCAGCGCGAGATAACTTCAGAGTTCACCGTATTAAAAAAGTAAGAAACCATATAGTCTGCAGTGTTCTGCTAGGCATGTAAACAAAAGCAATACGTTATCCTAAAAGTTAAATCTATCGTAGGCGCTGGAAAGTGTTGTAAAAGAAAGTTGTTCAGATAAGTAACATTAACTAAATAATACGATTAATTTATGAGTTTCCATATATTCAGAATATTTTTATATTATAAAGTGATAATATAATTTAATGTTTGAAAAAATAAAATTAAACTGATAATAGATATTAGAAAAGAAAATGGTTCGCCAGTTAACTCATATCACATAGAAACTATTTTTATAACATCGATATCTAACATCGATACTAGTCTAATAGTTGAATCAAGAAAAATACAAGCTCATTTTTTAAACAGCAGTTCTTATGTATTTACATATAATAGCGAAATAAAAGTCTGACTATCCTGCTTGAATTAATATTTCTGAGTATTCTTATAAAAGTATTCAAGTAGTGTCTTGATAGAACATACGTACGAATATGGTGACAGAATCCTATTGGAATGATAGGTAAGAAAGATATTTAATTGAAATTCCTATAACAGCAGAGATTAGTAGAGAGATTGCCGATGCCGTGTTAAAAAAGCGTACCGTATTCTACCATGACGAACCACGCGGCTGGTGAGCGAACTACGCACCTAGCTTCCCCGCCAGAGCCAGCTGGGGAAGGGAGTAGGAGGGGGGTCGTACGCATGAACGGCAGCGGCGGTGGGGTAGAGCAGAGCGAGACTCGCGGCGGCGATCGGCTTAGCGCTTGGCGGTGGTCTTATCCACGCTATTATCATGCGCTTAATAATAAAAAACATATAAACATGAATCCATGAACACCTTCTCAACAATTAAACTTAAACCCATGCAAACTTAAACCCTAAACCCCGAATGGCGCTGATGATCATATGTTACTTTTGATCGTTTAGCTCCAATGATATACAGGGTTCAAATCCACTGCAGAATTTTTTTTTTTTAATTTGTACTACTTTATATGAACTGCTTCTAAATATAATTTTATTTTTAATAAAAATTAAATGAATTGATTATATAAATTTATTTAATTAAAACAAACAGATTTCCACACCACCACTGAGGTACTGTTTTTGGCGCGTTGGTTTGTTTTGTTATACTTCGATTAACCTTATAAGAAAAACGGTAATGGCATACAATTCAAAGACATGTCTGAATTATATATACATTACACTTTTTCTTGATAATGTAAATCGGAATATAACCGTGGTCCCCTCGCCAGTAGCCATACATTCCATGGGAGTCGCTGCCAATCCTTCCACCTCCTTGAGGTACACTTATTGTAAGAAAACTTAGGTTTAATTTTCAACCATTTGAAAAAATGTATTTATATGAATTTTCATTTTCATTTAGATTCACGAAAAAATCCATATATGACATTCAAATAAATCCATCATGAGGTATCATTAAATTAAAATTAAATTTTGTTATAATAAGTGTACAGAAAAATATTCATGATTATATTAGAATAATATTACGTAATATTACATCATGTCATGCGATAATACGAAATAGTATCCATACATAAAATAGTGAACATTTGTTCTATTTATAATTTTAATAATTTAAACTACAAAAAAAGGAAATAAAACAAAAAAATTATACATATTACAAAAATTTAAATAAAAAAAATTTAAATAAATAAAAAAAAAATACACACTGTAACGCTAACACACAGAGCTCACCAAAGGCCAGAAGAAGGCAGAAGAGGAAAAAGGTGTCAGGTACCGCACAGCAGAATAGGAGGTCTGCAAGCGAAGAACGACACCTAGGCCTAAAGAAACGTCCCAGACGCCGGAGTAAAGCGAAGCCTAAGGAAGGCACATGGCTATCATAGTGGCCCCGTTCTCAGCAAATAAAGAAGCCAGAGCAAAAGAGCGGTAAGGTCGCCAAGGCCAAGACAAGCCCAGCCTGTCAGGTAAAGGTGGAAAAGTTGCCCGACAGACGGAAGTGCCAAGGGCCTAACACGCAGAGGGAGCGGCCTAGCTCAAAGAGTAGTCCCAAAAACGGGATACTACAAAAGGCACGTTGCCGGCATAAGAACTGTTGGGTATGTGGTTCAAAGGATCACTTGAGGCGAGATTGCTTCGAGGCGATAAACCAGGATGTGCAGCTGTCTAATCGAGTGCATAAAAGACTCGAATGTTGGACATGCGGTCAGGTGACTCATTGGATGAGAGACTGTCCTGAATGGAAGTAGCCATTCAGTATCGCAAGGCTTCGATACTGAAGATTCGATACTCAGAGCTGGGTGGATGCAGGTCGACTGGTAGAAGTCCATAAATCAGAGATCCACTCGGAGGGGGATAATCAAAGAGGGATGATATGAAAATCCGATGGATGTGGTAAGAATAGATACGAAGCGTCAGATGCTGCGTGCGAGCGGAAGAGACTCTGGTAACGAACAGAGCAATAATACGGAATCGCGTCCTGTTAGATCGCAGCACAGCGGTGCTCGAAGTATGAAACCACCTCAGCGTGTCGCGGAGCATCAACGCGAGATACTCGACCCCGTCCCCTCGCAGGTTGCGGGGGCAACGCAACACTGCGCAGCGGAGAGATGAGTCAGTCTCAGGGCGGCCGAAGAGTAGGCCGCGTGGTAGGCCTCAGGAGGGCCTAGACGCGCCTCTACCGGTGCCCGCACAGCCGTCGACAAAGGTTCGTGCGATAGGCATGGTTAAGAGAAAACCTGGTCGACCTAAGGGCTCAGGCAACGGTGCGAGATAGGCAGAATAATCTGTATTTTTGTTTCAGGATGGATTCAGGTGACTGGGACGGTGTTCTCAGCAGGCTTTTTGAGGAGGCCCGATTACCGGAGGATTTGGTCATAGATGATGATGACCTCATGGATCACGACCATCTGTCTGAGGAGGAAGACCCACCGAGAAGGGACTGGGCAGAGGAGACTCGGGAGGATGAGCTCCTGATGACGCCCCCGAGTACCACCGACAGCCAACCATCGGAGTAAGACGGTAAGGCTCCGCCGAGCCGCCTGCGCTTCGCAGGCTTGCCCATCTCGGCGCGATTGGAGTCCGCCCAGCTCAAGGGCCAAGCACCAGCAGCACCTGCTCTGGAGACTGCCTCAAGCGAGGTGGAGAAGGAGTGGGCCAAACTACGGCCAATGATCGAGGAGGCGATCGAGGCGAACCTCGAGGCTCGCAAGCTGGCGCGGGAGGCCTTTAGGCGCTGTGATAGCGCCGTACGCCAGCTCGGGACGGCCTTCCGATAGCGCTCGAAAGCCTGGGTGCGGCTGATCGAGGAGGAGAAGGCCGCACTTAACCCATTAACGTCCAAAACAGAGAAATCGTAACTCTGTTTTCGACCGTAAATCTATCACATATTCCACGGATATATTCAAAGCAAACATACTTTATCTTAAGTATTTTTTTCTCTACTTTCCATTTCTGGTATCAGAATTGCGAAGTTTTCACTCAAAAATCCAATATGGCGACGTTTAAAAAAATAATGCAAAATTTCGTTACTTTTTTTTTTAATCCAATTTCTTGTTGTGTTAACGTTGAGGACGGAACTTTATTTTTCAACTATGAGTGCATAAATGAGTTGTAGTTTAAATTCAGTTTGGTCCCGAATCCGGAAATTCAATATGGCGACTAGAAAATGGCGCCTGAAGCGCAAAATTTTGCCCAAACTTTCACGCATTTTTTTCTCGAATATAATGCATTCGACGAAAAAATCAATAAGAATAAAAAGTTCTTAGAATCAATCAAGGAATATGTCTAAATTTTTTCACTGAGTTTTGAGCAACTTTTTTATTTTTGCCAATAGGCAATTTATGACAAATTGGAAAAATTCATCGAATCGTCTCGAAAAAATTCAGATATACTTCTTGGTAAATTCTAAGTACTTTTTATTCTCTAACTTTTTCTTATATAACACTTTTTTTTTAGTAAAAAATCAAAAACCTTAAAAAATTAAAGTTATGCAACTTTTGGAATTGTTTCACAAACTATATTGAATTCTCAATCGAAAAAGTCTGAATTTAATTACTATATTCAATTTAACGAATTTTGCCAAAAGCTTTTGTAATGCTTTTATCGGAATTTCAAAATAGTGAATCATCATTGAATGTTCATAAATCGATTTTGAAGAATCTTTAGTTTTTTCACTCTTTGTCTACTATACGGTTAGTGTTCTAAATATTAGCGTTAATATTTTACTTGTGCATTTAGCTTTTCACGTTTTAAAATTGTAATGGCTCCAAAACGCCGGAGAAATGTAAGATCTCAATCAGAGTCTGAAGAAGATTATTCTGATACTCGGACACAAATTTGAAGTAAATTTGCTCATAATTGACCAAAAAGTGCATATGAAACAAAAAATTTTAATACTTTTGATTTTTTTTTGAATTTTAAAAAATCTTAAGAATTTTAAGGTTTTTGATTTTTTACTCAAAAAGAAAGTGTTATATAAGAAAAAGTTAGAGAATAAAAAGTACTTAGAATTTACCAAGAAGTATATCTGAATTTTTTCGAGACGATTCGATGAATTTTTCCAATTTGTCATAAATTGCCTATTGGCAAAAATAAAAAAGTTGCTCAAAACTCAGTGAAAAAATTTAGACATATTCCTTGATTGATTCTAAGAACTTTTTATTCTTATTGATTTTTTCGTCGAATGCATTATATTCGAGAAAAAAATGCGTGAAAGTTTGGGCAAAATTTTGCGCTTCAGGCGCCATTTTCTAGTCGCCATATTGAATTTCTGGATTCGGGACCAAACTGAATTTAAAGTACAACTCATTTATGCACTCATAGTTGAAAAATAAAGTTCCGTCCTCAACGTTAACACAACAAGAAATTGGATTAAAAAAAAAAAGTAACGAAATTTTGCATTATTTTTTTAAACGTCGCCATATTGGATTTTTGAGTGAAAACTTCGCAATTCTGATACCAGAAATGGAAAGTAGAGAAAAAAATACTTAAGATAAAGTATGTTTGCTTTGAATATATCCGTGGAATATGTGATAGATTTACGGTCGAAAACAGAGTTACGATTTCTCTGTTTTGGACGTTAATGGGTTAAGGCCATCGATCATTCGCGCCGCCATAGAAGACCTGAGAGCCAAAGAGTGGGCCTAAAGGTAGTGCCCCATCCAGGAGCAATCGCGCGGGCGCGCGAGGAAGCTCGACGGCGGCGTGCTCAGGAGGAGCAGAGCCGCGCAACCCGGGTCCTTAAAGAAGCCGAGGCGGCTTTGAAGAAGGTCCGGGCGTAGAAAGTGCTCGCCGACAAGAACGCGGCCAGAGGCGAAGTTCCCCGAGGGGTCCGGCCAGGGGCGTGCAGGCTACCCCGGACCGATATGCGTTCGGAGAGCACACCAGAACCAGAGAAGCCTATGCGCTCTGCAGGTGGTGGCTCTACTCGGCGTGACCGGTCTGGGAATCGGGAACACGTCTCTCCCGTGAACCGGCGGACGACGCCGGTCGTGCGGCGCAGCAGGTCTCGCACAGGGACGCGGGGACCGTCGAGGGACCAAAGTGTGGAGCACCCCAGAGGAACGAAGAGGCGCCGAACCAGCCGTTCCCGTAGCAGGTCCAGTAGGAGGCGCCAGAGGTCCAGGAGCAGGGGGTCCACTCCACCGTCGCCAGCTCGTCCGGACTCCAAGGAGTGCGGATGACCAAGCGAAGCTGCTTCGTCTGTGGCCACGAGAGGGTCAACAGAGCTTCGCGGTGCTCCAATTACCCTCATACGGGCGGCGCCCAGGGCGCCCCCTTTTATAAATGTTACTTTTTTTATTGTTACAGATGAGGAGTTGGTTATTTGGCGCAACCCTATCCCTATATTATGGTAGAACCAAACTCCGGGCGATATTTTGGTTCTAGGGGGGGGGGGTGTAACGGGCGGCGAGACGCGCGAGTCGGCGCGGGTAACCGAAGCGCAGGAAGGCCAATAAAGGACTCGCAATTAGAGGGAAACTAGATTTAGTCGACACTCGCGAATAGTAGAGATTACGCGCACAAAAAGTTGAACGTGTTTAGCAGCAGCGACAGCAGCATCGAAGTAGTAACATCACCATCGAGAGCAGCAACAGCAACCAGGAGAGGCAGCAACAGCAGCAGCTGCATCACAGCAGCAGCCGCAGTAACCACTGCTCCTGATAGATCACCGCAACAGCAACGCGGCAAGGTCGAGCAGGAGAAAGGAATAAACGCCTTTTTAGTAGAATCGGTAGTGTGTTCATTTGATTGTTGTCCCGATCCCTCTTCCTATTCAAACAGCCGAATACCGCCGCCTCCGCGCGCACTACACAGGAGTGTAGTGCATAATGAGCATCGTCGCAAGGAAGGCGACCACACGAGCGAGTTCAGCATCTCGCAAAAGCAAAGTGCAGGAGAACTTTGCATTTGTACGGGGTACATAGGCAGTTAGCCGCCTAGAAACCATCCCGTTATAACACATTACAAAATAAATACATATACACGTAGAATACATTATAAAAATAATATAAAATACATGTTACAAAAATTAATAAAACCAAAACTATATTTAATATAGCAATCAACTAAAAAGATTATTACAATTTAAACAACAAATAAATAAAATATGTAATTAATTATTTTTAACATTTTTTAATTTTTGTTTTTTACTATTAATATTTTTTTTAATCGATTGCTTCGTAATATTATTATGTTCGCGCGTTTTAGAATACATTTTAACTGTTAATACAAACTTTAAGGCGTGCATTCTGTGCTCATGACAAATATTATTTTGATCGAACGAATCTGGAAATTTTTCACGAGTGTAAGCTTCTACATTTTATAATAAATGCTACAATAATTTTTTTTTTATGTCATAGACTTTCATGATACTTTTGAAATGCTTCTAACTGACAATTTACTACATTCGTGAAAATTTCAGTTGGTCTCGTCAAATATGCGATTTCGGGCATGTCTTCATCCAAATGCAAATATTCTCTATATTTAATATATTTTTCACTATCAGAAATACTAGAGTCAACATTTTGATAAAAACATTCTGGCATTCTAAACAAGGATATTTATTCAAACATTTTTTAGCTATGTAGCCTGCAAAAAAAGTAATTGCATTTGATTCGAACATATCCCGATCATCACCGTCATGTGATCGAAATTCACTGTTAAATACAAATCCGCGGATTCAGCAGCATCAATCGACTCTTGAGTTTCCCTTAATTCTTTAGATTCGTATTCTAGTAAATCTATATCAACGGTTCATATTTCTAGTTCGGAGTTAGAAGTTTTATTAATACAATTATTTTCAGTGCTTGAATCTATTAAAGATTGTGAATAGTGACTCGCGACATTTCCTTTATAACTAGTATAGATAAAATCTGTTGATAATATATGACGAAACGCTAATCGATACATTCTACAGGTTAGATTTGCATTAAATCCACCTCTTCCGCGCATTTTAGAATGAATATGCTCGACTGAATCTTGGTTACAAAGGCCCGTAGCTAATTCAAACTTTGGAAACTGAGATTTTAAATCATCATAAATACTAATTAAAGCTTGTACCGTCAAAGGGATTCCAGTAAAACAAGGAGGTTTAGAAAAGTTTTTTCCTTTCTGAACAACCCATTTTTTTGCGTATGGAACGAAATTTTCATGACATAATAAATTTCATCATCATAATAAATTTGATGTTCCATGGCTTCTATCAAGTCCCCATGTTTTAACTAAATCATTAAAATTAATAATAACATTGCCATCAATAAGAATTTTGTCATGGGATCTTAATTGAGCAAGTAATCGTTTAATAAGGTGTGGCCAATCAAAAGTCGCAAAATATTTTGTTTCATTTAAGAAATATGGCATATCTACCGTAACTTTAAGAAGCTTAAACAACATTTGATTGTTGCTACCCTGATCACAAACAATTAATCAGCTGGCCGTTGTCGAAGTTGTCTTCCATCTTCTTCTTCTCCATAATCCTCCATCTGTTCCTGTTGTTGGTGTACCACTTGTAACTGAGCTAGCGCTTCCGCTTCCTTCCAAGTAATCGGATGTCGATTGCGCCGCAAGCTTACTTTCCTAGCATCTGTGAAGTCTTCATCTTGAAAATGGATGCAGCAAAGACCAGCTGACCTTAACGACGAGGGCGACAAGTTTGAAAGCAAAGGATTTCCTACAAAATAAAATATATTTCGTTCTATATTTTTAACTCGCCATCGATTTCATTATAAAATATTTAAAAAGCTCCTTGATGAAAATTCGTCAATCTTATTTATCCCAATTGTGCACACCGTTAAGGGTCCTCAATAAAAAATTAATTTTAATTAAAAAAATCACCATCAAATGTAGATACTTTAAGACGAATAATGAAGATTTTGACAAAAAAATCGCTATACAGCGAATCAAACTAGTACCCGATACGGCGGCTTGCGGCCATCGCAGCGCGATGCAAGCTACCCCCTCTATGTAACGATATAAGGCTTTCCCACGCCCCCGCCCCCGCGGTCGTGCCCAAAAAATGAGTTTGCGAGCGCGGTTGAGGAATTCTTCTTTAACTATTAGACTATCACGGGGTGTTATTTCCCGTTAATAGCGATAAGTGGCGAATTCACTAATCGGTCGAAAAGTGAGAGGAGAAAAAGCAGCAGCTCGTTGCAGGCCTCTTGTAGGCTGTTCAAAGCCTGGCCCGTAGCTCAGTATGCTACACGTGCCCGTTCTCGTGCACGTGTGAGCCCGCGGAGGCGGCGTGAGTTTTAGCGATAGAGTCAGGAGCGAAATTAACGATACAAGCAGAGCTAGATTCTAGCGGTTCGATTTATGTAAAACAGAAATCAATTACAAGCGCAGCACGGAGTAAGAAAGATACGAAGCAGGGCTAATAAAGCAGAGAGAGGGAGAGAGGGGGAGAGAGCGAGAGAGGGAGAGGGGGAGAGGGGAGAGAGGGAGAGAGGGAGAGAGGGAGAGAGGGAGAGAGAGAGAGAGAGAGAGAGAGAGAGAGAGAGAGAGAGAGAGAGAGAGAGAGAGAGAGGGGGGAGGGGGGGGAGGGGGAGAGGGGGAGGGGAGGGGGGAGGAGAGGAGAGAGAGGGAGAGGGGGGGAGAGGGAGAGAGGGAGAGAGGGAGAGAGGGAGAGAGGAGAGAGGGGAGAGAGGGAGAGGGGAGAGGGGGAGAGGGGGAGAGGGGAGAGGGAGGGGGAGAGGGGAGAGGGGGAGAGAGGGAGAGGGGGAGGGGGAGAGAAGGAGAGGGGGAGGGGGGAGAGGGGGAGAGGGAGAGAGCTAGAGAGGGAGAGGGGGAGGGGGGAGAGGGGGAGAGGGGAGAGGGGGAGAGAGGGAGGGGGGGGGGAGAGGGGAGAGAGGAGAGAGGGAGAGGGGGAGAGGGGGAGAGGGAGAGAGGGAGAGAGGGAGAGAGGGAGAGGGGGAGAGAGGGAGAGAGAGAGCGAACGCACGACTACTCGGTTCGGCGGTCGACTGCTAAGTACCGATAGCAAGCGAACGCCGCAACATCGGCGACGCCAGCACTCTCTCTCTCTCTCTCTCTCTCTCATGTCAGAGAACTGCGCCTCTCACTTACCTTGCTGCTGAAATGGTAATATAGATATTACTAAAATATAGTATTATAATATATTATAATGTGGGAGAGAGAGACACAACGAGTGCATAAAATTTAACTCGTTCTAAGACTAGTATCGATGTTAGATATAAAAATAGTTTCTATGTGATATGAGTTAATTAGCGAACCATTTTCTTTTCTAATATTCTCAATTTAAGTTTATTTTATATAATAGAACTTATATTTGTTGTGGTCATTAATGAAAGTACTGTACGGATAATAACATCCAAAATAGTTTTTGTAGATATGTAAATAACCTGTTATTTAAGATTTTATTTATTTATTTATTTATTCATTTATTGACCATATAACATATGCCTTATAAAAGAGGCATCCTACAGAGACAAACTTATTGTCTGTACATAGGGATGGTACATACATATAAACTTAAAGTCTAAACTTAAAAACTAAAATGAGATCCAACAAGAGGTTGAGACATCTTATTGGAATCTGTTTCAAAATTCCCGCAAAAGTTAAGTAACAGTATAATATAAAAATTCTCTTTAACTATATAATATAATTTTCTCGTATAAATCTTTTCAGTCTCTCCTTGATCGAGACTTTGCTAATCACTAGAGTTTTCAGATCATCTGTTAAAGTATTAAAAATATTTATAGCTACAAAATAGCTGCTTTTTTTAATTATGGTTTTCTCAATAATTGGAAGCTGGATAATTTTTTTCCTAGTATTGCTTGTGCTATTCATATATTTATTTCTTAACGTAGCATAATGATAGTTTATGGCCTCTAAATGGAATAATTGCTTTACAGTAAGTGGAGGGGATTGTTGGTGAAATTGTTTTTATTTATAATCTTTAATAATTTTCTTTGTATACTCTGTATTAAGTACAGACAATTACTGTACGCTCTACCCCAAGCAATTATACCATAATTAATTAGACTTTGGAAAAAAAGCATAATATATTATATTCAGAGTCTTGTTGTCCATTCTATGCCTAATTTTTGCAAAAATAAAAATTAAATATTTCGTTTTCTTAACTATGTAGTTTACATGCTTATCCCATTTCATGTTATAATCAAAGATTAGGCCTAGATACTTATAATTTTCTACTCTCTTTAGTGTATTATTCCCTATCTCGATATTTAGCGAGTCAGGAACGCTATCACAGTAGCTGCCATACGCAACGTAAACCGATTTATTAACATTTAACGATAGTTTATTTACAGTAAGCCACATTGAAACTTCACTAAGATATGTGTTCATTTTATCCTGTGCTGATGACCACGAGTCATCACTTGCAATGATGACAGTGTCGTCTGCATAGGAAACAATAGTACCCTCTTGCATACCTCTCAGTAGATCATTTACGTATAAAATAAATAATAAAGGTCCTAATATAGTCCCTTGTGGGACACCAATTGATATTTCTTTATATTCACTTTTCAAGTTCTGTATTTTGACGTATTCTTTTCTATCTGAGAGATAGCTGTTCATTAGTTTTAAGGCACTGCCTCTTATTCCATATCTCTCTAGTTGATCTAGAAGCTTTCTGTGGTCAACCGTATCAAACGCTTTTGCCAAATCCAAGAAGGCAGTTATGATTGGCTTGGATTTATCAATTTTTTTATATATAATATCTGTAATATAATTCAACGCATCTGTTGTTCCTTTGTTTTTAACAAAACCAAATTGTTTTTCCGATATAACATTACATTCAGTCAGAAACAAATACAACCTATTATATATTATTTTCTCAAATATCTTCGCAATGTTCGATATTAGTGATATCGGTCTATATATAGTTCGATATACAAGACTTGTCACCAGCTTTATAGATGGGAACAATGTCAGCCTGTTTAAGCGCAGTTGGCCACGACGCCTGTTGTATACAAATATTAAAAATATGTTCCAAAGGTTAAGCTATGTAGTTTGCCAATAATTTGATTGTTTTTGCATTGATATTATCAACGCCTCCAGATTTGTTTTTTAATGATTCCATAGTTTTTCGAATTTCAATACAGTTTGTAGGGTATATAAAAATTGATTTGCTATTTCTTTCTGGGAGCTTTTGTTGATCTATATCTAAATCTGGAATTTGATTACTCAAGTCCATACCCATTTTGCAAAAACAATCAATCATGGAGTTTGCTATGGCAAATTTGTCTTCAATTTTTTGGTTATTTATAACTAAATAGTCAGGTGACTTGTTTTGTTGCGCGTTTTTACCAAGCTTAGCATTAATAATGTCCCATAGCTGTCTTGGATTGCTACTAAATTTTCTTATTTTATTATTATCAAATTTGTATTTAGCATCTTTGATGACTCTATATAAGGTTTTTTCGTAGTTTTTATATTCATCTTTCAATTCCAAATTAGTTGGGTTCATTTTCCATATTTTATACAAATTTTCTTTAGTTTTGCAAGAGATTTGGATTGCTTTAGTTATCCAATTTTTTCTTAGCATTGATTTGTTATTTTTTTTCTTTAATTTTATGGAATATGAGGCCATCTCAAGACAGTCATGTATCAATTGTATCAATTTGTTTAAAGCATCATTCGGATCCTGTATTGCAAAAACTATCTGCCAATCAATATTTCCAGATATATTTTGTAATTTCCTATAATTAATGCATTTGTTATCAGTTTCGCATGGCATCTGTAACTTAATCTGATCTATACTTATTAATAACGGATAATGATCGTTGAAAGGACTATTTAGCTTAATAGATTCAACTTCAATACTTGTAGTTTTAGCGAAACAGTTATCAATGCACGTTCCCTTCTTATTATCTAAGGAGGGCCGAGTAATTCCTCTGAAATACGGTACATATTCACGCTCAAGATAGTTCATTACAAATTCCTGACTCATTGTTTTGTCACTAGCCTCCAAATTTACTACATTATTATCTAATATATCAATATTAAAATCACCAACAATACAATGATTTTTAACATTTCTATGTTTTATCAAAAATTTTTTTAACGCTATTAACAAATTCAGACTTTGATATGTCGTGGCAACTATACATAGCAGATATTATAACTGATTCTCCTGTCATAAGTTTTATGTCAGTACTCACAACGCTCAATCTGTCAACTACATCAATTTTATTATTGCTATATATATTGTTTCTTATATAAATTAAGACGCCATCCGCCTTATTAATTTTACTCTCATTGTAACAAATTTTGTAGCCTTGTAGTTGATAGTATTGAGCAAATTGTAAATTCCAAGTTTCCGTGCATACAATTATACACGGTTTTCTTTTTAAAGACTCTACAAAAACTTCCAGTTTTTCAAAATTAGCATTTAGGCTTCTAATGTTTACGCATAAAATAATGTTTTGTTTTCTACTTAGTGTCTTATTGAGTTTTTTTACATCATCAACTTCAAATTCAAACTTGGTTATATCTTCAACACTGATGTCTTGATCCATTGCTATTTCTTATTTCTCCGTAGTCTTCCTGCTATATTTGAATTTATCGATTGAAGCGACGTTGACGAAATTCCTGAAGCTTTAGCTACCATGTCTCTTTCAGACGTTTCTACACTGCCGATATATCTTGGTATTGTAGGTTTAATTGTATAGTCGGTATAATAAATATACTTCCTTATCTTAGATTTCAAGATTTCGCATTCGTGGCTATCTATTGCCAGATGTTCTACGTTGAAATTTATTTTATAAGTATCATTACTGAAAACACAGTTTGCACACTTAAACTTATTTGTTTTGCAGTCTCTTGTTTTATGCTCACCAGCACACTTTAGGCAAATATTACTATTTTTACACTTGGTGCCATTGTGACCAAATCTGCCACAATTAAAACATGGTTTAACATTAATATAATCATAAACTTTGCAGTTTTGATATCCTACAAAGAGTCTATTCTTATTTTCTCTAATGTTTTGGTATATCTCAGCAGTCACTTCCAATATCACAGACTGAAATCCAGTTTTATTGTTCTTATAGGAATTCAGAATCACACATTTTTTTTAAAAGCACTAAAATTTCTCTCATTGATATCATGTTCAATTGTATTATTGTCCATATTATCGAAATTATTAATTCCTACTACCTTAACTTTAGGATTTTCAACTTCTTCACTGTTTACATCACATAATTCTGCAAGTTTACCTTTCAATAGTTTATGTGCTTTGTTGACACTTTTCTCGTTTAGTAGGTTTATGACTATCTCATTTCCTTTTTTGATAACCTTTTTCGTTTGTATGGATTTGTCCTTTATCAGATAATGGGATACCATTTTGTTTAAACTATCAATACTTTCGTCTTCATCTGTTTTTTTTAATATTATATTAGGAACACGTTTAGGCTTTTAGAAAATTATTTAGAAAATTAAATTTTTCAAAGTAAAATAATAGTTAACATATAGACATATAACCTATTTTTTATATGTATGCGGTGTACTTTCATTAGGAGCTACAATAAATATAATTATATTATGAAGTAATGCCTTTAAAATACACAGTCCTAAATTTTATACTACATAGTTAAAAGAGACAACGCATTCAATTACTGTATTGAGTACGGTAAGTGTAAAAATATATCAAGTATAAACATGCATTAATGCTTTGAGACGAAGGGCAAATATAATATAACTTTCTAGATGCAAAACTGCACGGGAAACTAGAAGATTAATTGGTTACAGAAAATAAATTTTTTCTTCTAGTACTTATAAGATTGTTATATATCAAGGGTTTAAAGAGCATTTTGATGATCAATATGCATTCAATATAGTAACTATGTTAAGAGTAAAAGTCTATCAAGTATAAAAATGCATTAATGCTTTGAGACAAAGGACAAATATAATATAACTTTCTAGATTTCAAACTGTACGAGAAACCAGAAATATAATTGGTTAGAGAAAATAAATTTTCTCTTTTAGTGCTTATAAGATTTTTGTATATCAAGGGCTTGAATGGCATTTTAATGAGTTTTCAGCATATATTGATGGATATTCTTATTTTTAGCAACAAATAGAGGCTTTGCATAAAAAATTCACTTATACTGGCACATTTGTACATAAATAAGGTATCTTCTTGAATTTTTTGGTTGTCGTAATACGTATTGAACTCTCTATTTCACATATATTAATATTTCAAGTGTATCTTGGCCTCGCTGGTGCTCTCTGGGACTGTGACTCTGTTCAGAGAATGCGAGGCAAGCTAGAAGCAAGGAGCGTGGTTCTCGCGAACTCCACTATCGTGCGGTTGCTTCTTTCAGCCTTCTCATTTTGCTCGGGCGTGTAGGCAGCCGACGTCTCAAACTTGATGCCTTTTTCCTTCATGTAGTCAATCATGCCTGCGTTGACGAATTCGAGACCATTGTTACTCCTGAAAATCTGGATTGGGCGACCGAATTTGTTGGCTACGGCACGGTTGTGTATCATAAAGTAGACGTAGCGATATCCGGAACCGTCGTCTATGAAGGTCACGAAGAAACGGCACCACCCAACGACGTTTCGGGCATCGTCCCGCAAACGTCGCTATGGACCATTTCACTAGGCATCGTGGTCCTCTTCTCGTTAATTTTGCTGAAGGATAGCCTATGCGCTTTTCCGGCTTGGCATGCGTCACACAAGAAGCTTGATTTATCGTTGACTTCGACTCCACGTATGAGTTGACGATCAGCTAATTGTTTCAGGGCGCATGTATTCAGGTGGCCGAGTCGTTCGTGCCAGCATTTCAGACTTTGTGCAAATTCACTTGCGTATCTGCGGTCTGCATTACCGTTTGCAGAAAAATCCTGTAGAGATTGTTGCTTCGCAAAACTCCAGTAACATAAACATCGTCTTTCTGGCAGAACATCACGGCATTTTCTTTGAACATCACTTGGAAGCCTTTTCTGGTGCACGCCCCGACGGACAGAAGATTTTTCTTGATTTCGGGTACATACAGTACATTCTCCATGCATCCCGTGCGCCACTTGCCTTCGATCAGCCGCTTAACCAGTATCGTTCCTTCACCCTAGACTCTGCACTCACCGTTGTCTCCCGAGATAGTGCTGCCATCGCTACGCGGTCTGAACTCGGTGAACCAGTCTCTATGGTGCGTCATGTGTGCTGACGCGCCACTGTCGGTTATCCAGATATCTGTGATATCGGCATTTAGGAGCTGCTTGATTTGATCGTCCGTGGGCTTGCGGATTAGCGAATGCGTGCTATCCTTTTTTGTCTCTGTCGTGACAAGTGCGTAGTTAGCGGGATTTGACAGCAGAAACAGACGACGTCTTTCATGCTGCGTTGCGACTTCTTGTTGACTTTCTTTTTGTTCGCGTCATCTTTGCCGCCATCTTTGCTAGCGTCTCTTCCGGTGCCTCCCCTTCCACTTATGCTCATTGCGGTGGCTAAAGCGATCACTTTTTCGAATTCTCCTTCTAGCATCGACTCTTCTTCGAGAAGTTGTTCTTTCAGGTATTCGACCATTTGCCGTTGGGGGTCCACGCTATTCCACTCACTTCGGAAATACTTGAACTTCGTGGGTAGACTTGCGAGAATTTTCGCGATTATTGTTGTGTCAGTAACATTCTCACCAAGATCTAACAGCTGCCTGGCCATGTTCTGCACTTTCGCTACACGAGTTGCTACTGAGTCTGACGGATTCATTCCATATTCGTGGAACTTTTATGTGGGTAGAAGTTTGTGCGTGGTCGACTTCAGCTCGTGGACCGTCGTAAGTCTGTCTCACATTTCTTTGGCGGTTGTGCATACTAGAACATGGCTGACATGAGAAACTTGGCCTTAGCATCGTCCTTGATTCAGGTCTTGTGCTCCTCAGAGTCCCTCGCATCGGGTCTAGCTCTTGTTCCCGACACTACGTCGTCGATCCCATGTGCGATGAATAGATTGCTCAGTTGAAATTTCCAGGACTGAAAATTCGATCCGTCGAACTGTTCGACACTTCGCGCGGAGATTTCGTAAGCCATTTTTGTTCTTTGTACACACTGTCTTTACCTTTGAGTCACGCACAGTTTCTGTCTTCGAGTCTTATACACACTTCACATTAGCGTCGATTTGGGCACATAACCTGTTGGTATTGAGGTTCAATGGATCTTATGGGTGAAATAAGCGAGTATTTAGACTAAAAGAAAGTTTTATTTAAGACTTGTATAAAGTGCAGTTGCGTCTTGGGCAACGGTTACTCGCGTTCTGTACACTCGGATGGACGATCGGAGTGAGCGACGCAGAAATCGTCGGGTGGGGGTTGTTCGGTGCCCGAGCGCTATCTCCACTATCAGCTACGAAGGTTCGCGAGCATATATGTACTGTCTACGGTACGCGACAGAAAAGCGCGACGTATTTCAACACTATTTAAACAATTAAATTGTTAATAATAAATTACCTGACCACTTTCGGGCATTCACCCTCAAAATTCGTGTTCAGGGAGAAAAAATACATAGGAATAACCTTTGAAATCTTCTAGCCATACGAATCCTACAAAACCCCACCTAGCCCTTAGACAAACCAGTTTAAAAAAATTATTTAGAATAATTTGCATAAACAAATAGTTTTATCTAACTATTATCACAAAATATTTTAATTAATTTGGTTTTAAAAAAAGGGGTTACTATACTTAATGTTCCAAGTGATACAGTTTTGTAGCTCTTTTTTGTTACCTTTGTTTGTTGCGGAAATAATGAACAAAGCGTAATTAGCAAGTAACCTCTCAAAAAAAAATTTGTTTAAACCATGAAACATGTCGACTTTCATTTAATAACATTTAAGTAGAATCAATTTTAAAAATAATAAATAATTCACTGTAATTTTTATTACTGAATTTATTTTAACAAACTTGTTTTTTTTTAATATGTATTGCTACTCTGAACATTGTGAATCATCAAAGTGAAAGTGATACAATTTCGTAGCCTAATACATTTTTAATTTTTTAGTGCTTGTACTATCAAGATACCTTTTATTAGATTTATTTGCTTTGGAAATAAAGAAAAAATATAGATAAGTTAACCACCAAGAGAAAAAAAACTGACCAACACGAAAAATCATTAAAGAAAACAATTGACATTCAAAAAAGCTGTGGTTGCTATCCTTAAAATGGAAAGCGGTGCAATTTTGTAACCTCTTTTATTCTTATGTAAAGTCTGTATTTGGTTTAAATACGGGCTGCGTAGATTCTACGAATATTTATTTGTATTAAGTGGAACTAGCATTCGACGCGTCAGCCTTTATGTTACTATGTATTATTTGTACCTGAATCGTTTCCCGGTACTTTAGTAATAGTTATGGGTTATCTGGGATATTTATTTTATAAACAAGGACTACTCTATGTTTCATTCACTTGATGTTGCTAATTTTTTGACACAAGATCTCTTAGAACTGATAGTTTTACAATGTTATATAATATGATTTAGATGTCTTTAAGGTTATTTTATTATTTGACCTATCAAATAGTTTATTTCTAGTTATAGTGATTTTACTTACAATTACGATATTTATCTATAGCGCCTGAATTTTAATTATCTTCTTCGTGGCACAGCAGATGTTGATTGGTCTTCACTTACACGAATAAATTGTGGCAGCTTTTCTATTGCTAATGCAGCTGTGGCTAATCACTATCGCCTTGTATTCGGTAATCCTTTCAGCTTAGAAGCTTGCTCTATAATCGGTCATCATAATACTCAAGGGACTGTCGGAATGGACCGAGTGGCAGTAACCTGCACTCTTCAGTGTATGAGCTGGTCGATCTTGTACTCAGCGTATGGAGCGGAACTAACTTGTAACCTACACTTATCCTGTCTATATCGTTACTTCACTAAGGTATCCAAGGAACTGCTGTACTCCCGCGGTCTCGTTACTCAACAAGGCCCTTCTTGAAGCGGTTACGGGCTTCTTAAAGTGCTCTGGGTCAAGGAGGTAAGAAATTAATTTGGATGTGACAGCTATCGACCAATCAACTGCCGCCACTCGGAAGGAGATTTACGCGTATAACTCATCGTACGAGCGTGCGGAGTGGTAACATGCAGGTCAACACACACGCTCTGATTTTCGTCGCAAGGTCTATAGCAAGGTCTGCATCAATATATCTTTGTTTATTTCGAAAGTAATAAACAAAACATAATAAGGGTAAGTACCAAAAAAAATTTTTTAATACTCATTTATATGAAATTAATTTTAAAGCGATAAATTTATTGTAATTTTGACGTTGGAAAATTGATTAAAAAAACTTAATTTTTCTTAAAAAAATAGTGGTCGCTATCCTTAAAACTGAAAGTAAAGCTGTTTTGCAGCTTTTATTATTCTTTAATTTTTAGCGTTGGTTTCATTCAGCTATTTTTTTTGTGATATTAGACAAAAATTGTTTTTGGGGGGTGAACTTTAGGGGTGATTGTGCTCTACAACATAGTAAAGTTTCATTGAAATTTCAAATTTGGGACTAAGGCCGAGAGTAGCGCCCACGCTTTCGGAACCAATAACCGGGAACAAGTCTTAGCTACTCGTATTTGGGAATTTGACATGAGCCAATGGAACTACTCAAAAAAGGCAGAATAATAATCGGATGGGTTAACTGCCGGATACGACCCAGGCTCCGCGTGCCGAAATGCTACAAATTTTTTGGCTGTAAGGATCCAGACGGACACGACTGCTGCTGGAAATGCGGCCGAAAAGGGCATCAGGGCACTACTGCCGCTTCCTCTTTCCTTTACGTGGGGCATGCCGAATAAGTTAAGACACACGTGCCCAGCATATTCTCGTGCGCTGCATTTAAAGCAGCACTGATGGAATAGAAGACACAACTGATAAAATGAAACTGACAATAATACAATGCAATCCAAACGGAAGCAACGTGACACACGCAATGTACCCACAGAATGCGAGACGTGGACGTGCTCGTGATGGGCGAGCAGTACAGAAACCTTCCGAAACCGTTGTGGATCGCTTGCAGCTTGAACAGGACGACGGTATGGTCCGAAGGGCAAACGCATCACGGATCACTGGTAGCGGGTCTGGGGAAGATTTCGTTGGGGTAAGGATTAGCAATGTTACTATTGTCAGTACCTACCTTTCCCCGAATAATAGCGTCGGTAATAAACAGACGAAGATGACTGCGGACGGTGTTTGAGACGCTGCAGGACGAAATACATTTAAACCCCTCGGGGGGTGAGCTATAAGATTCTGACTTGTAAACTTGATGCGCGGAACCCCTCAGAGACGAAGGATGTAGACACGGTTAAGAGGATTATTAATGACCTTTTCCCATGTCACCCAGAGAAAACGGACGATACAGTTGAGGACATCTCAATAGAGTTGCTGAACTAATGCGCTGCTGCACCTCTAAAACGGTGCTTGATAGCAAGGGTGTTTGGTACCGGGCACGTTTCGGCCTGCAAAGTTTGGAATTTCGAAATAAAAAAAATCATATCTGATAGATCTTAATTAGCCCTTTCGATCTACGTTAATTAATTTATAAGCCCCTTTTTCGTTTTCCCAGGAAAAATCGAAATACGATTTTCCATTTTTATGCATTTCAAATACCCATATCTCTTAAAAAAAATGGGTTTATTATACTCTACTAAGCTTAGAAAAATTGCCCATCAGCTAATTTAATTTGCCCGCGTGTCAATTATTATAAATATTCGGTAATTTATATATAAAAAATAAAAAACCGTAATAGTATTTCTAAGCCAATTATTTGCGCATTGCCCATGCGCGGCAGAATTAAGGTGGTACTTACAACAAAAGCGTGCTGCACATGGTGCTGCATATAAGTACCTAATACAAGGCATTTAAAACATAAAGTTATTTATCTTAACAAAAAAATGAAACTGATTAAAATAATATTTCAACCTAAGTTAAAGTGTTTTTATAATTGTTCCGTTTTCGGTATATTGTGGTGTAGGAAATGCGTAATTGTTTTGGAGGTGGTCATGTTGCATTCGCATGCTACGATTCGCTCATTATACAGTTTTTTTATTTACATAAGTAAAAAACGTTTATATTTTTATCGGCCTAAAGGCGTACCACCAAAATTAAACGAAGTGGATACAGTCTGTGATGTAGTAACACAGTAACAGACATGAAATTAATTAAAAAAAAATAATCTCCACTTTGCTCAATTCGCTTGCTCTCTAAAACTATTCTATGTTGATCTGCTAACACTATAATTTCTAATAATGATGTCGTTTGCTTTGGTATTAGAAGTATCAAAGATGCAATGATTTGTTGAACAGAAAGTTTCCTGTCGTGAAGTCTAAAAATAATAAATACAAAAATTTATCAAAAATTGACCCTTACATTAAACAAATTTTTGCAATCGTAAAAGATTATTTACCCTAGGAAGCAATCTGTGTCGTGAATCGATTTTTTAATAAAGTGTGATACATCGGCTCTGATGACTGTCCTAAAGTACTTTGCAGTCTATATCCATGGTTTCGAGGCACAAAGTCTGATTGTAATACAATACAGTGATAACAACTTGGAGACACATTGTCCTTAATTCTGAAGTTTTGACCTCGCGTGTTAATCATTCTAATATGAATTATAACGAGTTCTAACACTGTAAAATTATTACTTCAAGAAATTTTTTTGCATGACATTTGGGATCTTCCCTTGCGTCACCAACCAGCAAAGCCTTGCACATGTTGAACATTGCTAATATATGATTTTCGTTTGGTAAAAATACTGGCGTATGTATAGTGATATAATTATGTAGAGCTGACATCATGTCTGTAAAGTAATCGAAACCATCTTTTTGGAAAAGCTCGTACATTAATTCCAACACTTTCCACATATCTTCTGATACTGATTTTCCTGTTAATCCAATTAAATACTGATGCAGTCATGCAGTTCTTCTCTATTAAGTGAAGTAGTGAGGTTATATTCAACGTAAACAAAATAATGTTTCACTTTTCATTGTCGAGTAACGTTCAACTCAATACTGTACACCACAATATACCGAAAACGGAACAATTATAAAAACACTTTAACTTAGGTTGAAATATTATTTTAATCAGTTTCATTTTTTCGTTAAGATAAATAACTTTATGTTTTAAATGCCTTGCATTAGGTACTTATATGCAGCACCATGTGCAGCACGCTTTTGTTGTAAGTACCACCTTAATTCTGCCGCGCATGGGCAATGCACAAATAATTGGCTTAGAAATACTATTACGGTTTTTTATTTTTTATATATAAATTACCGAATATTTATAATAATTGACATGCGGGCAAATTAAATTAGCTGATGGGTAATTTTTCTAAGCTTAGTAGAGTATAATAAACCCATTTTTTTAAGAGATATGGGTATTTGAAATGCATAAAAGTGGAAAATCGTATTTCGATTTTTCCCGGAGAAAACGAAAAAGGGGCTTATAAATTAATTAACGTAGATCGAAAGGACTAATTAAGATCTATCAGATATGATTTTTTTTATTTCGAAATTCTAAACTTTGCAGGCCGAAACGTGCCCGGTGTGTTTGGTGGCATTTTAAAGGTAGCGTGGCTAGTTCTCATTGCCAAAGGCAAGGGAGATCCGGCTTTGTCGTCTTCATATAGATTTTTGAGTCTCCTGAATAAACCAGGAAAACTCTACGAGCTACTGTTGCGACCGAGACTATTGCAGGCGGCAAAAGCCGCTTGGGACCTTTTGGTTCGACAGCACGGATTTAGACGAGGACAAGATTGTATCCAAGACAAATGACATATGTCATGGAGCCAGGCCACTGGTACTTTTGGCAACACTGGACGTACAGAACGCTTTCAATTCTACGAGGTGGATGGATATCCTGGGAGTGTTCGAGATAACATTTCGGGTGCCTGATTATCTCATGAGATTTGTCAGAGACTACTTATATGACCGTCAGTTGACTTATGAGATAACTGACGGATCCCGACAAAAACTGCTGACAGTTGGAATTGCTCAAGGGTCGTTCCTATGCCTTGACTTCTGGTACTGTACGACATCCTACTAAGATTCAACATGCCAACAGACACGTGCCTATCAAATACTAAACTCTATACTACTTTGAAAACTGAACCATGTGATGCAACACCTATGTACTTGAATGCCTGAAAATGCACTGCAAATAGTACTATAGAAGACAACGTGAGCAAGCTCATGGCCAACATGCCAGGACCGAGACCCAGTATACGCCGACTACTGATGAGCATAATCTATTCGATAATGCTCTACGGGGCTGAGGTATGGGCGGATGCGTTGTCGGTGAAACAACGGGCGAAAGTAATGACGAGCATGCAGCGAACCGGGGCACTAACATTTGCGTGTGTGTACCGGACAGTGTTAGAAAATGCGATCTTAGTCACAGGGGGCGTTATCCCGATCGATCTTCTCGCATTCGAGCAGAAACGCTTGTACGCAAAAAGAGGCAAAAGATATTGGGAGGGCAGACGCTGCGACGAAAGAGCGAACAAAGTCGCTTGAGGAATGGCAGACGTGATGAAGGTCGGTCGCACAGATTGATATCGGAGGTTGGACTCTGGAAGATCAAGAAGCACGGTGAACAGGACTTCTACCCTACCCAATTCGTATTTTATTGCTGTAATGTTATTAGTATTTAAGACAGAATCTGTGTCTACTATGAAAGTCTTATATAAAAAGTTTAATATGTAAAAAAAATAAGCCTTAAATTTGTAAGGCTTGCAATTTTTAATTCCTAAATTTATAATATCTATATTAGGGACTTAGGCTAATTTATTTAGGTACACGACATACGGCACACCGCTAGACACTTGATATAATAGTAAATTATATCTGTAGTATGAGATACAAATTAATAAGAAAGGTTAAAAATAATTTTTTTTATTGTATATATTTAAAATATATTCTGTAGGTAATCAATTAATAAATATGATCCATTGAATATTAAGATATAATCTGTCAATTTTATCAACTATTAGTGTATTATTCATTCACATAACTAGCATATGTCCATTGCAACAGCAGACTCACAATGAAAGCAGCAAGAATTAAACGATATATTTAATAGTTCGTGCAGTCTTGACATTAATATGTAATAGTATAATGATGGAAAAACGTACGTTTATTATTTTTAATTTGAGCCTTACGATGTTGCCAAAATCCACGAAACGGTGCTATTCCTGTACCTGGACCCACTAATATTATTGGTAAATGCGAATCCTGAGGCATATAAAAATTGGGTGCACTGTAATAAAATAATTAATATTACTGAAAAATAATATCACGCAACTATTTCGGGAGATTTTCGCGCTTTTCTCAAACAGAAAAAAATATTCTTACGAGTCTTTTTTTTATTAATATTTTTTTGTCTGTAGAGAAAGTCGCTATTTTTATATGCAGTATAAAAAATACAGACTGAATAGAATTCGTTGATACTAAATGCATAAAACAAATTATGCCTTGATTTTCTGTAATAAAATAAAATTCGAAATTTCCAGGAGCATACCAAATTAGTAAGAGCGTAAACTAAATTTTGTGTCGTCCAAGTATGTCAATGGTAGTTGTCAAATTGACGACAATAAACAATTAAATGAAAAACTTTTAATTTTAAATATAGGTGGAATTGTATGTTAAACTATATTGTTGAGTTCCGTCGAGGAAAGGGTTGAGTGAGCAAAGGTTTCTATAAAAATCGACAGTTGCAAAGAAAAATTAATAAGGACGCTAAACATGGGAGTTGCTTGGTGATTCAGTCAAGACTGTCTACGGAAGTGCATGCTGTCCGGTCGAGCTCGCGAGTCGGTGGCTTGCGCATCGACGCATACGCGCGTGGTGAAAGTTCGCAACCGAGAGCGCGCCGTGGAGAGCACGCAATGATGCAAGAATTCAAATTTCAGGAATGCACTTACTTTACCTAATTAGGTAAAAAATAGCGTAAACCATTTTATAATAAGCCATTTTATAATACAAAATTAGGTGTCGATTTAGTTTTGTACTTACAATTTTATATAAATGAACCATTAATAATGTATCAAAGTAACCAGATGGTTTATTCATTAATACTTCCTATACGCAAATACCCAAGTAATAATAGCAAAATACCAGCCAAATTAACCAGTGAGTAAAAAATATATAATATAATAATAACGAAGAGTTAAAATAAATTATAAAATCTATAATGATAAAAAAATGCTCGCATAGTTTGCGTATTATACTCGTATATTTAGTGAACATAATATTTTATTACTAACTCGTTATAAATTAGTAATATACCGGAAATAGTATTGTTCAACTTAGAAGAAAAAAATGGCTTTCAATATGAATTATTCATTCGCATTTCAGGTATGGAAAAGAGATGTTTTATGTAAGTATTATAAATAAATATTTTTATTTAGGACATAGTAATAACTCCATATTGTAAAGATATTTCACTGCTGTCGCTAACATTGCCGCATCAAAAATGCAGAAAATTTACCCTGCATATGATTGCGCTGTCGTCATGGTAACATAGTCCGACCACCTGTCGCCATACAAATCGATAAAACCAACTGTTGCCATGGTAATAGGCTCCAACCACCAGTTGCATGGGTAACCCCGTGTATGGTCACCGTATATATACATGTTCACTCTATATATGATAGTGATTATAATATACATATTATGATGATCCCATAACGAAAAAACCTGTTGTATGGGTCACAACCTACGCTCTGATTTGGGAGGTTAGAGAGACGCAAGAACGCATGGAGCTACAATATAAAACAGAAACTTATCCATTAGAAATATACATTAAAAGTTGCGACGGGGTGACTATCGGCCCCATGAAGGATCCTCTCTCGTGCTTGTCTCCACCCGAGTCGCCATAAGTGAGTAACTCCATTACTTATGACGACAAATAATTATTGTAGAGAACGATTGAGAGACTACGGCCGGACCGTCGTTTGCCATGGCATATGGGACAGAGCCAGTAGACGATACACACCGCGCTAGCATGACCACCTTACGTACTTCGGTCATTGAGTAGACGCCTGCCTGATCCCTCTATCTCCGTCAGCATCGAAAAACTCGAGGCCGCCGTGTATGATATATATAGAGAGAGAGGTTATAATCTCATGATAGCACATAAATAAGAATAAGTCATGTATATCTTGACTTGAAAATGTAAGTGTTTATTAAAATTGAATTTATACTGAAAATAGTTTTATATCGGAGTATATAAACTGTTTCTAATTTATATAATGTTATGCATGAAACGATAATCAACAATTATATATACTTACACTTTGCTATATTTTATATTTATAAAGTCTTCCAAAAATCTATGTGAACAATGAGTGAATATGAACACATCAGTACTATAATGAGTACTGATAGTATAAATTCTATTTCTGATAATGAACAAATGCGAGTCAAAAGATATAAGCATTACCTGGAGGCAAACTTTAAGAGACATGAAGTATCTATGCAAACCCGTAGAATATTATTTGGAAAAAGGTCGAGATCATCTGCAGTTCATCGTTCGAAATTAAAGATCAGTTATTGATGTATATAGTAAGTTATTGATGTATATAAATATATTGACGTTTTTATCATTGGTATAAAATTAGATGTTTCAAGCCCAAATAGCTATATAATTGAATAAAAGTTATAAATTTCAAGATTATAAATGATTTCATTGATTGCATGAAGAGCTGGTAAAGCCTGCACGGAGAGAAATTTCGAAGGCTCAGCGCTCCATGTTATTGCGGCCGTACAGATCTCTATCGATCGAGTGTTTTGCAGTCTATTTTCGTCGTTCCCGAATTCCGAAATTTTCCGAATATTTACCGCTTCGACTTTCGAGCTCCAGCCGACAGTCGGCACGCTATAGTATTTCAAGCATGGAGGAAGAGAGAAGGAGACCAAACTCTTATGGGCTCGCGTTGCCGAAATGGACCTCTTTTACCGACGAAGATCGCCAGGTCCGCTCGACTAAAAAGCCCAGACCTAGCGAGTATGAGAGCCGCCTGTCGGCGACTTATTGCACTGATCAGCGAACTCCTGATTACAAAATATATCGGAGTTCAAATCCACATAAAACCACTTTTTTTATCGTGTTGTTAATGTTATGTTATGTGACAACTTTACGATATTCACATTCGAACAATTATTTCGAATGTGAAATCGAGAAAGTTCCGCACATAAAAAGTACAGCGAGACTCAAGGCCACAAAAGTATCAGGTAGCCAAGAATCTCGCTGACCTAAACAGTTTCCCCTCCACTGCTCAAGACCGCACGTGCGAAGCCACGCTGCAGTCTTGAACTTTGCACCATCGGCAGGTCCCGTAAGGCCTAATGAGTGCGACGAGTGCAGACGCACTGACGTCAAGATGGGGAAGTGGAGCTTGGAGACGCGTGGGAGGTCCGGACATACTTCCGAAGCGTCCCCAAGCCACGCGACCTCAGGCACTCCGATTCGAGCCGAGCTGCCGAACGGACGACTGTTTTTCAGTAGTTTTTTTTTCTCTTTTGTTTTACACTTGTTTTATTGTTGTCCAGAAAAATCAATTGTTATATTTTCATCATTTGTCATTTTCAAAATTGACGGGTATAGACACATATTATAAACATTGAGCCAATTAATAATAAAAGGAGGACCAAATAAAGCCAGAAGCTCTTTCAAACGTGATTGGAGTGAATTTTGATTGATTTAACCCACACACATACCCTAAAAGGTTCCTTGGACCAGGAAGAGATAGGGGACCATAAACTTTGAGGTTGTTTAACAAGAGATAAGGAAGAGTACGAGGTAAGAAGCTTTATTATAAACAAATCCGCGTTTTAGTTGAGAGAAAGGTTAAGCTGACAGCCAGGAGAGATTCTAGGAGTGGAGTCTCTCCCGTAACTGTACAGTTGCGTGCGCGAGATCAACTCACGCAAAGATTTAATTAATATTGCTAGGTGACTCCACAATCACCTAACAAAAATTGGAGGTCCCACCGAGATTTCGCGCATAACTGTCTGCTTATTTTTCTCTCTCGTTGCATGCCTGTAAAAGTAGTAGTATCTAGAAAAAAACAAAAGAAGATTATACATACTAAGAAAATTAAACAAATTAAATAAAATATAATAAAAAGTGCGCGAATAAATATATGAACATTCATGCGAAAAGAATTAGTGAATATTCGAACGAGAAATACAAAGGAATTAGAAAGGGATCGCATTACTTGGCCGCGTGCTATCGGCAATAGCAGACGAGTAGAAGCGTAGCGTGGCGTCGTGCGGTGACGTCACAATCGAGCTTTTCATACAAAAACACAGCATCAAGTAGCTAGAAAAATACAAAAGAGTTTGAATTGCTGTGAATATTTAATTGAGCATTATGTTAGTTTTTTATGTACGGTTCAATAAAATCATAACAAGATCATTGGTTAAAATAGAAATGTGGATGTCTTAATAAAAAAAAAAAGAATGTAAATGATTCTAATTGCTGTTTAATTCAAAATAAGAAAGTTAGAGATATCGCGAAAAGATTGTCCGCGATAACCAAGCTGAAATTCAACCTCATCTATAAATTTAAAGTATGGGCGAGCAGCATTACAACATAATTAAGAAGGGAAGGGCCCATTCAAAATAAAAGTATCAAAATTTTCTTATATATACATATATATGTAGGCAGTGAATATACAAAAATTCATATATATAAAAGAAAAACTCACCAAAATCTGGTCGACCAGCAAGAGGTAGCTGAATTTGCACATTTCTGCCACAGTCGAACCAGGGCGTAGCTGACGCAGGTGCTCGATAGAGGTGATAGACCCCGCAGAGCGTGATTGACCTCTAAACCCACATATACATATATTTATTAACATATTTCAAAAATATATGATATAATTCTATCAGATGGTCGACAACAAAAAGGTAAGACCATTCAAAATAATTGTCCTTATTCATATTTGAAGAAATAACTTAAAGGTTACGTACCTATGAGTTAGTGCTCGTAGATGAACAAAAATTCTCAGATGCGTTTGCCTGGTGTATGAAAATTCACACCATCTGCAAAAGAAACCTGCAATTTACCCAAGGCAACTTGTCGGTGTGCTCAGTTGATGATAATTCAATCAAGAAATTATAAATAAAAACACTTATCTGACAAGCAGCAACAGGTTGCACTGCTTGTGATACATCGTGTTGGATCCTTGAATACTTTCATTCACAACTTTGGTCCTAATCAACTCAACACACCAAAACACACACACACGAGTAGAGGACACCCTCGCGAATCCACAGATTATGGGTTTCGGCAACGAATAACGCGTTTTAAGCAAAATACTTCGGTGAGAAAAATACGCAACGCGCGCGCGGAGGTTAAACGCGCATTACATAGCGTGTAGCAGCCGACGCTTCATGTTTGTTCAGAGCAAACACCAGCGCAGGCGTGGAACTAGACGCGACACTAGGGAGACTATAGTGGTGTAGGCCTGGTAAGTCGGCACCTCTACCGCGGCCATTTTGGAACAGTATAAAACGCGCGCGAAATTCAAAGTACAGTTCATGTAAAATTCACATATTAATGATGTTTAACAATAGGAATTAACAAATTATTATAAATAAATTATCAAAGTGTCAATTTAAATAAATAAATAATTTTTTTTTGACAATAAAATTAACTTGGGGCATTTTACAATTTTAAATTGTTTTAACTTATTACAAAGAGGGTTTATTGCATATTGTTAAAATAAAAGTCGGTGTTTTAAATAATAAATTCGCTCTTTTGACTATTCTTGCTTAATTGAATTATTTCGATTTGAAAGTGCAAAATTTTCATTTGTTTCAAATCAGGAGAGTAGCAGTGATTTTCATTGAAGTTTTTTTTTACATTTGTTAAGATAATTTTAGGCTCATATACTTTACAAAGAATTCTTCATTGGCTGACGAATTTTCTACCTTTCCCTTTAGTTTGCTTACAAAAGCGACTATTCATCATAAACCTCATAAGTCTGCTTGACAGCGGCTTTTCCTTGGATCTGCTCAACAGCGGTCGCTCTATATCGTAAGGTTTGCTCAGTAGCAACCTGGTCCTTTGGTCTGCTTAGTAGCGACTACTCTTGTGAATCCTGAGTCAGCTGAGTAGCGGCTCTCCTTGGACCAGCTTAACAGCGGTCATTGTATCCAATAAGACACAACCCATGAAGAAAGAAAATTTTTCAGGTAAAAAATATTTCTTGCAAAAATTATTGTTTGAAAAGAAAGCATTAGAGAAAAGGCTCCATGAAATAAATGATCAATTGCACAATTATTATCGGGAAAATAATAGAATAAACACGAATCATAATAAAGTTTTTGAGAACAATTTAAACTTTCAATCTGAAGTAAGCAAAAAGTTTAATGAACTTTTGGAGTTTGCTTTGAAAGAAACGAATAAACACAAGGCCAATTAATTTTTTTTTGACACTAAACCACATTTACTCGTCCTTGAACCAGTTTGAAGTATTTCCTGGTGACCCTAAACCCACACTTAGCGACCCATAGCCTGCTTGAATAAACAATTCCAACATCTAAATCGATTATAAATTATTTTTCCTTTGAAAGAAGAAGAAGAAGAATTTTCACAAAAAATACATAAAACAGCATTCAAGATGAATCTGGGCGACGAAACAAATGCCAGAGGTGCTAGAACAACAAATGCGAATACATCCGATTCCAATTTCATGCTGATGAATAGCATGGCAAACACCTTCGCGCTCATGAATTGCATAAGCGGTATACCAACTTTTGACGGCAAGAGAAGTCTCAGAGAATACATACAAGACTTAAGAAATGCAGCATCTCTAGTGAGTGAAGATATACAACCACAGTTTTTACAGAATGCCTTACACAAAATCACTGGACCAGCGAAGAAGAGTTTAATCAATAAACAAATCACCTCAGTAGAAGAACTCATAGCACATCTGAAGCAGAGATTCGGACCAGGAAGGAATTTTAGCTATTTTAATAACAAAATTCAGAATATTAGGATGAGAGAACATGACACCGTTGGTGATTTCTATGATGAAATCAACGTTTTGCTTGGCAGTGCAAAGACAGCACTCCAAGAAGAAAAAGGCGATAGTTATAAGAAAGAAATGATGGACCCGTTGAAATCACTTGCAGTGGATATATTCATAAAAGGCCTACCTGCCAATTTAGCGGAAAGAGTTGACTACAGCAAACCGGCAACACTGCGTGAAGCCTATGAAGAAGCTGTACGCCTAGAGACGAGGATAGAGGCCAAAATAATACCAGACTCCAGACCATACCGTGGCAGGACTTATAGCTACAACAATCCCAGATTATATAGTGAACCACGGACGGGAACGAATCACAGATATAACAGAAGATACAATGACGAAGATCAATACAGGAATACTCAGCATAGGGAACCTCAATATATCGGTTACATAGAGGAACGATACGAGTATGAAGAACCTGAATACATTGCTTACATGCAAGATCGATCGAGGAATGCACCACGTGATGAATATTCCACCAACCGCCGCCAAACAAATGGTTATCAACAAAGCCGCTGCCAGGAGAATAATTACAGAAATCCGAATTACGCAAATCGTTACAACAATACAAATTATGGAAATGGATTTCACCAGAATCAGAACTACAACGACACTCGACAAGAGAACAATCGTTGGCGAGAAAGTAATAATCAATCCTACAGAGCGAGTCAACGAATATTCAACCCACAAACAGGAAGATATGAAAGTATGCAAAATCGACCCGATAGACGGAACACCAGCAATTGGCGCAATGAAAATCCCAGATATGACAACCAAAATGATAGGGACAATTTAAACTACCAACAGGCTCGTCACGAACCCAAGATGACGAGCCAAAGTCAGAAGTACCCGAGACAAAACGATCAACAAACACCGAGCAACATGGACAAAGCAAATTATCGGAGACAGATGCAGGAATACAACCAAAATCGAGATTTGAATCCCAGAAACCAGCAAGAAAATCAGACGAAAGCCCCAGTAATGGCGATACTAACCAAATCCGAGAAATCGCGAGGATGTGTTCCACGAACTGTAAAGGACCTGAAAACTATAATTGGGAAGATGGAGAGGCAACAGCTGTAAGAATAAGGATACCCGAAGGGACACAGCGACCGTTTTTGGACTTCATGATAGACAACGGCGCAAGGGTTAACCTAGTAAAAATCGGAGCTCTGCACGACGACTTACCAATAAGCATTGAAGATGCCAGAGAATTAGGAGGCATCACCAACCAAACAGTGTGGACGGCAGGATCAATGTACCTGGATATAAGAGGGACCCCAGTGAAATTTCAAATAATCCAGGATGATTTCCCCATTAAACAAGATGGCATGTTAGGAAGGAATTATCTAAAGAAGGAAGAAGCAGTAATCTCCTACCATAAGAATGCTCTCATGGTAAGTGGTGATGTGATGCATCCCATACCATTCATAGGGCATGAAGAAGAACATAACCCAAGGAATCTAAGAAGAGGTTATATATGCAAACAAGCAAATGAAGTGCTGAAGGTGGGAACCAAAATTGATGACGAGAGCAAATGTATGGAACAAAATATGGAGAATCAAGAAAATGTCACCACGGAAAGAGTAAAATACATAATAAAGGCTAGAACTAGACAAGTAGTTCAAATTAACCTAATCAAAAATGACTTGAAGGAAGGCTATATTCCTAGGATAGATGTGGGAAATGACAATGTATTTCTAGGTGAAGGCGTAGTCTATAATGCAAACAATACCTGCAAAATGATGGCCATAAATACAAGTGAACAAGACGTAATGATAGAGGTAGATCCAAAAGAATTAATACCTTTCGATACTGGACCAGACTTTCTACAAGAAACAGACAGTGATTTTGACGGAGATGCGATTGTCGACCAAATTAAAAGATTAGAACGAGTGAAGGCATCAATCAGAAGAAACCATTTGAATAAAGAGGAATTAGAAATTGTGAACCACATAATAGAAGATTTTCTGGATCGATTTCTATTGCCAGGAGACAGACTCCCGTGCACCGACATGATCGAACATCATATACATTTAGAAAATAATGTACCCATAAACACCAAGCAATACAGACATCCTCCTCAACACAAACAAGTTGTAAGAGAAAGCGTAGCCAAAAAACTCAAAGACAGAATTATAAGAGAGTCCAATTCTCCTTGCAATTCACCCATCTGGATAGTACCCAAGAAACCAGATAGTCACGGGAACCCAAGGTGGCGCATGGTAATTGATTTCAGAGAGCTAAATAAGAAAACTATCAGAGATGCATACCCGTTACCCAATATTGCGGACATAATGGATCAGCTGGGAGGAGCAACCTATTTTTCGATATTTGACTTAGCCAGTGGTTTCCAACAAATACCGATGGCTCCTGAAGATTGTTATAAAACAGCATTTACAACGATAAATGGACACTGTGAGTACACAAGAATGCCTGAAGGACTGAAGAATGCTACGGCGACTTTTCAGCGTCTCATGGAAAAGGTTCTCAGAGGACTACAAAATATTGAAATGTTAGTGTACTTGGATGACATCATAGTGTACAGTAAAAATTTAAAAGACCATGAAAGGAGAATACGAAATCTTATGGAAAGATTGAGAGAAGCAAAGTTAGTCTTGCAACCTGACAAGATTGAATTCTTTAGAAAAGAAGTTGGATTTTTAGGACACATAATCAGCGCAAAAGGAGTTGAACCCAACCCGGAAAAGGTATCGGCAATAGCCAAACTAGCCACACCCAAGAGTGCCAAGAATATAAGAGAAGTGCTGGGGATGTTTGGATATTACCGAAAATATATCAAAGACTTTGCTAAAATAGCGAAACCATTGAATGACCTATTAAAGAAAAACGTGAAGTTTGAATGGACCCCTCAATGTGACGAGAGCTTTCAAAAACTCAAGCAATGCCTGATGGAAGAACCCATCTTACAATTCCCGGATTTTGATAAAGAATTCACCCTAACCACAGATGCATCCGACTACGCGATCGGAGCAGTCCTGAGTCAAGAGAAGGATGGATTTGATCATCCAGTCCTATACTTGTCTAGAGCTTTAAATAAAGCTGAAAGGAATTACTCCACCACTGAAAAGGAGTGTTTAGCGGTACTATATGCTCTACATCAGTTTAGACCATACTTACTGTGTTGCAAGTTCACTTTGGTGTCTGATCACGAACCATTAAAATGGATGCATAGCAGAAAAGACCCTGGACAAAGGTTAATGAGATGGATGTTTAGGTTCACAGGCTATGAATATACCTTCAAATACAAACCAGGAAAACTAAACAAAAATGCTGATGCGCTTTCAAGGAACCCTCCAGAAACCACCGAAGAGGAAATAAACAAAAATTTACCTAGGATCAAAGTGATGATAATAGAAGAAAAGGCGAGACAAGAACAAGAAAAGGCTAAAAGCAAAATAACATCACAGAAGACTAGTTTTCGCAACAGAGCACACTCAGCATCGGAGAAGACTACAGTACCCAGAGGCAGAGGTAGACCCATAGGAGCGAAAACAAATAAAGAATCGCCCAAACTGGAACATAGTGTGGTAGCGCAGAGGACAAGAGCAAAACGTGCTCAGGTAGAAAGCCCAGTAGGAAAATATATCAAACAAGGAGGACCAAGCAAAACGTCCAAACCCATTGGCACAAAGAAAACTACGCATACAGCGATGCCAACAAAAACTGAAATAGCAATAACAGAGACCACTTCTATCAAACCACGAGAAGTGCCAGGAAGTTCGTCTGATACAGATTCGGATGTTTCAATGACAGTCAACCCATCCAGGAGATCATGGCTATCGTCAACGGCTAATGAAGACAGCGATCTGGATAAACCACCCATACCAGACCCCAGATACAGCGGGTTACGACAACCAGACTCAGAAACCACAGAAGATGAAACCCAAGAAGTACCCGAGGACGAGACATCTTCTTCAGAAGATAGTCAGAATAAAACTATAAGCAACATCGCAATAGACATGACTGCAGTAGAAGCTTCTCAAAGTGAAGATAATGCAGATGAAGAATCTATAGAAAATCTATCAGTCAGAACCACCCTAACGAAACAAGAAGTAGAAGAAGCTAGCAGAAAGTTTGAAGAAAGTATGAGAAAATATGAAATGGATAAACAAGTTGATATCAATGAGTCAACAACTGAAGCAGACACACAACTGGATATACCCTCACACTTCTCTGACGATGACAATGTACCTGATGATGTGCGTGAAGCAATCTACACCTCTGATCCAAGATTTGAGAAAGAAATCGATGTGGACAAAGTCTGGAGAAAAAGTGTGCAAACCCTTATAAAACGAGCACGACAGAAACTACAAGAAGCATCTGGTCAAGAGGACACAGGAAATGAGTCAGATGTCGAAAGCGTAACTGATATAATGCTGCCACCAGTGAGAAAAACATTATCAGTCACACCTACAATAAAAAGTGACAGCCCTACCGCCAACAGTACGCCCAGAAATAAGTCAAAGAGTCACAAGAAGTTAGGGATATTGAGCGAAATAGAAGCCGAAGAAGGTTCCATCATAGATATAAGATTTTCGAAACCACCAGAACCCACAATGCCTTTTCTCCTACCCACCCCACCAGGTTTAGAGCCCCTAAATAAAGGTCATGACACACGAGAAAGCGAGCAAAAATCCGAAAGCAGTTTAACTCGTACCACTGAAAAGACCATGCGAATCCCCAACAATATGATTACCGTGAGAGAATGCCTCACACATAAGCGGGACAATATTGTGCATTTCCTATCAGCGGATTGTGACAATACGTGGTCCGTTACAAGACTACTCGAAGAAATAGGAGCCATCGATCTAATGAAAATAAAGAACAAAAGGCCAAAACCAGGACAAGTGTTAGTTACTCCCTTCAAGAAACATCAAATATTCACTGTAATAGTGAAACACAAGTACTTCAACACAATAAAATTGGAGAATGTACACCAAGGACTCAAGAACCTAAAAGAAATATTACTCAATAGAAATATCAAGAGCTTCAGAGTAGCACGAAAAGGAGACATTCTGGACCAGATGGGCTCCCCAACCATCATTGAAATACTCAATGAACATTTCCACAAAAGTGAAATAAAAGTAACAATGTGTTACGGAAAAGCAGAAGTACCAGCCGAAAAGGACAGGAAAGAAATAATCGGACACCTTCACGACAGCCTGACAGGAGGACACAAAGGAATCAACCAAACGTACCAGAAACTAAGGGAACGATACTATTGGCCAGGAATGAGAAACGACGTTCAAAATTACGTCAGAAGATGTGCAAACTGTCAAGAACAGAAAATAGAACGGTTCAAGACGAGAGAACCAATGATCATCACAGACACGCCAATAGAAGCTTTTGATAAAGTATCAATTGACACAGTGGGAAAATTGAAAATGACACCAAGAGGGAACTGTCATCTCTTAACGATGCAGTGTAACTTAACCAAGTACCTAATAGCAATACCCATCAAAAACCTCAATGCAACGACAATAGCTGACGCACTGGCGAAATATCTCATTTGCCAATTTGGAGCTCCGAAAGCCATACTCTCAGACCGAGGGACCAGTTTCTTATCAAGTATAGTGGAATCACTACTAAAGCTATTCAAGATAAATCATCTAACAACCTCAGGCTATAGACCTCAAACAAATGGGTCATTGGAGAGAAGTCACGCTCCACTCATAGAGTTCATCCGAATATACTCTGAAAGATACGATGATTGGGACCACCTAACCCCCTTTGCAACCTTCACATATAACACCAGTGTACACGCAGCCACGAACTTTACACCCTTTGAATTGGTCTATGGGAAGATAGCACGTTTCCCTTTGAGAATACCCTCCGATGAGAAATTAAAAACATATAGCGTTTATATGCGAGACCTAGTACTAAGACTAGAAGAAATGAAACTTTTAGCAGGAGAAACTCAAATAACCAACAAAATTAGGACTAAGGAAAGGTATGACAAAAAGGTCAGAACTTTCAAGGGAAAAGTCGGCGGATATGCTAGATTAATTAAAGAACCCCGCGTCCATAAGTTCGATTCATATAGAAATAAACCACTAAAAATTATAGAATTCGTAGGTCGAAAAAACGTAATTCTAGAATACCCCAACGGAAAGAGGGTCAGAAAGCACATTGACAAACTAAGAAACGTCGAGATGGATTCTGACCTGAATTCCGACTAAATCACATAAATAAAAAGAATAATAAAAGGGACAATATCATTTATGTATGTAAACTAATGGCCATATTTTTACAGGATGAGACACCCGAATATAAACATTCTAATAATTTTAAGCATAAGTATGACGACCCGAGGTATACCACAGTATCAACTAGACCCCCTTGACCCGAATATCGGCATATATTACGAAAAAATGGATCCTATGAAAATCAAGAAGGCCGATTGGAAGATACAAATCTACATCAATGTCGACGACTTCATGCAAATACACAAGCCACTGGACTCTTATCAAACTGTTTAAAATAACTGCGCAGCAAGAATAGCAGAAAATAAGTGCAAACATGCTTTAGGTTTGGACCTCATAGAACTCAAACACCAGACCTTACGTAGCATCCAAAAGGAGATAAATGAAACAATCAAGACCATGGGACATTATAACCACCCAATCACAAGAAACCCCAGAAGTATTCGCACCAAGAGGTTAGCCCCACTAGGCATAGTCGGCACTCTAAGTAAAAGCCTATTTGGTCTAGTCACTACAGATGACGTGGACGACATCAATAAAAACATTGATAATCTGTTTCAAGACCAAACCAAAATGGTACAAATCATAGACAAGAATCCACACATAGTCGCAGCCCAATTTGAAGAGTTACACAATATCACTCAAAATCATCAAAAGGTACTACAAAATTTTGAAGCAGTACTGACCAAAACAGCGAACAACGTGGTCAAACAAGAAGAAGAATTGAAGCATCTAGTGGAAATGACAGTGTATGTAAGACGTCTGGAATCAACACTAGAACATTTAGTAAGGAGCAATGAGAAGGTGCTAAAGGTACTAAGATACTTGAAAGAAGGAAAAATACACCCTGAACTCTTAACAACCAACATGATACACCAGATAATGACAGACGTGAAGAGAACAAGTGGTAGTTTGGATTTTGCAATACCCGCAGAACACCTAAGAATAGAAGAAATCACGAAAGTATCGGAAATCGATGCCATCCATGATAACGGCAGGACCATCGCGGTGTTACACATCCCATTGGTTGAAAGAGACCCTTATCAAACATACAAGTTACATGCGGTGACAATACCACAACACAAAACTAATGGAACCACTGGTTTAGCCTTCATAGAGCCCTCACACAAGTATATCGCAATAAGTTCAAATGAAGAAAAATACATAAAGTTCGATGACAATCTTGCAACCAAATGCATTAGAACCCATTACACCTCAATTTGCCCAGTATTAGGACCTCTACAGAGTGCTCCAAACGCCCAAGACTGCGAAGCAACAATGTTACTAAACCCTAGTTCTCAAACATTGAAAAACTGTAATGTAAAATACAAGACAGGTACCAAGACACAATGGAAATACCTAGAGAATGATCAATCGTGGCTATTCTCCACGACAGATCCTGACCAACTGCGGCTCTCATGTCCAAATCAAGAAGACGCGAAAATAACCCTAAAGGGAGCCGGTATCATACGTATCTCACCAGCATGCGTGGGCAGAACAGCAGACACTTTAATAATCGGACAAGAAACCAAAGCAAGCCAAACAACGTACCTGTACAAACCAGAAATTGACCTAAAAATACAAAATATGTATCCATCCCTAGATCCTGAAGCCACGGACCTCGACAATGATCTACCACCAACCATCGAAATACTCGGACCCAAATCAGGGTTTAACCAAGCGAAACCTTTAGGACAAATAATCAATGAATTAAATGAGATCAAAGGTCACAAAAGACGGGATTATCATACAAACAATTTGTTGTATGGTAGCGTAACTTTCCAACTAGTGGTCATTATAATAATTATAATAATGGCAATAGGGATGAAACGCAGAATAACGATGCCCAGAGCAAAATCAAAGTCAAAAGGCAACCTCTACCTGGTAGAACGCCCAACCGTAAATGCCAATAAAGACCCTATCAACCCAGAAGCAGAAACAATTCTCATAGGTGACCCAAAATCACCAACACCGAAAGTACCTCGAAATAATTTTCAGAACCGCGCTGAAGGCGACCATTGAGCAAATGATCGCACAAACACCCAAACCCTCATACAATAGACTATTTAGCCTAATATTCTTTAAAAATAAAGTTTATTTACAGACCAGGACAACATGAATACCAGAACCAATACATCCATGTTCTGCGACATCAGCATACCTTTATGGAGCATAGTCAAGGAATTTGAGTATATAGGCACACCACATGCCGTATATGTGGAAGACCACCGAACGGACCCAAAGAGTAAAAGAGTCACACTATGTTTTGGCACAGAAAAACAGGCAACAAAGGCCAACGAGTTAAAAATATCATTGATAAAACAAAACAAACTTAAACGACGTACCAAACTGATGTCCGAACCATTATCAAGGGAAGGCATACCAACTTCAAGGAGAAGAGAAGCCAACATGAAATCAGAAGTGCATGTAGTAACCAACATACTGTTACGTCCAGATTATAAATTTAAATTACCAAAATCTAACACATTAATACATTTACATGAATTCCTACCTGAATTAATAGTCGAACTTCACGATACGTGAAAGTTATAATAATTTAAATGATTAAATGAATGAATGATAGGAAATCCCTTTTGGCTACCGCGGACGCGGTCACTGCCTACCGGGGAAGGGAGCCGGATACGAAGTCACTTAAACTATACATTATTTCTTTTAAAATCGACACACGTTTATTTCTATGAAAAGAGAAAAGTACCTTAATGTGTGAGTGTGCGTGGCTGTTTGTATATATGTGTGAAGAGATTCTTGAGTGTCTGCAGCTGTCAATCCTTGGCGCCTTCCAGCCTAGGCTCGGTGGTTCAGGTTACAGCGGTGGCTAGATGCACTAGATGTGACGGCTCGTCCTTTTGATGTGCGTAGTGTAGATCGTAGGGAGTCAACTGCCTCTGTTGCTTCTTCTTTTCAGCAGGGGGTGGTCTTCGGAAAAGATGCCGATGGATGCACTCGCTCGACTGAGCGACTAAGTCCGATACTCTTATTTTCGCAACGCACGAGTAGCGTATACTGCGTGATGCTAATTTTTCTATGAGTGGTCTGGCGACGAGCAGAGTAACGTTCTGCGAGAGATTACTGACTGATCTGACGACTAGCAGAGTAACGTTCTGCGAGAGATTACTGACTGATCTGACGACTAGCAGAGTAACGTTCTGCGAGAGATTACTGACTGATCTGGCGACTAGCAGAGTAACGTTCTGCGAGAGATTACTGACTGATCTGACGACGATTACCCTTTGCTCCCGGGCTTTATATACTCGCATACCCCTTGTTTTTCTCGGGCTAGGGATTTCCATATTGGGTCACCTTGCTATTTTCCTCTCTCAACATGAAGGGGATCGTGGCAGGTCAAGTCATAAACATCATAGTTTATGACTACCACTTGAGAATTTGTCTCTTTTAGAACTCTCCCGCGGTCTCTTTTTCCCTACTGGAGATCGTACACGTGTTTCCAATGGATTTCCAGATCGCCGAATATTGCGCTTCGGTTTCTCTCCTCGCTAGTTTTTTTCTCATAGTTATGCTTATCTCCCCGCGGTGGTTTGCCGTCGCATTACGTGGAAACGGCCACGTTGTGCTCGTGTTTAAAAATACGAATACGCGGTTCTTATGAAGCTCTCATTGAATCTAAAATATCTCCTAGCGTTCTTTTGACCCCTTTGAATTTATTGCTTGGTTCGTTGGAATATAGCCTATTTTCGTGAAGGTGCCGCTCGTACGTATGAGTAGATTTTTCTCTCTCCTGGTTTTTGCACATACACTTCTTATGTGCCGCTTGCTCTTATAAGTGAATCTCTCTCTCTTTCTCGTTCTTGTCTTCTTAGGTGCCGCTTGTACGTATGAGTAGATTTTGCACATCCACTTCTTATGTGCCGCTTGCTCTTACAAGTGAGTCTCTTTCTCTTTCTCGTTCTTTTCTTCTTAGGTGTCGCTTGTACGTATGAGTAGATTTTGCACATCCACTTCTTATGTGTCGCTTGCTCTTACAAGTGAGTCTCTTTCTCTTTCTCATTCTTTTCTTCTTAGGTGCCGCTTGTACGTATGAGTAGATTTTGCACATCCACTTCTTATGTGCCGCTTGTACGTATGAGTAGATTTTTCTCTCTCCTGGTTTTTTGCACATCCACTTCTTGAGTGCTGCGATGACGTACTAGAAAGTAAGTGTGTGTGTGTGTGTGTGTGTGTATAGATATGATATGTATAGTAATAGTAGGGTTTTGGATGCGTAATGGAATCGGTGATTACATTACACCTCCCGGCCCGAAAAAGAACGGACGAGTGAAACTCGACGTTCGCTAAAGATTTGTATACGTGTATTATTGTATGTATTTCTTATAAACAATGATGGGTATTATCATTCTCCGCACATCATTATCTATTTACAATATGATTTATAAGGTACTTTTCGTTGCTACAATTTTTTGTTTATATTTTTATATATAATTTTCTTTGTTTACGATCATACATTCAGTTTTTACATACTAGATTACATATAATATTATTTAAATTTTATATTAATATCGATACAAAATGAAAGAAGCAAAAAAAAAAAATTTTTTCAAGAATATGTGACATGTGTATATGACCTGTGTTGAGTCGGCTGTAACATAGAATTTCTGTTAGTATATTGATAATTTTTTTTTTATTACCGATGTGTAATTTTATTCAAGCTACTTTTCTCTTTATGTCTTTTTACTCTTTATCTTTCGTGTGGGTTGTTGCTTTTTATATAAAATTCCACCCCACCTGAAAAAAAAGAATGTTGAACATGGAATTTCAACATTCTTCTTTATAGCGAGAAGTATGTGAATATTTTCCGTTTTGAGTTAAAAAGATTTTGTATTATTTTATTTCCTATGACCATTTCTACTTTAGGACACATGTGTTTTTTACTCCCACTCTCTTATTTTCAAGTGCCTGGGTTTCTTCAATTTCCCAGCTTGCTCTAGTGGTGCATCTCGGCAGTTCATCAGTTGATTTCGAACGTTAGTCTAGTTCAGATCTCGGCCTATTTTTATCCGGTCTTTTCGGTTATCCTCATTAATAATAATAGTTTATATATATTTTACTTCGTCTGAAAAAATGATTGGTGTTTTGGTGCTCTTGTTTTTGGAGGTGGTTTTCTGGAGGACGCGCCTCGATATGGAAGAGATTTACGAGGTAAGTTTTTTTGTCTGTCTTTTTTTTCTTTTCTTCTCCCCCCCCTTTTTTTTATTAATTTTTATTTAAATAAATAAATTTTTCTTTTTTTTTTAGATTTTTGATTTCGGTGGCCCCGATGAGGAGGATGTCCTCTACGATCCCTGTCATAGGCGAGGTATTGGCATTTGCGCTATTTGCCTTTGTCCCCGGACAGAGGAATCCCGGATATCTGTATACTGGGACGCCTCTTTTTGTCCTTCCGTGAGTTTTTTTTTTAATTTGATTTTAATTTTCCCTGTCTTTATTCATGTGTAGATTTATTTATATATATATATTTTTTTCTTTCAGTATCGTTATCCCCTGCCTCCCTTAGGGGCTAACTGGGATTGTCCCGACGAGGTGCGGGGTTGTTTTGTGCCCTGTCACCAGGAGACTTGGATGTCTCCGGATTGTCTTGAGCGCTGCTCGGTGTGCTGCCAGGAGCGGGGCACTCCTCCAATGTGTATGCGCTGGCAAAACGAAGGGGTGAGTTAATTTTCGTATTCCTTCATATATGTATATATATATATATATATATATATATTTAATTTTCTTGTTGTTTTTTTTTGTTGTAGGTCTGGATTCCTATTCCTCTTCAAGGGGTAGCAATATAGGTTTTTTTTTTTTTTTTTTCTTTTTTCTTCTTTATTTATTTATTTGTATTAACATGAGAAAGAAAATTTTATATCAATAAATTGTATGATTTTTAACAAGAAAAAATGTGTTCGATTTCTCCCCTCTCTCTCTCTCTCCTTTTCCTAGTGTTCCTGTAATCCTAATAATTATCTTCATCTTTTCAACGTTATAGCAGGTGTCTTCCTCCTTTCAATCCTAGAGGGTGGTATGGCTTATTTTTATATTGGAAGCTTTTAGTATTTTCCAGTTAGTTTTTTTGTTCACACATTTGGTTATTTTTATAAAAATGTATACTTCCTTAAACTTCATTTTATGACTATATTTATACATATTTTTCTGTTCTTATACTTGTTCAGGTTCTATATATGAAACTCTAAGTCTATTAGCATTAACAGTTTTAATTTTCTTATTTTTCATTCTAATTTTTATATTTCGCTGATTGTTAAATACATCTACAACAGTGTATGGTCCTTCATATTGATCGGCTAGTTTATACTGCTTTCCTCCTTTTAACAACCAAACTGTATCTCCTATTTTAAATTCCTTTGGATTAATTTTTTTATCATAATAATATTTTGATCGAATTTTTGACTCTATTAATTTTTCCCGTGCAACTCTCTGAAGTTCATTTAATCTTTACTAAGATTAATTACATAATCGTTATAAGTGGGGATCAGATCTCAAGTGGCTCGTTTGAAGGAACACGTGCTAGTCGTCCAAAGACTAACTCATAGGGTGTAAACTGATGCCCTTCATGTGGCACCGTGTTGTAACAAAATGTAGCTAATTCCAAACATTCGTCCCAAGTTTCGTTATCTAAGGCCGTTTTAATATATTCGGTTAGCGAATGATGTGATCTTTCTAAAGAACCGTTAGATTGCGGATGATAAGCAGTAGTTTTTACTTGTTTGATGCGAAATTTCTTGGCCACTCTTCTCATTAAACTTGACATAAAATTACTACCTTGGTCTGTGAGGATTGTAAGAGGTGCTCCAAAAATACAAATAAAACGTTTTATTAACGCGTCTGCTACTGACTCCGCTGTGGAATCTTTTATAGGTATTGCTAGGCAATATTTCGAAAAATTGCATTGAATTGTTAGTATATTATTATAACCATTTTTAGATTCAGGAAAGGGTCCAACTATATCGAGACTAATCTTTTCCATCGGTGATTGAGGTGTGTCAGTAATTTGCATAGGTTGTTTGGTCTTGACTCGAACTAATTTTTTTAACTGACATGTGAGACATTTACGTATAAAATTTTGTACATCTTCTTTAATGTTTTCCCAGTAATATCTTTGTTTAATTCGTTTATAAGTTTTAGTTACTCCTTTATGACCTCCTATAGCTGTATTATGTAACTCTTCCATAATTCGGACTCTATCTTTTTCAGCAATGTACTTTATTAAATTCAAACAAATTATGATTTTCACTGGTACTCCCTTTAATATTTGTCTTAATTTAACTAATATGTCGTCCCATAATACGTTTTCAATATCTTTGCTCTTAGCCATGCTAATAGAGCGTATATTCTCTTTTATGATGAGTGATTTCAAAACTTTAAACGCAGCAACCATATTATTTAGAATTTCAGTAGTACTTAAGGATTGTGTTCCTCTTGTAACAATGGCAAAGTGTAATTTATTACTTCGATTCGTGATTTTAATTTCTCCTGCTTCTAAACCAGAGAATCTAGGCAATTCGTTGCGCGTATATAGCTGTCGAGCCCCTTCGTCACATGGCGTACCATCCGAAGTTATAAAATATATATAATTATCTTTTCGCATAAATAATTGTTCTTTACATTCAAAAAATAGTTTTCCAAATCTTCTTTCTCTATTTATAATAGGCTCAACATTATTATCTTCCGTTGACTCTACGGGTATTTCTAATTGATTATTATGCAAATTTGTTACATCATTGTTCCGTTCTTCGGTAACCTCGACATTTTCCGCATCATCATTTTCAGATTGATTGTTGTTTTGGTTTTTATTACGTGAATTATTAGCGCGTTTTGGTCTTTTTTCTCGATAATTGGGAATTTGTATTTTTCCGGCTCTGGCTCGTGTTTATTGCGTGTTATTGCTAGTACGGGTTCTTCCTTCTGCCCCTCTCCGGACCGCTCGACGGGGTTCCTCGAGAGTGCATCTGCGTTCACGTTAGCTTTTCCACATTTATAGACGATATCGTAGTCGTATGCATTTAATTTAATTCTCCATCTACTTACTTTCGATGTTAAATCTGTTGAATTTTTGAACCAAATTAAAGGTTTGCAATCAGTAACAATCGTGAAATGTCTGCCAAGTAAATATGGTCTAAATTGTGACACAGAATATAATATTGCCAAGGCTTCTCGTGAGTATGAATCATATCGGCTTTCAGTGTCGGAAAGTACTCGAGATACGTACCCTATTGGTCTGTCTTTACCTATTTCCCCTTGACTTAAAATACCTCCAATAGCGTGTAAACTAGCATCGCACGTTACTATGAACGGCTTGGAAAAATCTGCAATTTGTAAAACTGGTTGGCTACAAAGTTTTTCTTTTAATATATCGAATGCTTCTTGTGTCTGCTCATTCCATATAAGTTGCACGTCTTTCTTTAATAAGTTACTTAATGGTTTCGCAATTCCCGAAAAATTGTGTACAAATCGACGATAATATCCGGCTAATCCCAAAAATTCACGAATATTTTTCTGAGTTCGAGGTAATGGAAAATTTCGTAAAGCTTCTAATTTTTTTGGATCCGGTTTAACTCCTTCTTTACTTAACAAATGTCCCAAATAAATAACTTCTTTCTTTAAAAATTCACATTTATCTGGCTGTAATTTTAAATTAGCTTCGCGTAATCGTTTCAGAAATTTCTCGAATTTAATATTATGTTCCTCAATAGTTTTTCCATAGATAACCGCATCATCTAAAAATAAGAAGATTTCTTTGCCTTGCATATCTTTAAAAATCTTATCAACACAACGTTGAAAGGTAGCAGGTGAGTTTGAAAGACCCATTGGCATTTTAGTGAATTCGTATAAACCGTTCGAAGAACAAAAAGCTGTTTTATGTCTATCGGCTTCGTGTAAGGGAATTTGAAAGAATCCTTGAGCGAGATCAAATACAGAAAAATATTCAGCTCCGCCTACTTGATCGATTATATCTAATATATTTGGCAATGGATATTTATCTTTTATAGTTATATCGTTTAATTTGCGAAAATCAACAACTACTCGATATCGTTTATTACCTTTACTATCCGGAGATTTTGCCACTAAAAATACAGGTGAAGAGTAATTAGAATTAGAAGGCTGGATTACACCTCCATCAAGAATTTCTTTTATTTGACGATCGAGTTCTTCTTTAAGAGCGTGAGGAAATCGGTAAGGCTTAGTACAGATAGGCACATCGCTAACGGTTAATATTCTATGTTTAATAAAATGAGTAGTCCCCAACTTTTCCCCTTTTAAATGAAAGCAATCGGCATATTCTTCTATAAGGCGCTCGATTGGCTGTCGCAATTCGGTTTCTAAATGAGCATATCTTAGTAATGGTTTCAAACGATCTATTCTTGGCGTTTCGGCATTGTCAGCTTCCGTGACTTGAAAGATGGGAATTGCGTTATCTGGCATTCCGTTGACAAAATAATCTTTATCTGAAATTTCCATATAATTGTAACATAAGTCATCCATTTGACTATTCTCAATATAATTTTTAACAAAATGACAATTATTCGTTTTACGTTCTTGTTTATCCCCGTATAAATTTTCAAAGGTTTCCGCATTTACAGATCCTTCTTCTAGCAAACAATTCTCAAGTCCTTCGTCGAGTTCATAATCAGTAGCATTATTAGCAACTATCTCGTAATTATCGTTATTTTTATTCTCCTCAAATATATTCTCCGTATTCTCATCAATAAATACATTTTTCGTATTAACATCATCATTAATCATTTCATCATTAATAACTTCAACAACATTAACTTCATTTTTCATCTCATCATATTCCGCACTGGAATTAATTTTATTCATAACGACATTTTTCTCAATATTCACATAATTTGTATGCTCACTCTCGTTGCCTCGAGAAATGTTAGCTTGCAAAAGCTTCTTTAAACGCTCAATTTCTTTAAATAAATTCTCAACATATTCAGTTGTATATATATTCTCACTTGATTCGTCTTTTATTTCTCGAATGTTAAACTCGTCATTTTCTATAACGTCATGATCATTAGTGTCGAAATGTACATAAATATTTTCCGGATTTCGATTAACATAAATACTTTCATAATATTTTTCATTATCTTTTTCCTCAATAGATTCACAACTTTCTTCAATTAATTCATTATTTTCCTCAATTAATTTATCATTTCCTTGATCAAAAGTATTTCGTTTATCATTAACATAAGAATCATTATATTCATGATCTGTTTCCCCTTCTTCCCTCAGATCGCTTCTGATTCGGGTATTTTTAGATTCATTTTTTTCTCTCTTTTCTCGTTTCGTATCTATCGGTTCTGTTTCCGTAGGATACTTTTCAAAAGGAATTATTTGTCCATTAACTTCAATATAATTTTCAAAATAATTAATCGTTGCTTCGTTTTTACGAAAGAAATCATTACCTAATATGCCAGCTTCCGCTATGGGAAAATCATCGTCAACTAAATGAAAATCTGTTAACACATTATTAAAATCTACCGTCACTTTGCCAAGAGTTGAAATATGTTGTGTTGTTATGCCTTTTAATCTTATAATTTCGTCTGTTTTTATGTTAGTATAGGGCGATACCTCCGATTTACGCACTAAACTAACAGAAGCTCCGGTGTCAAGCATAAATTCTAATGGCTTGTTAAACTCTCCGATGTCTACTCTTATAGTGGGCACCGTGCTTGCGCGACTCAAATTTATTGTTTCGGTACGGATGTGGGAGTATCCCTCTCGTTGGAATCGTTCGGGCGCGTGCCAGCTGTCATCTCTCTCCGTGCGCCCTCCTGAGAGAGAGACTCGGCGTTTCCCTGTGCTGTATTTCCCGCGCGCGTCTCTCGCTGTAGTCTAAAACACTCGCGTTGCGTGTGGCCTCTTTTTCCGCAATAATAACATGTAGGTACGAATGAGCTTTGATTATTCGAAGGATTGTTGCGATTATAATTGTTATAATTGTTAGATCTTGAATTATTTTCACTGTCAGGTTGTCTCCGATTTTCAAAACTCCTTTGATTATAATTATTATTACGACTATCGCGATTGTACTCATTGTTACGATTCGGTAAAAATTCTACACGTCGTCTATTATCAGCGTTCCATCCTCCGAAGTTCGTATTATTTGGCCGATTGTCATTTCGAAAATTTTGATTATTGCGCGGTGGGGGTCCTCGGTCTCGTTGATGGTCGCGTGAGTCGTTTTGTCGCTGTAGATGCTGTAGAGCGAACTGTCGGCAGTTAAGTGTCACGTGCCCGACTTTTCCACAAAAACCACACTTTATTAAACTTTGGTCAAAATCGACTAAATGCACTTTTCGCGTGTCTCTACTTTTAAATTTTGCGTCCGGCAACTCATCGTCGTCGATCGCACAACCCGCATATTCGCGTTCTATCTCAATGGCTTGTTCTCGAGCCTCTTTTAACGTAGTAGGCGTACCCATGCGCCCTCGGATCTCCCAGCGTAGTCCCCTTTTAAAAAATTTGATGCAATCTTTTTCGAGGTCACTTTGAAATGTTTGTTTATTACTTATTCGGCCCTCCCGCTGAGCTGCGGCTGTAATTTCTTTTTCGATTTCCCGAATTCTATTTAGAAATACAATCACTGATTCATTACTTTTCTGTTTCATTTTCGCTAGGTCGCCAGACCAATCATGATAAGTTTTTGCCGAACCGTAAATATTTTCAAAAAATTCCATAACTTCGTTTACCGATGCAAAAGTCTGCCCGCGAGTGCTATTTAGTGCATCTCCATATAGGCGCATTCGGATAAATTTGGCTAATTCTCCTTCGAGTGTACTGGGTATCAATTCTTTAGCTTCTCTGCACCCATCGAGAAAAAGTGATAGCGATACATTTTGTCCATTAAATCGCGGAATTAAATCCAATACGTTGGTTATGGACATTCCGCGAACTTGAATTGTTTCTGCCATTTTGATTGGTTTTTTATTTATAATAGATGTATTGCGCGATGATTCGATTTTTGGCACGTTTAGGCTTTTATCAAAGGAGAGGTAGAGTTCGCTTTTCTCGTCGGTCGAATTGCTGTCACTTGGAGATATTTCTATTTTTATATCCTGTGGATAGGATATTGCTGCTCCCGCTGCGAAGGTGCTGAGTCTATCTCTCACGAGTTTAATCGCTTGGAAAAACCCGAATCCTTGATTGTTTAAAGTTTTATTAATTTCGGTCGCGTTATCCTCGTTTTCAAAAAATGCGTCTAATATTTCCGGTTGTATTTCAATGCTTAATTGTTGTTTAATTTTCTCGATCGCTGGTTTATAAATAGGCGTTTCGTCGCGTATTTCTAAGTTCTCAAAAATAGTCGTTAAATTTTCTTTGGGAAGAGGTCTATGTACTATAGGTGTACTAGTATCGATGTGGTCCGAAAGATTTTCACTTTTTTTATCGCGATTTAGATTAAAGACAGGGGGTTTGAGTGTTACTTTCCGAGGTAGTTTTTTTATTGTATCATTAAGGTCCTCATCCACTTCGATTATAGGAAAATCTTTATCACTGTTATCTTTAAAGGGATCTTGGTTAGTGCACGAACGATATTTATAAAATTCAATTTTATTTTTCGGAAGTTCTTGTTTCCTATTTAAGTCAAGGTTAAATTTTTGGGATGATTTGTTAACTTCTTTAGTTAAGTCACTTACTTCGTTAATTAATTTTGTTACTTCAGGACTATTTTTTTCAATTGCAGTTTTTAATTCACACTCTTTATCTTTTAGTTGTGTTAGAAGCGAATCGTTAGTTTCAAACGAAAAATTTGTTTTTCGGTTTGTATTCACATACTCATCACGCGACATGGTAGGGAATTCATGGCAAGTGACTTCGTTTCCGCGTTTCCCGGCCGCTCTGCACCATTTTTATATTATAAAAATATATTGATGTGTTACGTCCAGATTATAAATTTAAATTACCAAAATCTAACACATTAATACATTTACATGAATTCCTACCTGAATTAATAGTCGAACTTCACGATACGTGAAAGTTATAATAATTTAAATGATTAAATGAATGAATGATAGGAAATCCCTTTTGGCTACCGCGGACGCGGTCACTGCCTACCGGGGAAGGGAGCCGGATACGAAGTCACTTAAACTATACATTATTTCTTTTAAAATCGACACACGTTTATTTCTATGAAAAGAGAAAAGTACCTTAATGTGTGAGTGTGCGTGGCTGTTTGTATATATGTGTGAAGAGATTCTTGAGTGTCTGCAGCTGTCAATCCTTGGCGCCTTCCAGCCTAGGCTCGGTGGTTCAGGTTACAGCGGTGGCTAGATGCACTAGAGGTGACGGCTCGTCCTTTTGATGTGCGTAGTGTAGATCGTAGGGAGTCAACTGCCTCTGTTGCTTCTTCTTTTCAGCAGGGGGTGGTCTTCGGAAAAGATGCCGATGGATGCACTCGCTCGACTGAACGACTAAGTCCGATACTCTTATTTTCGCAACGCACGAGTAGCGTATACTGCGTGGTGCTAATTTCTATATGAGTGGTCTGGCGACGAGCAGAGTAACGTTCTGCGAGAGATTACTGACTGATCTGACGACTAGCAGAGTAACGTTCTGCGAGAGATTACTGACTGATCTGACGACTAGCAGAGTAACGTTCTGCGAGAGATTACTGACTGATCTGGCGACTAGCAGAGTAACGTTCTGCGAGAGATTACTGACTGATCTGACGACTAGCAGAGTAACGTTCTGCGAGAGATTACTGACTGATCTGACGACGATTACCCTTTGCTCCCGGGCTTTATATACTCGCATACCCCTTGTTTTTCTCGGGCTAGGGATTTCCATATTGGGTCACCTTGCTATTTTCCTCTCTCAACATGAAGGGGATCGTGGCAGGTCAAGTCATAAACATCATAGTTTATGACTACCACTTGAGAATTTGTCTCTTTTAGAACTCTCCCGCGGTCTCTTTTTCCCTACTGGAGATCGTACACGTGTTTCCAATGGATTTCCAGATCGTCGAATATTGCGCTTCGGTTTCTCTCCTCGCTAGTTTTTTTCTCATAGTTATGCTTATCTTCCCGCGGTGGTTGGTCGTCGCATTACGTGGAAACGGCTACGTTGTTCTCGTGTTTAAAAATATGAATACGCGGCTCTTATGAAGCTCTCATTGAATCTAAAATATCTCCTAGCGCTCTTTTGACCCCTTTGAATTTATTGCTTGGTTCCTTGGAATATAGTCTATTTTCGTGAAGGTGCCGCTTGTACGTATGAGTAGATTTTGCACATCCACTTCTTATGTGCCGCTTGCTCTTACAAGTGAGTCTCTTTCTCTTTCTCGTTCTTTTCTTCTTAGGTGCCGCTTGTACGTATGAGTAGATTTTGCACATCCACTTCTTATGTGCCGCTTGCTCTTACAAGTGAGTCTCTTTCTCTTTCTCGTTCTTTTCTTCTTAGGTGCCGCTTGTACGTATGAGTAGATTTTGCACATCCACTTCTTATGTGCCGCTTGCTCTTACAAGTGAGTCTCTTTCTCTTTCTCGTTCTTTTCTTCTTAGGTGCCGCTTGTACGTATGAGTAGATTTTGCACATCCACTTCTTATGTGCCGCTTGCTCTTACAAATGAGTCTCTTTCTCTTTCTCGTTCTTTTCTTCTTAGGTGCCGCTTGTACGTATGAGTAGATTTTGCACATCCACTTCTTATGTGCCGCTTGCTCTTACAAATGAGTCTCTTTCTCTTTCTCGTTCTTTTCTTCTTAGGTGCCGCTTGTACGTATGAGTAGATTTTGCACATCCACTTCTTATGTGCTGCGATGACGTACTAGTAAGTAAGTGTGTGTGTGTGTGTGTGTGTGTGTGTGTAGATATGATATGTATAGTAATAGTAGGGTTTTGGATGCGTAATGGAATCGGTGATTACATTACAATACAGCACAATAAAGAACTCAGCAAAAACAGACTATTTTGCCTATTACCCTGGGAAGGCAAAGATAAGGAAAAGGATGAGACATTCTTCAGGCATTTCGCTCAATTCGGGCCAATGGTATACTATGAGACCATACGAGATAAAAAAGGACGTCTATCTTACGGATATGTTCAATACTTCAAGGACCAGAACGCTGAAGAAGCAAGAAAGAAAAGCAATCCTATCTACAAAGAAACCTTCGCAGAACCAAGGAAACAGATACGAGGCAAAACTGAAACGGAAACCAAATTCCATTCATTTTGCAAGAAGGAAATTGACCTAAACCTCTACAATTTACACGAAATAACTTGCAAAAAACAGACCATGTGGACCACTTTCAGAGATCCGGAACAGTCATCGCAAGGCAACCAGACACCAACCCTGGACGAACTGAAGAAGACCTTAGCGTATCTAGAAAGCCTGGAAGGAAGAAGAATCGACCGACTAATGGAGCCTCAAACCCAACCCGTACCAATGACTAAAATAAAAAGCGAAAATGAGAGTGTATGTGAACGGATGAATGTGGACGGATAAGATTTAGGACCCCAAAACAAGTTATAGTCCGAGCATACCCCACCTCATCCCCAATAATCTCGTTCCACCCCGAATCAAAATATATATATATCCATAATATAAAACAACATAGTGACCCTATTCCCAAATACTCATTCAATGCATTCACATAATAATAACATAACATAAAAAAAAATACATTATCAAAAGGCAACCCAAATTGCATGCACTAGGGACCCAAAACATGTTGCATGACCAAGCATGAAATGAAATAGAAACTATAATAAACACCCGTAACCAAACATGTATAGTAAACAAATTTTCCTCCTATGTTTTAGAAATGGATTTCCAACCAGAGGAACTAGACAACCAGACCAAAGTTCTCAAAATGGAGAGGCGAGGACCAAAACAAGCCCTAATGGAGTTCATCGGGAACCCCGACGACATGACGAAAATGTTGAAAACCTTTGGCATGTGTGTGATACACTTCAGGTACCACAAGTCCACAGAAACACACACACTAAGGGTACAATACTGTAAAGAAGAAGACGCGGTAGCAGCCGCAATAGCCTTCAACGCGGAACCAACCAGCACCACGGAGGAAAAACAGGAGCAAGAGACAGGACCACAAACAAAGAAACCACTACCAGCCCTGGAACTGAGGCCCAGTCAAAGACCGATCCCGGCACCAACAATGATAACGGGAGAGCTGGATGATACTGAAGGACTACGGTTCTGCGTGTTGGTGCCATTAGGATACTCGACGGAGGAATTCCTAAAAGAATTCATGAAATTCGGACCAATTGACCACATGTATGAAGTACTCATGAAGGACCAGGAGAACAATCCTGGAATCAAAAGAAAAATGGGCTTTGTCCAATTCTTCAAACATGAGGACACAATTGCAGCAATGGACCAATGCAACCAGGCCTACAAACCGAGATGGGCAAGTAGGCGACACCTTCCAAAAGGCCTACGAGTATATAGGAAAAATCACAAAATCTGTGGACAGATGGTAGACATCAGGAACCAAAAGGACCATGTCAGAATTTGTAGCCTACAGAACCCTGAGGCCCTACAAAGACATTCAACATGTGGTATGGAAATACCATACAAACATTGGACCAATCACATGTTAGAATGCAAAGTAACTGAACCGTCCAAACCAACAATTACAAGGACAACGACTGAGGAAAAAGATCAGCCGGACCTCATCTCCTTTGACCAACAAAAAGATCAGCCGGACCTCATCTCCTTTGACCAAGAAGAGGATCAACCGCATCTCACCTCTTTTGATCCGTGGGAACAACTCCTGTTGGACTTAGAAGAAACAACCATCACAGAAGAAACCACCATCACAGAAACACCAGAGAAAACCCTACTCGACCAGAGCATAGCAGAAGAACAAGATGAAACAACAGTCTTAGTGCCAACAAAAAAATAAAAAAAAAAAAAAAAAAAAAAAAAAACAATGGAACCAAAGCATTGTTTTTCACAAATTTATTTTAATGTAAGTTTCTTTTCACAATAAATTATATTTTCTACTTTTATAATAAAACCCGGACCATTCAACTCTAAACCCCACCAACCATATCACAAAATAAAACATTGTCAAACTTTAAGCTAAGATATAACACCCTTAGAAATAAGTACTAACAAATGACAATATTCAAATAAAATTTTAATACATATACAATTTGTACAATAGAAAATAAGCAATACATTAAGCATAGGAAACTAACAATACTAATGAAACAAAAACTAAGATAGATTGTAAAGGACCCTGGGACCAAATAATCCAGCAACAAGTAAGTGGCAACCGCCAGAATTGAGTTCAATAAGCTTTCTTCACCTTTCTTTTTATTCAACACCAAATCAAGGACTAAAAAGAAATAACCTATCCAACAAACCCATCCCATCGTGCAAATAAAAGAATGAGATTCATTCGAAAGGTCACACGCCGCGCACATGATAAACATCACATAGATCATGTGCGGGACACACTGTGCCAAACTGAGCAAAGGACTAATGAACGTAAAGCACATGTAGAAGGGAAAACGCATAAACTAACAAGATAAAAAACATATAGATCTTGTATAGGGTATGACGGCAGCACCCAAACTAAACAAATGATTGGTAGAACCATCACGCTTACGTGTCATAAAAACTTGCTCCATATCTGTAGAAGCAAAATGCACACTAATACATCATCCATGTAACACGTTCGCCCTTGTCCTTGATTTGAGATTTTAGTTTTTCTCATTAACTGATACATTCACACCTTTGAACCTTACTTGTCATGGAGCACCAACTGAACCACACTACCCTTAGGACCCGCGAAGTTTGTCGAGGACGACAAACGTTTTCAAGGGGGGGAGGATGTTATGTGACAACTTTACGATATTCACATTCGAACAATTATTTCGAATGTGAAATCGAGAAAGTTCCGCACATAAAAAGTACAGCGAGACTCAAGGCCACAAAAGTATCAGGTAGCCAAGAATCTCGCTGACCTAAACAGTTTCCCCTCCACTGCTCAAGACCGCACGTGCGAAGCCACGCTGCAGTCTTGAACTTTGCACCATCGACAGGTCCCGTAAGGCCTAATGAGTGCGACGAGTGCAGACGCACTGACGTCAAGATGGGGAAGTGGAGCTTGGAGACGCGTGGGAGGTCCGGACATACTTCCGAAGCGTCCCCAAGCCACGCGACCTCAGGCACTCCGATTCGAGCCGAGCTGCCGAACGGACGACTGTTTTTCAGTAGTTTTTTTTTCTCTTTTGTTTTACACTTGTTTTATTGTTGTCCAGAAAAATCAATTGTTATATTTTCATCATTTGTCATTTTCAAAATTGACGGGTATAGACACATATTATAAACATTGAGCCAATTAATAATAAAAGGAGGACCAAATAAAGCCAGAAGCTCTTTCAAACGTGATTGGAGTGAATTTTGATTGATTTAACCCACACACATACCCTAAAAGGTTCCTTGGACCAGGAAGAGATAGGGGACCATAAACTTTGAGGTTGTTTAACAAGAGATAAGGAAGAGTACGAGGTAAGAAGCTTTATTATAAACAAATCCGCGTTTTAGTTGAGAGAAAGGTTAAGCTGACAGCCAGGAGAGATTCTAGGAGTGGAGTCTCTCCCGTAACTGTACAGTTGCGTGCGCGAGATCAACTCACGCAAAGATTTAATTAATATTGCTAGGTGACTCCACAATCACCTAACATGTTATATAAATAATTATTATATACAATTATAAATTATATTGTAAAAAGTTCATACAAAATAAACATAGAATGTGCGTTTGTTCTACACTTCAAATAAAAAAGTAATACAAGATTGAAGATATATTTGTAAATTTTCACGATAAATTCGTATAGGCATTAATTTTTATAATAAATAAACAATCCTTTTATTATTAATTTAACAAAACCGTACATAAATAACCGATTACTTGTACCGAAAGAAGTTATAAGGATAAAGATAAATATTTTGAAACCCCTTCTTTTGTTTAAATTTAAGCTTAAACAAATTCCAAGCCCCCACGTGAGTTCGATGATCATATGTAACTTTCAATTATATATTCTCAACGATCTTGATGGCTGAGGGGTTAGCGTGTTGTCCTATTGACTTATTGATTCGGGTTCGATTGTCGGTGTAGTCAAATTTTTTATTCATGTCATAATTCAGAGGTACTTTTTATTTTTATTATAAATAAATCACGATGAATTTCAATTATGTATACTGTAATGGTTAGTATTATTTTAAATTATATACAATTGTTATAAATTCCAGAAGAGGGTATAATAAAGAAACAACAGTAGTAAGTAAGCCGGTATGGAGAGACATAACAAATGACGTCATCACTGGCGCCACGTTATCTTATCAATGTAAACAAACCATTAAGATAAGGTATCATGTTTGTTTATACAAACAAGTAATTAACATTATCTTTATTACTTGTAAACAAATAATAAATATATATTTAATATTTGTTTACAAGTAATTAAGACAATGTTAATTACTTGTTTGTATAAACAAACATGATACCTTATCTTTATTACTTGTCAAGATAAGGATACGACAGTGATGAGGTCATTTGTTGTATTTTCCCCATATTGGCTAAATAAAAAAATGTTTACATTCAATTTATTCAAAATTTTTTATTTATTTTATTGTTATTAAAATTACAATAATTAACCTTACATCTATGGTACATTCACACCTGTGTACACATACGTACACGTACGTGCGCGCATACGCACACACACACACACACACACACACACACACAGATTTGCGATGTACACATCAGTATGTCATCGCTCGCTTCCTCTCTCTCTCTCTCTCTCTCTCTCTCACACTATACTCTCTCTCACACTATACTCTCTCGCATGCGTACGCTGTCCATATCCCCTCTTCTCCCATACACATGGTCTCACTATACTTTCTCACCGCTTATGCTCTCTCTCGCTCCCGCTCTCTCTCGCTCCCGCTCTGTCTCGCTCTCTCCCTCTTTCGCTCTCTGTCTCTCTCTCGCTCCCGCTCTCTGTCTCGCTCTCTCCCTCTTTCGCTCTCTTTCTCTCTCGCTCCCGCTCTCTGTCTCGCTCTCTCCCTCTTTCGCTCTCTCTCTCGCTCCCGCTCTCTGTCTCGCTCTCTCCCTCTTTCGCTCTCTCTCTCTCTCTCGCTCCCGCTCTCTGTCTCGCTCTCTTCCTCTTTCGCTCTCTCTCTCTCTTTCTCTCTCTCGCTCTCTACCTCTTTCGCTCTCTCGCTCTCTCGCTCCCGCTCTCTGTCTCGCTCTCTTCCTCTTTCGCTCTCTCTCTCTCTCTCTCTCCCTCTCTCTCTCTCTCTCTCTCTCTCCCTCTCTCTCTCTCTCTCTCTCTCTCTCTCTCTCTCTCTCTCTCTCTCCCTCTCTCTTTCTCAAGCATATGCACACACATACGCACACGCACACTACCATAAGCACACGCACACACACTCAACCATATGCGCGCACACACGCACGCACACACAACTCCGCTACACCGGTCCCAAGCCCGGGGCCCCACTACCCAAGAGGTGGGGAAGGAGGAGGGGGAGGAGTAACAACCTCGCTTAAAAAACCAAGGTGCATCTGGCCCGGATGCTAGCACTTTGTTAAAGGGCCCCTTCCTAGGGTACAGGAGCTAACGGTGCTGCCACGAAAGTCCTCGGCACCCCAGCACTGCTTAGAATTACCGAAACATCAGGTATTTAGGGTGGCAAGGACAATCAATCAAGAAGCGTTCTCAAACATATGAGTACCCAGGCAGGCATTACTAATCCTGCCGTCGATTCTGATCGGGTATCAGCCCCGGTGGTCGGTGGTTGTGTTGTACATCGAAAGTACGCTTTCGATGTACAACACAACCAGCCCCGTTGTAGGTAACCTGGCACGGGAAGGCAATGGTAATGCTACAGGAAAGAAGGCAGAGAATATGGAGGTAGACGCAGATGGCGACAAGCGAGCAGAAAGCGCGACCTCCAAAAACGTGCACTTAGATCGCCTTGGCAGCAAAATTGATGAGCTGATTGATTATGTCAGGGACAGACACAATGTGCACAAACAAATTAAGGATCTCGCCCGGAGCATAAGGACCAGCTACAGGGCTCTCTGCTCTGCAGACGATAACCTTATGCAGTGCCAACGGCCAGGCACTAAGGGCAAGGTGACCCAAACAACCCCTGGCCTTCTGGAAAGGGCAATTAGCCTAGCAGAGGCGAATGAAGTGACCCCTAAGCCGGTCGGCAAGGGGAAACCACAGCAGGCTAGCCGCGTTAGTGGGGCGAGCACTGCAAGAAGAGTAGCCGACGACAATGTCCACCAGAGGGAGAAAGACTCGTGGCAAGAGGTGGTGACAAGGAAGGCAAAGAAGAAAAAAGAAAAAAGCGTGAACAGGAAGGACAACACTGGTGCTCGTGGCCAAGACCAAAAAGGCACCAGAAAAAGTAGGACGGCAAGAGCAAGACCTCCTAGACCTGACGCCTTAGTCATCAAGGCCGAGGGTGGAAAAAGCTACGCCGAAATCCTAAAGAAAATGAAGGCAGAGCCTAGCCTAGAAAAGTTAGGAAACAGCGTACATAGAATAGGCAAAACAACAGCAGGAGATCTGCTACTCGAACTACGACATATAATTGCCCAGCGTACCAAGCGGCAGTGAAAGTCACAAAACAAAGAAGATGAGAATAGTACAGTTAAACCTGAACCACTGTGAGATAGCACAGGACCTTCTCTGTCAGTACGTCCGTGAGCAGAGGATTGATGTCGCTATAATCAGTGAGCAGTACAGAGATCTTGAACAGCCAAGGTGGGAATCCGATGGCTCCGGTAAAGCAGCTATTTGGGCGTGCAGAGACCTTACCTTTCAAAGTAGGATGAAAGTCAAAGAAGCAGGTTTTGCCAGCGCAAAGATTGAGGGTATACAGATATACAGCTGTTATGCCCCACCCAGTGCGCCAATAGATCAGTTTCAGCAGTTCGTGGACCTGCTAGTACGAGATGTCAGGGCTAAAAAACCAGCTATTATAGCTGGGGACTTTAACTCATGGGCGGTTGAATGGGGCAGCCGAAAAACTAATAGAAGAGGACAGGCCCTACTAGAGGCATTCACACTTCTGGACATGGTGCTGGTGAACGAAGGCAACGTACCAACCTATAAAAAGGTGGACGCTGAATCAGTGATCGACTTAACATTTGTTAGTAGATCTCTGGTAAAAGAGGTGAGTAAATGTACCGTAAGCGATCACTTCACTAATAGTGATCACCACACCATTATAATGGAGCTGGGCACACAAAACATGGTGCACTGTACTACTAACCCTATAAGTACGAAAATGGAATGGAAAGCCAAGGAGTACGACAAGGAACTATTTCTGATGATGTTAAGAAATATCCAACTGACGGGATCAGCAGAACATAAGGCTGAACAAATGACAAAATGGCTCACCCGAGCATGTGACGCAGTTATGCCAAGAAAAGTGCCCAATCAAAGATGGGCACCAGTATATTGGTGGAACGAGAGGATTAGATCAGCGCGCTCCGCTTGCCACCGAGCACGAAGGCTTGAGCAACGGGCAAGGAAAAAGTTTTACCGAACCGGTATTGGAAGCGAAGCTGTAGAAGAATGCAGCAGAAGAATGAAAGAAGCCAAGTGCACCCTCAAGAAGTGCATCAGTGAAAGCAAGCAGAGATGTCATAAGGAGCTGCTAGAAGAGGTCAATAAAGATCCATGGGGCAGGCCCTACAAAACAGTTATGAAGACACTCAAAGGAAGCTATATACCCCCACCAAAGTGCCCAGAGGTACTAAAGAGGGTAGTGACAACACTTTTTCCAAGTCAGCCGGACGCACCATATGTTATAGCAGAGGAAGTGCGGGAAGAAAATATACCTCCAATTACAGTTGAGGAGCTACTTGTAGCAAGCAAGAGGGTAGGAAACAATAAGGCTCCCGGTCCTGACGGCATACCAAATGTAGCGCTGAAGCATGCCATCGAGGCTAAACCTGAAGAATTTGTTGGCCTCTACAATGCATGCCTGGCAGAAGGGAGATTTTCGACGAACTGGAAAAAGCAGCGACTTGTGTTGTTACCTAAGGGTAACAAAGCGCCCGGAGGGGAGACATCGTACAGACCATTATGTATGATGGACACTCAAGGAAAAATACTGGAGCGCATTATCAGCAACAGGATGGAGTGCATAATCGAAGAGACCAAGGGGCTTGCCGAGCACCAATATGGCTTTCGGAAGTGCCGATCTACTTTGGACGCGATCGGCCTAGTGGTAAACACAGCCGCGGCAGCCATCAGTGGAAAACGGTGGAAGGGCGGAACAAAGAAGTACTGTGCAGTTATTACTCTGGATGTCAAAAACGCATTCAACTCTGCAAATTGGACGAAGATACATGAAGCGCTTGAAAAGCTTGAGGTGCCCACCTACATCAGGAGGATGATGGCCGACTATCTGAAGGATAGAACTTTACTGTACGAAACGGATTGCGGCATTGAAACCTACAAGGTCACGGCAGGTGTTCCACAGGGATCAGTACTGGGCCCGCTATTGTGAAACATTATGTATGACGGAGTGCTGAGACTACAACTCCCGCGGGAGGCTATGGTAGTAGGATTCGCAGACGACATAGCTCTTGTAGTAGTAGGGAAGGAAAAAGAAGACGTCGCTGAAATCACCAATGAAGCGATCACCACCATCCAGAGGTGGCTGAGAGAAACGGGACTTGAACTCGCTGGACACAAGACCGAGGCGATCCTGATATCTAGCAGGAAGAAAATGGAGATGATCGCCCTAATGATAGACGGCCATGAGATAACCTCTAAATCGACTATCAAGTATTTGGGCGTTACTATAGACGAAAAGTTGACGTTTAAACAGCACATTGAATTAACAGGTAAAAAAGCGTCAAGAACGACTGCTGCTCTATCTCGGCTCATGCCGAATGTCGGTGGAGCTACTCAGAAGAAAAAGAAGCTGTTAGCAAGTGTCAGTACATAGATTATGCTGTACGGGGCACCAATTTGGGCAGATGCAATGGCAGTATAAGCCTATGCGCGGAACCTGTCATCCGTGTATAGACGGAGTGCGCTAAGAGTAGCGTCTGCTTACCGCACGGTATCGGACGATGCAATAAGCGTCGTGGCAAGCATGACACCCATCGACCTCTTAGCACTAGAGAGGAAGGCCATATACATGGCAAAACAGGAGAACAGCGATATAACGAGGGCAGAAATCTGGAACGCTGCCAGAGAACAAACAGTAGCTGAGTGGCAGAGAAGATGGGACAGTAGCCTGAAAGGGCGCTGGACGCACCGACTTATACCAAAGATTGAAGACTGGATCAAAAGAAGACACGGGGAAGTAAACTACTACCTCACGCAATTTTTGACGGGACATGGATGCTATCGAGCATACCTGTGTAGATTTAATTTAGAAGACTGTCCAGACTGCCCAGCATATTTGGACATGTGCGAGGACGCTGAGCACGTTTTTTGCTACTGCTCGCGTTACCAGCAGGAGCGTGAAGAGTTTGAATGCTACCTCCAGACCAGAGCAACTCCTGAGTCTATTATGGTAGCTATGTTCGCCACCGCTGAGGGCTGGCAGGTGGTTAGTAACTACGCCGCGGTCATCCTCAAGAAAGTGAGGGGCGACGAAGAGAGAAGAAGACGAGAGATGCTGCAAGAAGCTGACGACCGGACGATGCGGTAAGAAGCAGACGGCAGCCTATAATGAAGAAGGTACGATAGTAGATTTACTAGATATGGACGCATAAAGAATGACAATCACATCAAGGAGACAAGGGCAATGTCCCTATGCCCCCCCGCGAAGTAATACTTGACCGTGGTACCGCGGGGGAAAAAGGCACTGAAGACGGAGCTTGGCCCTCCTCACCGACAAATCGGTAAGGAGAGCGAAGAGGATTCGGGTTGCAATTGGATTCTATATTCGGTCGCAAAACGAAGGGTTTTAGTTGGTGAGAATCCAACACACGGTGGCTCAGGCCATGTCATGGTCTATTAAGATTTTTCCCTCCAACCTCTTTCTGCAATAAAAAAAAACAAAAAAAAAAAAACGTACGCACACACACACACACACACACACACACACACATAAACACATAAACACATCACTCAATTATATCCAGTGGATCCTCTTCATTACACGTCTCTATTTTGATGAAGACAGGCTTTCCCCTGTCAGCCGGATCGTCGGGAGATGCGGGGGAGTCGAACTGGAAGAATTCTTCTCCCACATCGATATCCGTATCGGCTTCCTTCTCCTCATCCTCCTCCTCCTCCTCCTCCTCCTCCTCCTGCTGACCAATTTGCACATCGGCATGCTCCACCTGTGTAAAAATAATATGTAATTAGTTGTTTGTGACAAACACAAGATATTAAGATTAACCTTACTAACTAACAACTAACCTGTTGCTGCACCATCTCCTTATCAGCCTCCTCCGGCTCGCCGCTCCTATGCAATTTTGTGCTGCAGCACCACAGCTCTCTTCTGCTGCACGTTGTACACCGGCATACCCTGCACTCCATGCAGTATGTCCAGCGTGTGCGTATAGTCATACGCTTCATTGTCCTAGCACACACTGCACATACATCACCGATCGTAGGGATGTAGTAGTTGATAGGGCCGACGGAACGCGAACTTCTTATATTTTGCAGCGCGCGCTGTAAACCCTCGCGCTCCTCATGCAACACATCATATGTATCGCGGTGCTGTTGTATCAGCCGCGATGCACGATCCATGCGCATTTTTAAAAGTGCACTTTTCTCCTCCAACTGCTTTAACATATCACTTTTCACCGACATCTTACTTTGGCTACGATCGACTTGGTACTGACGATTGTAGTCCAAGCAGTCATCTGTAGGGCCAGGGAGAAGGAGGAAGAGGAATGAAGGAGAAAAAATTTAGACTTGTGTTGGTTATTGTTCGATAGCACATGTGTATTCATACACCCGATACCCGAACTACTTGGCTGACGCGTTGTGCAGCGAAATGCTCGACGGACACGGGATACTTTTTACGAGCGCGAGAAGGCATAACCTTTGACTCTCAAGCGCTCTTCGCAGGAAGTTGATATTTTTTAGTATCCGCTTATCGCCATGAGTCTTAGCAGGCGATACCTATACAGCGGAGATGAATTAGTGCGACAAAACAGCTATACGTGCTTGATACTGTTTACTTCTCGATGAACACGGGATACTTTTTACGATTGTGAGAGAGAGCATTATCTTTGACTCTCGACTGCTCTACGCGTGAACTTGATATTTTTTCGGCATGAGTCTTTGCAGTCGATACCTATGCGAGGAAAAAATGGATCAGTGTGACAAAACAGCGGTTCAGAGTAATCTCAAAAATAATAAACACGTGGATTCTCGGAGCCGTACACATGATGCTGCTTGTGTGAGAATCGGTATGGCTGCTCTACGCGTGAACTTGATATTTTTTGGTATCTCGGCATGAGTCTTTGCAGCCGATACCTATGCAAGGAAAAAATGGATCAGTGTGACAAAACAACGGATCAGAGTAATCTCAAAAGTAATTAACACGTGGATTCTCGGAGCCGTACACATGATGCTGCTTGTGTGAGAATCGGTATGGTCATCGCTTACACAGGATGTCGAATGCTATTAAATATGCTTTATTCAGCCGCTTGAGATAGAGCATTGATTTTAGCCGCCTTGTATTGTGCGAAAGTCGTCGACGGTATCATTATTTCCGATTGTTATGCATCTTGGACCCGTGAGGTGTAGGTAATATAATACCTATGAATTAGTCGATCCTCTTCGTATGTAAAAGACGTTCGACGTGATTTTGATACTCGTCAATGATAAAGCTGAGCCAAAACTTATCACAGGATGTTATTTTTTGCGCTTTATACTGCTACACGAATCCACATATCCCCCCACTAGCAAGACGTTTTTTATACTATATAAACCCTACGCCGACCTCAGGAGCTCAGTAGTCATGAGAGCAGTAGTTGCAACAAAACAAGAGCTCGCAAGCATGTATAACGAAGTCGAGGAGTCTTTTCGCACTGTAGTGCTTCGCATCGCGGGTGATCTTCAAGCGAATAGTGTTGTTAAACGCAGGTGTACAAGAAGCTGGCGTCTACGTGTGAAACGCATGGTCGCGTGTCAATTATGCCGCGAGTTTTCAAGACTTTTACGATGCTGTAGGCCACGGAAAATCGCACAACTTCATATACTCATTTTTAAAAAATGTAATTTAGCTGGGCGATGTGCAGCAGAATTTTGTATGCAGCAGAATTTTGCGCATTTTCCTGTGTTGACGCGGCTAATGCAGCATTCGAGGAGAATAATGGTAAGTACATTTTTATTGATTGCAATTTTTCTGCACTATATCACGTTGTCATTAATAACAACGCTTGTACTTGACAACGAAATAAGCAGTGCTACAGCTGATAGCGTCGTCTGCTACGCATGACGCCTAGTGTTTTAATTCGTCTGCTACAGCATTCAAACACGCGTGCGCGCGCGCGCGCGAGCGCACATACGCATACACACACACACACATACACACACAGACATTCGTAGCGCAGTGTCGTCTGCTCCTCTCGCAGAACGCGTCGACTGCTACACATGGTGCCTAGTGTTTTTAAGTCGACTGCTTCAGAGCTAGAGATATTAACTTCTTACACCGGTCGTATTATATTATTACATAGCAACCGATGCGTATCTTTATATTGTCGCATAACGTATAATTATAAAATCAAAGAATATACATCCGCTTTATTCTATGACCGTGAAAATTCTTTTGAAACAACTATTTTTCTAGCTGTACTTTCTTTGTGCTGTATTTTTAACATAAATTGTTTTTACATTTCAGCGTTAGAAAATTTATTAGCCGACTTAACCTCTGGTGAAGATGATGATGATGATATTACGGAGTATTCATCGAGACGTAATGTTGAAACTACGTCATCGGATGAAGGCGAAGAGGAGGAGGAGGAGGAGGAGGAGGCGCTGGAAGAAGAAAGAGAGACAAGGGAGTCGGAGGAAAACATAGCACAAGCGGGACATGCTGTAGTCGATGTACAGTTTGTGTCGGCTGGCGCTGACGATACGCCCGAAGAAGAGCTGCAGGAGGAGAGCGAAGCCGAAAGGAGAGAAGCAGCGGAGAGGGGGCAAGCAGCAGTAGCAGCGGCTGCGGTGCCTGCAGCGGTGCATCTTCAGGTGAATGAGGTGATGGAGGAGGAGGGGGGAGATGTAGCAGAAGAGATTACCGAATGCTAGAGCGCAAGAGGTCGAAGATCCACCTGTCAATGGTGATTCTCATCGCATGTCCAATGTTGAGCACCTCCTTGCCACATGTAAAGAGCCAATAGATGCTGCTAATAATATTCTACAACGTTTGATGGAGCATGCAGCTGATGAAAGCAAAAATATGATTGAGTATTCGCAGCATCCATGTGTCAAAAAACGGCAGCAAATCCTCGACTTTCTGTCCCGTCCGGTAGAACCCGAAGAAATGCGGTACACAAGAAGAAGCGCTGGAGGATTGGTCACAGAGCATTTTTTTAACCAGGGAAATCCGAGAGATCGTCAAATTAATGAACGTAAGTATAATGCTGTATTTAAATATACATTTTTCTTCAAAATAAAATCTTATTTTTAAATATTATTTAAGTTATTCGACATGGTCTCGAAGGAATCGAAAAGTACCCTAGGGCATTGAAACAAGACATTATGCGAATCATGTATGTTCGAAGAGCCCGAGAAATACGATGGTTTTTCAATGCTTGTAAAGATAATGAAAATTCAATACTGTTAAGTACTGATAATTTGCCTGAACTGTTTAATCGCCTGAGTGAAAGTTTTTCAGGACCACCAGAAGAATAATTTTTAAAAATAAGAAAGTGTAAAAGCCATCCAAATATTTTGTATTTAATAAATTTTTTTCAGAACATAATCACTCTGACGATTCATCTTGTTCTTCCTCTACATCTATTTTCCCTTATCTACAACATCTTCGAACACCAATTCTTCTGTAGAATCGCAGGATTACGAGGCCGATGAAAGTGATTTTTCTATTCAAGTTGGTAGAGGGCAAAGCAGAATGGAAAATTCAAGCAGTAATAATGATGATAATGATGATGATGATGATGATGACTACGAAAATGAGGATAATCAACCCAGTGAGGAGGGGGAGGAGGAGGAGGAGGAGAAGGAGGAGGAGGAGGAGGAGGAGGAGAAGAGAAGCGAAACAGACGATAATATGAATTATCAAGGAGTCGATGAGGAAGGAGATGAGGATATCCAGCCTCCTGGTAATCGTTTTGATATTTTCCAACAAAATTCGCATTATATATCTAAGTATAAAATAGAAGGTAGACGTATTGTGTTAAAAATAAGATCTCCACCGGAGGATGGTTCTATAAATCCGATAGTTTGGTTGGAATTAGCCATTCGCGATATTTATTCATATATAATTTCATTATGTAATGAAAACGACATGATTGGTGTCTCCGTTAGAAGTTTAAATTTTGCACGAGGCCCGGGTGGGTTATCTTTACGATTAGTAAATAATTTTTTGTACAATGATTTATGGAGTTTAATAAGCGGATTAGCTCAGAGTAATGAGGATTTTCAATTAGATGAGAGTTTTATTTTAACTTTAACACTTGTTAATATACCTAATGGTGGCCGAGGTGGCAGTAGAAGGAGGATAAATGTTGATAGCTTAGCTCAGAGATCGGTTGTATCTATAAAAAATAACGATAATTTATGTTTGCCAAAGGCTTTAATTGTCGGTGAGGCTTTTATAGCGTATAAAAAAATCTTTTCAAACAAAGCCATTGATACTTGGAATATTATCAGAGATAGCAGACGTTGTATGCAAAAAGAGAGCGCAAATCAACTTACTATTAACGCAAACGTGGTAATTCCTGCATACGGTTGTGGTATGCAAGAAATAGAGACGTATCAGCGGCATTATGTTGCAAAAAATATCGCTATTGTAATATACGATAGTTTATCCTTTGGAAGTGGGGAACCGCCGTTTTACGATGGAAGACCTCTGTTAAATTCAGATTCTTTTGACGTTATAAATCTTTTGTACGATGCGCAAAGACGACATTTCGATACAATATTAAATTTAACCGGTGCTGCACGCAATCGTTTTTTCTGCGAACATTGCAATAAAAGTTATAGATACGTAGATGAGCATAGGTGCACTGCCAAATGTGACAGGTGTTTTTGTGCACCATCATGTAATTCTAATATAGATATTATAAAGTGTGTTGAATGTAACAGAGAATTTTACGGACAAACATGTTTCGATCGTCACAAAATAGATGGGTCATATAAAAAAAATAATAAAAAAATATGCGATGTAGTGAAAGTTTGTAATATGTGTTGCAAACGAATTAATATTTACAAGTCGAAGCACGAGTGTGGAATCAATTGGTGTAATTTATGTCGCGAAAAACATGATGTAAATCAGCTCTGTTATATTCAGCCCATTGGCCGTAATGTTAACGCTCAGATTAATCGTAAATCCCCAAACAAAAAAAACTTATTTATTTTCTATAACTTTGAGACGCGTCAAGATTCTGCTTATCGCGAACATTCAGAGATAAAAATACATATTCCAAATCTATGTGTTGTACAACAGGTTTGCGATGATTGTATGGATAATGAAAATATAAATATACTATGCCATACGTGCGGTGTGAGAGAGCATATATTTCGCGACGATCCAGTTAGACAATTAATCGGTTTGACAGTACGTGAGAAAACTTCATTCGGTCAAATAATTTGTATTGCTCATAACTCTCGTGGATTTGATGCGCAATTTATTTTGAGAGAAATCGTTGAAAATACCTCAATAGTACCTAACGTAATATTGAATGGGCAAAATATAATTATGCTTCAATGCGGACGAACAAAATTTATTGATAGCTTAAACTATTTTCACATGAAATTAAGTGCTTTACCGCAAACCTTTTCTATGCCGCCAGCTAGCAAAAAGGGATATTTTCCTCATTTATTTAATACTTTAGAAAATCAAAATTATGTTGAACCTTTACCCGAAGCATCGTTTTACGCACCTAATGCCATGTCGACGTCTGAGAGGCAAAATTTTATTGTATGGTATGAGGAGAGCCGAAATACTTATGAGTTTGATTTTCAACGTGAAATACTCGATTATTGCCGTATGGATGTAGACATTTTAAGGCTTGCATGCATGGCTTTTCGGAAAATTTTCATTAAGTGCGGGAATACTTGTCCGTTTTCAGAGGCAACGACCATAGCTTTTGCATGCTCCATTGTGTATAGAAAAAATTTCTTATGCGAAAAAACTATCGGTATCATACCGGCAGGTGAATATCGTCGTGCTGATAATCATTCGCAAAAGTCAATACAATGGCTGTTACAGTGTGAACGTGAGATCGGTCGGGAAATCATACACGCGGGTAGAGCACGTGAATTTATGCTTCCAGAAGGGTTTCGTGTAGATGGCTATTTACCCCCGGAAAATGATAATGCTAAAGGTGTTGTCTTTGAATATCAAGGATGTTACACACACGGTTGTCCCATTTGCTTTGATAAAAGACGAGATAAAATAATGTCATACGGTAGAACTATGGATGAGTCGTACGAAAATACTTTTCGGAAAATTAAAAAAATAAAAGCCCTGGGTTACGAAGTTCGAGAGATATGGGAATGTACTTTTGATCGGATAAAAGCAGAGAATCGCGAGATCTACGAATATGTTACACAGCATCCTCTTATGAGTCGTATAACGTTGAATCCACGCGATGCTTTTTTTGGAGGAAGAACAGAAAATATAGTTACTGAATACGCGATCGGAAATAACGAAAAAATTCAATATACAGATATATGCTCTCTTTATCCGTACGTGTGTAAAAGAGGTCAATTTCCCGTAGGACATCCGCGAATTTTAATTGGTGAAGAGTGCAAGGAATTAACGCATGGAAATAACAATAATCTCAACAATATTGAAGGATTAGTTAAATGTAGTATCTTACCACTACGCGACTTGCATATACCACTCTTACCAATTAAAATGCACGGACGTCTTCTTTTTGCTCTTTGCCGCTCATGCTGCGAAGAAATGCAGCAGTATGACTGCAATCGCGAAGACCCAAAAATGCGTGAATTCACGGGCACCTGGGTTGCTGATGAGCTGCGTAAAGCTGTTGAACTCGGTTACAGTATTACGAAAATTTATATTATTTGGCAATATGAGATGACCCGGTATAATCAAACTGTTGGTAGCGGAGGTCTTTTTGCCGAATACGTAAATACTTTCTTAAAAATCAAGCAAGAGGCTAGCGGATGGCCCTTATGGTGTACTGACGAAGCAACTAAATTACAATACATTGAACAGTATAGACTCGATGAGGGTATAACTTTAGATAAAAATAATATCGAAAAAAATTCAGGGTTACGAGCTGTTGCTAAACTCTGCTTAAATTCGTTTTGGGGCAAGTTTGGTCAACGGAGTAATTTGAAACAAACTGAAGTTGTAAAATCACGTGAATCTCTTTTAAAACTTCTTACTTGTCCGGAAAGAGATGTTAATGATATACTAGCAATTAATGATAAGATACTGTACGTAAATTGGCAATACAAGGATGAGGCTGTCACTCCTGCCCCGCATACGAGTGTCGTGATTGCGGCTTACACCACTGCTCAAGCACATTTAGAACTATATGATTACTTGAGAAGGTTAGGCGATCGTGTTCTTTATTATGACACAGATTCTTGTATATTTGTTTCGCATGACGATGTTCCGGGTGAATATAAACCTTTTATTGGCTCTAAACTAGGCGATATGACAGATGAACTTTGTTATTATGGTGAGAATACGTATATAGATAATTTTGTTTCGGGAGGACCAAAGTCTTACGCTTACACAGCTGTAACACCCAATAAAAATGATAAAATTGAATGTTGTAAAGTAAAAGGTATCTCATTAAACTTCTCAAAAGGTGTAAAAATTAATTTTGATAGCATTAAGAATTTGATTAACGATGCCTTTGCAAACGAAGATGACGAATCTGAAAAAATGAACGATGAATGTAGTAAAATACGCTTAAAATTCAAAGCTATCAGACGAACTAAAATGCATGAAGTTGTAACGCGCGAAGAATCGAAAACATGTTGTGTAGTATTGAAAAAACGACGATACCTTACGTCACGTAAGTCTCTACCATTTGGATATAAGAATAATTAACTTTTTTGGATGTATCTATTGTAAATAAAAAAATAAAACAAAAATTTTTATATAATTTTCTTATTTTCCCATTTATAAGATCCCTCACACATTTTTATATCCTCAGTATATCTTTTGTCATCGAAGAGAACGCTTCTTATAGAAATTTATCTCATTTTTTAACGCATAATTCAGCTTACGCAAGGCGTTATTTAGCTTATTGGACAAGATTATCAGCTTGAATAGCGGTAATAATAGCTTGTGATTCAGCACACGTAAAATAAGCTTATTTTTAAGTGTGCCGCGCTGCGCCGCGCCGCCGCCGCCGCCGCCGCCGCCACCCGCGTGCTATAAGCTTATTTTAAGGTAAATCTCTCGCGCGCGCGCGCGCGTGTGTGTGTGTGTGTGTGTGTGTATGTACTCGGTAAAATGGATATGCGATTCAAACATCCGTTTACGTGTATCGTTAGCGGACCCACGGGATGTGGTAAAACAGTTTTTGTCAAAAAGTTTCTTCGACATCTTCCACTCATGTGCAGTGTAACTTTTGATCGGATATTACTCTATTATGCCGAGTGGCAGTCTACGTATGAGACAGACTTTGTTCCAGGAGGCATAAGTAGTAGTAGTAGTAGTAGGGAGAGTAGAAAAAAAATTGTTGAATTTCACGAGGGATTACCTCAGCCTTCAGATTATTCTCAAGACAATGAAAAGAAAAAATTATTAATTATCGATGATTTAATGAGAGAATCTTCGAATAACATTATTCTCGATTTATTTACCAAGGGAAGTCATCATAAGAATTTAAGTGTGATTTTTATTACACAAAATCTTTTTCACAAAGGAGCTGGTCAACGCGATATCTCATTAAATGCAAATTACCTCGTTATTTTTAAAAATCCACGTGATCGTTCGCAAATACAATATCTAGCGCGTCAAGTCTATCCCGAAGACCCAAAATTTTTACAAGAAGCGTATCTCGATAGTACGTCAACTGCTCATGGCTATCTTTTGTTGGATTTGAAACAGTCGACCGAGGATGAATTTCGTTTCCGTACCTCTGTTTTTCCCGATGATAAATTGAGTTACGCATATATACCGAAGAAGAATAAAAAATTCCGATAAAAGTAGAGGATTCTATGATTAAAGCTTCAGTCTGATTGAAACAATGGCAGGTGGAGGAGCATCTGCGAGAACCGATAGTCGTAGACGTCGTAGAAGACAGCGCGGAGGTGGTGGTGGTGATGGTGGTGGTGCTGCTGCTGCTCATACTGAGGAAGAAGAAGATACAAGGTGTTGATGCCTACCAAAGCATTTTACAAAAAAGTGTGTTGCAGTATTGAATGCTCTTTGTCATGCAGATAGTCAACAGCGCTTAGCACTGTTACGTGTTGCTGATAAAAAACTCATTAAAAACATATGCGAGTGCATGTTAAATGTATTGCACGGCGTCGTTAAAATAAAAAACTCTCACAAGTCAAAGTTGAAAAAACATAAAACTGTTTTGAGAAAATTATTAAATAAATCCAGTAGTAATAACAGTGAAAAAGAGTGGAAACAAAGAAACGGGTCATTATTCAAAACGGTGGTGCTTTTTTACCAATGTTACTTGCACCAATTATAGGTGCACTTGTGTCAAAAATATTTGGTGTCTCTGGAAATTAAAATATGGAGCACGCCTGTAAAATGGTCATTGTACCAGAGGAATCATACGAGGGAGTAACGAAGCGCCAGCAACAACAACATCATATAGCAGAAGAAGAAGAGCCAACGATACAGACAAAGGGTGTTAATTTAAGTCGGTTAGATGCTGAGATGCACGATATCCTTTTTTCAAAAAGTATCACCGATGAACGTGAAAAATGTCAAAAATATTTACAAATTTTAAGAAGATATCTTCATTTTAAAAATTTGGAACGTCAGGAACTTTTATCAGATGCAAATATACTTGATGTAGAGCATGAAAATGAAGATATATCGAGACCCTTGTCCGATGAAGCGATACTTGCAAGCGTTTCCAAGGGTTATGTGAGAAAAGCACGTTTATTGCTTCAACATTGGAAATCATCAGCAGAATCGCATCGTATTAAATGGGATAATTCAGGAACAGTTAGCATTGATGATAAAGCTATACCATACTCAAATATTATAGATTTACTAGAAGACGTAGTGCGGAGTAGGTCTGTTGAGGAACCTGTAGGAAGATTACAATTAGCTAATTTTATAGCAACAACTGATACTCCATCCAAATTAATAAGTAATCCTGAGGTGATTAAAATTAGTGAAAGTTTGAAACGTGCATTAAACAAAATTCCTTCAAGCAAGAGATATAATTCCGAGAGCGTTGAGACTTTAGAACAAGGTACTAGACTTGCGGCCACGCAGCGCTATAGTGCACGTTTGAATAAGAAAAAATCTACACCACGAAAAGCAGATGACAAGGGCTGACTTATAGTATTTAACATGTCTTATGAAAATCAATACTTTGACACTAGACACGAGGCTGGATACGCTGGTGCACGTAATCTGTTACGAGTCAATGGTAAAAATAAGAAGAAGAAGAAAAGTGAGATAAATGAGTGGTTAAGCAATCAAGATGCATACACACTACACAAACCCATTAGACGAAAATTTCCTAGATTGATGTACAATGTCACTAATGTGGATGATTGTTGGGAAATGGATTTGTGTGACATGCAATCTCTCAAAACGTATAACGATAATTTTGCATATTTACTTGTAGTTATAGACGTTCTCAGTAAATATGCTTGGGTCGAACCTTTACGTGACAAGAGTACAAAATGTGTTGTAGCTGCTTTCGACAAAATCTTAAAAAGAGCCGATGGGCGACGCCCAATTCTTGTACAAACTGATCGAGGCAAAGAGTTTGTAGGATCAAATGTTCAAAATTATTTAAAACAACACAAGATTAATTTTAGAGTGGCACGTAATCCCGATGTTAAAGCAGCTGTCGTCGAGCATCTAAATCGCACGCTCAAAGAACGTATGTTCAGATATTTTACTCACAAAAATACCCATAGGTATATCGATGTTATTGAAAATATCGTTTACGCGTATAATCACACTATACATAGTGGTACTAAAATGGTTCCGGCGATGATAAATATTCGTAATGCAGCTGTAGCAAGACAAAATTTGGAAAAAAGAGCTCTTAGTCAGAGAAAAAAGTCTAGAGCACATATATACAGTGTGGGTGACCATGTTCGCATCAGTCGGTTGAAAGGAACCTTCGATAAAGGTTACGAAAAGAATTACAGTGAAGAGATCTTTAAGATTAGCCGTGTCTCACGTCGCCAAAATCTCTTTACCTACGAATTGACTGATTTAGAAGGGGAGATAATCGACGGATTTTTTTATCCCGAAGAACTAGCTCGAGTTGGCAATGATCGTTTGTCACAAAATAAGGAATTCAAAGTGGAACGTGTGATAAAGAGTAAGGGACGTGGTGTTCAAAAACAAGTTTTCGTAAAGTGGCTTGGCTATTCTGATAAATTTAATTCATGGATTAAAGCAAGCGAAATCGTTACACTTTAAACATGACCGAGGACGAATTTTATTTGATATTACCGAGCAACAGTAGTATGAAATATTTTTCTGATAATACAACATCTTGCTTTACCACACACTTATCGCACGAAGTACGTCTGCATGGTAAGTGGAGTGTTGCTCTCACGGAAATCAGCATACCATGCACGATGATGCATATTCAGAAACATGAATGTAATATAAAGTTTGTTAACGGACGTAGAATAGCAATTGCAAGAAAGAGAGACATAGCTTATTCAGGATTGGACAAACGACAAACAAAACGATGGTGTATTCCCACCAGGTGTTTACGAGAATCTAAACAATCTCACAGAAGCTATAAACAATATAACTGAATCTCATTTACGTATTGAACCGACAAAGAAAAAAAGTGGTTATTACAATTTACATAAAAAGTGTGAATGTAAGGAAATTCATTTTTTCAGCTTAAGGGAAAAGGTCAAACGTATATTTGGCTTTGAGAATGAAAAATATAAAAATCAGGAATTTATACCCTTGATTCCATCTGCAGAGTCGAAAACAAATGCAACATTGGTAGGAAACAGACCTGGTTGTTTGGCAAGAGCGATAGCTGATCAATTTTTCGTTTACTCAGATATTTGTATTCCGTACACAGTCGGCGACGTTCAAGCATCCCTTCTGCGTATAGTAACACTCGATAATTCAAAATATAAATTTGGTGCGAGAGTGGTCAAATAATTTGCACCGGGAATTTATCTACCTTTGCTAAATAACACATTTCAGAATATAATAATAGATATAAGGGATGAAAATGGGAATCATATACCATTCGAGTACGGGACATTGAGCGTTACACTACATTTCAAGCGCATTCTCTGAGAAAAAAATGGCTTACTACGCAGAATACTATGCCGATCAAATTGGCTATGGAGGCGGAGGAGGAGGAGGAGTACGTCGAGTGTTTACAGGTTCAACTTATCAGCGAGGTCATGGTGGAATCGGTAGCTTTTTGAGTGGATTATTTCGAAGAGTTTTACCCTACATTACGAGTGGTGCTAAAGCCGTTGGAAAAGAAGCTATCAGAGCAGGAATGCATGTACTAGATGATGTAGGGAATCACGGAATCAATTTGAAACAAGCTGTAAATACACGCATGCGTGAGTCCGGTAAAAATCTTAAGCATAAAGCCGCTGATAAAATTGCCTCTATGATGAAGGGGTCAGGATATAAGATACGCGCTAAAAAGCGGAAGCGTCAATCGTCCAAGAGCAGTTCAGCTGTACGCATCAGCAGTAAAGGTGGTCGTGTAAAGAAGAAGAAAAAGAAGAAGAAGAGCCGTGTCAGTGTTCGAAAATCTACAAAAAAGAAAGCGGGTAAGAATAAGCCAAGGAAGAAGAGAAAACAACGCAGTGTGAACGATATTTTTGGATTTACATAAATATTATTTAATATGGATTTTCTACACTCAAACTCATGCGAATGCATGAAATCAGAATTAGATTTATTTACATTACCACCTACACAGACTTCGGTGGAAAGCTCTCAATTTATACATTATAAACCAGTTTCTTCGTTAACAGACAATGGACCGTTGGAATTCGTCGTTCCAGCTGGTAGTGATTATCTCGATCTTGCACACACAATGCTAAGCATTCGTATGCATATAGAGCCAAACGTTGAAATTGCAGAAGCAGCTAAAGCTACAGAGTATCCGAAGGTAGCACCAATAAATAACACGTTACACTCGTTATTTAATCAAATAGACGTTTTCTTCAATCAAAAATTGGTTTCACCACCAAACAATGCTTATCCTTACCGAGCATACATCGAAACACTGTTAAATTATTCAAAGGCCACTATGGAATCACATCTCTCGAGTCGACTCCGGTTTGCGGATACCCCTGGAAAATGGACAGCACCTCCCAATACCATGCGTAATGATGTAAATGCAAATCTTGGTCAGAGTAATCGTCAGTATTTTACCATAAATGGTAAAACTGTCGATTTACTGGGACATTTACATTGCGATGTTTTTAATCAAAATAAATTTCTGTTAAACGGTGTTGAACTGCGATTACGATTGGTTAGAAGTAAGGATGCTTTTTGTTTGATGGATTATACAGATGACGAAAAATTTACTATACGTATTAAGGAAGCTTCACTCATTGTACGTCGAGTTAAAATAAGTCCAGGTGTTATGCTAGCTCATGCTAATGCACTTACAAAAGCCACTGCTAAATATCCAATCAATCGTGTGGAGGTGAAGGCATTTACAATGCATAGAGGTATTCATGGTGATACACTGGACAACGTTATTCTTGGTCAAATACCCAAAAGAATAATCATTGGATTTGTGGATAACAAAGCATTCAATGGAAATAGAAAGTTTAATCCATTTAATTTCCAACATCTTAATATAAACTATATTTCTCTTTATGTGGATGGGGTCCAGATCCCCAGCACACCATTGCAGCCTCAATTTACGGGTGAAAGTCCACTATTTCTCGACGCGTTTCATACATTATATTCTGGAACTGGGATTCATTTTCTAAACGAATCATTAATTATATCACGAGCGGACTACAATGGAGGGTATACGTTTTTTGCTTTTGATCTAACACCTGATTTATCGGCAAATTCAGTGTCTCATTGGAATTTAATCAAGCACGGTAGTGTACGTGTAGAGGTAAAATTTTAGAAAGCACTTGAATCTACAATTAATTGTGTAATTTACGCCGAATACGATAATGTCTTGGAAATAGATTCAAGTAGGCAAATAATAACGGATTTTAATGCGTAATACCGTTGAAGAGATGGAAAAGTAAGGAGAGAAGGAGAAGAGGGAGGGGGGTAAAAGAAGCAACAGCAGGGCCTCTACGATACATATGAGAAAAAAGCTGCATATCGTACGCTCAGTGTTGTTTGAGAAGTGAGCGTGTTTGGATCGACTGTGTGTGTGTGTGTGAATTGTTTATAGTATCATGGATTACGTTATCAATATTCAGGGTTTGAGAGACCGTAACAACAAGTATACACCTAAAGAAGTTGGTGTACTTGGTTTAGAGCACAGAATCGTCCAACATTGGATAGTTAAGGAACCCCATAGATTTGAAGAACTTGCAACTGGACTTAAAAGAACTAACGACTACATCTCTAATCATTTTCATGGAATTCGTTGGCATGAAGGTGACATCACCATTGAACAACTACAGTATCATTTACAACAAATAGCCAAAGAGGCTATACGTATTTTTACACGCGGTCATGACAATTGGAGATTCCTGGAGACTGTAATGTGTCGTGAAGTTGTGAACGTTGAAGAAATGTATGCACCGACATTTGACGAGTTGAGAAAAAATTATTCAGGTAACTTCATGTGTTTAAATCATGTCATTCAAGGAATAAACTCCAGTCGTGATTGTGCTCTCAATCATGCATATGTGCTAAGAAAATGGTTACACTCTATAGCTGAAGATATAACGAGAGATTCTGCACAGAAATTCAGTGATGCATTGTACAGCAAACTACACTCACGGATACGTACAGCTACTTCTTCGTCTATTTACGCGACATGCGCAGACGACGAAGTCGATCATTGCTGAAATAATAATGAATACACGCGAATTACTAAAAGCTCTTGAGCCGTTAACCGTCAAGACAGTTGGTGTTTATGCTGCGGATAGAATTCCAAACGTTTTGGAATACCCCGCGGCTATCATAGCTAATACAGATGATCACACGAAGAAAGGAACACATTGGATTGCTATCTACATAGACTCAAACGGTTATGGAACATACTTTGACAGTTACGGAGTACCACCAATGTCCCAACATCATCTTAAACGACTCAAAAGAAATTGCAAGCGGTATCAGTGGAATAAAAAAAAGTTGCAAAGCTTTGATTCACAGGTGTGTGGCCAGTATTGTGTTATGTTCCTTTACCATATGGTTAGGGTACCTAACTTACGTACGTTTTGTCATAAGTTCTCGCGAGATTCACGAAAAAACGATGCCCTAGTTGTATCGTTTTATAAAAAGCTGTTACGAAATAATAATAATCATCGTGTACGCTCGAGAGATGTTAGGAGGTTTGGACATGAAGCCTCGCAGGGCTCCGGATTTTGTAATCAAACATGTACTTCGAGAATATATGTAAATTAATAATAATAATAATAATTGCCAGATATCATGTAGTGAAAAATATGAATAAAGTGTAATCTTTTATAATATAAAAAAATGTTTTCATTTATAGAGCCTTACTCATTCCTTTAATTCCATACTGTAGTAATATGATATATTTTTTCCTGTTGCATGACACCTCACTTTATAGTTCTAAGTATATATACATCGGTATTTACTGTTTAATTTCATATTCCATTTCAATCTTTATCTGTAAGAGAGAGAGAGATACTGATAAAACTGGTAGTTGTAGTAGTAGACTAAACATCCTGTTCTCAAAACTCGGAGAAGTGTAACCGTAACCTTTGACGGTTAACGAATATGATACTTCCTTTGTGAAGTTCTGAGAATACACGCGTAGAAATATGTCCCCACTGCTTACTATCATTTTAGTTTGAGGTAGTGGGAGAAAAATGTATAAAAGAGCTCATAGAGTGAGGAACTCCATCAGTTCTTTCGTGAAAGTTTGAGAGATCGTTTGCTAAGTGTACCTCTGTATATTGTGCTCCTTGTTTCTCGTACCATGGCTCAATCAAGGGTTGTCAGTGCTTCATCACGTGTGCAGAACGTTCTACCAAATATGCTGCTCTCCACGTCCTACGCTATTAATAAGTCAAACTCGAAGCGAGTTACTATTGGCTTAGAAAGTTACCAGGGAAGCTACCGGCCTGTGGTGAAACTCTCAACGTCTACAACATGTTTTAAATCCGTCAAATTTGATGCATCTGGCTGGAAGGTTTTCAAGAATTACTTTGATCTTATAAATTGTTATTTCCAAGATGCTTACAGATTCTAAAGCGATTACGCTCGACCAACGAAGGTGTTCATGGAAAATCATGATATGATGTTTACATCTTCATACAACACAAAATCCATATTGATAGAAGAAAGACCTCTCGGTACATCCATCTTTCCAAATCTTTTGATTGACGAAGAAGAAAACGATGATATAGTGCATTCCATTAGTGCTTCTGCTGCTGCTGCTGAGAATGTGCGTCATCAACCACCACGAGAAAAGAAACAAAAAACATCTTATCCTCAACCATCGATATGCATGCAGCAAGTCACTTTTGACGGATTGAAGATTGTCTCACAGTGTATTGACGAACGTATGAGTAAACTGGAAGAGTGTGTTGATAAAGTGAATGAAATTGTTGCTCATATTAAGAAGTTTATAATTGATTGTATTAAAAACGATAGTATTGAGAAAGACCCTAATTCTATACTAAGGACATATGAGTTGTTTCATCAATATTATACTTTATATACTGAAAATATTAAAATTATAATTCACGACAAATTTAAAGATACTATTGAGGAAATAATTTTAAATATAATCTTATGTGAAATAGCTGCTTTTCAATTGTTTGATATATATAAAGACATTTATACTACCATAATCAAAGCATAAATATACATCATGCTATTTCTTGTCATTACGCTTTGTACATATGTCTTCCTATCTTGTAATAAAACCAGAAAATATTAAAATATTCATTTTTTGTTACATCATTCAAACCTCCCACCCTGCCGCCACTCCTTACGGTGCCTATAAATATCAACTTTGCATAAATATGTTCTCATTGCTTCGCGTACACTTGACCAGTCATATACGTAATATGGACAATCGTAATATGGATAAGAAGAAGAAAGAAGGTTCAGGTCGAGAGGAGGTGCGATATAAACCGGCTTCCGGATTCCAAAAGTATCTACCTCAATATTCTTCCAATACTGGATCATTCCCGAAAAAAGAAGGATATATAGGTTATTGCGCTGACAAGGAATCAAATAAAGATTCCAAACATCAAGGACACAACAATTGGAGATACCAATAATAATAAAGCCTTATTATAAGGCTTTTATTTATAAATTAAAATCGGTCCTTTTTAGGACCACAATATTTGTATAAACGTAATATAAACTCATCATACACAAAAATCTCATATACTTGAGACGTTGACGATATCTCATCTTTATTACTTGTTTTCATAATAAACTACTTGTCTTTTATAAACAAACATGATACCTTATCTTAATGGTTTGTTTACATTGATAAGATAGGGTGGCGCCGGTGATGACGCCTGATACTTTGATGACTTGGCTTTATGTATAAACAAACATGATATCTTATCTTTATTATTTGTTTACAAGTAATAAAGATAATGTTAATTACTCTTTGTTTATACAAACATGATACCTTATCTTATCTTTATTACTTGTATACATGATACCTTATCTTATCTTAATGGTTTGTTTACATTGATAAGATAACGTGGCGCCAGTGATGACGTCATTTGTTATGTCTCTCCATACCGGCTTACTTACTACTAACAATAAAACATAATGAACATATTAAGTGCTTTTATTACATATTTTAATTTGTTTTGGTTGGTGAGAGGCAGTCTTAGATAAATTTCGCTTTCTCTTGGAATTTGTATGTAAAGTAATTTATACTTTTATTACATATACTTACCATCTTTTTCTATAGAGCGCAGATTTTATAAATTCAATCATTATTATTTAAAGATTATACTACTTTACAACAGAAAATCAAACTTACTATATAAATAATCTAAATAAATAACCAAGTAGCACAATCACCCAGCTACTGATCGCTATGATTGCAAAAATGAAGGTGAAATTGATCAAAGACTGTCTTTCGTGCTCTTCTGTATTATATAATTTAAAGTAATACGTAGCATTACAGTATACATAATTGAAGTTAATCGTGATTTATTTATAATAAAAATAAAAAGTACCTCTGAATTATGACATGAAAAAAAATTTGACCACACCGAGAATCGAACCCGAATCAATAAGTGAATAGCACAACACGCTAACCCCTCAGCCATCAAAATCGATGAGAATATATAATTGAAAGCAACATATGATCATCGAACTCACGTGGGGGCTTGGAATTTGTTTAAGCTTAAATTTAAGCTTCAGTTTAAGTTTAAATTTAAATTTAAGCTTCAACAAAAGCTTAAATTTAAACAAAAGAAGGGGTTTCAAAATATTTATCTTTATCCTTATAACTTCTTTCGGTACAAGTAATCGGTTATTTATGTACGGTTTTGTTAAATTAATACTAAAAGGATTGTTTATTTATTATAAAAATTAATGCCTATACGAATTCATCGTGAAAATTTACAAATATATCTTCAATATTGTATTACTCTTTTATTTGAATGTATCAAGTGTAGAACAAACGCACATTCTATGTTTATTTTGTATGAACTTTTTACAATATAATTTATAATTGTATATAATAATTATTTATATAACATTAACAACACGATAAAAAAGTGGTTTTATGTGGATTTGAACTCCGATATATTTTGTAATCAGGAGTTCGCTGATCAGTGCGATAAGTCGCCGACAGGCGGCTCTCATACTCGCTAGGTCAGGGCTTTTTAGTCGAGCGGACCTGGCGATCTTCGCCGGGAAAAGAGGTTCATGTTGGAAGTACGGAGTTTGATCTCCTTCTCTCTTCCTCCATGATTTCAAGTTTCGAGTTCTGAGACTGCGAAGCGTCGAGTCCCTGCGGTACGGAGAATCTCGGAGTCCCCACTCTCGCAATTCGACTGCTAATAATACCAGTCTCGCGTCCATACATGCACGAAAATCGTAGAGTATCTATACTTCGAATTCGAAGCCGAATCATTCGTAATTAGATGGGACAGAGTGCAATATTATTCGTGTTCCCGTAGCTTCGAAAGTATCGAACGCTGAGCCTTCGAAATTTCTCTCCGTGTGCGTTATAAATCTCAAAAAAAAACGATAAAATATAATGATAATATTTTTTTTTGCTTAAATATTTGTGTTACATAATAGAATCCCCATATTTATTTATGTGTGCATAAATTATGGGTTTCGTACTTTTTTATTTGCTTAATGCTGACAGGATTTCTTAGCGACCAGATAATGAAATGACTTAAAATTTTTGATAGATCATCAAAATCTGTATTCTATTGTCTGCAGTTTCAGATAAATAAATTTGAAATCTAATAAATACCAATAACTGAACTATATAACCTATATATACCCTGTTGAAAATAAATACTTATTTTTTATACGTATCTTTAGTACGTGCTAAAAACATGTAATTTTCATGGTGATGGGTATTAAAAATATGTGCAAATTTGGGAATGATTTGTATACATTAAATATAAATAAATTTTGAATATATTAAATATAAATATTAGTATTTGATGTGCCCATAAATGGTGTTACAATCTTTATAGTACTCCCTCATATTTTAAGAGCATTTTAATAAGTGGTCACTTATTATAATGTTCAAGCTGTGTTCTGGCAAAGGCTTCAACGACCTTAGTCTTTCTAAACACATAATGTCAAAATATTTCTTATCACAACAAGAATATGTAAAGTATCATTATTATTGTAAAGAATGTCTCGAGTCAGTAATGTACTCCGTAACTGCAACAGAAACAGTTACGAATTGAAGTGTTTTATGCAAAAAACTGCGAGCAAAGAAATATAATGAAAGCTTTTTCTCCACGTTGTTTTGTATCTGTAAGTTTGAGGTACCAAATAAAAGAATTATTATCAAATAAATTGATTTTTAATGACATTTAAAAAAATGTTCGGTCTAGAAATAATATACCACAATTAAAGGCGTGCACAGCAGTTTAATTCATAAAAATATTATGCAATCAAACAATAATAATGACGGATAAAGTTATATTCTGACCTTTGCAGGTAATCTTAAATAATTTTCGCTAAAGCTAAGATTCCATTGTCTTGTTAGGATGAATTTTAATAAAAGAATCATCCTATAAATTGCTAGATTTGTATATTTCAAAAGTAATGGTTGAGCAAATTCGCAAGTTAAACGACAAATGACTAACATTTCCAAAAGATGGTATCAAAATTATATAAAAACTTTGTATTTTAAGTTGCATCAAAAATTCTGTGTGTTGTCCTATTGTTCAAAATAGGATTCAATTGAATGGATATTGTGGTTGTAGCTGGTGCTACCAACTAGGATTATATATTGAACTAGTTTGTGGAATATAATACAACGTAGAGTATAACGCTGGTAACAGAACAAACTCAAAACATAAAGAAAATGTAAAACTGAGTATTGAAACTATGAAAATTATAAACGGCGTGAAAGGTCCTTGTTGTCTAATGAAACCAGATCATTTTGATATGGTTAGGCCATTTTCGTATGAATATATGTATCTGCTTGTTGGCGTTACTCACCAACTGTGTAATGCGTGGAAATCAAGTGCATCAGAATATTAGCTGAATAAACAACAAATTGAATTTATTGAAAGGTGATTTTTAAATATTACACTATCTCAAAATCTACTAGAACACTACGCTCTACAATTGAAAAGTGCATATACTATTCTGAAGTATGCAATTCTCAGGAGGAATTACTTCAATGTGAAGTGGATCATACACGAGGTTTTTACATGTTTTACTAACAATGACAATATCTATTTCACCAAGAGATTGTCTAAATTCCAGCGCCCTTCCATGCGTTGTAGTGCTCGACGCTTCTTCCTCCACTAGTACCAATAAGAGATCGTAGCGGGGTCTTAACTACCGTTCCTGGGCAACTAAAACCGCCAGCTGCCGCTAGCTAGACTAGCTCCGTGAACTGGGCGGTTGATTTTCAAAAATTAATAATTAAAAAATGTCCATAATTGTGGATTCGTTAGCAGAGTTTGCAAATGCAATGCAAAAAACTGCGGAAGATTTAGTTTTTTTATAATAAATAACATATTTTTTCCGCTATAATAAAATAAAAATGTATAGTTTGCTTACATATTAAGCATCTGTTATGACTAAAACTTGTATGAATCGTTTACAAATTAATTTCGGATTATAAAAACGGGCTCATCGATACGAAATTTGGGATAATTATTTCATAATCAATTCATATATTTTTGCATAAGCGAAGCGTCAATTTCTGTCAGTCCGTGTTCCACATTGCAGCGGCATCATAAACTTTAATTATTTATTGTAAAACACAAATAATAACAAAATAATTGAATTGCGTAATAGAATACGCATGCCACGGGCTGAACTCTGACGATCCTTACTATCCAGAGAGATGCACTTTTGAGACAGCTGGAATGTGGAACACGGACTAACCGAAATTGACGCTTCGCTTATGGAAAAATATATTAATTGATTATTAAATAATTATCGCAAATTTTGTATCAACGAGCCCGTTTACTTAATCCGCAATTAATTTGCAAACGATTCATACAAGTTTTAGTCATAACTGATGCTTAATACGTAAGCAAACTATACATTTTTATTTTGTCATAGCGGAAAAACTATTTTATTTATTATAAAAAAACTAAATCTACCGCAGTTTTTTGCATTGCATTTGCAAACTCTGCTAACAAATCCGCAATTATGGAAATTTTTTAATTATTAATTTTTGAAAATTAACCGCCCAGTTCACGAGCTGGTTCTGCGGATTGCTTTACGAGTTCTGTGGCTCCATCCTCGTGCTTGAGGCAATGTTAGTAGACCACATCGTCATTATGGTCTCCATTTTCAGCATCATAGCCCTGATATCCTCATGGTTATCGACTATGCTCTTACTGAGTTTTTCGTTATGATCCACTAAAGTCTACGCCGACAGATCACACCTGTGGTGATTGTCGAACGTCTCGCTCTGCGAATTTCGACCGCTAAATGGTCTTTACGGTTATTGCGCACTGCTCAGATCATATTGCTGCTGCTGCATAGTATTGCTCCCTTTGCGTAGTTACTGCGAAGCTAGCGTAGCTAGCAAACGACGCTTGCGACGAACTCACGGTCGATAGCCTGTACTCTAGTGGTGGGCGCAGTGATGTCGTGACAACCTGCTCAGCGCCTCTCGGAAACATATCTGACTCTCCTGTCAGAAGGTCCAACATGGAAAGTGACACGACCGTGTTTTCTTGAGCTGTGTCGCAAACTTGCACTTGCTCATTAATTTGAACCGAGGGCGCTTCTGTTGGCGCTTCGATTGGTGCTGCGGTGGTTGCCAATCGGTTCTCTTCATTTGCTGACGTTGCCGCGAGCCTGCTAACCTTTATCGCCCGGTGTAGCAGCGATAGAGGGTGTGGATGCTGGGCGTCATGGTCCCCGCGGTGTATAATGACGGGGATGAGACCTGCTTTGCGGTCGCCTCTACATATGTGGCTCGCAGCTCTTCTCTTTTTATCGACCCTCCATATGCAACTCCTCCTGGCTTTGGATGAAGTACGCTTCGGAGATTACTCCGAAGAGCGACTTCTCCAGTCTAGCGGCCTTCTCCTTCCGCCTACCCTCTTAGCGCAGCTGCAGGTTTCCCAATGCCTCTTGCATCTCGTCGTCATCAATGTCGCACCACCAATCTCTGATGGCCTTTTCCAACTTCCGGTCTATCTTCTATTTTCGCCGTTAATTCGCAGACAACGATTTATTTTATAACAATGTAGCAATCGCAGAATAACTCACACTTAAGATAGTCCCTAGATTTCCGTGGTTATAACGCAAGCTGCGAAAATATAACCTACATGCATACTTATCGTATCTCTGTAGAGACTGGTGAATTTGCGCTCAGTTCAAATTAACACTTGAACAAGCGCCTCGTGTTAATTACAAAAAGGATTACCAATAAAAAAAAAACAAAAATGTTTGTTTTTTTTTCTAGCCCTTAGCGCGTACACACGTTGTACTTTAGTACTCGCTCATGTTGCACAGTTTGTGCTCCAATTATATGCACACTCAGTCTGAATTTCGAAAAACAAAAATTAAAAAATGCGAAATAACTGGAATTGTGCGTATATTGATACTCAATTATGCGCGTAAATTTTTACGTAATTATGCGTATATATTTCCAGCGGAATTGTGCATATATATTTTTCGCGTAATTGGCATATATATTTTCCGCGGAACTGCGCGTGTACCTCCTACGGTCGCTGTTGTGTACCTTCTACGGTCAATGCCTGCATTCCGTCAGTTCTTGGAGTGCGCTCGGTTCTTATACCACTTTTCTGGCGTGGCGGAGACGCGTTTCGATTACGAGGTTGACGATCTGTTTGCTCAGGTGGAAGAGTTTTCTGTTCTGCAGCAGGACCGTAATAAGCATGGAGGAGACAGAAATGACTTTAAAGCTACTTTATTATGTTCGTTACTCTCACATGTTGTGGAGAAACTAGGCATTCCGGAGTATTTAATGTGTAGCATACAGCAGAGAACATCGCCGCCCGTCGTTTATTGCCCGCCATGTATTCCGATCGCGGATGGATCTGATCTTGCTGATGATCTTCAGAAATACTCAACAGATTTCAGTTATAGGTTTGTTATGGGAGACCTGAACGCTAATATGTTGTCCACCTTACAGGACCTTAAATTTTCTCGTGAACTCGCTTGCGACCTTAACCTTCAATTGCGATCTTTTCAAGTGGGCATAACATTATAGACGTTAAGATTGACTTTCAAACGACGAAACCTCCAGCTCTCAACGGTTTTGTATACAGGGTTTTTAAATCGATCAAAACAGACGATCTTCCTACCCTTTCAGCAGCTTGCGACTGGTCTCCGGTAGATTGTTCGGGCAGTGGAGCTGACACGCAACTAGAACATCTTAGTCAGAATATCATAAATGTCGTTGACTAACTCGCTCCACTGAAGAGTTCAAACCGAGGAAGCGAAGTCATTATCCCTGGGTAGACGCAGTCATCAGGGACATTTACGAAAGACATAACGCGAGAAATAGACGATACAAACGAACGGAATGCTCAGCCTTATGGGCGGAGTATGGCTTGTGAGGCTCAGGAGCGGACTACCCAGGCATATGAATCTTTTATTAACGACAGGATCTTCAATGCTCTTGCTAGTCGGAAGAACGTTTGGAATGAACTTTGCAGTCTCGGTCTTGCCTCTAAAGTCAAGAACAATCTACATGGCTTTTCCCCAGATGAGTTGAACAAACATTATGCTAAGGTTTCCATATCGATCTTGAGTGCGAGTCGGACTTAAGGGCCACTGTGTCTGCAGCTGCTGGGGGTGGCATCTTTTTCAGAGAGGTCACTTTCGCTGATGTCGTCCTCGTTGTTTTTCACTTCTCGTCTCAAGCGAAGGGGCAAATTATAATCGCGAAATCGTTACTAATAATTGGCCATTATCTCGTAACACTGATTAACTCGTCACTATCAAGCGGGGTCTTTCTATGGGCCTGGAAGAGAGCTCAATTGGTACCACTCAAGAAAACGGCAATTTCTTTGATCGTCACGGACTTCCGACCGATTGTCCTCTTGTGTTTTCTTTCAAAGGTCTTGCCAAAGTTAGTGAAGGATCAGTTTGTTGAGTATTTGGGAGTGCAGAGGATTCTGGATTCATTCCAAACTGGTTTCCGACAGCAAAATTCGACTCAGATGGCACTGTTGAAATTAACTGAGGATATAAGAATGAGAATTGAAAATAACAAACGACTAATGACCATCTTGTTGTTGTTTGATTTTAGTAAGGCCTTCGACACGATTTTCCTCTCCAAGCTGCTTCGTAAGCTGATCAGAATGAGTTTCTAGATTGGTAATTTTGTGCGTTAAATCTTTTATGACGGATCGTTATCAGAACTGTATGCAAACGATCTACAGCATTCATTCAGGTCGCGAAGAGGGATCTTGGTGAGCGTGTGGAGCGCATGTCAGCCGTGATGCGGGCAGTATCGGCTTCGGCGTCCGAGAATGCCTTCAGACTCAACAGTGGCAAGACTAAGGCGATCATTTTTGGGTCGAAACATAATATTAACTACTTACAAGGTTTGAACTGGTGTTGAGATTCAAAATGGCGTTTTCTTTCCCTTTGTCGACGAAGTAGCTAATCTTGGAGTAATTATGGATTCTAAGTTAACATGGAAATCGCAAGTTGATGCCATTAGCCAATAGGTTAACAAAGCTATTTATGGTCTATGATCTTTTAGATCCAGCACTTTGCAGGTATTGCGTAAGCAGCTGGCGGGTGCCCTTGCCATATCTCACCTCGATTATTATGTAGTGTACATATTATGTAGTGTATATCTATGTGTCAGGTAAGCCTCAGACTAGACTCCAACGGTTACAGAATTAATGTGTGAGGTATGTAACTGGTGCTAGAAGGAACAATAGCATTACTTCTCACAGGAGGTCGTTGGACTGGCTGGAAGTTAAATAAAGACGTGCCTGCTTAGCGGTGGTACTAATTTGCAAAACTTGCAATATGGGGGCAGCCTGCGTATCTCGTTGTCCTTTTCGAAAAAAACCAGTACAGGCCCTCCCGGAGTATATCCAGGGACATAATAGTCCCGGGAGCGAGGACCGACACGGACCTAAAGTCGTTTCGAACGTATGGGGTTCGCTTGTGGAACTCCTTACCGCGGGAGATCCGTACACTTCCGTCGTTATCGTGATTCAAATTAGCCCTACGTAGCCACTTACCAGGCACGACGAATAGTCAAAATTAAATATGATTAGTATGCAATTGAATGTTGAATGTAGAATGCTTAAGTATATATGTATGTTTGTATGCTGCGTTGTGTTGGAAGGACGTGATGGAATAGGACTAAGATAAAAAATATGTATAGAAAATATTAAACATGTACACTGTGATATTTTGACAAATACCTATTAGGTATGAAACTGTGATTGACTGTGAAAAGCCCGATGAAATTGGACACATCTGAACGAATATGCACAAAGTTTTGACCTAATCAAATAAATTCTATTTTATTCTATTTTATTCTATTATATTATATTCTATTCTATTCTATGTGTCGAGTTATCACTTGACGCGTGGTAATAACTATTCTGGGAGTCGTGAATAATAATTAACGCGACTAATTGTAAGATGCGCGAGTCCTCGCTACTTCGCACCTCCTTACAATATATATTGTAACGTGGCAGATCGTCTGTACGTTACAAAGCGAGAGAGTGACGCCGCATCGGTGAAAAGGAAAAGAGGTGATCAGCTCGCGCGGCGAAACGAGCCAGCTCGCGACTCTTGCGAGTGGGCATAGGGGGGGGGGGGAGTAGTTCGCTCGGCAGGCACGCGCGGCGCTGACTCGCAGGCTTCGAGTGCCAACCGGCTCGCAGACGAAGGGAAGATGAGCTCTTCGATCTCGGCTCTCGTCGGAACTGGTCAGCTTGCGGCAGGTCAGGACACCGGAGGAAAACCGTGTAACGTGGCGGTTACCCGGCTAGAATTGATTTCTAGTGGGCAACTCCCGAGCACCAACGTTAACATCAGATTCCCTGATCCGGCCAAATTTATTAAAAGAAATGGGCGCCAGGCCGAATAGTAATATGTTACTTCAAACGTTTGACCACGCCGCGGCTGAGACAATCTCTCCCAGAGGAGATTCCGTCGTCGACACAACTATGGAGTACTCGGGCGTACTCCAACTCCGCGTACCAAAGTATAGGATATCGGGTTAAAGAATGATACAGTCACTAATTTAAAGATATATGAATAATCAACAGTATTTATTGTTAGACTGGCCACGAAATAATTAACTCGAACCGATATGCTACAACAAATGCTCTATAACACTCTCGCACTCAAAAATGGCTGCCGCACGCCTCGACTAAGTCGCACCGCACCACTCGCGCAATCACTCCAACGAACGCCAACGCAAAACCTGACCACAATCGACTACAAAGTCCCCGATATAAATGTGCAACGAACCTTCGATTAGTTATCAATCAGTTGTTTTCTCGCCAACTCGCTTTACTACCGTCGTCCTTCTATTCAGATTCCACGTGGCACGCTTAAATAAACTCCTTGAGGCTGGCTCCTTGAGCGAGATACTATTCGGGTGCTAGTCCGGAACAAAGTGTTCTGGACGGTGGTCCGCGATCAAGAGAGCGAGTCGCGCGCCGCGAGCCTCCTTTTGTCGCGAAGGACCTGTCCGCGAACCGCTAATTGACGTGTCATCGACACGCGTCAATTAGTCACACAAAGCGCGCGACTTTCAAACCGCGATTCATCCATTCCTTAATCCTCACCCATTCATCCTTACAACTACTTAAAACTAATGCCGGCCGCAACAATAATGCCGGTGCGGAGTAGGCTTCTTTAGCCCCTCCACTCACGCTATAATACATTCAGGTCGCACGTGGACCTCCACCGGCACCCAATCGCACTTCACACGCATCACACAGGTCTGGGATACTCTAGCCGCTGGAACAGGCCGCGCGTGCGCGCACATTCGCTGGCTTCAACTGCTGCTCGCAGCGAGGCTTCCCCCTCTCCGCTTTGCCGAATCTCTCGCTGCTTCATGCTCCTGCTAATGCTAGGTAGCTATGGCTCTGGCCGCGACTCTTTCCTCCTCTCGTTACTTCTACAAACAACAAATAAGGGATTATTTTCCCGTTGTTGTTGCGACGCAAGTAACGAGAGCGAGGCGAGGAATCAGTGCTTGGTCTGACGAGCGAACCTCGTCACAACCGAGACTACGCCGAGGACGGCACCTGAGTGGCCAGCTACGAGTAAGTACGGGTAACTCAGTAAAATGCGTCAGTCCGCGGGTAATACGGTGCGCGAGTGTTTAAGTGCGCGATATTTTACGACCACGTGCCAACTACCGCGCCGTGGTTGTCAGATGCTGTGCGCGACCTCAGCGTAGTTTTCATTCCTTTGTTCTTGGCAATGTTCGCTCTCGTTATGTCGCTCTCGCCATGTTTGCTCTCGCGTGTATTCGCTCTCGTCCAGTGTTAAGCTGTCGTCCCCTGAAACAAGCTAGCGTCTCCCTGAACAAGCAATCGTTCCTCCCAGCTCTCGTGACGACCTGTAAATAGGATCGTTTCATACGCTACCGCCTCCTCTCCCTAGCTATCGTCTCCTCACAGGCTAACGTTGCGTAAGTCAGATATCGCTGTCACCAGCTATCGTCTCCTCTCCCAGGTTACCGCCTCCTCACAAACTATCGTTTTCCGCTAATAAGCTATCGTTCTCCTTAGCTATCCTTTCCATTCACCGGCTACCGCTCCTCCTCGCCAGCTATCATCTCCCGGTTACCGAATTTAAAAATATTAAAGTAAAACAAGTGTAAAAATACTCTTTATTTACCTTCGCAATAAAGCTTTTTTTATTTCAATTATTTATTCTTATAATTTTATATCTAACAATTTTTATATTTTAGAGATGCCCACAAATATTGATTTCGAATATGAAAGTGTACTTTTTCAGATAATAATGATAATAAAGCCAAAAAACAACAAACGAAAGCTGCTGCAAAAAGAAAAGGTCAGAGCGCTACCCCTATGCATCAATAGTTTGATAAGTGATCTGGATATATCCGTTAATATGCAGTCAATAGGCAAAGTTTTTAAGAAGAAAAAACATGTAAAGATAAAATTTAGTCAAACTGGCACAAAAATGTAAAAGATCCAAATATCAAAGTACATTATGCAAAAATAGTTTATCACTATGAGACAGCTCATGCTAACAAAAAGGAAATTATAGATTTGAAAAAAATACCCAAAATTAAACAAGTCGAAGGTGAACCTAGAAGTGCAGAACAGTTGAAGAGGCAAAAAATCCTTCATGACCTTAGAAATAAAGCCACCTATTTAAGTAATATAAAAGCCAATAAAGTGAGGGAATTTTTGTATCTAGAAGACCTCGAGGTAGCTCTAACAACACTGTTGATGACTATTCTGTATGCTTGAGGTGTAAGAAAACATTGTCTCAATACAATCAAGCTCAAGAGCTATAATTGGCGATTTCCATGAAGTCGCCTCAGAAACTGCCATTATGATTTTAATAAAAATAAAACAATGTGATTTTTAGAAGAAATAAGTTATAATAAAGCTATCATGTTTTGGCTTGATGCCAAAGGAAGCAAACATGAGACGACACCTCATCACCATAACAAAATCAGAGCAAATTTACAGAGGTTAGGACTGTAACACCCCATACACGCTACGTAGCATTAAATAAATAAAATTATTATTATTATAAAAAACACTTAAGTCACACGATTTATTTTAGAAATATCTCACGTCTATAACGCACCCCCTCTCTTCGAGTCACCGATTCTTCGGACCACAGTAGCACAACAGCAGCAGCAGTGGCCCGAAGAACTACTGCCGCTACAGCAACAGTAGATATGCTATAGGCATACTGGCTAATACGGATTCTGGCTCACCCCCTCTCAAAGTGAGCCAGAAACCGAGGTATGTATTTTAGATACAGGGATTTTTCGATCCCTGCCTTCCTTCCCCGAGCGAACGAGAATTCTGCCCCCTCTCAAAGTGAGCCAGTAACCTTAGTGTGTATAAGTCCCAAATTTTCCCTTCTTCGCCTTCCAAAAAAAATGTTGTGGTGGGTTCATGCCCCCGCTCCTCCGTATTCCTTCTTTCCCAGCAACGGTAGTGTATCCGTATAGGTCTCTCTTTTTCCACGCCTAATCTAGAGCACCTGCACTGATCATTGGTAGCTTTTCTGGGAAGAAAAAAATCTTGTATTTTCCCATAGCAGCTAGAAATTTATTGCGATCCTCGCGCCGGTAGAAGACGGCGACCCTCGCACGGGTGTTTCTCTGGGATAGGTAAACAAACTATCTCACGCAGATGTATACACCTTCTAGCGTCAGCTGTTTTTCGACTGGGAAACAGTAAGCTAGAAGTATTGAACACTGTGCGTACGTATTGTTCAATTACTATCTTCCGCACTTTCCTGAACCTTTGCAGGTGAACGCGAAAGCTGGTGAATATATTTTACTGACTGTGTGTACAGATATACATCAATTTTTCAAGACAAGCTAAGTAAATTCAGGTCGAGATTTTTTCCCCGAGATCTTTTCTCACGAAAGAAGGAAAATCTCATATTCACGCAGGCAAGATTTAAAAAAAGGAGAAGGGTGTGCACACAAGTTTTTTTGATACTGGTGAGGGAACTTTTTTACGAATCGTAAGGCTTTTCACCCACAAGAAATGTGAAGAGGTGTGTTCTTCAAAAAATTTGGAGAGAAAATGTTTGCACCAATCACAGGACTTTGGAAAAATGATGTGGAATCGGAAGCTGCTGTTTTCGCAATAAATTGCCCATCTTAGGCTACGGTTCGTCAGTTCAGTTTTGTGTTCAATCAGTTTCACAAAAAGAAAAAAAAGCTAGGGAAAAAAACGCCAGAGTTCCACGCTATTCCATAATGACTCCTTTCTAACCACTCAGTCATGCATTTTTCCTCTTCTGTCAGTTCTCCCCATGTCATTGAAGGTTTCAAAAGATAGGCGGTCGGTAAGGCAGTTTTCCTCAAATTGAGGAAACTGATTTCTTTAAAAATAAAAATATCTTCTGCAATTTTTTGGAATCCTCCAATGTCGCAAATATATGCTTGTTCTTCTCGACATCACAATATGTTATTTCTAAATAATAAATCGTAGTCGCGTGCCCTTTCCATTTTCCAGCTTGTAGGCACTTAAGCGAGAAGTGATTTTGTAAGATTCAAGCATACTGGTTTTATAAAAGAAACTCCTCCTCACACTCTTCTAGGATTGGATAATTAAAATTGGTTTTGACTGAAAAGACGATTTTGGATGGTTGGAAAAAGGAAAATCCATCCCTTCTCTAAAAAATTTGTATAGCCCTCATTGGATGGTTAGGAAGAAAATTCATCCCCTCACGATAAAATCTTTGTCATTGGTCAGTTACTGAGATTTTCCACCTCACCTTATGTCGATTAAAGTTTTAAAAGAGAGGAATCTCTCTAAGACGCGTACAGTCAGCTTTTCAGTCTCACCTTTGTGCAAGTTTTTGCACAAAGGTGCACAAAGAGATATTTTTGTGTGAAATAACAAGTGAAACTCTAGTGAAAAAAGTCAGTAAAGATGGCTTCGTTTGATCTATTTGAACGTTTTGTTCGACTGCTTCGCGATACAGTACAAAATGTAGATCAAATAAGTAGTGCTGACATTATCGGCTAGATATCTGTCAGTCGACTATAAATGAATTAAATGAAAAAATTTCTAAATCTAATCTCATGAGAGGAGAGAAACAGAAATGCCAAACTTGTTTGTCGCATCTTTCATGCAAGTGGAATTTGAACATCAATTTCATCGAGGAGGTAGTGAGGTGGGGGGGGGGGGGAGGTAGTAGGCTGCCTGGGGAGGTATACGGGGGAGGTACTGCAAGCTGAGGAATTAGAAGCTAGAGTTGAGTGGCGCGATGTTTAATCAGCCTTCCAAAATCGAATTAGGACCGGCGTAGTTGTAAACATAAAGTATGTGGATATATTGAGTTTTTTTAATGATGCACTGAAGCTCTTTAAAGTTCAGACACAAGCATGCCTACAAAAATATAATGCAGTCAAAATCAATTCAGATTTTATTTCAGAATTTTCAATGCAGAAAAATGGTGAAGAAACCACAGACATTAAATATTTTACTATTGTAAGTGCTACAGTGTGTACGTCGATAGATTTAGAGAAATGGTTCACAGATAATATTAAAGAGCCCATTCTTTTACAATTAGAAGAATTTCAAGAAAAGGATTCTGGTTGGACTCCAAAGAGTATTATAAGTTTATGTATTAATATGAAAAATATTCTCCAATCAAGGGTAGTTCATACATTCAAAATGAATTAAATTTTGCCGACATAGAATTCCCAGTAAAACTCAAAAGTGTTCTAAAATTTGAAAAACTGAATAATATTTCAGTAAATGTATACATGCTTAGAAAGTATGCTCACAAATTCGAAGTATCACCTTGTCATATTACATCAGAGAAGAAGGAAAAACATGCAAACTTACTTATCATCCAAGATTTTTATATAGACGGGTACGAAGAAAATAATTGAGCCTATGATGATGGTATTATGCATAAATTTCATTACGTTTGGATAAAAAGTAGGTCTCGACTTTTGAGCTTTCAAGTGTCTAGAACCCATTTAAAATCATACCATTGTGAAAGGTGTTTACAAATATTTTATACAGAGGAAAGATTAAAAATTCATGAAAGTGATTGTAAAAATTTAAATGATTGTCGAATCAGTTTGCTCGATTGTGAGAATAATATTCTCAAATTTGAAGATGACAGTAAGAGTGAAAAAATACCTTTTGTTATTTATGCGAATTTTGACTGTTTATTTTGAAGCCTACTGAGAATGAGAATGCTTTCCAACTGCATGAAGCATACAGCATAGGATACTAAATAAAATGCAGCTTTGACAATAGCTTATCTGGCTATAGATCATACAGAAGAAAAAATGAAGAAGAAGAGACAGCTGCAGAATGGTTTGTTTGAGAATTAAATTCAGTTGGTGAGAAAATTGATGAACTCTTCGAGAATCCGAAACTACTAAAACTTACAGATTTGCAGGAAATATCTTTTCGGAGATCAACAACTTGTCATATATGTCGAAAGCCAATCGATGGCGAAGAACTTGATGTACGTGACCATTGTCACCTCGCAGGGCGGTAAGTTGTCTTTTCGATTATATTCGAAATATACGAGTATTCGAAATGAATTTCATGATTCTAAGATAAATTTTCTTTGTCAGTTACAGAGGTGCAGCTCACAATTCATGCAACTTAAATTATAAGGATTCAAGATTCATTCTTGTAGTTTTTCATAACCTCAATTACGACACTCACTTTATTTTAAAAGAGATTGCTATTTCTACATTGATCAAAGGACGAGTGAATTTAATACCACATAATAACGAGAGATATATTTATTTTACAAAATACGTAGATGACTGTAACATCAGTTTCAGATTCATAGATTCTTGGCGCTTTCTGCCTTCATCATTGGAGAAACCATATCTGGAAAATGTACCGATAGCAGTAAAGGAATGTTGATCAGATAGACTTACAGATGAAAAGATAGATCTCCTTCGACGGAAAGGTGTATTTACATATGATTTTGTAAATGGATTAGATAAGTTGACGACTACAAATTTGCCAGAAAGCAATGATTTTTATAATAAGCTAACCGATTCTCATATTTCTGAAGAAGACTATAAACATGCTCTTCAAGTTTAGAATAAGTTCAATATTAGAACGTTAAGAGAATATTCAGATCTTTATCTGAAAACCGATGTTTTACTGTTGGCTGACGTTTTCGAAAGTTTTCGAGAAACATCTCTTAAGGGCTATGATTTATGCCCTGCACACTTTTACACGATCCTAGGACTAACATTTTCAGCAGCTCTTAAAATAACAAAGGTGGGATTGGAGCATCTTACAGATATTGACATGATGTTTATCGAATCGGGTATTCGAGGTGGAATAATCAGTGTTGTAATCGGTATGCCAAGGCAAACAAACCATATATGGGTCCTTCATACGTTAAGGTTCAGAAAACAAAGACTCTCTTATATTATGATATTAACAACCTTTATGGGTGGGCAATGGTACAGCCTTTAACAGTTGGAAAATTCAAAAGGATTAAATATGAGACGAATCCAAGTATTTTCAATACACCACCAGACTCAGATATAGGTTATTTTGCTGAAGTTGACTTGGAGTATCGTGAAGAAATACATGATGATCATAGAGATTTACCTTTTTGCGCAGGGCATCTTGCACCACCTGCCTCAAAGTAGAAGAAACTTCTCACAACTTTGAATGACAAGAAAAGGTACGTCATTCATTATCGAGCGCTTAAGCAGGTGTTAGATAATGGACTTCGATTGAAAAAGGTACATAAGATTTTGCATAAGAAATAAGCCACGCTTACATAAGAAAGCGTGGCTCAAACCATATGTTGAATTAAATACAAACAAGAGAAAGCAGGCAAAAAATGAGTTTGAAAAACTTTTCTACAAATTGTTTATTAACGCTGTCTATGGAAAGTGTATCGAACGAGAGCGGGCACGTGTAGATGTGCGATTAGTAAATAAATTTACAGGTAGATATGGAGCAAAAATACGCATAACTCTACCAAGTTTTCACAGTTGTGCAATATTCGATAAAAATTTGGTTGCTCTACAGCTGAAGAGGACAAGTATTACAATTAAGAAACCAATGTACGTTAGTCTCTCTATACTAGATTTGTCAAAAACATTAGTATATGATTTTCATTATTCATATATGAAGCAGCGATTAGGAAAAAAATGCAAACTCCTTTATACGGACACAGATTGTTTAATATATGAAGTTGAGGATGTAGATATGTATCAATTAATGAAAGAAGATATACATAAATTTGATACTTCTTATTATGACGAAAATAATCAGTTTGGAATTCCACGTGTTAATAGAAAAGTTCCTGGATTGATGAAAGACGAATGCTGTGGCAAAGTTATGACAGAATTCATTGGGTTAAGAAGCAAAATGTACAGTATTTTGATTGATGAAGCTGCAGCAGTGAAAAAAGCCAAAGGTATAAAATCTAGTGTTGTGAAGAAATTAATCACGTTTGAAGATTATCGAAAATGTCTTGAGGATCTCATTATTGTTAAACGTGAGCAGTGCAACATTCGTTCCAAGTTGCACATAGTGTGTACAGAAAATCAAAATAAAATTGCTTTAAGTCCTCGTGCTGATAAAAGATTTTTATTGTCACATATTACAGACTCTTTGCCATGGGGTCATTATAGAATTATGGAGAAACAGATGGCACAAAAAATGAATGAAAATGGAAGCCAAGAAAGAGAGGAGGGGATAGTGGTAGAGAGGGGATATGATGTGGCCAATAGTAATGCTATAGGACGAGAAAGAGAAGGGGAAGGTGAGAGAGGTGATGAAAGTGAACAAATCAGGATTGAATACGATGTGATGGAGGAGTTTATGCACGACTGGGATCCATCATTGGATGAAAAAGTATATAATCAAGAAAATAAAAAAGATATTTTATAGCAGGCAATGGAAGGAACAGATATTGTGATGGGAAATGGGCTATATCTAGAGACGGACCATCATGAGGAGCATATTTGAGCAATCGAAGACCTCGAGAACAGTCAATCTCTTGCAAAGAAACCAAGACTCTTCTAATTTTCTAAATAACTTTCACAGTTCATTGTTAACAACATGATTTCTCTGTCAAGATATATTTCTCTAACAAAAAAATCTTGATTAATTTTTTAGAATGGATCTATCTGCTATCAACAAGATTGCCGTGCAAGAAATCCTACCCAGGAAGAAAGTTACGGACTTGGAAAAAAATCACCAGTAGATGGTAACATCACTTAAAGAAGCAAAAACCAGATTCGGTCAGAAGGTAGTTGCTGAGCTCGATGAGAGCTTCCAGATCTTCTTGCCAGAGAAGATTTCATCAGGGATCCTAAAAGATCAAGAATTTTTCCACCAACTTTCCAACACTGCAAATAAGCCTTGTTTATTTATAGTATATCAAGGTGGAACTTCTTTTAAGTTTGATACTATTAGTTAAAGACAAGGAAAATGATCTAATACATACAAATTGCTTTTTTATAATCTATTTATTATTTTTATTTTAAAACTTGTACATAATAATAGTAATACGTGAATAAATGTATGATTAAACTTAATATGATCACTTAATATTTTATTTACTACCACTATGATTCTTATAATTATATTTGGAAAATACATTTTTAATTTTGTTCATATAGATTTAGTTTATTTAAAGAATCTCATTTTTATTAATCCAACTATTATGCTCGTTACTGAAACCTAACCATTTAACATACACGCATTTACTACTATTTTTCAAAACTTTTTCTACTAAATAAATTTCTGGATGCTTAGTTTTTGCAAATTCCGTTTCATAAAAGCCACCAGAGACGGGTTTATCATAATAATTTTTAAGGCGATAAGTTACCAGATTAGTTTTTGCAACTCGAGTTATTGTAAAAATTTCAGTAGCCCAGTTCGGTGTATAACCTTTTTCAAACACCTTATATATTTTACTTATACGCACTTTGTCTCCGACTTTGAATTTTGGTTTTTTCACAGTTAACTTTTTATTTGGGAAACGTCTCTCTCTCTCTCTCTCTCTCTCTCTCTCTCTCTCTCTCTCTCTCTCTCATTTGCTTGCGCAACATTTTTAGGCGCAATCCCTATAGTTCGATGTTTTCTTGAATTGTAAGCTTTGACCAACTTAGACAAGATATCAAACCACATATAGCTTTCCTGTTTACTGAACTCTCCACATTGTATTTTTTAATGTTCTATTAAAACGTTCGCACATACTTGCATGAAGATTACTATGTGAAGAGTATAGTTTATCTTATACTTGTTCATGAGTTTCTGAAAGTTTTAATTGTAAAACTCTTTTCCTTGGTCAGTTTGTAGACTCGACGGTACTCTGCCTTGTTTTAATATCGATTCCATAGCTGCAGTAATATTTTTGCCACTCTTTGATTTGACTCAGACAGTCCATGCATACTTTGAAAATATATCTATGACAGTGAGTAAGTAGTAAAAACCTTTATTCTCTTTAGAGTAAGCAATCATTTTTACAAGATCTGCTTGCCAAGTCTCATCTATGCCACGAATGTCATATTTTCTTCGCTTGTACCTGCGACGTGCAGGTTTGTGGAGTTCTTCAGCTACTCTTTGACGTTCCATCTTTGACTTCTCTATGCTTATTTAATTCTTTAACTATGTATTCTATACTGGCTAAATTATGTTGAGATACATCATAAAGATATTTTAATTTTTTCTCCACTTCTGATTGAACTTTTTCAACTTGCTTCTTATATGCTTCTATAACTTCACTAATGCCAATACGTTGGAAGATGAATAATTTACTTCAGTCTGCAGGATAACTTTTAATGAATGTAAGGTGATTGCATCGTTTGAATTAAGAGGCTGTCCTACAATGCAAAGCCGCTTATTTTCTAAGTCAAAATCGCCTTTCGATGTAATATTGAAACCAACACCTGGAGGACCGCGACTCACTTGCGAGCCCTCAAGCTTTCTTCCGAACACATCGAGACTCATGTTACTACTGATACAATAAAAAATGTGTGTGTGTTAATATCTATGCCCAGCTTCACGTAATTCCTCAATAATTGATTGAATTTCCGTTGGTATGATTATTATTTCCAGTAGTACGTTCCGCAATCAATAATCGGAGTCGCTCGACAAGCTGTTTTTTACGAGGAGTGCTACGGAACATTGGAGCTAAAACATTTTTATATTTATTACTTCTTGATATGCGTATGGATTCATCTTTGCTATGTTTTTTCTTAAGAGCATTTGTTGCTTCCAGGATCATACAATAATTTTCACGATCTGCTGAACTTAAAGAAGCTCATCCGGATATTTTTTGAAGACTAATTCCATTAATCCGTCTGTTTTAGGATAAGTTTTATTTCCAACTTTTAGTTCTTTATCAAAAAATTCAAGTTCTGAAACACCATTCATATATACTCCATTAACGTTCTTCACGCCGTATATATTATCGATTTTGCTGCGGCTTTTATCTAGTAGTGACAAGAAGTCTTGAGATGAATCACTTCTTTTATGGGCAGATTTAAATGATGAATTGGTTAATGTATCTTTTATTGTATCAAAATCGTCATCATCAAAATCATCATTATATATGGCATTATTATTAAGATCGTTTAGTATACTCGATTGATTAAACCTTTGTTTTTTTTCTTTCAATGTTTTGTTCATGCTGGTATCCAATATTTTCTTCGAAGGATGCAAGCTTTCACTGTTCAAAATAGACAGTTTCTCAAGTAGTGTGATGACTGGTCTCAATGTATCACCGACGACTTTTTAAAAATCATCTCTCTTTTATTTTAATAAAGTATATATTTTTTAATAACGTCACGAGCCCGCAAGAGCTCGCTAAGCATACTCTTCCCTTTCTTCAAGTCGGACATGTTTACGATATGATGACTTTAACTGTATTGCAAGAATGAGATTCATAATTCCTTTTTTATTGCAAAACAGTCAAATCATTTTCTGTATCTACCTTCATCCATCGCTCTATCTTTGTCAATAACAATGAATTCATAGTCATCCTTCTTTCAACATTCAGAACAAAGATTTCGAATTCATTAAAAGTTAAATCGGTATTTACATGATCTTCATAGATAACTTTAAGATTCACATCGCCTTGACGACAAATTATTAACAAATTAAACTTAATCCCTAATGAGATGTTTTCCTATATGAGCATATGATTGCCACAGATAGAAACTATCTACACTTTTATGTCTTCCCATGCAGAAAAATGCTCTGACGTTATCTTGCTTCTCAAATGCCACATGGTCAAAAATCATAATTGAATTTGGTATAGCTTCATCTGGAGATACTACAGATTCATGTTCACTAAACGGAAAATATGATACTCCTTCAATCGGATCCAAGACATTTTTGAGAAATCGATACTTTGACTGATTCAAGGATTTAGAGTATAAATACAAATTTTGAACTCTAAGACCATTTAGATGTGTAATTAGAGCCAATAAACTATTTGTTTTCCCACAGTTAGATGGTCCACAAAATACTGCTTGTATACTATCTGCCAGTAATTCACCGTATCGCTTCTTTCTCTTTTCTTTTCCAAAATCGAAATTCGCTACGGGAAGTTTCACGTTCTGCTCGGTAAAATCCATGTTCACATGTCAGAGACAGATTCGACATTGAGCTTTAGAAATAAAATTACTTATTTTATACTTTAATCGTCAGTTGTGGCTCAACACTCGAAGAGAGATGATCGTTCACAAATCCAAGAAACAGCAGAAAGGTTATGCATTGCTTGATAACGTAATCAATAACCTACCTGTTGAAATGCATCTTCCTGGATATCAATACTGTGGACCCGGAACCAAATTGAATAAGCTTTTGAGAAGAGGTTATCCTGGAATTAATCAGCTTGATCACGCGTGCAAAGAACATGGCATTACTTACTCTGACAAAAATGGAGATCGTAAAGTAGCTTATAAGAGCGTTGCTGATAGAGCTTGGTAACGCGTTAGAGTCAAGGATGCCAGTCTTGCTGAAAAAGCTTATGTGTTTACTGTTACCAATGACATGAAATTAAAAGGAAAAACTGGAATGGGACTAAAATTCAGTAATTAGTGAATGCAGCTAAATAATCAATGATAGCCAGTAAATGTTCTCGCAAGGTTATTGAATCGGCCTTGAAGGGTGCACGTCAAGCTGTTAAGAGTGTAGGCGGAAAGAAAAAAGTTATCATTCCACGTGTTCTACTGCTACCATCAAAAATCGGTGGAGTTCTTCTTTTTCTCATCCCATTGTTCCCAAAACTTAGTGCGACCGGTGCACTATCAGGAGGTGCTGCCGGAATAGTTAAAGCAGTCAATAATGCTAAACGTGCGCAAAAAGATCTTGAAGAAAGTAAGAGACATAATAAGATTATGGAAGCCATTGCTTTAGGCAAAGGTCTGTATCTCAAACCATATAAAAGTGGGATGGGTTTATTTATGAAACCTCATGTCGGTGGTGGTAATCATGTTAGTAGAAAAAAAAACTTCGATTTAACTTCGCTAAATCGTCCACTGACTGACTACGATCTAAAAGAATATGCTCGTATGATGAAAATTTCAGATTTTTGAGTGTTTTTATGAGAAATAATCTGCCCGCCGATGGTCCATGGTATAATAAGTCAACTGTTGTCAACTTGGATAACTTTTAAAATAGAGGCACTCACTGGGTTTGTTATCGCAAGCATGGTGCTGATGTACTTTATTTTGATAGTGTTGGCGATCTCAAACCTCCCAAAGATCTCATGATATATTTTAACGTAAAAGAAGTGAAATACAACTATAAAAGATATCAAAATTTTGACTCATTCATATGTAACCATCTTTGTCTTTATTTCTTAGCTGGAAGACTATAAAAGATGTGGTCACAGAAGAACGAAATCATTTCCTTCCGATCAGTCATGGAAAACAGCTTTATTTCGAGTCTGACGGGAAACTCATCTGTCTTAGAAGCGCAATATTTTCCTTCGATAGTACTACTACAGCATAAAAGTTTTGTCTTGGATTTAGTTGAACTTAAAACATTCAACTCTATTCCCAATGTTGACTATTCAAATAATAAAATTTACTTAAACGGTGATATTATTACTATACCTACTGGTATAGTACGAGGGCGCTGCGTGTGCATCATTATACGCGTGTATGAGTGAATTTTATAAATAGGTGTGTATGATGTATGAACGTTGTGTATGAAAGGTTTTTACGGTGGCTCAGACTCACCCTATATAAGGGCAGACACAGCTTATCTGAAGCAACTTTTTCATTTTTTTATGCTCTAGCGCAACTTAAAAACTGAACAGCACTACTCTTAGAGTAGTTGAAACACTTTATATATATATATATATATATATTGTAACATGGCAGCCTACTGCCAGTTACAAGCGGCCGCGCGGAGCACGGCAACACCGCGGCACGAGTCGGCGAGCGCGCGTTCGGCCGTATTCGAGGAGCCTCGGCCGGCATCGGCTAGGCCCGAGCGCACGAGAGCGACCGTAGGTAGGCGAGCGACCCAACCTAACGTCGACAGCGAGAGGGGTCGACGCGAGCGCTGGTGATCATCTCTCCCTTTTTTCGTTCTGACTGCCGTAGCGACTGGTTGATTTGTTACGAGCCATCACCGAGCACGACCGAGACCCGAACCACGTGGCGACGTTGCGAAAAGATAAAGGCATTGTGCTACGGACTGCTGCTAACTGTGAGTAGAGTGAAAATTATAATAAGTGATGTTCACGCGATCCAGTGTGCCGGTTGCGGAGTAGCGCGAACTCGCGATTATTTTATCGCCACGTGGCCAACATGGCGGCGGGAGCGCGGCGGAGCATGAGTGCGGTTTTAGCATGCTTCGTCGGCTTAACAGCGCGGAGCCGTTCGGCGGATTTCGCGTACAACTCGACTGTTTTACCGTAGACAAACTAATTACTGTACACTTGACTGACTGACGACCATTACTATGTTGACGCTACCGTTTATACTCGACTGACTAATATTGTACTGACGCTACCGTGTAGTGCTGGTACTACAAGTATTATATGGACGCTATCGTGGCACATTGACGACGATAACTATGCTGATACTACCGCTTATATTCTGAGGACGACTATTGTACTGACGCTATTGTCATGCGGTGACTATGATTATTGTACTGACATTACCGCTTACACTTAACTATGATTATTATACTGACAATATCGTTACACGACGACTACAACTACTTGACTGACGCTATCGTTATACGACTTACCGCTGTGAGACTGACGCTATCGTTTGCATATTGACTACGACTATTACACTGACGATATCCCGATAACTAATATTACTATTACACCGACACTGACAATTATAACCCGACTGTCGTATTGTACTGACTGTTTCACGAAGCAAGACAAAGACCGTTACTTCACTGACATGCTATCGTTCACGTTTTTGTATGCGACGCGTCCTTGACCTACGCGACGACACAAGGTCACGACATTTCGCTAGTTTTAGTTCGCGCGTTAAACTCGCATAGGTCTAAGATTTAGCATTAAGTAAATTTAATATTCGAGCGTAATATAAGTGAGCGTTAGTTGGGTCATCCTCGACAGCAAATGATTTGTCATTTTTGGTAAAAAATGTAGCAAATATTTATGATGTACAGCTGGGTGAAGATCAATATGCAAAAAGGGCTAAAGTTGCTGCTTTTATTAAAAAGGTTAATACCTTATGGCATAGCAGCATCGGTCATACGATTGCAGAAACGCAAGCACAAATAAAAGGAATAGATGAATTTTTTTATCTACTGAAGATGACATGTTATGCCTCAGACAGTATTTGGAAAACGAAATGGCCACATCGTATGAGTCTCTACGAGGTGCTTATGACGCTGAGAACTCCACTACCTTAGAAATTCTCTTGTTTTCTATTTTCATATAACAAATTGTAGGAGAGCCGGTGAAATCGAAAAATTATCTAAACAAGAATTTGATTCGGCACAACTCTACTATGAGGATTATCGGATCCAGTGCCAATCGTATTCAAGAAAGTTGTACATGAATATTTAAAGTTACTGATTTCTAATAGTAAAGCAGCTGCAATACACCTACTACTATTTCACATGAATTTACATTTTTCAAAGCGTGTACTTTGATGGATAAATTTTCTTATGCATGTGGTGCTAAAAATCCTACAACTTTGAGAGCAAGTCTATTCAGAAAGTAAATTGCAAAAGGAATGGATGATGGTATTGATGAGCAGGAGATAGGGAATCTGGCTGGATTTTTAGGTCATATTACCAGAATTTACATACAAAATTATAGACAGTCCTTAATGCACAAAAATATTGAAATGTCAAATTTTGTGCGAAAAGCACAAATGCCAAAAAATTTACAACTGGTTGTGCAATCGTCAATTCCAGATAAAGTAGTTGAATCCAATAATATGGATGCCAATAAATCACTTCAAGATTTTAAAGACAATAATGGAGATTCTGCCAATGGTTCTTACATAGGTAAAATTAAACTATATATATTTTATGTATATCTTAAAAAAAAATAATCTCGAGATACATGTTTAGAATGATTTAATCAGTTGTTTTGGTGCTTTTATAAAATCCTGATTTTAAAAATGTTTCTTGTCAAGGCCAATGCATTAAGCAGTAACTACAAAGTGATCATGTCATTTACGTTAGATTTTTACACGCTCGACTGCCTAATCGTTGCGCTGAATAAAAATGAATCTAAAATTAAAAAAAAATATTCGATATTACACCTGCTAAAATTAAGAAACTAGACAAACTAAAAAGCAATTCGTGATAATTCTTAGACTCTAGCAGCAATTGGATTATGATTGAATCATTTCAAACGAACCTGAACATACATCTCGAGCAAACTAAGGGACATTCAAAAATCCTAACAGAATTGCATCAAACATGGAGACATATCTCTGTATTATCTAAGAAATTTTAATTAATGATTATTAGTAATTAATATATATGTTGTAAGTAGACAATCCTTTAGATAGTGAGCACTGCCGTGTTAGTGCTAGATTGTCGAATGGTTTTTTGTACCCTTCAATTACGGTCGCCACCTGTTTGTTATGTGCAAACAGGAAAACACCTTTATTTAGGAATTCAACAGATGTTTGAAATTAAGTGACACACTGTTATATGAATTAAAATAAAGAATTTATTTTAGTAAACTTTCGCGAAATACTGTGCGGAGATAATTATTACAATGTATTTATAATCTGTGTAGGTTTATTTAAATATATTTGTTCTACGAAGCGATTGTGTTACATTGATTGTAAAGACTGACGTTTGAAACTCCCGCGGGAGTATTTATATGGCGCTGCTGCGGCCGTACGGCCTCTTGCTGGCCTTTGCGCATTCGGTGGCGCTCGGGTCGGTTTGGCCTCGTGTCATTTGCGCTGGTGCCTGTGGCTTGTTGTCCAAAGGGCTGATCGTTGCGGTTTCCCTTTGGATTTTCCTTTTGGGAAATCCTTTGGGAATATCCCAATGGTCAGTTCACACGCCCGCCTGCCGAGGAAAATTCTGCTGTATCCTGGGTTATGGAGGTAGTTGCAGTGGACATTTTTCATCGGCAACCTCATCTTCAGGGCTCCTGGGCAACCGCGGTATATACAGGTTATGTTAGTCGTGCTTTGTGTCTGTGTTGTGTTATCCCAATGTTCATTTTACACGCCCGCCTGCCGAGGAAAATTCGGCTGTATCCTGGGTTATGGAGGTAGTTGCCGTGGATGTTTTTCGTTGGCAACCTCATCCTTAGGGCTCCTGGGCGACCGTGGTATGTATAGGCTTTTTCTTTAACTATTTTATTCTAATGCTTCCTTGTGGTTTATAGCTATTCATCGAGGTCCTCATCTTCATCTGGTGTTCCTTCGAACGGATAACCCACCAATACCAGTGCCAGTTGTTCCAGCGTCAGGCCCTTCTCTTTGAAGTTTGGATTCTTCATCTTAATTTCTTTGATGAACTTCGCTCTCTGCTTCCTGCGTCTCATCCTCTTGGCTTGACTCATCGCTTTTTGTTTGCCAGATATTTTGATTATTTTTCCTTCTTCATCTCGTTGCCATCTGGGTAACATTTCTATATTAATTGATTCTTTTTCTTTGTAGGTGCTCATCGTTGGCGAGTCTACTCCTGAATCCTGGTTTTCTTCATCAGTGATGGTAATTTGAATGGGCTGCATGATGATGGAATGTTGCCCACCTTCGTTTGATGTATCCTGCGTTGCATCAATCTGGATATCAGCCATCACCTGGTGTTCTTTGTTTATATCGGGTTGCTGCATTCTCTGGCCCTGTTCTGTTGGTGTGGATGTTTCTTGACAAGCGTTCAGCTTAGCCTCCAGATCTTTCAGCAGCTCCTGCTCTGGCCTAGTCGACTGCTCCATGTACTGAGTGTTTATTAGTGCTGACTCAAGTGTTAAGTGCGTGTCTTGTGATTGTGATTGTGACAGTGTTGTGCTTGTGTTTTGTATTTCGTCCCCCTCGTTTTCTGATGATATCTGCATCATGCTGTTGATGAATCCCTCGATTTCTTTGTCTACACTCACTTGTGTTATTTTGGATATTTCCTCAGCTTCATCGTTTATCCATGGGTTGACGTTTTCGTCCATTTCTCTTTGGTATATTTGATTTTCCTTTTCCACTGTTCTTCTCTCACACATGATTAGTTCTTTCTGCATCACCAGAGCTGAATATAATTTTCTTTTTTCTTGAAGTATCTCTTGTCTAATAGATTTAATTTTTGCGTTGATTGTCTCCATCTCTTTGCTTTGCTGACTTTTCTTATTCTGTTTGATTTCCCCTTTCTGCCCTTTTATATATTCGTCCTTCCTAATAGGACTATGCCTAATGGCATGTTTTGAGGTCCAAACGGTTTTGTTTACATTTCTGGTCATTGCCTCTGCTTATATGGCTTTATTTGCCTGGCATTGTATATGCCTTTAATAATTCCTTTATTATTTGTCAATTCATATGCATTTTCTTGTGGGATTTTTGATATTGTATACGGTCCTTCGTATATTTTGTCCAATTTTCCACTATATTTTTTAGCTTTATTTGACAAATTATGTTTTTTCTTCATAACTTTGTCTCCCACTTTGTATGTTTTGTATTTTTTTTGTAGGTTTTTCTTATTATGTCTTTTTTCTGCGTCTTTTATCAGATTTTTTCTTATTTCATCCATGTCTGGTTCTTGTTGTTCTTTAAATATTGCTCCCAGGTTGCATGGAATCATTAATTTTTTTATTTTTTCAATATCAGCTGCAGTTGTCTGGGTTGCTCGATGTTTTGTTGAATTCAGGCAGGTCTCCATTTGAGGTATTATTTTATCCCAGGTATTTTGTTTATTACTGCAATAGGTGCGTATAATTCTTCCTATCTCTTTCATTACTCGTTCCACTGGATTCGCTTGTGGGTTATATGGTGAGGTTGTTCGTATTTCAATCTTGTATTTTTCTCCAAGTTGTTCCCATGGCTTGCTGATAAATTGTCTTCCTTGATCAGATAATAACACCTTTGGAACTCCATGTTTTTTGATGAACTGTTCTTCCACACCTTTACAAAGGCTAGTTGCTGTGATCTGCTTTGCTAGCACTAGCTTTACAAACTTTGTGAATACATCTAGGAGCACAATGATGTATTTTGTCCCAAATTGTGCAGCCGGGAGTGGTCCATATATGTCTACTGCGACTATTTCTCTTGGATTCCTTGGTAGTTTAAAGTATTGTCTTCCTTCTGTAATTTGTGTATAATGTTTTGTCGTTTGACACAATTCACAAGTTTGTGCAACTTCCTTGGACAAACGATATGAGTTTTTTATGATAAAATTTTCTTGTATCGTGTAGTGCAGTTTTTCTGTTCCGAAATGTAAAATCAACTCATGGCACAGTTGAATCGTCTCTCTTGCCATGTTCACTGGAATAGGTATTAAGTATCTGTCATTTACTAGAACTCGTGTTATTCCTTGTTGGTTGATCATTATATCCTCTGGTTTTTTCTTTCTTATCAGTTCCTTAATCCATGGGTCGTTCAGTTGGTCCTTTTTTATTTTTTCTTTTAATTTTTTCCACTGATTTTCGAAATTCTCAATTTTTCTAATTTGCAGCAGATTGTTATGTTCTTCTTCTTTCTCCTGTCCTGGAATCATTCTTGAAAGGATGTCTGCTCGTGTGTTGTCTTTTCCTTTTATATGTTGCCACTCGATATCGTACTGCTGTATATGCAGTATCCAACGTGCTATCCTGTTACTTGTTAACTTGCACGTTTGTATAAAAGTAAGAGCTTTATGGTCGGTCCTTACTATTATATGTCTGTCTGCTAGCCACATGTGCCATTTTTTGAGAGCCCAAGTGACGGCCAGCCCTTCAAGCTCAGTGACAGTGTATTTCTTCTCTGCTGGCTTCAAGGCTCGACTGATATATGCAATAACCTGCTCTTGGTTGTTGTTAATCTTTTGGAACATACAGGCTCCTAGACCCACACAGGATGCATCCGTCTCTATTCCCAGTTGAGAATCTTGTTTCATCAGGTACAGTTGTGGGGCTTCCGCAAAACTTTTTTTAATATGTTCCATTGCGACTTGTTGCTCTTCTTCCCACTTGAACTTGACGTCCTTCTTGAGAAGTTTTTCTAGTGGCCTTGTTTTTTCTGCGAGCCCTGGGATAAATTTTCTGTCCCAATTAGCTAAACCGAGAAAACCTTGCAGTTGTTTTTTTCCTTTTGGTATGGGAAAATTTAGGATAGCATTTTTTGTTTCCTCTGTCATGCGAATTTTATGTTCACTGATGACGTGGCCCAAGAAAATGACTTCTTTCACTCCGATTCTGGATTTCTCTTTATTGACAGTTAATCCTCCCTTTCTTAACTGCATGAGGACTTCTCTGGTGGTCTTCATCATCTCTGACCATTCTTTTGCAAATATTAGAATATCATCTAGGTAGATGATTACTATATTTTCTAAGCGTGGCCCTAGAACTTGACTGAGTGCTCTTATGAATGATGCACCAGAAGTTTTAAGCCCAAATGGGAGACGTTGGAAAACATAGGTTTGTGTTTCAAAGAGAAAACCCGTATATTGTTGACTTTCCTCGTCCAATTCTATTGTCCAGAAAGCTTTATTTATATCCAGTTGTGTAAACCATTCAGCGTGTTGTATTTTAGACAGAAGTTCATCGATTGATAATGGTCTTGCGTGGTCTGCATCCATCTGTCTGTTAGCCCATCGGCCATCAAGGCATGGTCTCATTTCCCCATTCTTCTTTTTTACTACTCTTAACGGGTTTAGATATGGAGTTGGTGCTCGTTTAATAATCTTCTGTTTCTCCAACTTTAACAATTCTGCTCGTAAAGCCTCAGCTTCTCCTTGGGTGGGCTGGTAAACATAACCTCGAAACGGGTTTTTGTTATGCATTTTAATGTGGTGCTTGTATCCAACTATCTTTCCTGTTTTTTTATTGAAGATGTCAGCAAAGTCCATAAATAGTTGGTCGACTTCCTTCTGACGTTCTTTAGCATTCGGTGTGGTCTCCAGAGAACATATTCCTCGTTCACGGGTTGCTAGTGGACACCTAATATTATCTCCCATGATAATATTATTTGATTTGGGTTGAATAATAATATTGTTCTTCTTTATAAAATCAAATCCTAGAATCATAGGATTTGAGAGTTTGTTAATCACCACATGTGGATGACTAAAAACTTGGTCTGCTATTTTGACGTCCAGGTAGACTTGATGTTTAACTTTTGTCTTCTCTCCAAGAGCCCCTTTGATTGTGATACTAAGTGTGGGTAGTTCTTGAATCTTTTCCTTGGAGTTCATTTTTATATCTTGGAAAACAGCTTGTGAAATTGCGGAGACCTGTGCACCAGTATCGAGGAGAGCATACATCCTGGTGCCATAGAGTTCGATATTGATCACTGGACAAATGACTTTATTTGTCTCGGCATAATTTTCATTCTCATCATTAGAACTTTCTTCAAATAATGTGCATATCGCTGGTTCGTCTTCCTGTGGATCCTTTTCCTCCTCGCTTTCATCCGGTTGGTAGTCATCATACCAGTCGTCTGCTTCACTGGCTATGTCTGATTCAGACTCTTCTTTTAAAGCTCTCAATTGTGTTGGTTTCGGTGTTGCACTTGACCTTTGACCATCCCAATTTTTATTTTTACTATTGTTCCGTTGAAATTTTTCTTGGGTATTTTTCCCTTTTTCAGGAGTTTTCGTATTGGTTTCTGCTTGGTCTCTATGGTTGTATGGTTTGTACTCATTATTCCGTTTGTATGAAAATTCCTCGATGCCAAAACTGGGTTTGTCTTGCTTCAGTAATAGAGTGGCTGCTTCAGTAATGGTCTGAGGTTCCCTCAACTCGAACTTGTCTTGGATTTTCTCAGTGAAATGTTGTTTGAGATGTTCAACAATCCAGATTTCATCTCTTGGTTGGTCCAGATTACGTGCCAGGTTCGCCCACTTTCGAAAATAACCCTCCATACTGGGATCTTTGCTTGGATTATATTTGCCGTCAAGAATGTAGTCCACTATCATCCTTTGGACACGTAGGTTCCAATATTTGTTTAAAAATTCTTGGCGTAACTGATGATATGTATAGGCTTCCACGGTGCTTGTCCATGTATAGGCTTCGCCCCTCATGATTTGTTTGAATGCAGCAATTTTCTCTCGTTCATTCAATCCTTCACTGATAGCACTTTCTTCAAAGTTTCTTAGTAGGGTTGGGGGGTTGGTCTTGACAACATTGCCTTCAAATTTGAGGTTATTTATCCTTGACGTCTCTCTTATTAAACGTAACGTTCTTCGATTCTCGTTCCCTCCTCTTTGCATTTGTTGGGTGAGCTGGGCACGAATTTCTTCATCTTCTGGATAATTTTGACTGGGTTGTGGATTCGTTCGTTGACTTCTTCCATATTGCACAATGTCATTCTGCATTTGTGCAATTTGCCTTTGTGTTTGTTGATCTCTATTAGTCATCTCTATCCGTATCTGTTCAAACTGCCTTCTCATCTCCTCCATTATCATATTTTGATAGTTTTGTGAGATTGGTGGAATTTGACCTGGATGGGTAGGTGGTAATTGTCCTCCGGCAGCTTCCTCCTCTGATTCGGACACTGTGTTCAGACTATTCAGGGGATTTCCTGGAGGGTTGAGTGGAATCTTCTTTCTTGCACCTCTGCCTCGTCCTCCGTTGTTGACTTCTTGTGTATTGGGATTTTCTTGTACCTGGGCTCTTCGACGCTGTCTTTCCTCCCTTGCGGTGACAGGTACCCCTAGTACATCTGCTGCGGGTAGATTAAAATTATCCTCTTGGTGGTTGGTTTCTCCTGAGTCCATCGTACAAGGTTGGATTTAGTCTGTGGCACTCACTCAACAAGAAGTTGTGGATTATATTATTCTCTTTGTGACCTTTTTTTTTTAAAATTTAGAGAAACTGTGGGTACGACACTAAGTATATCTATGTCGTCCTGTCACGGTCGCCATGTAAGTAGACAATCCTTTAGATAGTGAGCACTGCCGTGTTAGTGCTAGATTGTCGAATGGTTTTTTGTACCCTTCAATTACGGTCGCCACCTGTTTGTTATGTGCAAACAGGAAAACACCTTTATTTAGGAATTCAACAGATGTTTGAAATTAAGTGACACACTGTTATATGAATTAAAATAAAGAATTTATTTTAGTAAACTTTCGCGAAATACTGTGCGGAGATAATTATTACAATGTATTTATAATCTGTGTAGGTTTATTTAAATATATTTGTTCTACGAAGCGATTGTGTTACATTGATTGTAAAGACTGACGTTTGAAACTCCCGCGGGAGTATTTATATGGCGCTGCTGCGGCCGTACGGCCTCTTGCTGGCCTTTGCGCATTCGGTGGCGCTCGGGTCGGTTTGGCCTCGTGTCATTTGCGCTGGTGCCTGTGGCTTGTTGTCCAAAGGGCTGATCGTTGCGGTTTCCCTTTGGATTTTCCTTTTGGGAAATCCTTTGGGAATATCCCAATGGTCAGTTCACAATGTAATAATAAAATAATAAACTACTCTCAAAACTTTATCTTCGAAATATATTGTACAATTATTAATTTATTAATACATAATTATTTTCTAATTTCTTTTCTATCTTTTTTTATCGAAATATAAGATTTAGGTTGTTAATGTGTATTACTCATGTATACTGATTTACATTATGATTTGCAACCGATTTTTGGCTTTGTTCGTTTGCTTTCTCGCAATTAGGAACTATTATAAGAGATCATTTGAAGTTCGCAAGTTAACATCTAGGTTACAAAGTTTACAACAATTTTACTATAGTTCTACAAACTTAAAATGAATACATTTTTACGACGATGGGAATATTGATAGTTACATAAATGCTTGCTTGAGGTACCTGATCGGAAAACTTGACTTTCTTTCTACCTGGGTATGTTTTAAGAATAGGTTTAGGTGCCGTTGGAAGCTGAACTAGCAGAGAACCTCCGTTCAGTTCAGGAACCTCCAGGTCATCTGGGACAAAGTGTGCAGGTTTGAGTAACTCAGTAGAAACTACGCGAGGTGAGCCGTTATGATCAATTTTGAAGTCATAGTCAGAGACTCTTTCTATGATCTTAAAGGGACCATTGTAAGGGCACTCGAGCGGCTTTCTAAATGCTACATCTGGGAGAAAAACATGGAAGCACGAGTGCAAATCTTTAAAGAAAAAATTCCGCGGTTTGTGACGGTGAGCCACCAGCACAGGTCTGAGTTCTCACATATGCTCTCTGTAATCTTCGATAAAAATCTGAGGATCTGCGGCAAAGTCTTCTGGGATGAAAACTTCACCAGGAATTCTGAGAGTAGTTCCATAGAGGAATTCACCAATTGGGATTATTGTGGCACATAAGTGCTGCTTTCAAACTCCTATGCCATCTCTCAATCATTCCATTTGTTGCTGGATGATATGCAACCGTTCGCTTTCTCCTACACCCGATGAAAGCGAGGTATGCATTAAAAATTTTTTATTCGAATTGCGAACATTGGTCTGTGAACAAGAATCTGGTTCCTCCAAACGGGTAACCCAGTTATCTTGAAAAACCCTAAATACTGTGTCTGCAGTGATATTTGCAAGAGGCACGGCCTCAGTCCATCGCGAAAAACGATCGATGCACGTAAGGAGACAAAAGTAACCTTCACATGTCTTGAGTAGTCCCACGACGTCTATATGGACATGTCGGTATCTGTCGTCGGGAGTGACGAATTGCATAGGTTCATTTTTTACCTGTCGAGAGACTAGATTTTTGACAATTTAAACATCCATTGCAATAGACTATAATGTCTTTGTGCATGTTCGGCCAGACATATCTCTGTCTTATGAGCTGATCAGGAACCTTAACCCCGGGATGAGAAGATAAATAGAATTTTTTTAAAAACGATCTTGCGAAGAGATTTAGGGATGTATGGTCGAAGAATTTTGCTTGTCAGATCATAGTAAACTTTACTGTGGTTATGACCTTATTCGATGCATTTCAGTATAAGCGAAAGCTTGGTAGATTTAAGAAGTTCAGCTAGTTCTGGATCACTCGACTGCTCCTTAATTAAATCTGCTAGTTCGATCTCCATAGGGAGGCGAATAATGTCTACGCGAGTCAATGCATCTGCAGCAACATTTTCAAATCCAGGCAAGTGCTGGATAGTTGAGGTATATTGTGTGACGAGGTTCGCTTGTCAGGCCAAGCACTGACTCCTCGCCTCGCTCTCGTTACTTGCATCGCAACAACAACGGGAAAATAATTCCTTCTTTGTTGCTTGTAGAGGTAACGAGAGGAGGACAGAGTCGCGGCCAGAACCATAGCCGCCTAGCAGTAACCAGAGCAGGCAGCAGCGAGAGAGTCGTCAGAGCGGAGAGGGGGAAGCCTCGCTGCGAGCAGCAGTTGGAGCCAGCGAATGCGCGCGCACGCGCGGCCTGTTCTAGCGGCTAGCGCACGGTATCCCACACCTGTGTGATGCGTGTGGGAAAGGTGTGATTGGGTGCCGGTGGAGGTCCACGTGCGACCTGAATGCATGTTTGCGTGAAAGGAGGGGCTAAAGAAGCCTACTTCACACCGGCATTTGTTGCGGCCGGACTTAGTTTTAAGTAATTGTAATTGTGTATGAGTGAGGATTGAGGACTGAATGAATCGCGGTTCGAAAGTCGCGCGCATTGTATGACTAATTGACGCTTGTCTATGACACGTCAGTTAGCGGTACGCAGACAGGCCCTTCGCGACAAAGAAGGCTCGCGGCGCGCGATTCGCTCACTTTGTTCTGGACTAGCTCCCTAACAACATCTCTCAAGGAGGTCAGCATAACCATTAGTTCTTATTAAAATTACCACGCGAAGTAAGGAAAGGAGGTGAGGACGATTGTGAGGTGAAGTTACGAGAAGACGGGAGGACAAGAGCTACATATTAGTATCAGGGAATTCGTGGTGTAGTTTGTGGTCGGTTTTCTTCGTTGTGGTCCGGTGGTGTGATTGCGCGAGTGGTGCGGTGCGATGTAGTCGAGGCGTGCGGTAGCCTGTTTTCGAGTGCGTGGATGTAGGAGAGGATCCGTTGTAGCGCAGCGGTTCTTATACCTTATTTCGTGGTCAGATCAATAATAAATATTGTCTTATCTCTATACAATTCATAACTGAGTGTGTTGTTTTTCAACCCCTATATCCTCAACTTGAGTACACGGAGTGGATAGTTTGTGTCGACGACGGAATCTCCTCTGGGAGAAATTGTCTCAGCCGCGGCGCGTTAAGATTGTCGAAGCCGAGACTACCTTCCGGCCTGGCGCCCATTGTACATAAATCCGGTCGGATTGGTAGTTCGTTGATAACGTTGGTGCTCGGGAGTTGCCCCTTGGAAATCAATTCTAGCCGGGAAACCACCACGTTACATTGGCGTCCAACGTGGGGCCTTCGGTCGTCAAAGGTAAAATAAATGGTGCGAGAAGAATCGACGTAGTGTGTGATCGGCAAAGTGACGCGCAGCCATTGTTAGATTAGCATCGGTGGCTGATATTTATTGTGCGACGAAAAATATCTTGCCTCGACGAGTGCAACGTAAATGGGCGTAGAATCACGTTACAGTGCGGCGATTAAAAAAGTGCAAACAATATTTGTGTGACTCGCAACGCTAGGCTTGCGGTCGCCGTGCGGTGCAAAACCTGCCACGTAACAAGTCGCGCAAAAACTGGGGTTCACAAATGTGATTCCATGGTTCACCTTTCTCCTTTCGGTCCAAATCTTTTCAGAAAAATTTTTCTTGTGGTGCAGTGCCGGTATACGGGTGAAATAAAATTTTCGCAAGCGATTTTCAAATTTTTCCAGGATTTTTCCGAAGTTTCGCCAGTATTTTTCATGAAGCCAGATTTCGCCACGTGTGTGATACCATAATCGTTAGCGCCGAGATTATTTAATTAAAATTGAACCAACAATTCTTTTGGTTGTAATAAATTGGATTAAATTAAATTTTCTTGTTTGTCGTCTCGAGTTGCAAAAAGAGCTGTATAGAGTTTATGAAAAATAGTAGTTTCATGTGTTGAGGACCCGATTATACGCCTGTATTTTCGTATTACGCCGTAGTGCAAATTTCGGGGCATATTTTTGTGGACGTGCGAATCATTTTCGAGCCTCTTTTGGAGCATTTTGAAATAAGTCGTGAATGGTGGTGACGACAAAAATTTTATCGTGCTGAGGTATCGACGGCTTACTTATTTGCACGTGGTGGTCGGAAGTATATCGCGGTCAGTAATCGGATAACTTTGTTCGTGGTGGTACAAATTGAAACACGTGGTTGCCATACAATTTTACGACGAAGTCGGCAGTGACTTGATGGGTATTGTATGAACAATTACCATTATTATATTGTTTATAATTATCATATTTGCATATGAATTTATATATATAATTTATATAATTTATATATGAATTTATATATTGAGGTGTTGAATTGTGTAGTATATATTCAAGTAGCATCCTTAGTTGAAGTAACCCCATATTGCTCGCGGTTTTTGTACTGAATTCGTAATAGCTGTTGACAAAATTTTTATTTTACGCGTTTCGGATCGACAGAGACGATTAAAATTTTTATTTTGAATTCTAGACGATTAATTGATTTTACGTCTAGCAAATATTCAAGTAAATTCGCTCTTGAGGTAATTTCTTTTTTTTTTTGCGGAATTAAATTGTATTCTCAAAATTCGAGTTTTCGATTTTGACGCTTATTTTGAAGCTTATACAGTTATACAATTGTTCCGTGGTAGTAGCCAAGGTATTTAAGCGAGTAAATTCATTCTGGGTAAAGCGTGGTCGAGTCAAACCAGCAACGAATTGAGGATTATATTAGTCTAAGGTTGAGGAGCACAACATCGCTTGTTGTCACGATTTATTTATTTGCCAGCAAAGAAAGGTTTCCGAGTTCGAAAGTTTTCCTTATTATTGTTTACACTGGGATAGTTACTACAAATTTATGGTGTTAGCGAGAGTTAAGCGTTAGACTTTGTTTTCTCCAAGTTACAAACTCCAAGTTACAAAAGGAGAAGTCAAATGAAACCTTCACGCTTAGGATTTCAAACTGATAGTTGGGGTTCATGGGTAGAAGAAGCAATCGAATCACCAGAAGATAAACCTAAATCAAGCTTGAAAAGGTCATCGTCAAGCACATCCGTTCAAAAGTCAGTCGAGATTGCAGAGAAAGATAGTAGTGATAGGAGTAAAGAAATGAGCGACAGTAACGATAATAGTAGTGAAGACAATGAAGTAGAGGAAGTAGTACCCAATAAAACATCGAACAAATCAGTCAAAAACAATAAAGCCACTAGAAATAAGAAGACAGAGAAGGTAAAAGCCACCCAGGAAAAGAAATCCTCATCAGTCACGACGCTGAAGAAACATAAAGTGAAGTCAAGACGTGGAAGTACACACAGCTCGATCAGCGAGTCTGACAACAGTTTCAGCGATAGCTCCAGCCGCAGTTCCAGTAGTAGCTCGAGCACTGGCTCTAGTTGTGGATCGTGCAGCCGGAGTAGCTCATGCTACTCGTCAACCAGGAGAGATAACAGTCGAAGTAGAAGTCGAAGACACGAGAAGAAGAGCAAGAAAAACTCGAAGAAGCACAGTAAAACGGAGCGATCTCGAATTAGCTCACGGAAACTGGAGCACAAGCTGAGTCAGATCCAAATAGTGCAAAGTTGGAATATTAAATTTAGTGGTGAAAATCGAGATGACCCAGAGGAGTATTTGACTGGAATAGCGGACTGCAAAAAGAGTCTGAATTTGAGTAGTCAAGATTTACTCTCTATAATTCCCTCAACTCTTTCAAAAGGTACAAGCCTCTGGTTTAATACGGAGAAACACGACATTGAGTGTTGGAGCGAGTTTAAAAGGGCGTTTCGACAGTAGTACATCTCTGATTTAAATGAGGACATATTGTGGAACATCTCCGTAAATCAATGAGCTTGAGACGTCAGTTAAAAATACTGCTTGGAAGGTTGAGGCCAGAATATCGGAAAGCATTGCGGAACAAGAAAATAGAATCTTACGGAGACATCAAGAGATATGGAAGAAGGTTCGAGAAAGATGTCGAGCACGATTCCAGATATGCTCCGCCACCACCAGCGGAAAAATGGAGAATCCCTACAGCAGTATGGACGCCAATGTCCAATGCTCGAATATCAGCGGTAAACAAAGTTGATGAATTAGCAGGAGTAGATGACAGTACGAAGAATGTAGCAAAACCCAACAACAACAATAGACGCCAGAAAAAGAAGCAGAACAGTCTGCAAGTCGCGCCGAGGCAGCCAAAAACTCAATCCGCTATGCCAATACTCAGGACACAGTCTCCTCAGGCGTGTGTCTACAGTGCAGCAACAGGTAATCGGAATGCAACTAGCACGCACCTTCAGTCCTCGAGGAACGATCGCAGTAGCGCCAATAACATAAATAGAACCTTTCAACAACCAGTACAGTCTAGTACAAACAACGATCGTAGTCGCTTTGTTGGAGCATGTTATAGTTGCCAAGAAGTAGGACATCGAGATGCGCATTGCCCTTATACAGAATGTTTTAAATGTAAACAGAAGGGCCAGAGGTCGAAGGAATGTCCAATGGCACCTACAGATCCATTGCAATGCCAGGGTTGTGGTTCCGAAGGTGTGGCATTCCAAAATTGCCAGAACTGTTTGCCTATGCGTCAGATGTTGGGAAATGGTCAAGCGGAGATATGTCAGGGGTCAATGTCTCCCGCGTCATTTCAGCCGCGGACCCCGTAGAGGTGAATAAAACTGCCAGTTCGTCGTTCCCTTTTCGGGAAAGTACGTCAGTTTTGGGAGGGGGAGGTAGTGGCCAAGGGCCACTAAAAACGGTAGTTGATAAAGAAGAGTGGAAGTTGAAGAAGCGTGCGAACGCTGACAGTTACTGTCGGCTAAACATGGTAGAGAAGAAAGCTCCGAGTTTCAAGAAGATTGCGAACGCTGGTGGAAACCATCGGCTCAGCGACCTTGAAGCCAGTGAGTGCAGGAAGTTGAAGCCCATGATGAAGCCATCTTTCAGGCAGAACATGGCAAACAGAGCTGCTGGAGGAGAAGCAGAGAAGAAGATAGTTGCAAAAGCCAGCGTTACACGTCAGCCGAACAATAAGAAGACATACGCCGGAGCTATCATCATTGCCACAGAATCTTTTGAGGATCATAAGTACTGGATTGAGTACGTGCTCAAGAAACTGATAGCAGCTGGATTAACAATTAACCCCAAGAAATGCGATTTCTGTGTAAGAGAAATTAAGTATCTCGGTTTTATACTTGACAGAGACGGCTTGCGAACAGATCCTGCAAAAATCGCGCCAGTGCTTGACCAGCACCACGAAACATTCGGGGACTGCGTAGGTTTCTAAGGATGGTAGGGTGGTATTTGCGGTTCATGCCAGAGCACTCTGAGATGAAAATTCCGCTAGTCAAGTTGCTGCGTAAAAGTCAGGCTTGGGAATGGGGTCAGGAACAGCAAGAAGCATTTGAAAGCATAAAGAAAGCTTTGACACAAGCCATTGTTTTAGCATGTCCTGACTTTACGAAGCTTTTCTGCATACAGTGCGACGCCAGTAATTTTGCCATTGGAGCAGTGCTCACGCAGGAATTCGAGGACGGCCAACATCCTATCGTTTACGTCAGCAGGGTGTTGACGTCAGCGGAGTGTAATTATACCACAACGGAGAAGGAGTGCTTAGCTCTTGTGTGGGCAGTCAGAAAGTTGTGGCCATACGTTGAAGGATATCACTTTCCCGTGATCACGGATCACAGTGCGTTGCGGTGGCTCCGATCCCTCAAAGAGCCGTCAGGATGCCTTGCACGTTGGGCACTCGAGGTGCAACAATGAAACTTTAAGATAATCCATCGAAAAGGGGCAAATCATCAAGTGCCAGATGCTCTGTCAAGGATGTTCGAGGCAGAAGTAGCAACTATAGAGGAGGTCACTGATCCATGGTACCTCAGGAGATGAAAGAAAGTGGAGGAATCGCCAGCGAAATTCCAACATTGGCGTGTGGAGAATGGTCAGCTATATAGGTACAAGAGAGATCCCTTACTGGATCCTATTGCCAATAACGAAGAGGGTTGGAAATTAGTGGTGCCAGAAGATTTAAGAGAGCGAGTGTTGCAGACAGCCCATAATGCCATTATGGCAGTACACCTGGGAATCGAAAAGACTTACGACAGAGTCGCAAGGGAGTATTTTTGGCCAGGTATATACCACAACGTGTATACACTCGTAAATTCTTGCCAGACGTGTCAACAATATAAGATTTCCCAGCAGAGTCCTACTGGCCTGATGGGAAAGAGAATCGTGGAAAGACCCTGGTCGGTGGTGACCGCAGACATGATGGAGTTCCCACGCAGTAAATCTCAGAACAAATATCTTCTGGCGTTTCAAGATCTTTTCACCCGTTGGTTAGAGGTCAAGCCATTGAGGAAAGCGGACGGAAAATCAGTCGCCAGAGCCTTTGAGGAACTGATCCTGTTTCGTTGGGAAACACCGGAATATCTCCTGACCGATAATGGAACAGAGTTCGTAAACAAACACCTGTCAGAAACTTTAGCGGAGTACGGGGTTACTCACGTTACCATACCACCATACCATCCTCAAGCTAACCCAGTTGAGCGCAGCAATAGTACCTTAAAAACTATGATGGCGGCATTTGTCAAGTCAGACCATCGCGATTGGGACAAGCATCTGCCAGAGTTCCGCCATGCCATAAATACTGCGACTCAGTCCACCCTTAAGACATCGCCAGCCTATTTAAACTATGGTAGGAACCGAACGCCCGTAAAAAGCTTGCGTCGCGAGGTAGAGGCCGGACAGCTTAAACAGCGGTTAGATCCGTCGATTTGACAAGATCGGATGAAACGTTTAGACGCTCTGAGGGAACTCGTGGCCAAGTATATCGATAACGAACGGGAAATTCAAGGGAAATATTATAATCGTGGTCGGAGGGTTGCAATTTTCGCGGTTGGAGACGAGGTACTTCGTAGAACTCATAATTTGTCAAACGCGGCCGAGAAGTTTTCAGCTAAGCTCGCGCCTAAGTTCGAGGAACCGTTCCGGATAGTAGAACAAAAGTCCCCAACCGTTTACATATTAGAGGCCGGAGAGGGTAACAGTCGGAAGGTAGCAAAAGTGCATGTTGTAGATCTAAAAAGATATATTCCTCCTCGTAGAACCCGAAAAGAATCCTAATCATCCGAAACAGTTGAGTAGGCGTTGGTAGTAGTAACGAGAAGTTTTGTGTACGGGTAATATACCTGTATATACATATCTAATTGATTCTGAATTGTATTTTAGATCGAGGTCAGTCAGGATGTCGAGGTCGCTCCGCCGTCTTAGGGCTGAGAGCAACAGTCGACACGTGCCAGAGCACGAATTCTCCCCGACAGACTTCATCGTCGTGTCGCCAGAGGTCGCCAGGGCGCAGCGGGAGGCTGGCTCGCAAGAAGTGGCCCGACCCGTTTCACCCGACAATGAGGTGGAGTCCTTGCGCCGAGAGCTTCTTGCCGACGCCACCCGACGACGAGACGAAGAAGACCGTAAACGTCTGCAGGAGGAACAGGAGGCGATGAAGGAAGTCGAGATGGAGGGAATGGCCACTTCGTGGATTGACCAGTTGGAGGGTCGGTCGCCATGGCGCGTGGCACAGTGGGTCGTTCCGGAGATCGGAGCTCTCACTGAGCAGCCACAACACCCGCTACCCGAACAATCAGCCACCCAGACCACCGCTGAGGACGGAGCTGGACCCGCGAGATTAGAAAGCTTGGAGGCCAGGGAGAGCTATGAGGCCCAAGAGGAGTTGAGCCGCTGGATGGAAGAAAGAGCGAGCGTGGGCCCCCCTAGCAAGATCGGAGAGCCTAATCTCGATACGGGGGCTCCATCTCCACGGCCTTCTTTCAACGCAGGGCAAAGGACCGCCCCAGGAGGCTCGGGCACGAACGAACGTCGGGACAACCCCTCGGAACCATCGTCGCTCAGTCCGACGAACAACTGACGACAGGGAAACGCTCGTGACCATCGCCCCGAACATCTCTTCGCAGCCGGCGCAGCTTGACCGGCAAAGCAGAAAGAAAGCTCGTGGCCAGCCATCGGGACGTCGTGGTTCGTCCCAACTGAAGGTCAAGCTGGGCGGGGTAAAATTTGGGGGCCTCAAGCCCATAACTACGGATCCGACTGTCGACCCTCCCCTGTACGCGTGCTTCAACTGCTGGGAATGGGGGCATTCGGTGTTTGACTGCCCGGAACCGAGGACAGCTCTCTTCTGTTACAACTGTGGACGTCGAGAGGTCGACATGAATCACTGCACGAAATGCGGGAATCGCCACCGGGAGTTTTTGGGCACCAGCCACCAGGGATGACCTCACTCGACGTCACGCCGCCGAAACTCATCACCACCGAGACACGGAGGAGTAGCCTCCACAGCAACGACATCGCAAGCTCGTGGTCGGGAAGCTAGGACCGGCACCCAGACGATTCGCTGGACGAGTCCGTTAGTGGGTAGATCGGCGACGAGTGAATCGGGGCCAGCAGTTGGTGGGCGACTACAGTCGCCATCTCCTCCAAGACGCCACCAGAGCTCGGCCACAGCCCGTAGGTCACCCCGAGCAACGTCCTACGCGGATGAAGGTCGGAGGGGAGGAGAGAGGGCTCACAACTCCTCCTCATCACCGACGTCGGGGCAAGAGGACGCTTCAGAGGGGACGCCCAATACCATCTCTGACACCCTACGCTTGATGGAGGAGCTGCGGGGATTGCCGTCAGACATCAGGGACGCCATCCTTCGCCAGACGTTCTGCGGAGCACCAGAGCGTGCGTCACGCAGCAAGACTCGTAGGAGCCATTATAGGCCAGAAGGTTATTGTGGTCAGAGATTAGAGGTCAGAAAAATTTAGAGGTTAGAAGATGAAGATGCGACAGTTAGGAGCCAGGAAAGTGAGTTGCAGAACACTCTTCTGCTCATCATTGAATATAATAAAATTATTTGAATTTGTTTACTCTTTTTTTTATTAGATTGATAGAGGGGGTGTGACGAGGTTCGCTCGTCAGGCCAAACACTGACTCCTCGCCTCGCTCTCGTTACTTGCGTCGCAACAACAACGGGAAAATAATTCCTTCTTTGTTGCTTGTAGAGGTAACGAGAGGAGGACAGAGTCGCGACCAGAACCATAGCCGCCTAGCAGTAGCCAGAGCAGGCAGCAGCGAGAGAGTCGTCAGAGCGGAGAGGGGGAAGCCTCGCTGCGAGCAGCAGTTGGAGCCAGCGAATGCGCGCGCACGCGCGGCCTGTTCTAGCGGCTAGCGCACGGTATCCCACACCTGTGTGATGCGTGTGTGAAAGGTGTGATTGGGATCCGGTGGAGATCCACGTGCGACCTGAATGCACGTTAGCGTGAAAGGAGGGGCTAAAGAAGCCTACTTCACACCGGCATTTGTTGCGGCCGGACTTAGTTTTAACCCATTAACGTCCAAAACAGAGAAATCGTAACTCTGTTTTCGACCGTAAATCTATCAAATATTCCACGGATATATTCAAAGCAAACATACTTTATCTTAAGTATTTTTTTCTCTACTTTCCATTTCTGGTATCATAATTGCGAAGTTTTCACTCAAAAATCCAATATGGCGACGTTTAAAAAAAAAAATGCAAAATTTCGATACTTTTTTTTTTTAATCCAATTTCTTGTTGTGTTAACATTAAGGACGGAACTTTATTGTTCAACTATGAGTGCAGAAATGAGTTGTACTTTAAATTCAGTTTGGTCCCAATGCAGAAATTCAATATGGTGGCTAGAAAATGGCGCCTGAAGCGCAAAATTTTGCCCAAACTTTCACGCATTGAAGTCGCGCGCATTGTATGACTAATTGACGCTTGTCTATAATACGTCAGTTAGCGGTACGCGGACAGGCCCTTCGCGACAAAGAAGGCTCGCGGCGCGCGACTCACTCACTTTGTTCTGGACTAGCTCCCTAACAACATCTCTCAAGGAGTCAGCATAACCATTAGTTCTTATTAAAATTGCCACGCGGAGTAAGGAAAGGAGGTGAGGACGATTGTGAGGCGAAGTTACGAGAAGACGGGAGGACAAGAGTTACATATTAGTATCAGGGAATTCGTGGTGAAGTTTGTGGTCGGTTTTCTTCGTTGTGGTCCGCTGGTGTGATTGCGCGAGTGGTGCGGTGCGACGTAGTCGAGGCGTGTGGTAGCCTGTTTTCGAGTGCGTGGATCTAGGAGAGCATCAGTTGTAGCGCAGCGGTTCTTATACCTTATTTCGTGGTCAGATCAATAATAAATATTGTCTTATCTCTATACAATTCATAACTGAGTGTGTTGTTTTTCAAACCCTATATCCTCAACTTGAGTACACGGAGTGGAGTGCGACCGAGTACTCCATAGTTTGTGTCGACGACGGAATCTCCTCTGGAAAAAATTGTCTCAGCCGCGGCGCGTTAAGAGTGTTCGGAGCCGAGACTACCTTCCGGCCTGGCGCCCATTGTACATAAATCCGGTCGGATTGGTAGTTCGTTGATAACGTTGGTGCTCGGGAGTTGCCCCCTGGAAATCAATTCTAGCCGGGAAACCACCACGTTACAATTGGGATAAAAAACTTAGTTGTCTCCGTTGACGTGGAGAAGCTTTCTCAGCTTCTTGCGATAGTGCAAAAGTGAGAGGTTTGTGATCTGTAAGGACCTTAAATTTGTGACCTTCTAGGAAGTACTTAAAATACTTAATAGCTCCATAGATTGCGGTAAGTTCGCGATCGTAAGCGCTATAATTGAGCTGAGCTTTCGAGAATTTACGCGAGAAAAACGCAAGTGGTTTCCAAGTTCCATCGATGAGCTATTCGAGGGCAGCCCTTATGGCGTAATCTGAAGCATCAGTGACTAATCGAGTCTCTGCGTCTATGGGCGGATGAGTGAGAAGAGTGTCCTTAGCGAGGTCATTCTTCGTCTGTTCAAATACTTGAATAGCTTCAGAGGGCCAGTCTATAGGTGTTTGGTCATTCTTTTTCGCATTGTGCGTATGTTCGTAAAGAGGAGCTTGCACTGAAGCAGCATGAGGTAGTCCTTGATGGTAAAAATTTACTAGTCCAAGGAACCTTCGTAGCTCTGAAACTGTGGAGGGGCTAGGGAACTCTAATATCGCTTGTACTCTTTCTTTAGTAGGCTTAGAGCCTTTGTTATTGATGAGATGACCAAGAAAAACGATCTCCGACTTTCCGAATTCGCATTTGGATAAGTTGAGACGTAAGTCATTGTGTTTTAACCTATCTAGAACGATTCGAACATGTTTTCCATGCGCTTTTGGTGAGGATGAAAAAACTAAAATGTCGTCGAGATAGATAAATACGAAGTCTAAATCCCCCAGTGCCTGCGAGATATATCTCTGGAACGACTGAGCGTCGTTACGAAGGCCAAAAGGCATAAAAAAGTACTCAAATATCCCGAACGGAGTTGTTACCGCTGTTTTAATGACGTTTGCCGGGGCTACCGGAATTTGGTAATAAGCCCTGTGAAGATCAAGCTTTGAAAATATAGTTTTACCAGAAAGTCTAGTAGAGTAATCGTGGAGGTACGGAATTGGGAAACTATCCGGGACAGTTCGAGCGTTTAGCATGCAATAATCTCCGCATACACGTCAAGTTCCGTCCTTCTTTCTAATCATGTGAATTGGACAGGCCCAAGAACTCTTGGATAACTTGCAAATACCTTGCTTAAGTAGCTTTTCGAAATCTGCTTTGGCAGCTTTACATTTTTCTGGATCGAGTCGTCGACAACATTCTGACGTAGGTGGACCGGTCGTCTCTCTTGATAGCGCTGCTCGACAGTTGGGAGTCAACGAAAAATATTGATTTTAAAACGCTCTCTCCACAATCTGTTTCCAAGGCTCTCATACAATTTAGGATTAGCGACGGCTTTCCGTCAAGGGAGACCTGACCGCGCAAAAGCTGTCTGAGGCGCTCCTCAGCAGAACCCCCGAAGGTCGCAATAATTCGCTCTTTCATCTGTTCGTAGAGATCGGCCGGCCTTGGGGTCTTATTCAGAAGGTCTAAGACACACATAATCGCGTCTGCGTCAAATTTTTTGGCTACGAGGACAGCTGTAGTAGCTGAGTCTTTAATGCCTGCGTTTCGCATAGTAATCTCTGCCTGGATGAACCAAGGCAGAGGATTTGATTGAGTGAACGCGGGTATTTTAGGCATTTTATACGCTGAAACCTGAGGGTTTGGATTGCCTGTGCCAGCTGGAATCACCTTGGCAGCGGTTAATTCGACAATCTTATTATTGGCTGCAGCGACAGCCTCTGTTAGGACTTTAACTTGATCTGCAAGTTCTGCCATTTTATCTCAGCTGTCAGTGTTTACAAAAAACTTCTCGCTACTATCTTGCACGCACAGGTACAGTACAAAATGCTAAAAAAATATCGATACTGACGCTATTTCGCTCGATTTTAGCTTATTTGATTTATTTACGGTAACAAAATGCAAAAAAAACTAAAATTTAAAGAAATAAAAATTTTAAAAATATTAAAATTTTAAAACAGTTAAACTTTGAAATTCCTTATAATTCTAAACAAATTAAAGTTCTAAAAAAAAATTTTTTTCAATGTAAACACTAAAGTAAATTCAATTCCGAGAATTAGAGGCGGGCGCTGCACGAGTGCATCGACCGTGATCGGCAATTCGCGGAATTCCTAACCTACACTGACTCGACTCGGTTTCGCAAGAATATGCCGCGTTTTTACCTATCCTGTAATTAACGCGAAGATGATTCTGTCGATGACGATGAGTCGAGAGCCACTGCGATGATCTGGAGCTGCGTTGGATGATGCTTGGAGCAAGACGCGCTGAGATGCTCGAGCGCGCGAACGATGGCAGCGCGCTGCGATGATCTCGTGGTGCGACGTGTTGAAAGGCGCGCTCATATGCTCAAGCGCGCGAGTGATGGCGGCGCGCTGAGACGTTCAGGTGCGCTGCGATGAACGGCGTGCTGGACAGTCCAGGCACGCTGCAGCGATGAGAAATGCCGTGAAGACGGCGCATTATTTCGTCGGCACGCGAAATGCTGTGGACCGGCGCGCTGTAATGGCGGTGCACGGCAACAGCAACGTGTTGCGGAGGAGCGCTGCAATGGCGGCACGCGGGAGTTCGCTGATGAATTTGTGCGCTGAAAAGGCGGCGCGCGGCAACTCTCCTCCTTTGTTGAAAGGCGTGCTGAGGTCCTCAAGCACACGACGACGTGGCGTACAGCGACGCTATCTCGTCAATTGTCTCGGGAGGCGCACAGAGATGGAAAATGGACAAAATTCTTGTGACAACTAAATTCTCCATCAATTTTGATTTTTTTTTTTTAAAATACTCCTAATAATACAAGGAAGAAGTGTCACTGCCTAAAACCCGTTTACCTATCATAATATGCCAAAATGTATTTAAAAATTTCAACTGGAGTATCTATAATATGCACTTTACATCCGGAAAATTTACTTTATATGTATATGTATATACCATGTATACATATGTAAATACACGAAAACATATGTAAACGTCTGTAAACAAATGTAAACCTATGTAAACATTATAATGTAAACGTAGCAGTAATGTAAACATTACTGCTGAAAATACATTTTGGCATATTATTATTTTTTATGATATGTAAACGGGTTTTAGGCAGTGACACATTCTTCCTTATGTTATTAGGAGTATTTTTAAAAAAATATTTCAAAATTGATGGAGAAGTTAGTTGTTACAAGAATTTTGTCCATTTTCCATCTCTGTGAGGCGTGGTTGCGAAGCAGTTGCGTCCTTCCGGGGGAAGATGTCCGGCGGCAATTTTTCCTCATTCCTTTTCAGTCAGGGTCACCAGTAAGGGAAATGAGGTACCCAAAGATCGGGTGATTACGACAGTCCCACTCTGCCAGGTCCAGAAGTCAGGAGGAATGGTGCAGGTAAGTAATAAGCTTTTCTGTAATGAACAATAACGAAATAATTTATTGTAATGTACAGAGCTCGACCGTGCTGGTCGAGCTTCGGACAAGAACTGACGCCACGGTAGCCGCGTCGGTATAGCAGCGAGCGATACGAAGTAAGCGGTGCTTCCCCCACTCTCTTGCCATATGTTGGATTCCCGACAATGACCCAGCCGCTGCTGCCCTCTGCTGGCGGCCTGCCAACGAGAGCTTCATTTGTATTTGGAAAGGCACCAAGAGGTTCGAGGTAACACATGGTGGTTGGTGATGAACAATTTATTCAGTATCTAGGAGCTCCGTCCACTATGCCGGTCAACGGTCATCTCCCCGGTTCTCTGTCGATGTGCGGCAACGACAGAGTGCGGTCCCACGCTGAAAAGTGCATAGGTTGCACTTTTGCGCATGTGAATCGTTGGGCCCGGCGCTCGCTGACGGTTCGCGGAACTCACCGTCAGCCGGCCTCGCGTCGCCATCGGATAGATTATGGCTCATCCGTGACACGTCCGGACCAAGCTGGCGGGTGCCCTCGCTGCCGAAAAAACAGACCTCAAAACATTCAGATTGAACCTTTAAGATGATGGAATTCAACGAGCGTCGTGTCGGCAGGTGTGCGCGAGTGCCGGCGCTGAGCGCTTCAAACGACGTTAATGCGCCCAGCACTTAGCGTGTATGTGAGCGTGAGTGTAAGTCTGTGTTCAAGTGTGCTTTTCCCCTCTTTTTTTGTGAAGGGTTGTCTTTCTTATGTTTAGAAGTTCTCTTAAGGAACCAGTAAAAATAAATATATACTAGCAATAAATACCTCACTCGCTAACGCTCGCTCGGTTGTACTTCGATGTTGTTTTATTAACGTACATAAATTATAATAAATAACTTCTTTGAATTGAGTTTATTAAATTTGCCGTTTTAATAAAAATAATGTAGTACTTCCGAATAATTATGACCTTGTACAAAAATTATTGTTATTATAGTATTATATAATAATTATTTGTATTAAACTTTGTTGTGATAACTTTGTAATAAAGAAGAAACGATAATAAATAAAAATGTCGAAACAGAATTAACTGCTTTTTTTAAATTGAATCAAATAGATTCAGAAGCTTCAAAATACTTATATGCTGAAATACCAGTATTTTATGTTTTTGATAATAAATCAAAAATGTGGAGTAAGCGAAAAACAACTAAAAAGCCCGTGTTAAGCAGAATGTATTTAGTCAATCCTAAAGAACGAGAACGGTATTTTATAAGGTTATTACTTTTACATATTAAAGGAGCAACTTCTTTTGAACATTTGCGTACTGTAAATGATGTCGTGCATAATACTTTTTATGAAGCTGCTGTACCTAAAAAGTTAGTTGACGAAGACCAAGAATGGGATAGATGTTTAGATGAAGCAAAGCAAGTACAATTTCCTGTTGCACTTTGCGAACTATTTGCTTTCATATGTATTTATCATAACCCTATTAATGCAAGGCAGTTGTATGAAAAATACAAAGAGTTTTTTTATCACCCTAAGTACGAAAAAAGTATTGGAGAAAACATTGCTCTAAATACAATTGATAAAAATTTACAAATTAATGGGTATAAATTATCTGATTTCAATTTACCAGTTTTGACTTCATACATAGAAGAATATGATGATTCAGCAGTAATTTTTGATAAAAAAAACGTATTAGATAATTTGCAATCAAAAGTTGCGTCACTAAAATCAAATAAAAAAAAATTTACGATACTGTTTTGAAATGTTTAAATAACAAAAAGAATAATTGCATTTTTATTGATGGACCTGGATGAAGTGAAAAGAGTTATTTACTTAATGTTTTAATCGACTATTTAAAACTGTCAAATATACTATTTTTGTGTGTTGCTTGGACAGGTATTGCGGCAAATTTATTGAGTAATAAGAGAACAGTTCATACGACATTTAAATTACCACTTAATATTACAGACGCTACCACATGTAACATAAAAAACAACTCTGAGTACAGTAAAAAATTGAAAGAAGTACGAATTATTATTTGGGATGAAATATCAATGACGTCAAAATTTGCATTTGAAGCAGTAGATCGTCTACTTCAGGATTTATGTAGTGACAAAGATGCATTCGGTGGTAAAGTTATGCTTGTGTCAGGAGATTTTAGACAAACATTACCAGTTGTTCGGCACGGAAGTCGAATACAAGTTATTGAGAATTCAGTTAAACAAAGTAATTTATGGACTAATTTTACACGTATGACATTAAACGAAAATTTACGAGTATCTAATAATGATGACGATTTTAAACAATGGTTACTAAATGTGGGTGAAGGAAAAACGACTACGTCCTATGAGAAAGAGCATGAACTAATTGAAATTCCTAATGATTTGATAACGAAAGAAGAAGATATCGTTAAAGAAATTTTTGGAAATGTTATAAAAATAAGTGATAAAAAATTAAAAGATAAAGTTATTTTGTCTCCCAAAAACAGCGATGTAACGAACATTAACAATGAAATTTTGAAGATAATGGAAGGAGAATCATATGAATATTTGAGTATAGATACGGCAGAAGATGATGATGGTGAGAATTTGGATGTTATGTTACCAACAGAATTTTTAAATTCATTAAGTCCAAATGGTTTACCACCACATAAATTACATTTGAAGATTGGTGCAATGGTTATACTTTTAAGAAATTTGAATTTAAATGAAGGTTTATGCAATGGAACAAGATTAGCAATAAAAAAATTATTTCAGTATACAGTTCAAGCCGAAGTTTTAAGTGGAAAAAATATAGGAAAGTTAGTTATGATACCAAGAATAACGTTGTCACCATCCAAAGAAGAAATACCATTTCATATGCGCAGAAAACAATTTCCTATTCGATTAGGTTTTGCTATGACAATTAATAAATCTCAAGGACAATCTTATGATCAAGTTGGTATTTATTTGCCATCGCCTGTTTTTAGTCACGGTCAATTGTATGTTGCTTTATCAAGAACAAGAGATAGAAAATACTTAAAAATTTTGCTACTGAACAATGCAGAAATAAAGAATAAATTGACTAAAGATCAAAAAGTTTATACTAAAAATATAGTGTTTCAAGAAGTATTGTAAAATATTAGTATAAATAGATAAATGACGATGATGAGACGACACTGAGGTAAATCGATAAAAAATTATAAAAAATTATAAAAATTATAAAAAATCGATAAAAAATTATAAAAAAGTATAAAACATCAGCAGTATTTTACAATTTAGTGCTAAACAAAAAATCGACTGCATTATAGTGCAGCGCTGGATTCTAAATTGTCGGCAGCAGCATTTTTGTAGTGCAGCGCTGAAATCAAAACTATCGGCAGCAGCCTTTTTATAGTGCAGCGCTGGAACAAAGTAAAATCGGCAGCAGAGATATATGAAAATTATAGATATATGAAAATGCAGCGCTGAAAGAAACACATAAATCTCGAAAATTTAACTTACCAGTACGTCCCCGTCGTGAGAGTCGGGCAACGTAAATAAGTTGGCAAACGCTGGAAGGTCATATTCCACACGTTTTATTTATATTTTGATTCTTCCAGATTCACAGAGATTCGCAAAATTTTAAATGCACTTTCGGTAAATTTTGTAGTAATCATTGTCGACAGCGGTGTCTTGGACGGTTCGGAGCACCTCAAGATTGTCAAAAAATTCAAGGTGGATGAGCGGCTCTGAAGATGACTCTGCCGTTTTGCCGTATATAAGCGACAGCGCAACGCAGCAGGCCTCAGTCGACAGCGGAGTCTTGGGCGAGTCGGAGCTCCTCAGGACCAACAAAAAATTCAAGGTGGATGAGCGGCTCTGAAGATGACTCTGCCGTTTTGCCGTATATAATGAAACTTTTTCTACAAGTAGTATAAAGTAAAAAACGTTAAACTTTAAATTAATTATTTAATATACTTAAATATTTGTTTGTAATAACTTCAATCTTTGTAGTAATCATAGTCGACAGCGGAGTCTTGAGCGGTTCCTCAAGATCATCAAAAACTTTGCGGTGGATGTGCGGCTCTGAAGATGACTGCAGTTTTGCCGTATATAAGCGGCAGCGCAACGCGGCAGGCCTCAGTCGACAGCGGAGTCTTGGGCGAGTCGGAGCTCTTCAGGATCATCAAATAATTGAAGGTGGATGTGCGGCTCTGAAGATGACTCTGCAGTTTTGCCGTATATAAGCGGCAGCGCAACGCGGCAGGCCTCAGTCGACAGCGGAGTCTTGGGCGAGTCGGAGCTCTTCAGGGTCATCAAATAATTCAAGGTGGATGTGCGACTCTGAAGATGACTCTGCAGTTTTGCTGTATATAAGATGCAGCGCAATGCGGCAGGCCTCAGTCGACAGCGGAGTCTTGGGCGAGTCGGAGCTCTTCAGATCGACAGCTCTGCTTAAAATACACTGATTTGATACTTAGCGTGTAATTGATACTTAGGTTTAATAAAATTGTTTAGACAGAATAAAATAATATTAGATTAGAATTTAATTAAATATGATTTGTAAGGTTGGTCTGATGAATTTCAGTGGAGGTTCGCAGTTCGCTTCGGCGTTCGGTCAGACGTTTCCAAAATCGTTACTCAAAGACTATATCCTTTACAAATCCAAAAACCTTCTAGAATAGTCGTTATAGTTGTAAAAAAATATGAATTTCAAAAAAATGCACCGGAGAACCGCAGAAAATTTGGATATGTCACTTTAATATAATATAAGATTCCAAACTTTTTTGTATTTTTTTAAGTTAATCGCAGCCGCTGCAGCTTACAAAAATTAACGGAGGCTCCGTTTCTTTACATGGTTCACAGATTACATATTATATAAAATTATGGCACGCGTGCCGTACAAAAGTTCTTGGTTTAACTCTAGTGGCTACTAGAAACAAATGTTCTTGCACTTGTTCATTATTTTAAGGATTGTAAAATACATTGCTTATATGCTAAGGTTGATCAGTGGATCCTGGTGAATCACTGGCACTGTAAGTGAATAATCTAAAAATATGACAATTAGAACGTAACGTAAAAATATAATAAGAACGAATGAGATATTTGAGAGCCGCTACTCTCTATCAGGCATGTGACCTGTAAATGTAGGAATTTTTTTTGAAAAAAATTTTTTTTTTGCTTAGTGTTAGTATATTTAATCTACGCAGGTCGTTCCCTCCTGCTATTACGAGCCTGGCTTCTCGGTAGGGCTTTCGGGCATTTGCTGAGTAGCGCGTTCTTATTGCTTAAAAAACCTGATGTAGCAATACTTGTCTGAAATCATTCTTATTCCATGCCCCTGCTTAGCAGGGCGCTTCTTTCTTGGAAGAATTTGCGCCACTGCTCTCGTCCGATTAGATTTTCTTGCTGTTTGATTAATCGAAAGATTGGGCCGTTTGTACGTCGGCAACATTCCGGATGATAGCGAGAATCCGAAAATCGAGGTATACTCTCCCAAATTTCGTAATTCAAATACCGTTGGCTTACGGTGCGCGACCTCACGCGCCTTTCTGACTATTTCTTTCAGACCCGCTCCCGCTTTTAGGTTTTTGAGATTTACCCCGTGCAGTCCCTTTACTCGCTTATCTAAGTACTTATCTACTAAGCAGACTCGTTCAGAACTGCTAAAATTTTTAAAACATTAAATTGTACGGTGCCAAAACGCGATTTATTTAAATACGCGGTAATCGATCGTGAAGCTAATAAACGTGCATTGGACATGTGGGCGGTACAACCAGGCCAAAGTTCGAGAATCCCGAAACCTTCGATATAGCCTTCGATATTAGTTGTTCCGACCATAGGCACTGCACGAAAATCGGTTCTAACGTTCTTGTTTCGATCACCCACGCGTCGGCCTTATGAAGTCTTAGCCAGAACGTGTCTCTAAGCTGTCATAGTCTAATATCACATATTTCCGGGTTGGTGATTGATTTCCCGCTGCGATTTTTACTTCGCACGCGACATTCTCCTGTATTTCTCGTACGGGTTTTCGGTCTACTGCGATCATCAAATCTTCTAATCTACGCAGACCAGATACCTCCTCTGGCAGCAACGGCATGTACGTGCCGTTCGACTCGCTGACAGCGAAATATACGAATTCGGGCCAGATGTGCGCTGCTAAATTTGGAATGGTAAATACGTGTTGAATTGCTGGTAACGGTGAAGCTTTAATGAGGTTAAATTTTTCCACGCTTAGCAGCAGGATTGCTATATGATAAATTAAGGAGCCATTTGAAAATAAGACTGTCAATTCCTGCTAGGATAGGGAATCGAGCGTCTGTCATTATATTTGCGACTGTCGTGACCGCGCGTGTGATGGTTTTCGCCGGTATTATTCGCGGGTGAATTAGGCCCTTGCCTAATGCCTGCTGCAAGAAGGATGGCATCGGTCAACGTTTCAGTCTCTTGATTCATTTGTATCAAACTATCTTTCGTGCTGGAGATTGCGCTTCGAATGCCGATTTCCTTGTCTAAATTCACTGTTTTGTTACCTAAGATTTCGGTTGCAGCTTCTAATCTGACTATTTTCTCGTTTAAATCGAACAACTCGCGCTCGACAATTTCAATTTGGTTTACTAGTAGCGCCGCGGTTAAATGTGCATCATTAGCTACTGTTTTTATTGCCAGCTGGATCTCGCATTCGTCGTTTTCATCCAAAGTTCCGTAAAGAAATTTATGTATTGAACCAATGAAGGGCAACAAGGATCGGCGCGCGCGTCGCGGCTCTTCCGTCGGGCTGTGCACGAGGAGCAGGTCTAAGACTCTCTCGGCTTGACGTGCTGCTACTGACGCTTTTTCGGAAAGGGTTTCATTCCACATCTCCAGCCGCATGCGGTACTGAATTTGGCAACACGATCGGGTAATTCTGCGCTTGCTTTAAAGTACGGTCCTAAATCGATTTTTTAGATAATTTTTCAGTCAACACTGGAAATAACTAAATTTCGGTCTAATAAGTGGATTGACCGGAGCCCATTCTCGGTGATGATTTGGTTTGCCTTCGTGGCTGCAATTATGCATCTGAAATTTAAGATAAATAGCTTTATGGCCTACTTGACAATATAGATTTTGCTCGGCTTTCCAGTGCGGCTCGCGTGTATCTTGTTTTTCTTTTACGCGGCATGCCCGGTGCCAAGCAAAAAAAAAACAGGATAAAAGTCTATTCCCCGAGATAGCTTGATAATTGGTCAGCTGATCTGACGAGTACGCAAGGCCGTTTTAACTTCTTCGCGTGTACTTTTTTAATTAGATTGACGTGTTGAATTGTAAGGTTATAATTTTTTCTATCAATTTCTATTACTTCGAAGAGGCCCCGATATTCTGTGCTGAATTCACCCTTTTTAGGCTCTTTAATCAAATAAACCGTCTCACCTTCGCGAAAATGTTTAGCGTTTAACTTACGGTCATAATAGTATTGAGCGATACTTTGACTGCACCAAATTCATTGCTGCCGCTATTTGGAGTTAGGCAAGGTTTGCTGTCATGATTTTAAATCTTCATTGTATGAAACATCGTCGTTTCACGAAGAAGGAAAGCGAGGAAGAAAAGCGCGAGGAAAGCACTACAACTACCATAGGCGTATTCATGACAGCGTTATCGAAAATGTTGATAAAGGTTGCCCATTCCGACAGTGTTAAAAGCTCTAAATCTCTAATGATTGTGAGACATCGTATATTCCTATTTAGTAGTACATTCTTTAAGGTTTTCAAGCATTTATGGATGTCTGATTTCAATGGCCTTGTGTCTACCTATTCCAGAGAATATAGAATACTAGTGTACATATAGAAGGCCGGATCCCGGAGTTTCGCTGAAGCTAAAGCTCGGGGGGCCGACTGTTTAGTTCGGCCCCCCATAAGGTAGATGGCGCGCTCAACGGAGCTGTGTGGGTATAGCCTCTCGATTGGCTGGATTTAGGTGGTCCCACTACCACCGGGAAGTCGTCCAGGAGATAAAGAGGTTGACCGAAAACTTCTGTCTTGAAAAACTTACTTTATTTCTCTCCTTAGATACAAAGTCTCTTGCTCGAGAGTCGGAACGGATCTGGTAATCGCCGCTTCGCAGAGCGGCTCTCTCTCTCGCTCGCTCACGCTTCCCCCACTCCGGGAACGAAACGTGTTCTATGGCGCAGGCCTACATACTCCCCCCCGAGTGACAACGATATTTGTCTATTCGAAAACTCGGTTGACTAGGAGCCAGTCTATGAATAACAAAACGATTTTACTTATGAACTATCTCGTCTTTACAAAAGTATTTTGTTTGATTCGCTGTAAGATTAATGGTAACTTTTTTCTTATTTGTATAAGTTCTTAATTTTGGAGCAGTCGGATCAGGACGTTGCTCTGAGATCTGGTCCTTTGGTACAGCACTAGCTGAATCTTGGGAATCATTCAGTTCGCTCAATGACGTTGGTACCAAGTCATCCGGAATAAAGTACGCCGGTTTAAGTAGTGCTGTAGTAACGACGCGTGGTGTACCATTAAAGTCGATCTCATAGTTTTGGTCGGAAATTCTTTTGAGAATTTTATGAGGACCAGTATACGGACGTTCGAGAGCTTTTTTGGTAGCACCAGTCTCGAGTAATACATGTGTACAGGTACGAAGATCTTTAAAGAAAAACGCGCGCTTCTTATATCTATGGTTAACTGGAACAGGTTTAATGTCACGCATATGTTCGCGGAATTCCTCGATGAAAATCTGCGGGTTTGGAGAAAAATCATCGGGAAAACAGAATGCCCCTGGAATTCGTAAGGTAGTCCCAAATACATATTCGGCTGGCGACGCGCCAGTATCCAAGCGTACGTGCGTGCGTAACCCTAACAAAACTGTCGAAAGCTGTCTCACCCAGTCCTTGTCGATGTGACATTTGAGAGCCGCTTTAAGGCAACGATGCCAACGCTCTATCATCCCATTTGCCTGGGGGTGATAAGCGGCGGTTCTAACCCTTTCACAACCGATGAGAGAAAGTAAAGCACTGAAGAGCTGGGATTCAAATTGTGCCCCTTGATCTGTGGTAAGGATCTTCGGTGCACCGTATCGAGAGACCCATTGATCGAAGAACGCTCGAGACACTGTTTGCGCAGTGATGTCCTTGAGAGGAATGGCTTCGACCCAACGTGAAAATCTATCGATCAGTGTTAGTATGTATTGAAATCCGTCGATATTCGGCAGGGGACCAACAATATCCATGTGTATATGTTGAAAACGCCCATCAGGAGCTACAAAATCGATCGGATTGTTTTTGACACGACGAGTTACCTTAGATTTTTGACAATCAAGACAGGTTTTGGCCCACTCCTTGATGTCGTGATGCATTTTTGGCCACACGTATAGTTTCCTTATGACCTGGTCTGTCACTTTACCATTTGGATGAGCTGGTTTATGAAACATATCGAATATGTGTTTTCTTAGAGGTTTTGGAATGATGGGTCTCAGGGTTTCACCCGTTAGGTCACAGTATATCTTGTGATGATCTTGACCCCACTCTAAACACCTTATGGTTAAATTGCAATCTGGCGACTCACGTAATCTCTGTAAATCAGGATCGTCTTTCTGTAACTTTGAGAGTTCAAGAAGATCGAAATCTGCTGGTAACCTAACCGAATCTATACGAGATAACGAGTCAGCTACTACATTCTCTGGACCAGCCAGATGCTCAATGTGCGTAGTGAACTCAGAGATATACGAGAGTTGCCGACGTTGCCTGGGAGAGGCTTTATTTGCCCGTTGTCTAAAAGCGTAGACCAAGGGCTTATGATCGGTAACTATCTTGAAATCCGTTCCTTCTAAGAAGTACTTGAACGTTTTAATTGCTTCATAACCCGCAGTAAGCTCTCTATCATACGCGCTGTATTTTTGTTGAGCGGGAGAGAATTTCCTGGAAAAGAAAGCTAACGGCCTCCAACAGCCATCCAAAAACTGCTCTAAGCTTGCGCCCATGGCAAAATCGGAGGCGTCAGTAACGACACGCGTTTCAGCATCCGACGATGGATGATACAGCAAGGCTGCACTTGCCAAGTCAGATTTGACTTGTTCAAATGCCTTTTCAGCTTCCGAAGACCATGGAATCTCGCGTTTGTCGTTCTTTTTGGATTCACGAGTGTATTCGTACAGAGGTGCTTGCACGCTGGCTGCGTTGGGCAAACTACGTCGGTAGAAGTTTGTCATTCCCAGAAATCGCCTTAGTTCAACAACTGTTTTGGGTTTTGGGAATTTCACAACCGCTTGAACTCTATCTACAGTGGGTCTGGAACCTTCAGAATTTATCAGGTGACCTAAGAAGGTCAATTCCGACTTGCCAAACTCACATTTGTTGAGGTTGACTCGTAAGGAGAAACTTTTCAACCGCTCGAAAACAATGCGTAGATGTTTCTCATGCTCTTCTTGAGATGAAGAAGCTATGAGAATATCGTCGACATAAGCAAACACAAAGTCCAAGTCTGCAAGCGCTCGATTCACGTAACGCTGAAACGATTGGCTTGCGTTACGAAGACCAAATGGGACAGCCGTATATTCAAAAAGTCCAATAGGGGTTATCACCGCCGTCTTTGGAATGTCTTCCGGTGCGACAGGAATCTGGTGATAAGCCTTATACAAATCTATTTTGGAGAATATGATCTTTCCTCGGAGCATGTTTGAATAGTCGTGGAGGTGAGGCACCGGGTACCTATCTGGTACGGTGATCGCATTCAACCCTCTATAATCACCACATAGCCGCCAGGTACCATCGGGCTTAAGAGCCATATGAACGGGCGCAGCCCACGAACTACTCGATGGACGCAAGATTCCTAGTTTAAGTAAGAGCTTAATTTCGGCCTTGAGAGCTTTTAATTTCTTCGCATTCATACGTCTAACGCGCTCGGCTACTGGCGGCCCTGTTGTAACGATGTAATGAAAAACATCTATCGGAAAAACGATTTCACCTGATGTAGTTTTCGTCACTTCGGGAAACTCGGCAAGAATCCTATAATACACACTAGATTTGTCCAAGAGGCTTATATCATGTTTAGGAACATCTCTCACGAACCCGACTGACGAAACGCTTGACCAAGGATCAACAATGCATTGTTTGCGAAGATCAACAATAAGGCCATAATTGTCGAGCAGGTCTGCTCCTATTATCGGACAAGAAACTGCCGCAACATGGAAATCCCAAACAATGGGTCGCTTTAAATTGAGATCTAACGAAAGCTTAGCTTTTCCGTGCGTTGTAATCGGTGTATTGTTGGCCGCGTATAATGTATCGAAATTCTCACTCACAGAGCCTTTTCCAACCTTCGACTCGATGGGAATTAAGGAAACGTCCGATCCAGTATCGATTAAGAAAGTGAGACCTGAATTACTATCGCGAATATGGAGACGCTTCGATTTCTCGCGACCTACCTCTACTGTCTCCACGTGAGGAGGACGAGCTAGTTTTCCGTCTTTTTCTCAGGCCACGAACAAGGTTTGAAACACTTGCGAGCTTTGTCACCATATTTGTTGTGCAACCAACAAAGACCATTCGTCTCGCGCTCCTCGTTTCCACGTGACTCTGATTTTCCATGCTTTCTCTGATTCGACTTCGACCGAGAACGAGAGTAACGCGTGCTCTTAAGTTGTCCTTCCAAGCTTTCAACCTTTTTCGTCAAGGCTTCTACTGCGGCCTTGAGGTCCTGATTTTCTGAGTTCCCCGATTTAATTGCCGAGACGTTACCGGCTTCACCTGCTGAGACCGCCTCAGTGTATTTATCGGCCATGTCGGCTAGCTCACGTAGCTCAGTCTTGTTTGACACTGATAACATCGCGCGACAGGGAGCCGGCAGGAGCTTCAAAAAGACGGTACGAATAACCGTATCGGCACAACCGGTGTCCAAGGCTCGCAAGCGGTTCAAAATGAGCGAAGGTTTTCCTAATCTGGAAACCTCCCCTTGGATCAGCTGAGATAGGCGAGCTTCAGACGAACTACCATACGTAGTGATTAAACGGTCTTTAATTTGCTCAAAAAGGTCCTCCGGACGCGGTGTTTTCTCAATCAGATCCTTAATTGTCTGAAGCTCCTCGATCTCAAGCTTTTCGGCGATACAATCTGCCTTTGTCTCTGACCTAGTTATCCCCGCGTTACGCAAGGTGATTTCCGCCTGAAGAAACCACGTAGCAGGATCTTCACGTTTAAACGTGCTAATTTTTGGCTGTCTATAAATGGCCGTGACCTGACCTTGTGCAGGTACCGTACTAGCTATCTGATCTCGCAATCGTGCAAGCTCGGCTTCGACTACAGCTAATTTTTCTTCCGGAGTACCCATTTCACAGTCTGTGTATTCCTCTGAGGTTGTTGACATACAATAGTTTTTCGCTACCTATCTTGCACACGCAGGTGCATTACAAACAATCTAAGAAAATTATGGTGTTTACTTTTTTTAACAACCTTTTACTGCGCAAGAGCTGAACGAGCCATGTAGAAAAAATTCCTCGAAATGCCGATCGAGTGTGTTTACGGTTACTACGGTTTCAAAGTCGCTAGAACGTTTTGAAAACGACGCGACACGTGCGCTCCGAGAATTCACCGTGGCGGACTCGACAACAAGAGTTCAAAATGGCCGCTAAGATGGCCGACCGCCTGGTTTTATAAATTTGGCGCGCTCGCCTCGCCGCGGCTACCACGAAGTAGCTTTACCTGTATACCTTCCTCGCGCTGTAGTGCTGAGAGCGCCGCGATGATGATCTCCCACAGGGAAAATCTTCAACGGCGAAGATGTCCTTGACGTCAAAAGCGCCGGTGTCGTGGAATCCGTAGACAAAGCGTCGTCCCCGAGGTCGATGAAGGCGCCGGTGTCGGTGGCTTCACGCAGGGTATTTTGCAGGAAAACCGTCGTCCCCGAGGTTGATGAAGGCGCCGGTGTCGGTGGCTTCACGCAGATGTGACGAATCCCTCGGCGACGGCTTCCACGTTGCGCAACGAGGATCACCAAGCTGCGTAGTGTACGTCGGCGTGCCAGCACGTCACACTAGGTAGGACGTAAACCCTTCTAAGCAGGTAACAACCTGCCTCGTCCCTTCGAATTCAAATTCTATCTCTCGAGACTTGTGCTTCCCTTTGTCCTTGACGGCCGGAATTTTGAATTTCCCGATCACGTCGGGGTCACCAGTTGTGGGTATAGCCTCTCGATTGGCTGGATTTAGGTGGTCCCACTACCACCGGGAAGTCGTCCAGGAGATAAAGAGGTTGACCGAAAACTTCTGTCTTGAAAAACTTACTTTATTTCTCTCCTTAGATACAAAGTCTCTTGCTCGAGAGTCGGAACGGATCTGGTAATCGCCGCTTCGCAGAGCGGCTCTCTCTCTCGCTCGCTCACGCTTCCCCCACTCCGGGAACGAAACGTGTTCTATGGCGCAGGCCTACAGCTGAAATGAATCGCGCGGGAATTAACGTATTTCGAATGTAAAATATACTTACAGCTGAATATTCCCCGTAGAAAAGTATTGTAAAAAATTATTATAAATATATACTAAATACCCTAAACTTTTAAAGCGAAATACCCCACGTATTTTAGTTTAATAAACAAATAGCTATTACTTAAGCTGTAGCACTTAAAGCTAAATAACCCATGTATAAATTTGTTCTTATAAAATAATATGCGTTTATAACAAACTTCGATTGTTAAAACAAAATACCAATGCCACTTTTAATAAACAAATTGGTTAAACCAAAATCCGAACAGTCTTAATTAAAAAACTGCTCTATCTATATAACTAAATAAAAAATTTTCTTCAATTGAAATTTAAGATCTGTTAAAGCAAAATATTCATTGTTACATTTTATTATATGAAGTGAATATTTTATTATTGTTAAAGGTAAGTATATATATATATATATATATTGCATGTTTTACGTTTCACTTTCTAATATGAATTTAAGTCATATTACGAAAATATGGAAACTATTCTGTTGTCTATAATGCAATTTACTCAATTGTAAATTAAGATACGTCATACATTTAAAGTTGTAGTCTTAGTAGATTAATATTAATTGAATATAAGTTTTTAAATATTAAAAAACGCGGTTTTCCGCGTGCGTGTATATGCGCGCGCTCAAAGCAGAAGACGCGAAGAGCTACCGGTCTTCGCCTGTCACTTTTTTCATTAAGCACATGGAAAACCGTTTGCATATACTGTAACTTAGTAACTGATTGTATTGAGTATTTAATTAGTTATTGTATTGAGTGTTTTATTACTTTATTAAAAGCATTAGCTGGTGTTGGTTAATATTAGTGTGAATATTAGTAGGATTGCTAGCAAAAAAAACAATTTTTGTAGCTAATAATCTACGCTTGTTGGACAATTCTTTTGTGCATGCAGAGAACTGTACGTGTTTCAAATGTTAGTTTGTAACAATCAACATTAGATAGTAGCTCTTATAAACTGTTTGTTGATGCTACTGCGTTTTCAATATGCCGAAAGACGTCTGTGCCTACAAAAATTGTAGGAACACAAAAGCCAAAAATGGGGACTTGACTTTCCATAGATTTCCTTCGCATAATATTGACGTGTAAGTACAAAACGTTTATAATTATACTGATTTTAGATTGTACAATAAAAGTCGTTTTTTAAAGAGCGAATCAGCAGCATACAAGTTTGTTTACATACGGTATGTAAGTATTTGTAGCGTCTGCGAATAACAGTGCAGCGGTGCGAGCGTGTTGTGTTTGTTTACCTTTTTGTTTTCGAATCTGCGACGTCTTTTTTGATTATAGAAATGCGCAGTCGTTATTTGCAGCAGCTCTCTTAGCTCGTAGCTCTTTTATTTATTATCTGCATATTGAATACAGTTCATTTATACATATGTATTCTTGCAGTGCACGCGCTAAAATTGTTGATTAATAATAAAGGCACATTTCATTTATATGTATTACTTAGATACTCTTACCAGTTTGATTTTACGTTATTGCCTGTTTTGGTACAATTTTCGAGCATGCAAATGGGTAACATAAATGCAGCTTTGTCACAGTATAAAGGAGAGTGGGGCACTTTCTTTTCTTCTTCATTTTATTTTGTAAATTAATTGATATACCAAACTCTCTTTTTTATGATTAAATAAGTGATAAGTACAATGAAATTTCGAACCGTGTTTTTTATATTCCATAACCGAATTTATTTCTATATTTCTAAAACGATTTGTGTACATTGTTAAAAATGCATTCCGTATTTTACGCGAAATATGTATATAAGAAATATGGTTTTAAATAGACGTAAAATTAACGTGGAATATGAAATATCACTTTTATGTTTAGATGAAAAGGAATTGTACTTATTTATTTAATGAAACAATGTTGTAAACAATTGTTTTGTAATTCAACAATTTAATAAATTTTTTATATTATTTGTATTAATACGTCATTAACATAAATAAATATTTTATTAAATAAATAAGCTTCTGATATAAAAATGAAAAATTATCGTTATAGCTATATTTTTTTCGAAATTTCAATGTAAATATAGTTTAATAATCAGTGTTTAATAAAATAAGATTTACATAAAATATGTATTTATATAGCGAACAAGAATGGTTTCGGCGCTCTGGAAACGATGATTTCATTAATAAACATCGGAGTCTCGTGGAATGTAAGCGTCTATGTAGTGATCATTTCTTACCAACAGATTTTTTAATGCATGGTATTAATAGACGAGTAGTTAAAAAAGGTAGCTATCCTATTGACATCCGTGATAATATTGCAAACGAATCTAGTACATCTCATATTTCCAACAATAGTTTAGCACATAATAATGATCGTTTGAATATTAGCACAGATGACAATGAACGTTGTAGTAGTAGTAACTGTTTCCCCTTTAGTGTTAGTGTAGAACGCGTTGACGGTAGTTGTACACAAAGTAGTTTAGATAATCAAATTCATTCTGATGCGACACCTGCTTTACATACATCTATACCTACAGTCAAACCGGCTAGAAGAAAAAGAAAATCGAGACTAATAAAAGTAAAATCAAATGTCGATAGATTAATACAACGTAACATTGCGCTATTGAAAAAAAATAAATTGCTAGTACACAAAAATAAAATTCTAAATCAAAAAGTAAAGAGAAAATCGTTAAAAAAAGATAAACCCTTGACAAAAATTGATATTCTCAAAGCTGCTAGTCAGTATTTAAATGAAAATGCAATGGTTTTTTTAAAGATGCAACTTTTTCACGATAAAAAAAAGAAATGGGATGAAGATGAAAAATATTTTTCTTTGGGGTTGTATTATAAGTCGCCTAAAGCTTTCAAATATTTAAGACTAGAAAAAAAATTCGCTTTGCCTTGTATGACATTAATGAAAGAGTGGGTTAACGAATTAACTTTACGGACAGGAATTAACGCAAATTTATTAAAATTAATTAAAATAAAAGCAGCTTCAATGGATGATTTAGAAAAGGAATGCGTATTAATGTGGGACGAGATGTCAATTAGACCTTTTTTGCAATATAATGAAAGAGATGATTATATCGAAGGATTTTCTGATTTGGGAGAATACGGTCGCTCTCCAACATTTGCTAATATAGCTTTAGTCGCGATGTTGTCAGGGTTATCGTATAACTGGAAACAAGTAGTTTATTTTGTGTTCTCAACCGGACCTGTGCCAGGAATGACTTTAAAATCTATCATTACCGATATAATCGATAACGTTGAGGAAACAGGACTTAAAATAAGAATGATGGTTTGCGATCAAGGCGCTTCAAATCAGAAAGCAGTAGCACAATTGGGAATCACACATGATCAACCATTTATTGAACGTCATGGTCGTCAAATCTTCTTTAATTTTGATACACCACATCTTTTTAAATGCTATAGAAATAATCTACTTAATAATGATTTTGATCACGATGACGAAACTATTACTTGGGAAGCAATTCAGGAATTAAGAGAATTTGAACAGTATAAATCAAGTAGGGCCGCCCCAAAACTAACTAGTCAACATTTAGATCCAAATAATTTTCAAAAAATGAACGTTAAATTAGCTGTACAAGTTTTAAGCGGATCGGTTGCGCGTGCGCTGATGGCAGGCTGGGATACTCACGATTTAAAACATCCCGCGTGCGTGTCAACGGCTAACTTTCTTTTCGGAATGAATAATATTTTTGATTGTTTAAATGCAAGACATCCCAATGATTCAACTCCGTTAAGACGTGGTTTATCTAAAAATCATCCGCAGGTCGAACAAACTTTACGCGACTCAATAGAATGGCTTGAAAAGCTTAAAATGTTTAATGGTAAAACGTTTAAATATCCGGACTGCTTTACAAACTTAGTTTTGACTATTAAAAGTATTCTAATGTTTTGGGATGTTTTGAAAAATGAAGGTCGATCGTATTTTTTAACTGGTAAAGTCAATCAAGATCCGATTGAGAATTTCTTTTCATTAATGAGGGCGTTATCGGGCTTTAATACTAATCCAACTGCTATTCAATTTAGGAAAAACTTTCAACACGGAACTGTAACAACATTGCTATTTCCTTCTGTCGGAAGTAATTGTAAACCGGACGAATGTATAAATTTATTATCTAGTTATTCCGGCGTTAAACCCGATAAAAATGAAACGTTAAAAAAGCAGGAGGAAATGCAAAACCAAGTTCGTTTGAGCGTACAATCATGGGCACTAAATGAATTTTTTGAAGATGACGAAGCTGCAGAGCAGATGAATATTGAAGCAGGTAACGCAGATGATGATTTTGATGAAATTGATGCAGTTGTAACACTAGATAAGTGTGCAATGAAATATGTTGCAGGTTACTTAGTTTATAAATGTTTAAATAAATTTGGCTGCGAACATTGCAAAGAAACTTTGACTAGAGAAAATCAAAATTTAGAGTACAAAAGTGATTCGTTGATTTTTTGGAAAGCTTATCGAGTTTCCGATCTTGAACTTGGCAATTTAAAAGTTCCATCAGAACAATTTTATTTAATTATTTTAAAAGCTTATCAAGTTTTTGAGAAAGAATTTTATTTACATTACACAGAAAACAATATTGCCATGAAATTAATTGAATGTATTGAAAAAGTTATTATGACTAAGTTTACAGATTTTTGGCTTAAAAATGAATGTGTACAACATAGAAAATATATCATCAAGCAATTTGTTAGAGTTCACATTTTTTATTTTTTGAAATGGTTATCTGTAGATTATCGTGATTCTACTAATAAAAAGCGCAATGTCCCTATAGATCCATTAACGAACAAACCTTGTGCCAAGTTACAAAAATTGATGAAGTAAATTCTTTTTTATGCAATATGTTCCGACAGTATTATAGTTTAAAGTCCTGCGATGTATTTCAATATAAAATTGTTTTTCAATTATTTTTTACTTTGAGTCAGTAGTATATGTTGATTCACTTGTATATGTATAATGTACATTGTGTAAATAATTACTTTTGGTGATGGGACTTTTTAAAAAATAATTGTAGTTTTTATTGTAAATATTTTTTGACGTTTAATCTGTAATATTTGTTTGTATGTAATTTTAAACGCAATTACTTCTGGTGAAGGGCCTTTTTCTTGATCCCCTATAGGTTTTGTTCCAGAGCAGATGCAGATACCTACCTAGAATTAGGTCATGGTATTCATCGAACGCCGATGTGGGTCTAGGTAGCCACAGGGAAGGCCTCTCTCATTCTTTGTTGACTATAAGTCTGATAACAATAAAGTTTATCAGGCATATGTCATCATATCAGGATGATCGGCGGACGATGTTACGCGCGCAATAAGGCGCATAGTTAGTTTAGGTCTTTTTCAGATGCAGTATGCAGACCAAGGCAGCGAGTGACCAGTCTATCATCGCATGTAAATAGTTGTAACTAACTGTCTATATTCCTACTTTACTAATTTGTACATACTCCTTTTCTTCATCCTCTCCCGATGGAAGAAAACCTGCCACCTTCCCGTTGGTTTCCATTGAGTAGTGTCAATAAATTGTCAATACATAACATCATACAAGTTTTTAATATATTATTAAATATTTGTATTTCAATACTAAAAAAAATTAATCATAAGTTACACTCTATGTATTTACGACAATATTATTAACATTAGCCAAGAGCAGGAAACATTAATGTTTTTTAATTTGTAAAATTTATTAATTAATTGTAATTTGTATATTTAATTAATTAAAATATTTGTCTTAATCTATTCAATAATTTTAAATATTTATATGTATTGCAATTTTCCGAAGGGTACTTTGCTTTACATCTGTATATTTCAGTTAAAGTCCTGAATTAGCATTTATAGTTAAACCAATTTGTTTATTAAAAGTGGCATTGGTGGGGTATTTTGTTTTAACAATCGAAGTTTGTTATAAACGCATATTATTTTATAAGAACAAATTTATACATGGGTTATTTAGCTTTAAGTGCTACAGTTTAAGTAATAGCTATTTGTTTATTAAATTAAAATACGTGGGGTATTTCGCTTTAAAAGTTTAGGGTATTTAGTATATATTTATAATAATTTTTTACAATACTTTTCTACGGGGAATATTCAGCTGTAAGTATATTTTACATTCGAAATACGTTAATTCCCGCGCGATTCATTTCAGCTCCGTTGAGCGCGCCATCTACCTTATGGGGGGCCGAACTAAACAGTCGGCCCCCCGAGCTTTAGCTTCAGCGAAACTCCGGGATCCGGCCTTCTATATGTACACTAGTATTCTATATTCTCTGCCTATTCTTTGATATACAGGCCGATTACGTAAAAATCTTTGCACTCGGTACTTACTTCTAACTTGAACTTTTGCTCGGTGAGTAGTTTTTCGTTTAGATAACCGCGTTATAATAAGGCACTTTGCACTTCTGTTTCGGGGAAATTGTCGGCCGAAGCGAGATAAAGTAAGTTTCCTCTGTAGCGAAACGAGTGTTCGTTTAGCGTTTGCAGATATACAAACGACGGTGGGTCCTGTCCTTCCGGTATAGCCCACGGGGGCTTTTCCCGAGGCGGCCTCGCGCTAGCCACGACACAGCGCTTCATCTTGCCGTTGGCTAATGCCGCCGCAACTGCCGCTGCAATCTTCGCCTCGTCGCTCGAGCTATCAGTGCCGCCTGCGCTGATGTTACCTCGACCTGGTGGTAATGCGCGTCTACCGCTGGCTGTAAGCTTACGATCAGCTGACGCCCGCCACGTGCCGTATTTGAATAATTAGGTGGTAGAGACGCGCACGGGGACTATTGCCCGGATGATAAGGGCTGGAATGATTTTAAGTCTCGTCCTTCTTTGTCACCGGTGACTTGAGTACCTTCGCCGGTTGTACCGCTTCTCTTGCGCTCGGACTGCTCGAAGGCTGTATGTTTTCGTTGCCGCGCGTCCTTTTTCTTGCCAAATATTGGCGAATTCGAAATTGCATTCCCGTTGTTATCCAGCGGCTCTTCGTCAATTGGATCTTCAATCGAATAGGCTGACGGGGCCGGGGGTTCTATTTTTATATAGAGCGTGAACTGACGGCCTGTTAGATTTAAATGCATCCAACTATGCGTCACCGCGGTGATTATATGGAAACATATCCGCTTGTTTTCCGAGATGTTGTTGTGTATGCATATATTAGTCGCAAACGTGTGCGCAAAATAAACGCGCAGTATACCGTACCATACTCCGATTGCGAACGTAATATTCGCTCTGTTTCGTGCCGATCTCCACAGGATCTTAGAAAATCTCTATACAAAATCTCGAACTCAGGCCTCCTCTCGTTCAGCGTTGGCTCATGCTCTGTAAATCGCCGAAAAAACTTACGGGAGGAACCGGGGGGATCAAGTATCTCGCTCGCTGGTCTGCATCCAAGTGTCTCGCTTCCTGGTCCGTATCACAATCCCAGCTCTCTTGTCGGCACGCGACTCGAGGCCCTAGCTCTCATTCACACATGGCGCGGCGCACGCACACAGCTACCGAATCGAGCAGCGCCGAATTTAAAGATCGGTATAAACAATTAAATACAACAACAGGTACCATTCATTAGACACTCTTATGTATACAAATACAATAACGTAAAGACATCGCCGTTCGCCAGCACTCGCTCGAGAACATACGCAGGTGCATCCACACTCACCATCACTGAACGTGGCAACTGGGCTCGGTCGGAACTCATTGGTCTCTTGCATCAGCGGCACTGCACGATTTCTTCTTCGTACCGAAGGTCGGCCACAAAATTGAATCTCGTATATCCGGCGGAAAGTCACGTACTCCCTCTGTGAGGGGCAATGGTTCAGCAACTGCGTTGGCTACTCCTATCTCGAGGAGATGTAGAGCTTGACCCTGAGGAACTATCCGCTTTGTCCTGTGGGTAAGGAGCGTCTCGACATCGCTTTCGCCTGACCGTCTGTTCTTCCTGTCGATGGTGAGGCGAGGGTGACCCACACCTGCCGCGACTAATCTTTCGCCCAATGGAGTAGGCCGCGCTCCGGTATTCTCCCGTGGCGTTGTGCTGTTCAAGGGGCTCGGCCCAGTGCAGAGATAAACTGCGACAACTTGGGGCTCTACCGCCTCGGCGATCGGAACTCGGTGCTCTTGAGAAGGGAAGTTCTTGAGGTTGGATCGGGCCTCCTTGGTCAACTCTGATTCTGGAAGGTGAGCGCTCCGCTCGAGGGGTGATTGCTTCTTTCTCTGCCCTAGTGGTATCTCTACTGCGTTGACGGAAGGTTGGCCGTCGTGATGTTCCAGATCCTACTACAGCGCGCGCTGGCATGTTCTCACGGTATTGGTCGCTGCAGCGGGGGCAAGATGGCAAGTCCACCTCGAATAGGCCGCAGTTGAAGCAAATGGGTCCTTTGCATGGCTCAGGACACAAGTATACTGCAGCAGCAGAAAGCAACAGTAGGGAGGAGGGTCCAAGTTAGGATCCGTCGGTATTGGCTTCAAATTTCCGTACTTTATTCCAGACAGGCAGATTTTAAACGAAAGCGAGCTTTGACTGGTGGACCGAGAAGATCGTCCGGCGGTAGTTCGGCGGTGAATCCTAGGGGTCGATTCCCAATCTTGTCATCGTCGCCCTTCCTAGTCGGATTTGTCGTGCCCTCCGCCGGTGTTTTGCCAAGAACGGGCGACCAGGAGGTGCTCAAAGTGAGACGTGATGGTGGGTTTCCCGTATCGTGTTACGGCTCGTCAACCTTAGCAGGGGAATCTACGCTCATCTCCTCTCCAACTACCCGTAGTAGCTCTTCGACAGCTTTTCAGCTTTCTCGTGCCTCTTTACTGTCAGCCGTTTTGAGGCGGCCTCAACAGAACGTCTTGGTGGTTGGCGGTAAAGGGCGTGATCTCCTGAGAGGCTTGGAGATATCCCCACTGGCCGGATTATCGCACACCTTGAGTATTCCAGATCGGTATCAAGGTCCTGAATCTACCGCCTGTGGAACCGACACCCAGAGAGAGCTGGCACTGGCCTGGGTTGTCAGTGCTGGGGAAACCCCCTGAGGAGGGAGCGGTTGCTCTAACAATCCGTCTCCGTTGCAGTGACGTCAGAGTGGGGAAGTAAAGCTTAGAAAGGCGTGGGAGTTCTGAAAACACTTCCGAGCGTCCTGAAGCAACGCTACTCCTCCACTCCGACTCGAGCCGAGCTCTAGAATGAACGTTCATTTTGGTTTAGTTTTTCATTTTTCATTTCATTGTTCAAGGATCGGTTTTAATTTCTAATTAGGTATATTTTATCAGTTGTAACGCAGTATTCGGGTTTAAGAATTATTATATCATTCAATAAGTTTAAATAGGATTTCTAATAAATAAAAGTATCGAAACGAAAGAAGTTTAAGTGTTTAATTAATTTCGGACCATCAAACTACGAAGGAAACACCAGTCCAAGGAGGACATAAAGCAGAGAGACCAGCAACACAGCTACGAAAGGAAAGCAATCATCCCCTTACATCTACCTCAGGTAAATGAAGGTAAAAGATTTATTTATGTTCGAGTGTGAGTGTGCGTGTGTAAAAAGATAGGTGAGACAGAGGATAATTAGTGTCGGTAATCAGGAGAGACTTGATGAATGAAGTCTCTTTCGCAGCTGTATAGTTGTGTGCGTGTGATCAACACAAAATAAATGTCGTTAAGTGACTAGCCGACACCGAGGCTTGTGGTACGACTGAGATTAGTTTCCCAACTCATCTTCCGTATCTACTTGGGCGACGGGTTGTAAGCTAAAATCATCGATCATATTGATCTGGCGATTGTTAGATACGTTTAATTCTCGAGGCCTAAAAGAACAATTCTCTGGCCATTGATATGAATTGTTTTATTATCAATTTTAAACCCGGCTAGTTTTAGTGTGGATGATCTCAATTGATTTTGAGATGTTACTGTATCATTCGTACCGGAATATTCACGACAGGTAGGCGGCGCTGTGCGGTCTCGGCCATGGAAATCTTCACGTTTTATCGAGGCATAAATAGAATTTAGAGAGCTGACCTGATCTAAATTGTTTAGCAATTGCACTAGTTCGTCGATCGTTTTAATACTTAAAAGCACTAGTTTTGGTATGAATGAAGGAAATTTAATTTAAATGAATAGAAAACTTTCTAAAAATAAAATAAGCCAAAAATTAAGTAGTTTTAGCTTATTTTTCATTATTTATGACTTGTTTTATTTTTAAAAAGTTTTATATTTATTTAAATTTAAATTTCCTAAATAAAATTAAATTAAATTTCCTTCATACCATACCAAAAATAGTGCTTTTACGAGTATGTCAAAAAATTTTCAGTCCGATTGGACTGTACATTATCCTGGAATCGTGTGTACAGTGCTCTTCAGTGTTTGATTTTTCATTAGTTCTTTTCTCGATTTAAGTTTCAAATTGTGTTGATATCAATACTTACTTAATCCATTGTTTAATCATACGGTTCGTTATATATAATACGTAATATTAGGATTGGTAATCATAAGGATAAATAAGCTTGTATATGTGAATTAAAATTTGGAATATACATAACTGAGCATACTTTTTAAATTAATATTTATTAATTTATTGTGAACACTTTGAATAACTACTGCAAGTTAATTTAATTAAAATGAGCAAAAAAAAAATTCAGAAGACATGAGTTTATTTAATTAATAATGTAATAATATCGAGACATATCATATACCTGGTTGTATATGGAGAAGGTATATAAAATAAAACAGATTAAAATTCATTTTTTCATTTAATAATAATTAATTGTAAATAAATGATTGATTGACAAGGATATATGGTTTGGCTAAATCGACGAGGTAGCATAGCCTTTATTTAACATCAATTTTCTGAAAGGTGAATAATTATATTTATTGTTGTCTTGTGTCATGATATGAGTTCAGTTTACAAATGAACTTAAAAGTTTAAGAGTTATAATTGTACGATAAATTTAAGTTCTGAAATTTTAGTTGATTTATCAATTAAATAAATTAATCATACGCAAATACGGTAAAAAAGGTAATTATTATTTTTTTTGTTTATTTTCGAATTTTATTATCGTGATTGTATATGAATTTACACTAAATTTGCTTATTATACGGGCTCGTGACATTTATAAGGTCATTCTTGACTTTATAAACGTATTCAACAGACTTACGTACAAAGCTTAATATATGAGTTATAACTTTCCTAGGTAAGAAGAAAGACAAAAACATGCTATTGAAAAATATGTGCAAAAATATTTATAAATATACCCTTTGATTATGTTAGGTAATGATTAATTGTTGTCGCAGATCTTCTTGTGCACGCGCTGCGTTCTGAACCAACCTATCGACGCAGACGTAGCCCTTGTCAATAGGACGACTTAGAGTCATATTTTTACAGTTATATGCGGAGGCGGTTAGTTATGGCTAAAAGTTGTAGGGCAAAGTCGACTTGCGTCAACTTAAAGCTTTCGTCCGGAGACTATTCCCTTTGGCCCAAAATAAAATTAATTTAATGCAAAATTAATAAGTGTAGGCCTGTTCCTACACCTACTTACTTTTTAAAACAAATAGACAGCGACCCAGTTGCTGTGTTGCGTTTCTCTTCCTTACTACGTGTGCACGTGGTTCTACGTACAGGAAGAAAATACAAGAGAGTCGTTGTGTGGCTTATTAGCTTGAAGGGAGGAAGCAGAATTAGCTCCGCTAGCATCGTCTGCGATATGGCCAGGCGAGCCCCCGAAAAATTTACCACTAAGGTAAACACAGATGCTTCAAACGTGTAAACTGCGCAGATCACTAGATACGTTGCCGTATATTAGAGTTAGTTGGCATGCGGAGTTTACACGCCTATGGGGCCGATGCGCACCCTTTCCCTCCCTACTGCCTTTTGCTCCGCGTAGTGATACAGTAGCACCACTAATGGGGGTTGCGACCGGTGGTGCGCAACCCCCACAGTGGTTATCAATACTGAAATTGTATTGATATCTGATGTACTGCAACTGGCCCGCTGCATTAGACATTGACGAATAAGAATATGAAAAATTTACGATTTTTCGAAATTTGCCGTTTCGCATGCTTTTGCTTTTTTGTCGATAACTTTGCGAAGAAAATATTTATAAATAAACTGATTGCAGGAGCATATTTTGCGTACAATTTTTTATTAAAAAAACTATGAAAATAAATCGAGTTTTTCAAGTTTTAACCCAGACTTGACCCCTTAATGTTATTTATAGCGCTGACTGCTTGAATTCGTCATGTCACGCATATAAACCGTAAAATAATCAGTCAATTCTAGCACCATGTAGCAACACCCGAGCGATAGTGCGGATGATAAGCACGATGCAATGATGTATCACTTATGTCAAGGATAGATGTATCGTTAACGAGGATTTGTGCCACCAAGTGCTATAACATTAATACGTTACTGTCATAAATTCGGCTATTCACCTTTTTACACTTTTATTATGTATTCGTCATACTTTTTGCACAGTTATGCCGCAGAAAATTAATTCTACTAGCGTAAGGCAATAAATGACAAAAAAAAATGATTTTAAAATTTCGGATTCATTAGTGACTTGAAGGTTCTGCGACTCTCCTTGTCAGTTTAGAAATAAAATATATTATTCATTTAATTATTGCACATTAGTACGACCGTGCAAAAATATATTCTATTTGTTATAGTAAAGTATTTGATTGTTACCTTCTAATAAAGACGTATAATAAGTCTTCAGATGACAGATTATTCAAATAATTTGAGCATACTCCATAATGTAGAGGGCCTGCGTCCCCTGAAAATTAGAATTCATTCAAATTCTTTTTTATATTTTATAACATAATATTACATTGTTATTTAAATAATAGGTATTGTATAATCATTTACTTCAGTTATTTATTCTGAAGGTAGTAAATAGAACCCTGATGCCCGTTGTCTCACAGTTCCTTGAGCGCAATCTCCCCCATTCCTACTTACGCTCTCCCGGCCTCCGTTCGGCAAATAACCTCTCGATATTCGCCTCTCCAGTTCGACCCGGAATCTCCTATGGACAGGCAGCTTAGGGATTGATTACGGAAAGAAAATAAAGAAAGAAGTTAAAACGAAACCTCCTTCATTGATTTCATCATTGATGCAGAAAAAAGATGCTCTCTTTGGGATCCGCCCTTTGACTATAAGCGAGCAATAAGCACTCGCGTAGTTCAGTCTTTTTTGCACAACCGAGGGTGACGAATGGTTAAGGTAAACCTCCGGGGCGTTTCACCTCAACTCATCCGCGAGATTGAGGCCACTCTGCAAGGTCTGCACTTACGATGAAAGCAAGGTCTCAGTACCCGCAGGAGACCAGTCGTTATGGAGTATTTGAGCCAAACGGTCGAATGGTGAAGCTTGATATCCGAACTTCTCTCGGTTACTCAGCCCACTTTCGATTTGCGAGCCTATCTTTTCTCGTACTCTAACACCAAAATCCTCTGGGGTCGCCCAAATCGGCCTCCTGGTGACTTAGTGCTAGGAGCCGTACTAAGGGGCGTTGCAACCACTTTCGGCAAGTAACAGTACGGTTGTTCTGGGTAACGCAGGATGACGAATAAGAAACCCCCGTAATCAGTTAGCCGACAGCGTCAATGGCGTCGTTTTCGCTACAGCGAGCTTGCCGTCACCCGCAGCTGTTCCGTGCAATAGAAGAAGCTAAGGAACCGGAAGAAGAGGAACACGACTAAGAAGCCGATCTTGGATGAGGTTCGAACCGAACGATCCAAAGCCCCAACTAGCATTGTCCCGAGCCCAACATCACAAAGATGACGGGTTCCCCTCCATATTTCCATAACGCCGAGAAGTTGGAGGGAAGGTCCATAACTTACGTCAAAAGGCAGCTAAGGAAGGCCGTAATGACCGACTCCAAACCGACGCTAACAATCCTGGTGTTCCAGGATCCGCTCCCACCTGTAGATAGTCGAGCAAAGCGAAGATACAAGCGAAGACATCCAAGCGAAAATCGCGTGGAGGGATTTGAAGCATTGCTGACTGTACAAGAGGTTGCGGGTTCCCGGGACGTCCCTAATCGATGATTCTTCCGGTACACGGACGGCAAAAAAGATCGTGCCATACCTGGAGCTACGGTATCCGTGACGCCTCTCAGCCGCAAAAAGCTAGCTTTGCTATGCTTCAATGGACAACGTCACCAGGAAAATACAATCGTTGACCTTGATCCTAGATGGAGAAGCCGCAACATTGGTGGAATAAACGCGTTTAAGGCTCTCTGCAAACGCCCACCTCATCTATAACTGACGAGGACTTTTAAACCCCAGTGAGGCTATAGGGCACAAACAATAAACAATCAGCTCTTTTGAAGGTCACCAACCTGACAACCTGACTCACATTCAGATTATATTTTCAATTTCACGTCTAAATAAATATTTTCTCTAAATTTTTAAATTAAAATATTCCAAAAGTTAACATTTAGAAAATCCTATTAATCTGACGTGCATAGTAGCACAGGTTATGGGATCCTAAATCACACACTTTCACAAAAATACACACTCGCGAACATACATAAATTTGTTCAACTACGTACATTAGGCAGGAATCTCCTTTTAAAATGGTGCAGGGCTGTCATTACACACTACAGACACACGAACACACGCACGCACGCACACGCACACACACATACATATATACATATATATATACACAGGGTTTTACATTTTTACTGCATATGGTATATACTAGCGGGTAAAGGTGCAAATTCTAAGAATGACGTGACTTTGCAGTTTATGATTCGGTGGGTAGTTACGCAGATAATCAAGCTCAAAGTTGGGTAAACAAGGCCAATGAGCGTGCTGCCCGACCAGGCCGCCAGAAGAGAAGTAGGCGCGGTGGGGAAAGCAGTGGAGAGCGGCTGCGGCAGAGGGACGTCGGCGCAGGCGCAGGCGCTCGCCGCTCGACTGCTCTTCCCACCAAGCCTACTTCCCCTCCAGCGGTCTGCTCGGACGGCGCGCTCATTGGCCACGTTTACCCAACTTTGAACTTCATTATCTCCGTAACTACCCACCGAATCGAAAAATGACAAGTTACTTCATTCTTAGAATTTCCTCCTCTACCCACTGGTATATACCATATGCGATGAAAATGTAACACCCTATATATATATTTATATATATATATATCTTGTATTGATGCACATATCCCAACATTGTACTAGGCCCATTTTGAAGGCGTTGTTACGAAAGTCGGATTGCTCTTTCTTATATTACTTTCTAATTCAGTATATTTAATTTGTAGTTCCATATAAAAATGTAGTAAGCATTCTACTTTAAAAGAATCTTTAATGTTTACAGGTTTTACTACTTCATTATCATTTTTTAGTATTATTTTTAACAATCTATATTGCATAGACTCCAATTGACTTTCGTAAACTACCCCGCAAAATAATTGATCGCATGTAAATGTAGAAAAATTAATTTTTTTCTTGGATTTCGGTACAGGTAAAAACGGAATGTAAATTATACCAAAAGTGGCCATGGTATGCATTTTTTTCAATGTATTAGTGTTAAAAGCGTGATAAAAGTTACCCGGAAACATTTTTTTTTCTTTTTTTTATACTTAGATTTAAACAGTTATTAAAATATAATCAATAAGTACAATCACAAAGAAAAAAGTTAATCGATGTATTTTGTAATGATAGATCTTTTCCAAGTTGGGTTAAAAAAGTATTTTATTCAAATAGAAGCCCACAGTCTATATTATTACAAGTTAGAGAACAAACGATGCCAGAAAATAAAATTATTGGCGTAAAGAAAATATCACGAATCACCATGCACTGATGTATATAGATTTCGCATTTGGAAAAGCTTTGTACGACACTTTTTAGATCAAGTGACTTTGATCGATTATGACTTGAATTTCTGTGGCTTCCCGCAACAACTGCCTAAGTCCACTTTTCATGTTTTCGAGAAAATGCGACTTTAATGATTACACTTATCTCGAATGTGAGAGCTAATGAATGGAGGCGCGATAAGTTAGCAGTTCAATCAGTTATCCTAAAGATTACACAGGCACACAAAAAAAAGTTATCTATATCAGAAACTACATCCATTGATTCTTATGTATTTTGATGCGCTGAAACCAAATCCAAGGGCAGAATAGCCTGTAGGCCTTCCATTTTTTTTTAAATCACAAAAAACCGCCCTCAAATACGGAATTACGCGCGGATTGGTGATTACGGTCATGCGCCACGTGGCGACCGAACTCGGAACTACCGGCGTCAGAAGGTACAGGTAACTTTTTTTTTGTGTTCCTGTGTTATTAACCATGCACGGAGAGCTCAGAAATTCGTTTTGCTTTATCAGTAATCACAGCAAACCCTTGATGTGGGTCGGTTATTCCAGGAACTCTGGACTTACAATTAGTCGAGGAGATGGTTTTAAGGCGAACACATCCCTTGTCAAATGCCGCCGGGAATTTTTCTGCCAAACTGGCTCCCAAGTTTGAAGGACCCTACCGAATAACCGAGCAGTAATCTCCAACTGTCTACATTCTGGAAACGATAGCGAGCGATAGTAGAAAGGTTGCGATAGTACACGTGTCGGATCTAAAGAAATGCTTATCGCCGCGTATCTTCTAGTAGATAGTTATGTACGTTAAATACTAATGACATGTTGTTTACAGAGAAAATCACGATGTGCTGGTTATTTCGTTCCCGGCGAAGCGTGTCTCGAGAGCGATAGGTCGCCGAGGAAGGTTTTGATTTTATGGGCTTCTCACCACGAACGAGATCGGCATAACATCAGTCAGGAGGACGAATCGACGAGCCTTAGACTAGAGCTTCTAGAGCAGGCAGAGACCCGGGGTCGTGAGAAGGAAGAGGACGAAGAGAGAATAGAGAGAGAGAAGAGAGAGAAGGGAGAAAAGGAGAGAGCCCACGAAGTTGCCGTCGACGCTTGGTTGCTGGGGATGGAAGGAAGGTCCCGAGTTACCCCAGTAGCCCAACGGAGTTTGTACGATCCGGACGCCGTGATCACTGACGAGGAAGAGCATAGGCTGTTGGCTGAGTCGGACAACAACAACAGAGCTATATTGATCTACTGAGGCGACTTACAATTACAGTCGTTCTCTCGCACGTTAGATGACATAGTCTCCTTCATGGTGTGGCAGATGTTGACTGTTCTATCCTACTCGATTTCTCGTGGCAAATTATTCAAATTTATCTAAGCTGTGTTTCCACTAACGCCAGATATATTGACGGGTCCTTCGCCTGTTGCACGTTGCAGACTCTACCAGAAACAAGGAGTTCTACTATATTCAAACATACATATAAAGACGAACATATACATGTGCACTATAGCTGCGTAATATGGCAAGCGACGTTACATGGATAACCGATTGCAATTTTACAATGTTATTTCGTAGATGTAAATTCAGATCGTAATTCATGAAAATGACTTTATCAAAAAAGGGTTTGCAAGTTTTTTGCAAGATTTTAAAAGGCGATTTCATCTTTGTTTCACCTTACATACATCTAAAGGTTGAATTTGTCTTGTTGTCCCCGTCGGTATTTTTTTTACAGATTTATCTTCTGGTGTAGCTTCTATTACCACTGCTGGATAATGAGTACTCCATGAATCTATTAATAAAAGGTTTTTCGTTCCAACATTTGGAAAAAATACTTCTCGTAACCAAATTTTAAAATGATTTAAAATTTTACAATGACAAAGAAATTAATTAAATTGAATTATTATTTTATTTTTTATTAAAATGTAATGTATTTTTATATATATATATATATATATATATATATATATATATATATATATATATATATATATATATATATATATATATATCTGAAATCTTTTTTCCAGATTTAGATGCTACTAAATAAACGTTATTCGGTTTAAATAGATTGTTCTATTATTGGTTCAAATTTTCCAGTTAATTCTTTTAAAACTAAAAACAGAGATGGAAATAATTTTCTATTGGAGAATATTAAAGATGATTGTTGATGTAACTGCCTGAACAAAGGATTCTACTTGTTTCTGTCCTTCTATGGCCAATGTTTTCCCTGAATATATTTCAAATTAGAAACCACTTTGATCTGCATTATAGATATTTCCAAATCCAAAATTTTATATTACCTTTTTAACATCAAGATCAAATCATGGGCCTTCTGCTTTAATTCTTCGGCATTTTCTAAAATCTTTTTAGAAATGAATTTATTTATTTTTCTCGATACAATTCTGTGCGCTATCTTAAATCTCTTTAACCAACCTGACGAAGCTTTAGACCTAAAATCTGCATTTATTTCTTTCTGTGCCTGTAGAGTCCATTTTCGTAGATAATTATCATGAACTACTAAACCATACTCAATTGCTGATTTAAAATTATCTAAAGTAAACCGATTTTCTCCCTATACGTTCCTTCTTTATTTAACCCTTTAACGCTCAAATGCACGGGTTTCGACCGTTGTTTAAAAAGTTGTACTGCTTCAAAAAAAGGAGAGAAAATAAATGGGGATCAAGATTTTCTACTATTTTTAGGTGTGCTCTTTTGATGGGTGTGTTTTAAATTAAAAAAGAATAATGTTCGATCCTTCTTTTTTGAAAAATACTTCAAAAAACATATTTTTTATAACATTATTTTTTAAATCTCATTTTCTGAAAATATCCTGGTCTTTAATCGGCTTGGGAATAATTTCAAATGTGTACCCGATGTTTGAATATGAAGAAAACGTTTTTTCTAATTAATTTTCTCCTCTGAATAATTCAAAATGGCATCCGAACGGGCAATTTCGCCGGAAAAATTCTTTGATGAATTTAAAACCTTTTTTATTCTTAAAATGATTGTCTTGATCTTGATTGAGATTGAGATTGAGATTCTTGATCCCCATTTAATTTCTCTTCTTTTTTTTGAAGTCGTACAACTTTAAAATAACGGTCGATAACCGTGCATTTGGGCGTTAAAGGGTTAATTGTTCCGCCCATCGACGTAGTTGTTCTTCAAATCTTACAAGCTTGAATTTTTGTCGTACCGAACCAATACTACGTTTTTTTGATGTGAAACATCTTATGGCGCACCTAGCGGGTAACGTGGACTGTCGATGTCGTGATGCGTGATGCGAAAATTTTGAGAAGCCGCGCAACTGCTTCGGCTATACTCGGCTTTCTTCGGATGCGACGCTTTCCCTTCTTCCCACTCTACTCCTTGTATGTGTGTGTGTGCGTGTGTATAGCGTCTCTCTCTCTCTCTTCTATCTCTTCCGCTCTACTCCTTATATGTGTTTGGGCGTGTGTATAGCGTCTCTCTCTCTCTCTCTCTCTCTCTCTCTCTCTCTCTCTCTCTCTCTTTCTGCAAATAAAATATGATGAATGACATGTAAAAGTAAATTTTTGTTTTTCGTCAGCACTCCTCATAAGGTTATAAAATTGATCAAGACTCATTATCTTTTCTTTTCTTTTGGCAGTTGCTCCCAAATTTTTAAGTGTAGCTATACGTAAATCTTCATTAACTTGTAACGGTTGCGTTCCCCTCGCACCGGATTTTGTCAGTTGGGATTCAGGATTCGGAAAGGGGAGTGAGGTTAGAAACAACTCCGTTTGGTTAAGTTTAAATAGTTTGTATATTTAAAATCTCTCAAGGCGCGTCATCATTCGCCACCTGTAACCAAAACAAAGTACGCCTTTAAAAGACTTATCTCTTACAACTACTTCTTATTATCTAGACAGTGATTACGGTACTTATTAACTATCGGCGCGATCCTTAATATCTACGGTATGTGTACGTATCGCTTATTCGGTACGGTCGCCGGTACGCTTCGCTTACACCTACTTATACATACTACGACTAGAGCACGGCGGTTTGGCTATTCCCTGGTGACGCACCAGGCGTGTAATTCGCTATCGCGGAGTCCTCGCGAGAACGTGTGCGCACAGTGGCAACAGGAACGGTAGAAACAGTGTGACGGTGAAGCGGAGTATGTATGGAGTGTGTGCAGATTCTGACAGAGACGTGTGCGCACGACTCTGCCAGTATTTGCAGTCAGTTTCGGGTTCCGATTACCCTGTGTGCGCACAGTGGTAACAGGAACGGTGGAACGGTGGTTGGCGGTTTAGTGCCTGTAGTTGCGCTACGTGTGCTCACGAGAGCTCTCCTCCAGGTACTCGGTGGGTCTGAATTACCCTGTGTGCGCACAGTGGTAATTTAGATGATAGTGCGGTAATTTCGGTATCTGTGCCGTTACGTGTGCGCACGATAACGGTCAGATATCGGTAGTTCCTCTAGGGCCCTCCTAGCGGTGTCGTGTGCTCACGGCAACGCTCGGATCGGGAGCTCTGACCGAACTGCCGCCGTGCTGTCGCGGCTGGGCTTATATAGCCCCAGTCGCTGGCGCCAACGCCCTCTGGTAGTGATTGGGTCGAGTGTTGTTTGTGTATTTGTGTGGTGCTTACCGTGCTCTTTTCGGTGGTGTGTGTTAGTTTGTTTGCGCCCGTCGTCGGTTTCGTTCGCGGCTGTGTTTACATTGTACGAGCACGTGTTGCTATCCATGAGCACTCGGCTTGTGCTCATGTTGTTGTCGTGCGGGTCTGCCTTTCGCTCGCTTTGTTTGTGTGCCCGCTTGTACGTATTCTGCACGAGACTGACGTCTCGTTGCAAACTGCAGCATTTGAATTTCTATATAATTGTTGAAAAGGCTTTGGTTCTGGAAATCTTGTATGAACGTCTTGAATTTCTGATTCATCGTCATTCAACTGTTCATCTTGGCGACAAAGTTCCCAACAAATATTGGTAGTTTTATAATAGTTTATTTGGATTATTATTGTTTTATATAATGCCCCATATATATATATATATATTTTTTGCTAGATTACATAATCTCTTGTTATCCAAATCGTATTGAGCATCCGTTGTGATTTTAAAACCAAAACCTGGAGGACCACGACTACCCTCGATTTCCTTAGATTACGTCCAAACACGTCGACGCTCATCTTTCAAATGATGCTTATAAATGAAACAGCTCAGTATATATACCCTCCTTCGCGAAGTTCTTCTATGATGGAGCGAATCTCATTGATATGACTAGGATTGCCAGCTGATTGTTCAGCAATAAGCAAACGTATAGGATCATCTAATTCATTTAAATCGTCCCAGTACACATCCATTCCAGTATCTCTTCTAGCAATTTTATATATATAGAGATAAGCCCTTGCCACTTTTCTGAACAAAGAGAAGTTTGATAATATCAGTGTACTTTCTAATATTATGAACTAGAATTGGTTCTGTGCTCGAATTCTGTTTTTTGTGAGCACTTGTTACTTCTACTGTACTTCGATAATTAATAATCGATAATTAGTAATCGCTTTGATCATAAATCTTGGGCTGTTTTGCAATGAGCAACTCCATCAAACCCAGTGTTTTTAGATACCTTCCATCTTTTACTTTGATGCTTTGATCACCAAACATTATTGGAGAGTCACTTAACATCCATCTTTCCCCTTCTTTTCGAACTCCATATATTTTATCAATATCCAACTGATTCTTCAACATAGTCATATACTTGTCAGTTTTTTCTTTATTGATTCGATCGTTGGTTAGCACTCTGTGAATGTTCTCATTCCTAGTTGAATCATCGTTACTAGCTGCAGTTTCAAAATCAGATTCTCGATAAGGCTCAATGGTTTCATCATCAAAACTATAATTAGAACTTTCATTTTTAGTCAACTCATCCTTAAGATTCAAGTCATCTTGTCGATAAACTACTAAGAGATTGACGTTATCTCTGACAAGATGTTTTGGAACTTGTGCGTATGACTGACAGCGATAGAAAAAATGAACTTTCTTATGTCTTCCCATACAGTAGTATGCTCTAACGTTATTTTGCTTTTCACTGGCTACATCATTAAAGATCATAACAGAGTTTAGAAGTGCGTTATCGGGAGGTATCACATCATCATTCTCGCTGAATGAAAAATACTGTATACCAGGCAATGGTTCGAGAAGATCTTTTAAAAATTTGTACTTTGACTGATTGAGCGTCTTGGAGTAGACGTAAACATTTTCAAACCTAACTCCGTTTGGATGTATTATTAGACCTACTAAACTGTTGGTTTTACCGTAATTAGACGGTCCACAAAACACCGCTCGGATACTATCCGGAAGTAAATCACCGTGGCGTTTATCTTTCTTCTCTGGTTTCGCAATAGTATCAAAGTTAATTACTGGAAGAGAAACAGACATAAATAAAGCTCGTATTTATACTCTCAGCATTAGTTGTCATTTAACCTGCGTGATGTAATGATCGTTTACAAACGTCGGGGACAACGTCTTGTCAATCGATTGCTCAATAAGCTTACAGTTGAACTTCATATACCAGGCTATTAATTCTGTGTACCAGGCACTAAACCTCCTAAACGATTAGCTCGTGGTGATTCAGGTATTAATCCTTTAGACGTTGCTTGCAAGCAACACGATATAGTCTATTCTCAGAATCGAGAAAACATTGAAGTTAGGAACGCTGCCGATAGAGTTCTCGCCGATAAAGCGTGGAAAAGAGTTGTCTCAAAAGACTCGGGAATTAAAGAAAAAGCAGCTTCTTTTGCTGTCACAAGTACCATGAAGCTAAAATCTAAATTTGGAATGGGTGTTCCATTCAAAAAGATAGTTAAAGTTGCGTCAAAATCAATCGTCCCAGGTAAATTTGCTCGTAAAGTGATTCTTTCGGCAGTGGAGGGGGCTCGAAAAGCTGTTAAACTGGAAGTTACGAGATCGAAGACATAGACACTTATCTTTTTATACTTTTTAGTCTAAAGCCGAATAATAATACTCTTCGCAGTGTAATAGAGTGCAGTCATACAATTGATTTTCATCCAAACGATTCAATAGGTCAGTTACTTAGGTTCACATAACGTATTTTTCCTGCAAAGATCGTTCATAGTTCTAATCTACCTGTGTCTATACTTAAGGTCAATGCTCTACGAATTGAGTGCAATATCACTACTGGTGCCTACATATACGGACAGAAAGTACATATCAACTTAGTTAGTTTGGTTTGGCGGGGCTGGACCGTTGCGGCCCCTACTCGGGGATATGCAGGTCAGACACTCGGGCTTGCGCCGATTATGCCAACCCCCCTCCTTACACTAATATTAACCCATTTAAGGTGCTAATATTCCGACTGCTGGTCTATCTATTTCCTCCTGTCTCAAGTACTCTTCTCTAAAACAATCTCTTGTTGATGGTATCGGCGACCCTGCAGATATTTGCCGACCCTACGAACTCCTTGTCGACCAAGTGTGTCCCCCATACCCTCTGTCTCGTCCAGAAAAAAGCTTGACATTTACGCAGTAGGTGAGAGGTTGTCTCCCTAGCCGCTCCACACCACTTGCAGTTACCTGAATCCCGGAGTCCCATCATCCACAGATGGTACCTAACTCTCCAGTGTCCTGTCAACCATCCCAACTGCCAGCCTGAGCTTGTTTCTGCCCAGGCTCCCTATGGTCATTCACTACTACTCGGGTGGGTCCTCCCCTACAATACCCTTGGCTTGTCTAAGTCCAGCGACGCTTCGCCACTTACCATCCAGCTCTTTCTTGAGCCAGTCTCTTATCGCTTTTTGACCTTGTGAGGGAAGCTACCGCTACGTGGCACTTCTTAGCTCGGAGCCTGTTTGCTCCTCTTTCTGTAGGGCAAACTACTGTGGGCAACGAACTGTCTGTTCGCTTTCTCGTTTCCTCGAACTCCAGAGTGCCCTGGTACCAATAGAAGCTGTACTTTGTTTCTAGCCGATAGGGCCGTGAGTACCTGTCGGCAACCGAACACTTCCTTGGAAGTGATGCTAATACTGTTTATGGCCAACAGAGCGGCTCTGCTATCCGAGCAGAAGGTGACTGTCCGGCAGCTCGTTCCTCTGCTCAGCAGCTCCTTTGCCGCTTCCGTAATAGCCCTTACCTCGGTTTGGAAAACCGTGGCATGTTAATCGAGTAAGCAAACGATCTCACCCGTTCTCCCTCTTTCCCATGCCCCGGCTCCGACCCCATTCCCGTCTTTGAGGCCGTCCGTGGACCAGACGATGCTCCCCTCGAGTAAGGGATGTGTCCCCTCCTTCCATTCCTCTCCATCCGGGAGGATGACCTTGTATGGTTTAGAAAAGACTAATGTCTGTCCTACTGTATCACAACTCCTGTCTGTCATTAAGGGTCTTAGTCTGTCATACAGTCTCGTAGTCCTTCATCCTCATAGCGCGCATCTGCCGAGCTGCCTGCGATTCTGTATTGAGTTTTGTAGGAGTGCGATCTAACTACCCTGTCTAGCGGGGAAAGACCTAACAGTAGTTACATCGCAGACGTGGGTATGGTCCGCTTGGACCCTGTGATACCTTCCATAACTAGTCTCTGTACTTTGTCGAGTGCCCTGCTAGTACCTTCAGCTTGCACTTGTGTTCCCATACCAAGGATCCATGCATAAGTCTTGGTTTGATAATAGCTTCATAAAGCCATCTCACCTTATCGGGTTCCAGGCCCCAGGTGGCTCCAAAAGCTCTCCTGCATGCCCAGAACGGACTGATTGCCATGTCACATTTCTTTCTGATATGGTTGCCCCAGTTTAATTTTGAGTCGAGCGTAACTCCCAGGTACTTTACTTCCTTGACCAGCCCTAGCCGGGTCCCCTGCAGCTGTAACACTGTCACTGGTTTGGTTTTGTACCTATTCGTGAAGAGCATGACACTTACCTTGTTGGGGTTGACTTCTAATTTACTTTATTACACCAGTTTTCAACTTGTCCTAATATTCATTGCATTACGACTGATATAACGTCGACATCGTCTCTTCTTACAAGTAAGACAATGTCGTCCACATATGCCTGTGCATTGATGCCCGCCTCGCCGAGGATACGAAGCAGGCAATCCACCACCAAGCACCAGAGTGTTGGTGACAAGACCCCACCCTGCAATCATCTCTTGTTTACTTTCCCACTCATAGAACATGTTCCCCACTTGGCCTCTATCGACCTGCAGACCAGCAATTTGCTAATCCACCTAGCGACGGTCCCTGAGATCGCATGTTCTTCCATGCCCGCCGCAATTGCCTTTGCTGTCGTGTGGTTAAAGGCCCCCTCAACGTCCAGAAAGGCAGCCTAGCCGTGTCTAATATCGTACCTTACCTTCAATTCCTTTTTGGACGAACCCTACCACCTCCGTTAACGCTGTATCCACAGATTTTCGAACTTGATACGCGTGCTGCTTGCGGTGTAGAGGAGTCTCTTCCAGCGGTTTTTCTTTAATATATCTTTCTATCAGCCTTTCCATCGCCTTTAGCACAAATGAGGTCAGGCTGATTGGCCTGAAGTCTTTTACCGTCGTATGTTATGGCTTGCTTGGCTTGGGTAAAAAGCTTACCCTGGCCCTCCTCCAGCAAGCCGGAACGTAGCCATACGCTAGGCAAGTTCGGAACAACTTTTCCAGAACTGGCAGCAGTATGTCTTTGCCCTGTTGCAGCAGTGCCGGGAAGATCCCGTCTGGGCCTGCTGCCTTACGGGCATCAAACGTTCTGTCCTTGTTCGTGATATACCTTGCTAGCCTCCAGTCTTCCCCTCGCGATCGTGACCTAATTGGATCCCTATCCGACTTTAAATCAAGGCTAGGGAAGTGTGCTTTCATAAGCCACACCAGGGCTTCCTGCCCATCCTTTGCCCAGATTTCTGCTTCTGATTTGATCGAGTCGGCTAAGAGATTTTTAAGTTTTTGGAGAACACTGAGCAACCTAGCCGTGTCTAATATTGTGCTTCGACTGCTGCAATATCTTCTCCAGCCCTCTACCTTAACTTTCTCAATCGCCCTTTTGTATTGTTTTTGCTCCGAATCAAAAAGCCGCTTGTTCTGATCTCTTTTCGAGTGTCGTAAGCAGTTTCTGATCCGTTCTTTTGTCTTCCTCAGCTCGCAATTACTTTGGAAGGAACTGATGATCATATCATGTAAGATCTCGCAGCAGTGATCGATATCCTCGGTCGCCCCGTAGGTGGCCGGAAGGAGCTCGATCCTTGCTTTGAGTTCCTCCCTGTACCCCTCCCAGTTAGTTTTTGTAGGGTTCCTTTTGAGACGTCCACTGTGCTGTAACCTCCAAGTCGGGAGCCGGTACAATTGTGATCCGACATAGAGACCTCATCCGACCCCTCCAGGAGTACTCTGAGCACAGTCTCCTCCTTCCTGTTGCTCTCTGGGCCCACCGTCACCTTTTCAGTTTTAGTGACAACCGAGGAGTCGTGTGGTATTCTGTCTCCTCAGTCTCTTCACTATCACCTCGGCAGTGTGCACCCCCGGGACATAGATCAGAGTTCTGATAAGCTTCTCGATTACATTGTACCTATCCTTAAAAGCACAAGAAGTCGCTGTGTTCGTTGGCTGAGGACGCAGCAGAAATAACAACTCTTTTCAGAGCTCAAAACAATCGGTTCTTTTCAGGGCCACCACATTTTTTATCGTTAAGCAAACTCTGTTTGTTTTTATTAAATATATATTTAGCTACATTTAATCCAATACATACGTGTTAAATGTAATCTTGTCCCATCTATCATTGCTAAACTTTTTGCTAATCAAACTCAACTCCCACATATAAATTTTTTAAAATCTCATTGAATGACAAGTATGCATGAGTACTTTGATTCTTTGCTGGATGCATAACCAAATTATATCTTTATATGAATGATTCTAGTCAATAAATGCAATATGATTATTAAAGCTAGGATAAAATATATAATTAAAAAAAGAAGTTTATTCTACGTATTTAAAATATTGTTTTTAGCTCTGAAAAGAGCTGATTCGAAAATTTTTCTTTCCGGTGATGATGTCCATCATACGGTCGAGGGCTATGTCCGCGAATTCAGCTCCGTAGATGAGTCCGTGGATGACACGCATCTCATCTCTGATCATTTCCATGCGGATGGCTGTAGTGAATTCTTCTCTTGATCCGAATACTTGGTGATTCCTAAATCCATAAGTTGAGAAAAATTCGTCGTAGGCTCATCTCGTATAGCTTGTAGAAACCTCTCATGCTTGTTCTCGAAGATGATGCGTCCCATCTTGATGACTCGCGTCTTCTTCTGACACGCAGGGTCGGGAGGAGAGACAGCTCTTCCTTGACGATCCATGACGATGATACTGATGCCTTTTAGTTCGAGCGAATTCTATTTATGTAAAATACTCGTTCGCTCGCGAATACGTAAGACCCAGGCTTCTCCTCTACAGCGACCACTTGCGTTCTGATTAGTGCGGCGTATCTCTGACGTAAAAGAAACCTCGCAGTCTCATTGGTTCGGCGCTTCTCTACTTTTAACGTAAGAGAAAAGCGTGCGGTTCTCGCGTAATTTACAGTTCTTTATGGCAAGCGGAGGGAACACATCAGCTAGACTGGAGCTCACCTCGGGTGGCAGTTTCCAGCAATTTTTTCGCGAAGACCATAGGTCTTTTTACGAACGTAACAAAACATTCTTGTAGGTATTACAATAATACTATTGTTAAAGCTTTCAATTGCGAACTTGGTTTGCTATTTTATGAATCATCGGAGTCAACAATAGTAGATTTATCACTAGAATCATTGTTCCTTTTTGTCTGATGGTTTGATGATTGCGTAGTTACTTTTGATCGTTCTTGGCAGATTATAACTCCTAATTCTCGTGCGGATTTATTTATTCGTGCATCTCCTTTCTTCTTCTCTGCAATTGTTTCAACCTTACATGTTATAATTCCTTTTTCAAGTAAAAATGTTACGTAACCGCCTGTAAATGAATATTTTATGCAGTAATGTTTCAAAAATTTTAGCAAAACGTATTATAGAAATATTCATACTTTATATAGCTTCTTTATTTTTTGGAGTTAACTCCAATCATTTATCAGTTTCATTTGTCCTGTCGATCCAAACAGCATTTTTGACAAATTCAGGTAATCCATACGTGCGGTGTTACTACTAGTTCTCGTAAGAATCTATAGGAATTTGTAGCATTGATTGCACGTTTCCAACATTTACATGGGACTGATAAACCATAGTGGATGTGGAACATATGTTTCTTTAAAGGTTAAATTATTAATTATTTTATAAAGTTTTTAGTTTTTATAATTATATAAATTTCTTAATTCCTGCCTTGAGCATTAATCCTGTTTCTTTATCTATTTCTATATGTTCCCATTTGGAAAGTTTTTCTTTTTTTTCTGAATCAGAATCGTCATAATCATTGATATTGTATAAACATGCTTCCATTTTTCTTTCATACTTCTTTGTTTTTGCTTGAATTGTTACTTATCTTTATTCTTAATTTTCTTATTCATCTGCTTCTTTTTTGTATTTACTCCAGATGGTCCTGCGATTGCATCGAACTCACCTAAGAACGAACCAATATTATCTGATTTTGAACCGAAAACAAATAATGTTTTTAATATATTTATTCAGATTCACAATTAATGTGTATACCTACAAACTCACTAGACAATATTCGAGATGGTGTTATTGCATTCAACATGGAGTATTGCGATGAAGATGGTGTACTGGGAATAGTTACAGGAAATGAATTATCTGATGTTGAAACCCGTCCTTTCATACTTTCCTGATAATATAGTAAAATTGTTCCTGTTATTTATTTTTTTTTTTGATAATACAGGAGGTACCACTAAGGATTTTGTCCTTTTACGCTTTTTTGATTCAGTAAATATTAAACTGGGTGAAACTGATGAAAATACAATCGAATTGTTCCTGTTAGTGTTATCTGACAGTACAGGAGACACAACTGACGACTGTGTCCTTTTACAGTTACTTCGATGTAGTAACATTAAATACTGGCAAAATTTGTTTTGAAATTGTATCTGAGGTGCCAGCAGGAGATACTGATAAATTATTATTTCGACGAAGTTCTTCTAATTCTCTTTTCAAACTTAAAATTATTTCATCTTTATCTTGCGATATCTGGCTCTGCCGTATTGGATAATGTTTTTTCGAAATCGAAAATCAATTTTTGTTTCTCTAATACTTTTACTTTCACTGTAAAATCTTCAACTTTTCTCGTTGTTTCAGAAGAATTTTTCTGAAGAAAAAACCAAACATTAAGCTATTACTTTTAAATATTAATAATGAATTGTGACAAGTAATTATTACATTCACATTTATTTGGGGAGTTCAATTCTTTAATTAAAGTTTAACTTGCTATATGTACACTCTGGAATAAAGTACGCACCTTTTTGGACTTAGTCAACTTTGAACTTTTCTTAGTAACTCTTGACTTCTCTTTTCTTCAATGCAGTCTCAGCCAGTTCATGGACTGTGCCAGTTAATGGGCTTCGGCCACGTACTTGATCGATTCTTTATTTCATCATCTGAGAGATAAAAGTAAATAATCATTTGGTTAATTTATCGACTTTTATTGTTTTAGATACTTACTAGCAATAGCTAAAATTGCTACAGGCTCATAGATCGTTTCCTCGTTTTAATCAATACCATTGGATACGTATGCATACGAAAAGCTAGTTCTTGCTGTATTGAAATCTTGTATTTCATTAACAGGAATAATTTTCACTGATCCTTTCCCGACATGCAAACGAATGGCAGGATACAGAATTTCTTTTTCCTTATTGCCTTCTGGAATGTCATCAAACGTCTTGCTTGCTTTATCACTGGACTGAGTCTCCCCGGTTCGATCTTCCTCCTCTGAGTATCCGCTCTCAATATATATATATATATATATATATATATATATATATATTGTAACGGGCGGCGAGACGCGCACGTCGGCGCGGGTAGCTGAAGCGCGGGAAGGCCAGTGGAGGACTCGCAATTAGAGGGAAATTCGAGTCAGTTAGCTTTTGTCCGCACTCGCGATAAGTCAGAGATTACGCGCGCAAAAGGTTTCGAGTGTTGAGCAACAGCAACATCAGCAAGGAAACAGCAACAGCAGCATCGAAGGCCACAGCACCATCGAGAGCAGCAATAGCAACCAGGGGAGGCAGCAACAGCAGCAACGGCAGCACAGCAGCAGCCGCAGTAACCACTGCCACTGGTAGATCACCGCAACCGGGACACGGCAAGGTCAAGCAGGAGACTCCATGGCCAGAGTACGACGAGGATCGACGCGATAAGAGAAAGTAGGAGTTAGTTTCTATTTTATTTATGCGCGATCGACTGGCGAGGCATTTGGCCCCAGTCGTTGATCCGGTAGATTTTTCGGCCTTCTCGCGACGCGAATACGCGCTACACGGACGATGGATTTCTTATTGAATAAACGCCTTTTTAGTAGAATCGGTAGTGTGTTCAGTTGATTGTCGTCCCGATCCCTCTTCCTATTCAAACCGCCGAATACCGCCGCCTCCGCGGGCACTACACAGGAGTGTAGTGCACACTGAGCACCGGAGCATTGTCGCAAGTAGGCGACCACACGAGAATAAAGTACATAAAGTAGTGTATATATATATATATATATACTAGATAGAATAGTATATCTGTGGGGATATACTATTCTATCTAGATAGAATCTGTGGGGATACACTATTCTACTATATAGAATAGTATATCTGTGGGGACACAGGATCCCCCACCAGCTCGAGTCTCTCGGCACAAACAACAACTACAGCCGAGGATTTGTTTCTAAGGTCACGCCCTGAGGTGTCGCCTCAGCTGTGGCGGTTAAGCGCGGGAGAGTATAAATAGAGGGTTGCTCTAATTCTCCCCGGTAACGCTCCGATTCCTTTCCCACCGTCGAGTCTCGATTCCTTCGGTCAGAATCTCTCTCACCCTGTCATTGGTAGCTCTGACCGCTACATATCTGCCATACGTACGATATACCAATAAAACCGATAACGTCTTAAGGCAACCAACCTCCAGATCAACAAGGACAAATGCCACTTCGGCGAACCGCAAGTACCTTACTTCGGCTACACGGTCTCGAAAGAAGGGATCAAGCCTCCAGCCGCCAAAATCGAAGCGATCCAGCAATACCCAAAACCCGAGACAGCCACGGAGCTCCGAAGATTCATCGGCATAATCAACTATTGCCGACGCTGCATTCCACGAGCTGCCGAAATTCAAGCCCCGCTACACAACCTGCTGAAGGGACTGCCCCAAAAGGGTTGACTAACCTGGTCCTCCGCAGCTGAAGAAGCTTTCAACAGGTGCAAAGCCAGCGTCTCGGAGGCTACTGCCACAAATTTTTTTAATGCTAAAGCACCGCTGGTCTTGCGAACAGACGCTCCAGATACAGCCGTCGGTGCAGTTCTGGAGCAGCAAACAGGAAACGGCACTTGGAGACCGCTTGGGTTTTTCTCTCAAAAACTAAGCGCCACGCAAATGCGTTACTCCACATACGACCACGAACTCCTAGCCATCTACCTCGCAGTGAAGCACTTCAAGAGGAACCTGGATGGACACAACTTCACTATCATCACCGACCACAAGCCAATAACTTTCGCAGCTACACAGAAACCAGAAAAAGCATCACCTCGACAAGCCAGACAACTGGAGTACATTTTCAGATTCAACCAGAAACTGTAATACGCCAAAGGAGAGGATAATATAGTTGCAGATGCATTATCGAGAGCTCCAGTCAGAGAAGCACAAGATCTCTCAATCGACTCAATCACTCCAGGCAGTGTGTCAACCATTACCATGCCCACGACGTTCAGCTAAGCAACCATCGCAGAAGCCCAAGCAAAAGACACAGAACTCAGGGATCTCTTCAACAAGTCGAGCCTAAACCTGCAACAACTCACCATCGAAGGCCAGGACATCTTCTGTGACACTGCTCATAACATAGTGAGACCCTATCTACCACATACCCTGCGAATGGAAGCCTTCAACATCATCCATGGACTGTCTCACCCCGGAGGAAGACCCACAGCTCGAATGCTGGCGCAAAAATTCATTTGGCCTGGCCTGCGAAAGGACGCTCTCGCCTGGTCTCGCCAATGTGAACCGTGTCAGCTCTCCAAGGTGAGTCATCACAATCGAGCAGCACTGGGGCGTTTCACTGAACCTGATGGACAGTTCCAACACATCCACATGGATCTCATCAAGCTGCCAATGGTGAGGGACATGCAATATTGCCTAACTATCATTGACCGATTCTCTCGATGGCCAGTGGCAATCCCTCTGCAAAACATTCAGGCCAACACAATCACGAAGGCCTTTATCGAGCACTTGGTAAGTCACTTTGGAACACCACTTCAGATAACAACGGACAGAGGAGCCCAATTCGAATCCAGCCTTTTCATGGAACTAGCCAAGCTGCTCGGATGCCAGACCATCAGGACCACGTCCTACCATCCAGAAAGCAATGGCTTAGTTGACAGACTCCACCGAACCTTAAAAGCAGCTCTGATGTGCAGCGCACAACCCTGGGTGGACATACTTCCATTGGTTCTACTTGGACTACGCACCAGCCATAAGTTGGACCTAGTAGCATCACCAGCCGAAATGCTTTTTGGTACTACCTTAAAAGTACCAGGGGAATTTTTCACATCCTCACCTATTCCAGCTAACCAACCTGCATTCGTGCAAAACCTTCGACAGCTTTTCAGAGAAATTCGCCCTGCCCCAGCAGCCAGACACTCCAAACGACATCCCTTCTTCTACAAAGACCTACGCACCTGCTCTCACGTCTACAAAAGGGTAGGACGAATTCGCAAGCCGCTTGAACGTCCATGCTTGAACACCGGTCCTCACAGAGTCGCAAGGCGAGTAGATGACAGGACCTACATAATTGAGGTTAACGGACAGGAGCAGGCGGTTACCACAGACCAATTAATTCCAGCATATCTCGATGATGCGGAAATCGACGATCACAGCCAACCGGACCAAGTACCACTTCAGCCAACGCCACGGCCGTCAAACAACACAGCACCTACTTCTGCAAACAATAAAAACCAATCATCTCAGTCAAGGACACCCAAGCGAGTTACGTTCGCTGCTCAACCCGATCAGTTCACTGAAGGGGGAGTAGCTGTGGAGACACAGGATCCCCCACCAGCTCGAATCTCTCGGCGCAAACAACAACTACAGCCGAGGATTTGTTTCTAAGGTCACGCCCTGAGGTGTCGCCCCAGCTGTGCCGGTTAACCGCGGGAGAGTATAAATGCGCGGCAGAACGTGTCCGTGGCAGCAGTATAAATGTACGAGTCTATCGAGTATTATAATAAATCGTTATATCAGTTAATTCGAGGGTTGCTCTAATTCTCCCCGGTAACGCTCCGATTCCTTTCCCACCCTCGAGTCTCGATTCCTTCGGTCAGGGTCTCTCTCACCCTGTCATTGGTAGCTCTGACCGCTACATATCTGCCATACGTACGATATACGATAACCGATATACCAATAAAACCGATAAAAACGTATTGCTATTAAAATCGATAGAAGTCGATTAAAACTCTATTAAAAAAATCTTACGTGAGATCTCATGCCAAAATCTCATGTAACCAATTTTTGGTTCATAACACGTTTAAAGCCATCCTTAGTCAATCGGTGAAATTTTTAGAAAAATTCTAACTTTATTCAAAAAATTTTGAAGTTTTGAATTTTTAAAAAAAAGTTACTAATTGACTATGGATGCTTTAAAACGGGTTATGGACTATAAATAGTGATTACATAAGATTTTTGCATGAGATCTCACGTAAGATTTTTCAATAGGGAAGAGTATATGTAATTTTGGCATTTAGCCTGATTTAGTTAAAATTTATATTCAAAACGATTGTTATCTATCACTCGAATGGTCAATTAAAGTACGTAGATATTGAGATACATCAATATCGATAGAAGGTGAAACCAGATAAAAACGTATTGATATCAAAGTCAATAGAAGTCGATTAAAAGAGTATATGTCATATTTGCATTTAGCCTGATTCAGAGAAAATTTATATTTAAATCGATTCTCGTCTATTACTCGAATGGTCGATTAAAGTACATAGCTATTGAGTTACATTCAAGTCGATAGAAGATGCATCCAATTTTATATAAATATGATTAAAATCAATTGTATTTAATAACAAAACTTTACATTAAAGTTAATAGCGATGAAAAACGATGCAAGTCAATTGAATCCACAATTGATATTTTCGAGCCAGTTGATTGAGTTTATTATTACCGATTAATGTCAATTGAAGTTGATTAAAATTTAATCGTCTTCAATCGATTTTTTCCAGCAGGGTAAGTGGGACTATTCTAGAGTCATGAAAGAACCTGATATGACTTTTATATTTAAGTGCTTGGAAGGTTACAACCGCAAATAATATACCGAGGGATGGGGTCAAAAATATCATCTCTTCGCATCGTATTTTAACCCTACTTAAGATCAAACCTACCCTGCTGGAAAAAGTGAATAAAAACTTATTTAAGTCAATTAGAATTCACCATTCAAGTCGATAAGATTTCAATCAACTTGCATAGTGAATCTTAATTACACTTTTTGCACTAGAACTTGATAAAAAGCAATAAAATACAATAATCGATATAAGTCGATTAAACTAAATATAAATAATTACAATTGAAATTAATAGAATTTCAAGAAGATCATGGTTTATGGATTTTAATTGTAATTTTTCATATTCAGTTTAATCGACTTATATTGATTTTTATCGTATTTTATCGCGTTTTATCAAGTTCTAATGCAAAAAAGTGGAATTAAGATTCACTATTCAAGTTAATAAGTGATCTAATCGACTTCAATCAACCTTTCCCAACAGGCTATGCTAGTTTTAAATTGGTTTTCTGGATAGACAGGGGATTTATGCTGTAAGAGATAAACACAATCATTTAAAATATAAAAAAATCTATCCTTTCCATTACAAATTAATATTTTTTACCTTGCGTTTTATACTGTACAACAGCGACTGTTAAATGTATTTGACCGCAATGAATTAGTGGGGATGATGATATACTATAAAATCTTGGCTGCAGTGGTGTTAAATGCAATAAAAGTACTGGGGCATATGGTCGAACTGACTGAAATTCATCCAAAACCTCCAGTAAATTTGGAAATTTCCAATGTTTCCAATCTTCGTAAGCGACAGAGTCCTACAAAAAGATAGATTTGCGTTAATATTGTTATTATAGTCCAGTTTTTACTCAATTAATTTCAATGAATTCAACATATTATCTATATATAGATAGATCGATAGTAAGAATATATAGAAAGAATGAATAGATATTGGTTTTTGAAATGTGTTCCAAATGATCTTTGTGGAGGAATAAAAGTTACTATGTCCGATGTTTATGCGGACGATAATTAATTTGTCCTTGCTATCTGCTAAGCAGACAGATACTAACGGACGTGTGACTGTAGGAAGAAGTCACACCCGAAGTATTGCGGACGATAGAATGTCCCGCTGATTTCAAGATTTGATTTTTATGCATCCGATGTTTATTAGAGATTTCGTAGGTTACTGGATATTTATTTATATTTTGGAATAAATAAACACTATGTTCATCTATATTATAATATTCGGTTTTAATATAGTTTTTAGCTACACTTTATGTAATTTATTTACTGTTTATTTTAATTATTACCTATGTTGGTATACTGAAACGACTTATAATCACAGTCGTTTTCTCACATGTTGGATAACGTAGTCGCTTTCTTGATACAGCAGATACTGACTGTTCTGTCCTACAAGATTTCTCGTGGCAAATTATTCTACCTTATCTAAGCTGTATTTCCAGTAACGTCAGATATCAGTGAGGGAAGACAGGCGTGAATGATAATAATTCAGTCTGGCATCCTCCACCTGTCTATTAGCATCATCCCTTGCTAGTTTATAAAAATACAGATCTAGCGATAGATGTTATCTGCGAAACCGTTGGCAGAGTCTCATTCCAGATGTTGCGAAGAGCCGTGGTAAACCACGGTTGACACTTTGGTCCAGAAGTGACTGTACGTTATGGAGCGAATTGGTTGATGGCGTTAATCAAGTTGAAGTTAAGTATGGCCATGCAGTCATCGATTGATGAGGTGTCGAGCAATGACCAGTCACGTGCACCGAGATTAGCGCTCAGTCTCTCGGCACATATTCCTTTATAGTCTGTAAGTAGAAGTTTTAGGTTCATGGCGTATTATCTGTACATCAGCATTGGCCGTGATGAGGTCATGTCCGTTTATGAAAATTGTATCTGTCTTCCAGTGCGAGAGTAGGTGATCATGCTAATCGATTAAGCAGAGATCAAGCCAGGTGTCGGATTCCAGTTTATGATGTGTTGCACTATATGGAACCGACTGAAGGGGAAAGGATCTGGGATGGAAAAGAACCTGGCATCTTCACGAAGTATCAAAGTATTATGAAACGTTTGACTTTTTAAATTTATCTTTAATATTTCTATTTATTGATTACTTTCTATCCAAGCTATTCGATGTCAACTGAAAAAATCCGTTCACAGACTCTGCTTGTACTTTCGATCAGGCTCAAAAGAATTTCCCGAATCACAAGCATAAAAATAAACGACGATCTTTGTTTTGAAGTGTCAGATACCGACGTACTTCCGCGCGACTTGTACCAAATCTGTTGATCACGTTACCGATCAAGTTTATAAAAATTATTTGCTCATAAAAATAAGATTAACATATTTGGAAAATAAAAAGTGTAGTCTTTTTAACAAATAACTATTTTAACATTGAATTCGATCATATTAACAATTAAATAAGCATTTAAAATTTGTAGGTTATAATCATGTTATTTTAAGTGTTGTTTTTTGTTCTAGACTAGAAATGGAAAATACTTATAGGCGAAAGCAAGGAATAGGATGGGAAAGCAATCTCTATTTGGAATTACTTCGTTTTGCGCATACAAATAATTTATCGATCGATGAAAATACTCATAATAGCATTTCAAATTATTGCAAGATTCAAGTTGCACAGTTTTCCCAAAATACGGACAGAGAAGAGAATACCAAGAGAAAGTTCGTTTCTTTTTGAAATGCTATTTTGAATCTATTACTACTGACCTTAATAGTAAGTTCATTTTGAAAAATTATCATTTTCAATTACTACAATAATAAAATTGAAAAATAATTTTTTTAGATGTCAACGCTATTGAAGCAATAAACGCTCCATGCTTGAAAGAATGGATAAATTATAAAGAAAAGCTTGGTAAAGCTATGACCACAGTTGATATAAGGAACGACGTTCAAAATTATTTATCCGATAATAGTTACAAAATTTCTTTGGTCGCAAGAAAAATATTACTGCTTGAAATGTATAACATTAAGGACTATAAAGATATTCAACCATGGATGATGAAAACTTTAAACAATCATTTATGGTTAAATCGGGATGAGATATGCGACGAAGTGAAACGATTAATATCTGATTGTGTTAATAATATTCCTTTAGATGAACCATTTTATGGATTCAAAGATAAACAAACACCTTCGGATCACAATATTGATATTATAAGCTCAATTATGTCTCAGATTCGTAATGACATGTCAAATAATGCAGCTGGAGTTCTGATACCAGAAAATAGCAATAGACATAAGGATTTAAACATTACAGAAACAAATAAAGACAGCCAATCAGTAAACCCCACAAAGGTTTGCAAGAGTAAAAATCAAATTAAAAAGCATAGGAAGTCTAACAAGAATTAGGAAGTCTAGAAAGTATTAACGTTTTTTAAACTTAAGCAAACATTTTGCCTTTAAAAATTTAAACATATTTTATTTTATAGTTAATTTTAATGATAAAATATCTGGATCTATAAATGAATTTTTTGGTCGAAAAGGTAAAATGTTCGAAGAAAATGCTATTTTAAAAATAAAATCAGAAACAACGCTTGAATCATTTTCAGATGTGAATGATGTCCCACTTCAATTATTGAAAAAATTGATTATTCTTAGTGTGACAACAAATACAAATATTTTTCTCAACAAATTTATGGAGGGAAAAGGAACAATCAGGAAAGAAACAAAAAAAATCATTTTAGAAACTATTTATGGTGACGATGTGCAAGAATGTCATTATCTATGTTTAGATTTATTAAAATACAAACGATTTGTAGTTAGAAAAGTAAACAAAATACACAATTTCTTCAAAATTAAAAATATTGATATAAAAAATGTATTAAAGGACAGTAATTTTTTTAACGATACTGAGAAAATATTCTATGAAGGTAATCTTATCATAGTTATTACATGACTATTATTATTATTATACATATTATTATTATTATACATTTAATTATTATCCATATTAATTCAGTGATAAAATATTGTATTTTACAGTGCTTGAGAAACTTGGCGAATTCAACGGTAGTACATCGTAACATGCTATTAAGTTAGCAAATGAAAATACATAAAGCAAATAATAAAATTCATCTTTATAGTAACAATTTAACTGACAATTTGAAAATAAAATCGATTAGCTGGACTAAAATAGAGAACATTTTTTCTTTGGTTCTAGAGGAGTTGTATTTCAGTGTTGCTGGATAAGCGTCTGATAGTACCGATTGTCACTTAAGTTCTAAATAATTTTTTGTAATCGCGTATTAGGCGGAGAATACATTTTCGTATTGGTCTTTTGGCTGGCTTGATACTTGACTGGCAGGACCCTTGTTTACTCCTTGCTGAACGCCTGTAGTCACTTCTGATTACCGTACATGCTGTATGTACCGTACAGGTATTCCGATCGACTCGACGTTTATTTATATAAGTGCCGTTACTATATCATCAAACAGTAAATCTCAGCTTAAATAAATAATATTTCATACATTTAGTTTTCAAAACATTTGTGCACTCTTTTGTTATCCCTCACGGACTATTATACCGTATCAAAAGATAAATCGGAGATTTTAGAGCCGATTGAATAATTGAATTTACATAATCGTTACTAAATCATTGAACATCAGATCGTAGCCTGAATAAATAATATTTCATACATTCAGTTAATGATTTTTAATACATTGTTTGACAGTTCATTATTTTATCCCTAACTGATTATTGTACAATCGGAATTTTGTACATAAAAGGTTTTACGATAAACGCGCATAAGTTCTGGAGAAATATGTTACTAAGTCATTGAACATCAAATCATAGCCTGAATAAATACTACTTCATATATTTAGTTAATGATTTTTAATACATTTGTTTGCCAGTGTTGTTTTTATCCTCCTATCGCGTATATCTATATGATTTAGATCAAATAGACCATTAAGTTTGTATAGTCGCTATTCCTAAAACATTAATTATAATTTGTGTTCTAAATGTGTGAGATATGAAATTGATAGAGTATTTTACAAATGCCATATACTGAAAAATTTCTTAAAAAGTCCACCTGGCTTAAATAATTCTATTTTGGAGACCTTGGATGGCTGTAATCGACGATCGATCATGACGATCGAGCGAAAACTGTGATGCAAGAGTGTGATGTGCAACGAGACATCAGTCTCGTGCAGAATATGTACAAGTAGGCACACAAACAAAGCAAGTGAAAGGCAGACCCGCACGACAATAACATGAGCACACGAGTGCTGATGGGTAGCAACACGTGCTAGTACAATGTAAACACAGCCACGAACGAAACCGACGACGGGCGCAAACAAAATAACGCACACTACCGAAAAGAGCACGGTAAGCACCACACAAATACACAAACAACACTAGACCCAATCACCACTAGAGGGCGTTGGCGCCAGCGACTTGGGCTATATAAGCCCGGCCGCGACAGCACGGAGGCAGTTCGATCAGAGCTCCCGATCCGAGCGTTGCCGTGAGCACACGACATCGCTAGGAGGGCCCTAGAGGAACTGACGATATCTGACCCTTTTCGTGCGCACACGTAACGGCACAGATACCGAAACTATCGCACTAAACCGATAACCCCCGTCCCATCGTTTCTGCCGTTCTTGTTGCCGCTGTGCGCACACAGGGCAATCAGAACCCGAAAACGGCTGCAAATATTGGCAGAGTCGTGCGCACACGTCTCCGTTAGAATCTGCACACCCGCCACACACATACCGCTTCACCGTCACACCGTTTCGACCGTTCCTGTTACCACTGTGCGCACACAGGGTAACCGGAACCCGAAACTGACAGCAGAGACTTGCAGAGTCGTGCGCACACGTCTCTGTCAGACTCTGCACGCTCACACACAGCCCCACCGTTCCGCCGTTTCACTTGCCGCTGTGCGCACACAGGGTAAGAGAAACCGCGGAAAGCAATTCCAGTATCAGGTTGAGTCATGCGCACACGTCTCAATCAGGTCCTGTGGGACTCCACCTGTACGCTAAAACATCCCGCCGACGTTCCTCCGTTCCCCCTACCGCTGTGCGCACACAGGATAGGGGGAAATTGAGAACCGGTGCGCACACGTTCTCGCGAGGACTCCGCAATAACAAATTACACACCTGGTAACAACCAAACCGCCGTGCTCGAGGTGTAGTCGATAAGTAATTGTAAGCGAGGCATCCCGGCGACCGAACAAGCGTTACGAATGTTTAAGCGAAACAAATGTAAGCAACGACTAATGTCAAGCGTAATACCGTAGAATTAAGGACCGTACCGATAATTTATAAGTACCGCGATTACCGCCTAGATAATAAGGAATAGCTGTAAGAGATAAGTCTTTTTAAAAAGCGTACTTTGTTTGGTTACAGATGGCGAATGATGACGCACCTTAGAAAATGTTAAATATACTAATTATTAAAATTTAACCAAACGGAGTTATTTCTAACCTCACCCCTTTCCGAATCCTGAATCCCGACTGACAAAATCCGGGACAAGGGGGACGCAACCGTTACAGGTGTAATGAGCTGGTGAAGAATTTCTCACAACGTTGCTGCCAAATTTATATTTCGCAGTGTCTATGGAAACTATTCGCAACAGAGCAGCTTGAGTGTCGCCTACTGTGTACGGTTCGCATACATCTGTATACACGTATAGCTGATCGGGTATAGCTCGAGAGAGGGATACAGACCTGTTTGCCAAAGCGACAACACTGCCAAGGTTTGACGTGACAAATGTGCCGTTTTGCCGTCGTATCTCCGAATCTTCAAAGCCAAAAATACGTCTAATTTTTTCGTTGAACGTTACAGTGTGTCGCTTCGTGCATCCGCATTTACGGCGTAACTTGTAATAGCCCCTTTGAAAAGGTGCCTCCTCGAGACGTACATGATCTTGAAATGCACTCGATTTATTTATTTCGTTGGCTAGCTGATTGATCTTTTCGTAAACTCCATACGCGGAAAAATACATTGCAGGGTTATCCTTTTCCTTTGTTTTGAACGTGTAAAACGCGTCCCGTTCTTGAATATGAGTGACAGTGCAGGGTACGTGAATCTCAACGAGTGCAACGGACCAATTACCGCTCAGTCTAACCTCGCGCGAGAGGTGGGTTACAAAACAGCTGATGGCGTTGTCACTGTAGTACATTATGCTACTGTTGCTCGGCAAAACTAGGTAAAAATTATTGGTGTTCATTTTTTTTTTAATTTTTTCGACTTCGGACGCGTGGATCCACGCGTTGAATTCGTCAGGATAACCAACCCTTGCAAACAGTTGTTTCTTAGCGCCGAGTCCCTTTGCACTAATTACGCGCTCTATTTTGAATTCTTTAGTGCTGCTCGTCATGCGCTGCGTACCAACGTGTGCCAGCTCGTCGAGATAAAAAAAGCCGCCTATCTCTTCGCCTTTCAAATCTTCTAAAATAAACGTGGGTAAATTCTGTCTATTGGATATACGTTTGATCTTGAAAACTTCGTCGCTAAAGTTTTTCTCGTATCCCTTCATGAAAGTATTTTTCGTCCGACTGATGCTCATGTAAGAGCCGGGAGTGTATTTATTCATCGCAGCTGACGCCATCTTTTCGCGATATTTGTAAGTTGATTGCAAACGTGCCCTTTTTTCTAAATTTTCTCGCGCTTCTATGGCGTTGTACATATTTACGTCGCAAGGTCGCATCTTTGTACCGCTGTGTCGCGTGTGATTGTAAGCCTCGATGATCTTTTGCACAACGTCGATGTAACGTTTTGTATTTTTGTGAGAAAAATATCGCCACATTCTCTCGCGTATGGTGCGATTCAATCTTTTGACTACTGCCGCCTTGATATCGGGATTTCGAGCTGTACGAAACTTGATGTTTCGTTTTTTCTAAAATTTCTGAAATGTCAAGTTGACAAATTCTTTGCCCTTATCGGATTGCAAGAGTACCGGCAGTCGTCCTTCGCTGCGTTTCAGTATACGCCCAAAGGGCGCGGTAACGTTGTTGGCTGTCTTGTCGCGCAAAGGCTCAACCCAGGCCTGTTTACTCAGTACATCGACCACTACTAGCAGATAGCAGTATGCGTCGTTGTGCTCTATTATCGTGGTTAATTGAAGCAAATCACACTCCCATACATCGTCGATGTTGGTTACGTTGTAGCTCAATCGTGCAAATTTATGCTTAACGGGTCGAGTGGTAGCTTGATTGCTGAGCCACTCGTATATGCGCTCTTTTTCCCTCTGGTCGGTCTCGCGAAACAGTTTTCCTTTTCGATTCACGCGTACGAGGTTGCCTGCACCAGCGTAACCCGCCTCGTGCGACATATCGTAGTACTGTTTTTCGTACGACATGCTTCTAGTCTGTATAGCTTAAATATCGAGACGTAGCCACTTTTAATTTGCCGATTTTTAATATTTCGGGGTTTCAAATTAGTTCGCTCGGAGTCTCGACTGTTTTGATGAATTTCGCAAAAGGCAGTCGTCCAGCAGGCACTTCTGCGGGATCCACTGGTTTTTTCTTACGTGCGACAATGTCGCTAATCAGTCCTAATTGTTGTTGTCCATCTATACTAACTCTGCCCGTACTATCCCACTTGAGGCGATCGCCGGCAACCGCTCTCCAGTGTTTCAGCAGAAGGCGTGCTTTTTGAGAGTACCTTTCGGCACGCTGTCGATTATGATTTCATCGGACATAGGATCGCGCTCGGCTACACGTTCAGAATCTTTGAAAAACAGATACCGATGTAATATTTTTAAATAATTTTTATATTTTTCACGCTCGTCGGTAAATTTATTCGAGTGTAGAATGGACTGTTTATCGTTGCCTGTACGTTTTCCATACGCGCCAACATATCTTCTGGGACGATAATCATTTTTCTCACGCGATCCATGTCGTCTTCGGCTAGTTGGACTATGAATTTTGATACGAGAGCTCCAATGATCAGAGCAAGTAGGATTGGTAAAAAAGCACCACCGCGCTGCAGTAGAACTCGTTTCTTTTTCTGCCAGTCCCCTGCTGCTACTGCTACTGCTGTTTTCTTCTTGTTATTCCTAACGGATGAGGTCGATGTCGTCGTCAATCGACCCAGTACCGTTTTGTTTTGTTTGAGACGTTGTTTATGGCTATCTTTGATTTTTATCACATCTTGCAAAACGTTCAAAGCGCACTCGCATATGCAACGTACGAGTTTTATCAGCGGTACGTAAAAGAGCTGTACGCTGTTTGCCGTCCGTGTGACAAAGAGCATTTAGAACAGCCACGCGTTTTTTATTAAAATTCTTACCAACGGGTATGCAACATTCGCGTCGTCCTCGCGATGTTGTTCTCGCCATAGTTGTTCGTCTACTTTCCAATCGCACTGGTTTACGTCTGCTTTTTGTATCTATGTTTTACTTTTTTTTGGCGAGGTTTGCCGCATTTCGGCAAGTACGCGTACTGCACTTTATCGCTCGGAAATATACACGTGCGAACGCGATAATCATCCAGAGCGTCCTGTGTCATCGAGAAACAGATAAGGATGAGGTCCACGCGTAACGTCGATGTACGCTTCTTGCAAAAACTTGACGTCTTTCTGATAGATTTGTCATTTGCATTTTTTATATTTTTCTTTAATCACAGGCGGCGACGGCGCGGACCGGGTATACGCGTATACTCACGCGGGTGTACACGCATATACTCGCGTGGGCCGCGTATACGCCCGTAGGGCAAGGTCTGCGCACAATGACGGTAATACGACGAGCAAGTGTCCCAATAACGTCACGTGCTGGTCATTTCAGCAGTACGCATACTCGTCACGTATGCTCTCACCGCGCCGATATAGTGCTGCACGCGTGCGGGACCGAGCGGCAACTATAGGTAATACCGCGGCATGCGCCTACCGCGCCACCTACCGGGCGGCAAGGATCGTCGGCACGTACAGGGCATATGCCGAGCATTCACTGACGCAAGCGTGTCGCACGCGATTACAGCGCTGCACGCGCATAGTACCGCCAGCATCCCAGATACCCCAATAACATCACATGCCGGCCATTTTTGGGGCATGCGTGCTGAGTATACATGCTGCTGTTGTGACGTTAATGTGCCGTCAGCCAAGGCCGCTAACATTTGTATTCTGTTTGATGATGGCACAATGAGACACTATACGCTCGCGCATTTAGGGTTGGTATTTTGGTGTCACGGATGTTCGGCACGTATGCTCATATTTTTTTCCGCTTTTTGACTCCAATGTAGCGACATTTTGCTTTTGCGATCAGGCGCGCGGATAATAATCGTACATTTTTTAAAATTGCGTTATTTATTTAATATAAACGTATTGTGATTAGTTTAAACTATAATTATTTATATCGAGGATGTCAGCGATCTGTCTGTTATATCTCTCTCTCTCTTTATCTCGCTTCTATCTATCGTATACTCCCCGTGAAGATCGATGCAGTTTCATTTCGGAGTCGTGTTTTTTAGTAGCAAAATACACGAAAAGTCGAATTTTGGATTATTACAAGTGATTGTTTATAACGTGTCGAATTCTTCGTTCCAGAAGCAGTGTGATTTTCAAGAAGACGTATAATTTTCAATAAGTCATGTTTCGAGGTTATGTTGATAGGCTCTTTTCTTTTATACATTATATTAACTGTTTTTTCTTTACAAAAAACTTTTTTTTTCTTTACAAGAACCATCGAAACGTCTTAAAGCATTTCAACTGCACATTTTGGAGTCATCATCATTGAAGTCGTCATCATTGGAGTTGTCAGGAGTGCAGTCGTCATTATTAGATAAGTATAATTATTTATTTTATAAACTTATCTTTAAAGTTCAGTCTCAGCTTCTTGCAATTTATTTGCAGTAGCAGTAGCAGCAGTATTAGCAGTAGCAGCAACAGGATAACCGACGTACCCGAGACAAGGAAACAGTAGGTATAATTAATAGTATAACAAATCATTGTTTCATTTCTATATTAATACTATGTATGTACATTTTGCAGGTGCAGCATTAATCGAGGAATAGTCAGAAGAAGATTTCAAGATTCAACGACACAAGGCAGGTACATTTTTATCAAACGTGCTTCTGGAAAACGCACTTTTTGAGTGCCAGATACACCATCTTCTTGGTGCAAAGTGGTGAAAGAATATCTCACTTGAAATTTTATATGCAAGACCTCTGAGTGTATTCTGAGTTATATCTATTCTTTTATGAGATTACACCAAGAAGAAGATGGATCTGGTACTAAAAAAGTAGCGTTAGCGACACTGCTTTTCATAAGAGAATGCCTTCAACTTGGTGTAATGTCATGATAGAAAAGATATAACTCAGAATACATTGAGAGGGCTTATCAGGAATTTTTTTTTTAATTGTTAATCAATCAATATTATTCTAATTGTATTTTATTTTATAGCAAAATGAGAAACCTTTTTTTTCATTGATTTCAAAATACTAATTATTTTTGGTTATTTTCTGCAGGTACATACACTTCGAGCTACTACGTTACAGCTTCAAGGATCCTCAGAGGAGAGAAAACCATATCCTTGGTTCAATTATCCTCGGAATGCTGTTCTTCATTTTCAGGTAAACATCTGCATTTTTAATTAAGTTTGTACGATGGGTAATTTTTTCATGACATTTTTGAAATCAAAATTTTAATTATTCAAAACTGAGCCATAGTACAGATTTGAAATTTTGTATGCAAGTCCTCTGAGTGTATTCTGAGTTATATCTATTCTTTTATGACATTACATCAAGCAGAAGGTGGATCTGGTTTTTAAAAAGTACCGTTAGCGACACTAGTTATTATAAAACAATACCTTCTACTTGGTGTAATATCAGGATAAAACAAATATGACTAAGAATATACTCAGAGGGCTTGAATATGAAATTTCAACTCTCTACGGTGGATAAATTGTGTAAAATTGAATTTGATATATTGAATTAGGTACTAGAATTTCTATGTTAATACTTATAAATTGTTTATTTTATTTGAAAGAAACTGTTATTATATGAATGTATTTTGTTTCACAGGTACAGCTTCTGGGCTTTTGGAGCATCAGACAGCGATAGAGAGGTACTACGGATTTCTGGACTGATCTGATTTATTCGGTTGTATACCATCATAAAATTGTTCATTCTTTTATAATTATATTGCGCTAATATTGCATTGCGTTAACGGTACGAAAAATGTACCGGCTCGAAAGTATTCGTATGGGAAAAAATGTATTCGATTGTACGCCGGATCATCAAGCTCGTATAAATAGGTTGATTGAGAGAGCACGATTGGATTATTTTACAAACAGTTTGCCAGGCGTAGATGAGCCTGCTCTTGAAAGCGATTTAGTATTTGATTCGCTTCTTCCTCAATTACATGCTGATCGTTATGATAATGTGCAGCAGGAGCAACAGCAACAGCAGGCGGTGGCTAGGGCTCCTTCAATAGTATCGAACGATTCTCGTTCTATTTTCGATGATGAGAGGGATGTTGATTCTTTATCTGATCGTTTATCAGATTGTTCCTCCCTAGGAATTGAGAACATGGATCAGATCGAAGCTAAATTACGTACACTATTCACAGAGAATAACATCAATCATCAGCAAGCTGGAGCTATTTTGCGATTCCTCAAAAGTCATGCTTGTTTCGCTGGGCTTCACGTGGATCCTAGAACGATATTGCGCACGCCAGCTCATTCGAATTCTATAAAGAAAGTAGCTGGAGGAGAATATTTGCACTTGGGCGTCCAGGAGGCCATTTGCTCAATTTTATCGACCACTCCTCTGCGTTTGCATCCAGCTGGAGCTCTTGAAATTGACTTCAGCACCGACGAGGCATCTCTTGATAAAAATGGAAAGATATTAATGTGGCCGATACAGATCAGGGTGGCGAATATATCCGGCAGTGCTCCACAAATAATTGGAATATTCAAAGGTTCATCCAAACCCACGAGTGCCTTCATTTTCTTTCAATATTTTGTTGGCGAAGTCGTTTCCTTCATTCGTAATGGGTTCAATTTCTTGAATGGAAGTAAGCAAATTGTTTTAAGATGCTTCATCGCTGACGCTCCTGCTCGCGCTTTTACTCTAGGACATCGCAGCCACAATTCACGAGCTCCCTGCTCAAGGTATTGGGTCAGGGGTGAACACGTTAGAGCTGGTGTTATAGTTTACAGGGGGGCAGCTCCCAGACTTCGCACGGATGGAGAGTATCGTTCTAAATTAGATTTGGATCATCACAAAGATGAAGATTGCGCTCTCGCTAATCTTCCATTTTATTTAGTTGGTAGCACGGTTTTCGATTACATGCACCAGGTATGTATCGGTGTAATGGAAAAAATTTTACAAGGATTAATCGACGGTAGATTTGTTGCATCAGCAAAAATTTTCTGATAAGCGCAGTCTAAAAATTTTGGATGATAGATTGGAGCACGTGAAAAACTTTTGTCCGTCGGATTTCGCTCGGAAGCCTGTCAATATTCTCAGGCATGGCCAGTTTAAAGACACCGAGTACCGTCAGATTCTTCTCTACAGTGGTCCAGTAATTTTTCAAGTACTTATGAACCCTGCTATGTACAAGCATTTCATTCTGCTTAGTACAGCAATTCGAATCCTCGCAAATCCGGTCGTCTCTATGGAATCCATTGATTTTGCTGAGAAATGTATTAAATTATTCGTGGAGACTGCCTCGGATGTATACGGCATTGAATTTCTTTCGTACAATGTTCACACATTGTTGCATTTACCAGATGACGTAAAACGTTATGGTCCTTTGGATAATTTCTCGGCTTTTCCGTACGAGAATAACATGTCCTTTTGTCGAAAATTATGTCGCAAGAACGATCAGCATTTGCAGCAAATTTCCAGGAGACTGGCTGAAAATTGCCGTACTTCATCCAAAAAATTTGTCGATCCAGGTCACTTAAGTTATATTTCGAATCATTTGATAGGTCCTCTTATTCCTGGTTGTGGAGAATGCATGCAGTACAAGAAGGTTGTAAAAGGCTCGACTCATTTATCAATTATAAAAAAAGATAGTACGGTCATGCTGGACGATGGTTCGATAGGTATTATAAGAAATGTGATCGAATTAAAAGATCAGGGATGTCATCTGGTAATCAATCTTTTTAGCAACACTGAGGATATTTTTGATCTTCCTTGTAGCTCCTTTTTCGTTGGAATTTTTCGTTGTTCTAATCAGAATCGTCAAATGACTATTGCCAAACTCGAATGAGTGGTTGCCAAGTGTTTCAGAATGCCGTACTGGTCAGCTGACGATCGCATCTCTTCAACGTACTGCACCGTAGTCAAAATCCTATCCGCTCGGTTATAAAATTTCCTTTTCTTTCATTATTCCATATTTTTCATAATATTGTCAATTACTTTTTCCATTATTATCATCTATCAATATTTCAGATGAATTCGAAAAACTCCGGTTCTATTTCTCCTCGGAATGCTGCTACGAAGTTGAATAAAAGTATGCAGTCCTTCAAAGAAGGTTTTAAACCTGCATCTTCCTCAAACGGTCAACGTTACAAGTCGTCTCAACCGAGCAATTATCAATCCCAGTCATTGATATCGAAGCCGCCTGCAGTAGCAGCACGACCAACAGCACCAGCACGATCATCATCGACATCTCAATCTTTCACGCAATTTCAACCGCGTGCAACGTCGACACAGAAGTCGATCAACGCAGCACCAAGATCTCTGCCGCGTGTACAACCACCTAATCCAGGATCATCCTACTCACGGCTGGCCAATACAGGTAAAAAATATTTTATATGACTATAATATTCTTTGTATAGATAGATTGTATATTTATTTTAATATTATTATTATGTATCTTACAGCATCAACGTCTCGTAATCAGAGCGGTGGCCAATCATTAGCGAGACAAAACGTAGTGGTGCAGCAGGATTCTGTGACGATCCAACAACTCAACAGCAAAATCGAGTAAGATTCAATATAATTATTTACCGCTGTATATCCCAATAAACTAATAAATTTCATTTTCATCTTTTTAAATCGAAAAATTGCCAAGTTGGAAGGGTCAAACAAGTACGTGAACTACTATCGTATCAATAATTTAATATATCTAATAATAACTCCATTCTTTAACTGTTTCATAGAAATACTATTAACTAATATATTATTAATTTACAGCTCTAAGAATACCAGACTCGCTAACTTGGAGAAAACTGCCAGGTACGTATTATTTTTATTTAATTTTAATCGTTTATTTCATCATTATAAAGTTGATTAATTTACATATTTTACTTTCAGTGACATCAAAGAAGGCATCAAGAGCGTGGAGCAAGTAGCTCGGTAAAATGATTTTCAATCCTACGTTATATTTTCAAATATATACCGTAGGTTTGAAAAATAATTGTTGTTTGTAGATCGATGCTTGAGATATTGGCTAATAATACCAGGAGTAACAACAAAAGGGCAAGAACGCGACCTGCCTTCCTTCCTTTCAAGTCAACCGCTGATCTCGTAGCCTTTGATGATTGCAGTGAAGAGAACTTTCGACATCTTGTAAGTACATATTTTGAATCTAAACATTCATTTGTATTTTTTTTCTATTACTTAATTAATTGATTGTTTGCAGGTTGACTACCTTAATTTCATAAAAGGGTTGAATCCAACGGATACAGCAGCTAAATTCATCAAGAACTGCTTTATAATCGACGAGGACCTTTTCAGGAATTTGACATGGCACGGCTCCAAAGCAAACGACCATCTGATGGCTTTGAAGAGCACAAAGTTCGCGGAAGCTTGTGCAGGTATGAATAATTTATTACAAATATTAGTTATTTTTTAAATTAACAATTTATATTATATATTTACAGAAGCTATGCCGTTAAACACGATCACGCTTCAGAAGCCGACAGAGGATCAGTTTTTCGTGGCCATGACAAAGGCCCTGAAAAGTGCTAAGGAGGGTTATAGAAGAAAGAGGAAACAGCCAACCGGCAACGATGACATCATCGCGGTGCAACCACAACATCGAAGGCCCTGCCAGCAACAGCGGCAGCAACGCAATGACCAACTGATGGAGAGGAACGACAACGCAGCTCCTATCGAGGACAACGGTGACAACGGCGGCGACTACGGCGGTCAGGACGACGACGGCAACTACAGCGGTCAGAACGACGACGGCAACTATACAAATCAGGACCACGATGACGTTTTGGATGGCCAGGAATACGACAACTACAGAGGCCAGAACGAGGACAACTTCGAAGGTCAGGACAACGGTGACAACGGCGTCGTCTACGAAGACCAGGACCACGACAACAACAGAGGCCAGGACGACCGCGGAGAGTACCAAGAGGACGAGACACAAGACATGTTTGCAGATTAATGGTTTTTTTTTTATTATATTACTTTGTATTAAATTTAATATTTTTTCAGGTTGAACGCTCGTTCACATTTTTTACAAATGTTTCTTTTTTTTCACATTTAACTTCTTTTATATTTGATATTTAATGTAGTCTTAAAAAATGTTAACGAGCGTTGGAGGGGCTGATTGCTGTGGTTGAGCCTCACACGAGAGGGGCAAGGTCAGGGACCCCTCTCACTCAATCTAAAAAAATAATATACAAATCACGACAAATGGAATTTTATTTTTTCAGGTCCCACTTCTAAATCATCGACAAGGCAAGGGTACAAAGTCACTTACACTTGGGAAAGATGGAAATTAGATAAGTATAATCGCATCAATTTATAATATTATCTTGTTAGAAATGTTTCTTTTTGAAAATTTGTCTCGTTTTAGGAGTAGCAAGGACAACGGCAGAATCAATAGGATGAATAACATCAGGCAATCACCCTTATAATTGTAAGTAATAATTTTTGTAATATGTCATTAATGTATTAATCATGATACATTCAGAAATGCTGCATATTGAATTTCAAGTCTGTACGATGGATCAGTTTTTATAAATTGTTTAATTCCCACATTTATAATCTTCAAGTTTTAATTTTAGAAAACAGATCTATTGTACAGACTTGAAATTTTGTATGCAAGCCCTCCAAGCGTATTCTCAATCATATCTATTCTTTTATGAGATTATGCCAAGCAGAAGGTGCATCTGCTACTAAAAAAGTGCGTTTGCCGGGAGCACTTCTGACAAAAGTGTATCTTTCTCCTTGGCGTGATCTCATAAAAGAATAGATATAATTAAGCTTACACTTGGAGGGCTTGCATACGAAATTTCAAGTCTGTAGGATGGATCAGTTTTGAAAAATTAACATTTTGATTTTAAAAATATAGGAAAACATGAATTTATCTTAACTGATCCATCGTACAGACTTGAAATTTTTTATGCAAGCCCTCCGAGTGTATTCTCAATCATATCTATTATTTTATGAGATTGCGCCAAGGAGAAGATACACTTTCGTCAGAAGTGCTTCCTGCAAACGCACTTTTTTAGTAGCAAATGCACCTTCTGCTTGGTGTAATGTC